>JANHMN010000003.1:99180180-99193155 GCA_030674055.1 Rhabdomys pumilio
GAGAGAGAGAGAGAGAGAGAGAGAGAGAGAGAGAGAGAGAGAGAGAGTGTGTGTGTGTGTGTGTGTGTGTGTGTGTCAGGGGAGACAGGGAGAGAGCAAGAGACCACCAAGCATACCTGGGTTATGTAGGAAGATACTGTCTCAAAAATTAAAGTTAATAGAAAAGATAGTGTTATATCAGGATGCTTTTGATTTATCATCAAGCTATACTACGGAGCGTTCTCTCCAACCCATAAACCAAATACATTTTTAAAAAAAATCCCTGTGTGCCAGGTTCGTGGTAGCTACCAGGGATATGAAGCTGAACAAACCATAGTCCTTCCCGTGCGTACTTATAGCCTTATGGGAAAACAGGTATGTTTTAGGAATAATAATAACAATTGGTATTAATAATAGTAATTCCCAAGAGTATATTTTTAGGAGTTAGAAAAGTGGAAGAAAGACACTCCAAAAGGAAGAACAGATCAGCAGTACAAGGAATCATGAAAAGCTTTTATGGAAGAGGAAAATGTTTGGTGGAACCTGAGCATACAGCTCTAATAACTAGAATGTTGTTAGAAAACTAATAGCATTTTTAAATTTCTAGATAAAGAACATTTATGCCAGTTCTTTCAAAGAACTGTTTTATAGATACCAAAGACTACCATTGCCCATTTGATCCTTGTTGACTAGTGTGCTTTGCTTTCTGGGGTCACACATAAAAACATATGTAATTACTGCATTATATAGCCCAAAGTAACTGTCAGATTTTTATCTTAACTAATGTTTTAATGTTCCTATAGGTAGTATTTTTTAGTAAACCCTAAGTATTATCATAGACATAAGAGTTCCATCTTGCTGTGTTAAAACAGGATGTTTTCTTGGAGGGCTGTGGGGAGAGGCTGGAGAAGTTGCTGCTAAAGAACCCGAGACTGAAATGGTAGTTTCTGAAAGCATGACTTTTACATTTAAAATAATTACACTGTTTACTTCATGGGGTGCATATGCATGAATGCCATGCATGCAGGCGAGGTATGAAGACAATGGCTAGAAGAGTCTGTTCTTTAATCCCACCATGTAGGATGCCAGGACTGAAATAAGGTTGCAGGTTCAACAGCAGGAGCCTTTACCAACTGCACCATGGTCCTGGACACAAATGTCTGCATTTTGAGAATTATATCCTTGATGCACACAGTTCTACCTTCTTCATTTACTGACTTGAGATTCTGTTAAAACCACATGTAATTTAAAGTAAGGGAAACACATACTATGCTTTTTTTTTTTGGTAATATTTACATAATAACTGTTAATTCTTAGATGTTTATAAATATATGACATTTTGCATTCATTTATAAATTAGAATATTTCTAAAAGGGGCAATTCCTTTCTTTTTATTGTTACTATGACTCCTTATTGATAATTTTCAAAATAATAAATTGGATCCCTGCTATTTTCCTGTGAATAATGTGAACTCGTGTATCTTAAAATATTTGAGGGCCTCAAATACAATAAAATAGTTGCTCACCGCACTTTTAGCCTGTAGTGTCCAGTACTGGATAAGGCCACTGATATCTTTTCTCCTGCAGGAGACTACATAGTACCTGCCAGCACTATCTAATAGTTAGTTTCCTGGTTAACTCAAGACTGACTTCTCTGTATCAAGCACCCAAGTGTCTTCAGCCATAGGGTTTTACCCTTTTATTAGGGTGGGTACCCAGGAGTTATAGAAATAAGTCTTTATGGTAACTCAGAGGGAAGTACCCTGTTCCTGGGACTGAGGTTTTCCCTTAATAACCCATGTCTTCTGGTAGGAGCATTGTACACTAAGGTAGAATACTTCTATTCAAACTCTTTTTTAAAAATATATTTTAAATTAGCTCACAAAGAGCAGAATTTTATAAGGCTTCTTCATCCATCCTTAGGTTTGGTTTGTACACCTTTTACTTCTTTCCCCACCTCCACTTTAATTTTCAGATTCCAGTATTCTCTCCCTGTTCTTTCATATCACATGCTTTACTATTCCTAGTATTGTGTAGCCGCTTCCTCCAGGATTAAAACCTCCCATCTTGGAGGTAAGCCTGTTAAGGGGATGTGAGACAACAGATGTTTTTAAGGAAAGGTGTAAACATTCATTCTACAAAGAACCTTCTTTAAGATAAAGGATGTAAAAAGGAAGGTGAAACAATAAGACGTTCCAAGGGCAAGTCAGATATTTCATTCTACCAGAAGGGGCATTAAGCTTAGGAGGTAAACAACTCAATAATTTCAGTAAGTCACTGAAACTGACTTGATTTATTGTGCTCCTCCTTCTCCAGAGATATAGAAGCAGTAAATCACTGAGAGAAACTGAAAGAGGCAGATCAGCTAAGCTGCCTGCAGGAAGCATGATGCAAACCAAACTACCTGAAAGAAGCAAAGAACAGTCGACCTATTCAGAAAGCATACTTTTCAACATGATGGCTTTTTTTTATCTATGCAATGTGCTCCAGGTTTTCAGTTTTCATGAGCTGTCACCCATGTTGGAGTGGGCATTCAGTGATGTAGGTGGCTCTGAGTCATTTCTGTTCCTGTAAGTAACCCTCACCCCTACTTGTGTAAGCAGTACCAATAAGTTAGGCTTTGGTGATTTCTGCTCTTTGGTCTATCACTGGTTCCCTATCTTAGCTAAGTAAATGTTTCCTCTTACTCCCCAGGAATTGTGTCATATGATATCTCTCACTGTATTTTGTTGCTTTTGTTTTTAAACTTAGACATCAAGATCAGAAGTTCCCAAGTAGGAGTGAATCCATGCCTGCTGCCTGCTACAATAAACATGAACAGATCCACAACTAGAGAAGTTACAGGCCCCAAGTAGAATCTCTTGATATTGTTTTTCTAAATGGCCATGTTGTTAAAGTGCCTTCTAAATATCTGTTTATATTCATAGATTTGTGCTGTTCCCAGCTGTGGTCATAGAAGCTTCTTAGTGAAGCAGGTGGCAGTTAATGTAGATTCATGACTTGTCAAAGGATACAAACAAGTAACCCTGAGTGCCCAGACATTGATGGGTCATCAACATCAGCCCCTCACACCACTTCTCAAAAGCACAGACACATTTCAGAAGTGGGCACTAAGGAGTGTAAGAGCTGGAAGACAGGGAGTGCTGTGAAATGCTGTCCCTGAACACAGCATGACTACTGCACGCGTGCACAGACAACAGGGGTTGATTTCCTATACAGGATCAGTGAAAGACCATCAGTTAAAAATTCAAACATGTCTTAGAAAACAGACATACAACAAGAAAAAAAACAAGTGCCTAACCTCGGGAGACCTGACGTGCCAGGTCTGAGATATCCAAAGGGGCCTCCACCCGCTCAGAGGAGAAGGAGAGGGGGAGGGAGGAAGGATTTTGGAAGGGGGTGATTGAGAATGGGGCAGTGAGTGGGAAGTAAAGTGAATAAGTAAAAAATAAAAAATAAAAAATAAAAATAAATAAATAAATAAAATTTCAACATGGACGAGGCAGGCACTGGTGAGGCCACATCCCTGCTCAGCATCTTTTGGTAGCTGATGACTCTTAGAGGAAGATCAGTCACTTTCTTTAGGAGCGTGAGCACTGATAGGTTTCCTATGCTCTAGTGGATGACGCCACACCCATGAGCATATGGGCAGCACTAACTGATTTGTGAGTTAAAAATAAAAGTTGTGAGAGGAGGACATGAAGTTAGGAGGGAGACAGAATGGTGGGTCCTGGGGATTCAGGAGAGGGGGTGAATATGTCTAAGATGCATTGTGTATGTGTATGAAGTTTTCAAAGATAAAAATTTTTTAAATGCTGGCTTTTGATCAATTGTAATTAAAATTTCAAAACTCCAGTTCTACCAACCTTCAGTTCAAGCAGCTACAAGATGTTTCCTTAGATGCTTTACAAAAACATAGTGATTTTGTCTTTACTGAGATACAAATGGTTCATATATTACAAAATGCCTGTTTTGTGTTTCCATGCCTACTTACTCCCCCTTTTTAAGCAGAGTAATTCCAATTTGTATTTCCAGGATGGCATTAAACTTGTGGTAATCATTCTGTCTTAGCTTCTTGAGTACGGGGATTACAAAATTCACTTTTTAGAAGTGTGCAATTCAGTGGTTTGTTTTAGTACCAAGACATATACTACTATTAATATCTAAACCAAAGCAATTTTGTCATCCAAGTGAAATCCTGAACCTATCTGTACCCTATTCTGGCCTCTGGAAAGTATTATTTTAGATTTTGTCTGTATGGATTTGCATATCCTGGACTTCTCATATAAACAAAATAATACTATATATGGCTTTTGTGTCTGGCTTCTTTCATAGCATAGTTTCAAAGTACATCCATGATAGAGCATGTATCAATACTATGTTCCTTTGCATGCCTGAATAATTTGCCACTGAGTGAATATACTATAAGGTATATTAATAAATTTACTCATAACAGCCATTTGTGTCTACTTATTTCTATTTTGTATAAGGATCCTACAAACATTCACACATTTTTAAAGAAGTTTTCAGTTAAGAATCTGATATATTTATTTACAAAAATCATTACCACAAAAGGTTTCCTCATGACTTTTGTTTTGTTTTGTTTTTTTGGTTTTTCGAGACAGAGTTTCTCTGTGTAGCCCTGGCTGTCCTGGCACTCACTCTGTAGACCAGGCTGGCCTCGAACTCAGAAATCCGCCTGCCTCTGCCTCCCAAGTGCTGGGACTAAAGGCGTGCGCCACCACTGCCCACCTCATGACTTTTGTAATCTTGATCTTTCCACCGACAATGTAGTCAGAGACCTGCTTTTGTTACCAGACTAGACTGCAATTTAAGAAACCAAATCATAACATGCATTTTTATGTGATGTTGTTCATTCAGCACAGTTACTTTTATGTTAACCTATGTTGGATGTATCAATACTTCATTCTTTTACAGTGTATATCCCATCATGAGGATAGACCACAGAATTTAACATATGTGCATTATTAATTCCCTATTACCTTTGATGAACACTAAGACAGCTTTCAATTTTTTACTAGCATAAAATGGCTGTGGACATTCATGTGCAAATATTTTTATGAATGTGCATTATCATTTGCCATGGGTAAATGCCTAGGAATAAACTTAATGTTAAAAGAGAACCAAATTATAACCAAGGTAAGCTTTCCACATTCTGATTAGCAAAGGAACTGTTTCAGTTCCTCAATCTCTTCAATATGCAGTCACAGTGTTTTGATGAGCTGGAATACCTGAGGCACCTATCTCCATCCTTAATCATACCACGCAGTAAATGCAAAGTGTCCTTCATTTACCCCCTTTCTTTGCAACTTGCTCCCAAATATCCAAACTATGCCAATGGGGCGATACAAAATTAAGTCCTTATAGAAGCTTGGTCCATAAGGTCTTTCTTCCTGACACAGATAAGCTATAATAGACAATAGATGGTGTCTTTTTATTTCCTTCATCATGTCAGGTGATACAAACTTAAATCATTTTTTCCAGCCACAGGCTTCTATAAGAAGATATTTTAAAATCCAGGGTAAGACATACCTAATTGCTGAAATAAAAGAGCCACACTAGTGCCTGTGACAGGAAGACTGTCATGCAAAGGAGTCTGGATCAGTTGTCTGTCTCCTGCACCCAAGGAAAATAGCTTCTGCAGAATGAGAGAAACATTATAAAGTCATGAGAGACAATAAGAAACAGAAACATATAACCTAAACATACAAGTTATGCTGTGTACAAATCAAAATTATATCAGAAAATTTATTCCACGGAAGTTAAAACTTCAGTAGATAAGACACAAATATCACTAACAATTATAACTGACCAAAACTATGTTAACGAATGTTAATAGAACCATCTACTTTTTCGATGGAAAGGCCTGATGAGGCCAAGGCCATCTTTAAGATTCTGTTCTTAGAACAGCAAAGAGGAAGAGGAGAAAAGGAAGAAGAGAAGGAGGAAGAAGAAGAAAAGGAGAAGAGAGGAGGTAATTTAAGACCAAAGAAATTTAGAAAGAAGAGTTAAAAATGCTAATTACTCTATATGTAACATCTTTTCTTTTTAAAATTTAACATTTTGTAGGGGCTGGAGAGATGGCTCAGTTAAGAGTACTTGCTGCTCTTTCAGAGGATCTGAGCTTAGTTCATAGCATCCATGTCAGGAGGCTTGCAACCATTTGTAACTCTAACAGTAAGGATCTGCTGCCTCTGAATTCCTTGGACACCAGCATACATGCAAGTGAGTGCATACATGCACATTCTCTCTCTCTCTCTCTCTCTCTCTCTCTCACACACACACACACACACACACACACACACACACACACACACACACCCCTTTTTGACAGAGGGTTGTCTCTGAAAAGAAAACAAAATACATGACCAACTAGATGTCTTTAAGGTCTAAGAAGACAAGCCTTCTGTTCTGTTTGGCACTGAAATTGGTAGGAAGACCTTACACATGATGAGCACGTGCTCTCTCTCACCAGAGCTGTATCTGTAGCTCCAGTGCTTTTAAAGATGGTTGACCTAGAAACAATAAATAAACCATGGTGGCAAAGAGTCTTATTTTTCTGATTCCAAGACAATTTTTTTTAAACATCAAGATATAGAGAAAACAGAATCTATTTTAAAAACAGTTACAATACTATAAAAAGAGTTTTCTCAATTTTGTCTTCTAATTTTGGTCAATTTTTACTTAATATAATCGAAGTGTAACTATATAAAAAATAAAAAAGTAGCAAAAATATATTGAAAAATTCTTTCTAAAGAAAGATATGTCCAAAAAGTTAAAAAAGTAGAGTTGAAGTTACATCAAATATGTCTGCTAATTATGTCAGCTGAAGAGGAACTCAATCTGAAAATCAGCTTCTTTTCTTAAAGATTTACTTTTATTATTTTCATTATGTATGTGTGAGTGTGGGTACATGAACATGAATGCAAGTACCCACAGAGGTTGGATGTCTCTCGAGTTGGGCTTACAGATCGCTGTGAGCTATGTGATGTAGATGCTAGGAATTGAACTCAGGTCCTCAGGAAAAGCATCATGTTCTCTTAACCACTGAGCCATCTCTCCACCCCTTGAAATCAGCCTCTTGACCTATGAAGAATGGAATCTTAGGTGTCTGAAAGGTACATCATAGGGACAAGGATTACCGAAAGTAGGATCCCATCTAAAACAAAAATATTAGAAGACTTTTTTCTTTTTTGTCATAAATTAAATCATCCAAAATAAATTTGTTCTATTCACCTGAGACCCTCCAGCAGCTGGAACAAGGCAAGCACAAAGATTTGCGATGAGACTTTCCAAGGAGACACTCAGGCTGTCCACGTACACAGTGTAGATCAAACCCAGGCAAGCCTGCAGAGAGTGGTGCATGTGGTTATTTCATGGCAGTGTCAATAAAATAAACTGTGACATCTCTTCCAGGAAAATTTCCTTTTGAACCATGTCAATTATACTCTACATTGAACATGAAATAAATCCTAAGCAACAAAACAGGTTTATTAAATTTTCCTCCAGGACCAGAACACCCAAATGAACTTTCAAGATAAGTTTATTGAAAGCAGAAAGCCATAATTTGTAAAACAGGTACCTCTGTTTAGATAACCACTACAGTTAATTTGTAAGGCTGAATTGTTTTTTTTTTTTTTTTCCTACTGTTTGCTTGGTTGTTTTGAAACTTATTTTAGAAAACTCCATATTTCAAGATAAAAATTAAGAGGTGCTGTGATACAGTCCTTATAAATCCAGACTATCTGATAGAAACTTTAACATCTATGATTTGTAACAAAGGATAGCAAACAGGTAAAATAGTAAGATTAGCATGCTGAGTTTAGAAGACAGTAAGTGGTAAAATAAGATGAAATGCAATCTTTATTGTCGTTATTTTACTTCTGTGTGGGGGTGTGTGTATGTGAGCATGTGTACACTTGGATGCTAGAGAAGGATGCCAACAGTTTTCCTCAGTAGCTTTGGTCTCTCACTGAATCTGAAATTCATGGATTCAGTAGACTGGCTGGCCTGTGAGCTCTGGAAATCCTCCTGTCTCCCTATCCTATTTCCTTTACCCAGCACTGAAGTTAGACATGTGGCCCAGTCATGTGCTTGGCTTTTATAGGAATACTGAGGATCCAAGTTCAAAATCTCTTATTGGTGCAGCAAGCTCTTTTCTGACTGATTCCTTCTTGATCCTAACATATAATCTCAATCTTTTAGCTTACTGAAATTGTGACTAAAATATTAGTAACTGTCATTAATTTGTAGAAATTACATACACTAAATAGTATGTCACAAAACACACTAAAGAAGTCATAATTGTCACTGTAATAATGAGGTTGTTATTTATTCTATAATGTATACTCTCACTTTCTAGTTTTATACTTGTATATTAATATAAATATTTATTCTTTCATACATCTTTATAATTGAAAATTCTGAATATTGAAAAAAAGGGGGGAAAATCTGAAAGAAACAAGTAGTATCTCACTTTGTAGGCCAGGCTTGCCCAGGACTTAAGGTTTCTTGTCTCTACCTCTTAAATACCACAATTACTAACTTGGGTCATCAGGCTTGGCTCTAAACAATATTTTAAAGACATGATCAGAATTATCTAAAACCTCACATAATCCTACTTAGTGTAATTTAACACCACAAATTTAATAAACATATTCACAGCTGTTACAGTGAATACATTTTAAAGTTCTTGAAGGTAATCAATTTTTTATGGTTTATAATTTTTATTTAATTAACATGAAATCTATTTTTAAACAAACATTATACTCTTAAAAGTGTGAATAGTCATGTTAGCTTATTCAGGTATTGCTTTTATCTAACACAAATCTGCTTCTTCATGTCATTTGTTTTATTTTATTTTATTGGTGCAGCACTAATTCAATCTAATAATGTTTTCAATTTTTAAAAAATCTCTTGACTCCTTAGTTTATTCAAAATAGATTTACACAATATTATAAATTGCTAAGAAGACTATGAGTTCTTTACCCTAAAGATTTCTGGATAGTCTAATCTGGATACCAACACCAGGCTTTTGGGGGCAAATACTTCTGCAGGTTGAATTAAACCAGATACTTCTTCACCTTCAATCTCTTCCTTCTTTGTTCCCTGAAAAAGGAGAAATTACAACCAATGTACAAAGTTTTCTAGGATCATAATTCACACAATATATTCAAACCACACACCTTACAAATAACTTACAACAATCCAAATTAATTACAAATAATAGGCAAGAAATGACAAAGTAAGGGGTATTTGTTTCATGTATCTTCAAAGCTCCATAGACTACAGGTATAAAAACCAACTTTGAGTGTTTCATTTCTCAGGAATCCAGGTATTAAGACATGTTTAAGTTAGTCTTAAGTAATGACCCAAACAATTAAAAATGTCACTTATTCAAGTATAAAATCAGTCTTCAAAGAAAGGGGGAAAGTTTATTCTAGAAATAAGGTATTTAATTTCATTTCTGTTTTTCTACTGGACCCAATCTTTCTCTCTTGTGGGGATTCTAAGACCTGCAGAAAGCTCATAGCTCTCCAAGTAAAATGTCAAGTGCTTCTGCACATATACAACAATGGTAGTTGACTTAAAAAGAGATCATTTTTGTACAAGAAGTAAAGCTTTATAATTAGTATATTGAAAATGTATGCTTATAAATGGCTAAAATGTGTATCTGAAGCAGATTTAAATATAATCTGCTTTATACCACAATAAACCACAATAAAAAAAAACAAAGTTTCCCATCCATTCATGACATTATATAGAAATATTTTAATCTTCTTGGCTGCACAATAAATTATTACTTTTCAATGTAAAAAACCCACAAAGTTTAATAAGCTCTAAGTTTCAACAACTAACTACTAGTCAATAAACCTGTGACATTATTTGAAGTGCTAAGCACTGATTGGTCTTCCAAAGGACCTCAGTTAGAGTCTCAGCATCCACATGGTGGCTCACAACTGTCTATAACTCTAATTCCAGGGGATTCAAAGCCCTCTTCTGGCTTTGTGGCATTGCACGCAGGTGGTACATAAATATAAATGTAGTCATAACACTCACATACATAAAACAAAAATAAATCCTTGGATGATGACGAAGGCAGGATGGAATGAATGATGAAGGCCTTAGACATTAGTGGCAGTGCTGCCTTGTACCTAACCCCAAGAACCACATACTGACATTGCTATGTGAACCTTTACAACCAACCTCATGGTGGCAAAGTCCCATTTCTGGTACTTTTTATCACAGCTAAAGAAGAGGTCCCAGGGGAGATTGTGAATTTAGGCACAAGTCACCAAGCATGAACAACTTCGGCATCTGGCTGCACTAAGACTCTGGCAGTAGCATAAACATATATTGCCATGACCCAAGCACAGAGAGAGGCATGTGTGCTTCTGCTACCAAGAGCACTCCATCTAACCATCACTAGCATGCAGTGGTATTGGGACAAGGACAGCTATACATGATACACTTGTCTATTAAGGTAGGCAAGATGACAAGTGCCAGTGGCCTCTGTCAAGCTGTCCAGTGCTCTAAGATTAAGTTCTCACTGACCCAGGTCATGCCAGCAGAAGCCATACTTTCACACTCAAGAAGCCCAACACTTTTTTCTAGATGGACAGAACTGCCAAATAAACACCAAAGAGTAAAAATAAATCTTTAAAAAAAAGTTTTTTAGTCCACAAATAAATTTGTGAAGTTACTGTTTGACAAGACTCTGACACACTGAAAGTTTTAAGAAGGGAGTGGTGAGAGCAAATTAATGAAACATTGAGATTTATCAGTGGATAGTCTGAGAGTCTAGGTTATTTCCTCTAACAAACCCCCTTCCTCTCCTTTCCCAGTATGTATGCTCCAGTTTAAACTCACTTCCTCCTGACTTCTTCCTTTCCTGACCTTTCCTCGCTTCTTTCCAGTGTGGTTTACCAAAACTTTAGATCTGCTACTTCCAACTCTCCCAAAATGTCATGGAATGCCAGCTGCCTACTTGACATCTCAAACATACTCAAAACATAGGACTTAACCTTTCTGCCTAAACTCTACTCTCATAGTAAGTGGTCTGCTAATGGAAACTCCACTTGTATGACAAATTTCAAATTCTCATTCTTTTATCATTTATAGCTAACATTAAACTATGAGAATATCCTGCCCTCCAAATTTCCCTACTGCTACCACAGAAGAGCGAGCCTATACCTAGTCTGGATTATTACAACAGCCTGCTTTCATTCCCTTTATTCTTTTTAAGCCTCACTCTTCCTTGCTGCTCTTCAGACACACTAGGAATGATACCATCTACTTGGACCTGCCTATTGTTTCTTTACCTGGAATGCTTTCTACAGAGAAGCTAATGTCTGTGCTTCTGTGTCTCAGGTCCCATACCCTTCCCACTCTGACCCCCTGTTGACTCTCTCCTGGAAACTGCAGAATCTACACTCCCTTGTCCTTTGCCTTTCTTTCTCCATGCCACCATCATCTAACACATTAACAATTTTGGTAATCTTAGCCTTTTCTTTTGTTTTTCCTTTTCTCTCTTATGTGTCTCTCCCACTGGATTAAATGAAGGCCAGGAGACTTCTGTTCTGTTCAATGATGATTAGTGAGTTCATGAAGTAAGAGCTGGGGCAGCCAGCTGTGATTCCTGGTGTATTACCTGGTGTTTGTTCAGTGTATAAATGCAGGACTACATTTCTTACAGTGTTTTTTTTTTTTTTTTTTCTGGTTATTTCACCAAGAGAAGTATTCTTCTCACACTGAGGCTAGGAAAATCATCTATTTTTATTTCCCTTCAGAGTTCATTTGGTTTCTACTATAGTGCACATAACCAAAAATGAGTTGTCTGAGGAATGTATACATCACACATCTAAATGTATATAAAAGGTCCATATGATCTTGGAAAAGAAAGATTTTGATTTGTGAACAAATCAAAATGAGTCTGGTTGGTTTCTGGAATGCCTAAAAATAATAAGAAAGTGATGATTATTAATTTACCAAAATTTCCACACCTAATGAATCATGGTCTTCATGGATTACTAAAAGTCTCAAAATGGCAAAAATGATTGAAATTCCTGGAACAGATAAAACCATCCACATTTTTATGATATTGTGATAATTGCCCTAGAGTATCATTGAGAGACAACTTGAGTAAGCAGATAGCTATTTCAAATAAATGATCATTACATGATTTTAACCAAAACACAAAACAGAATGTGTAGCCATTACACAAAGTTGCCCACTAATTATTAAGAAGAAAAGGAGAGTCAATAAATGTAAATCAGTATTAAGTAAAAATAACTTCATGTTTTTCATTTCTATACTGACTTTTCTTAATAGATGTTGAGTTTTACTTTATAAATCCTGAAATGCTGTTATTCTTAATCCCAGTAGCTATCTTCTAAGAAACAATGCACCAAAGGCTAGTGTTGCATTTCATTTAGGGAGCACCTGCATAGCATGCTCCAGGATATGCTCAACTCCCCAACAACTAAGGTGGTGTGTTTGTGTATGTATTGCCCAGCACACATACACACATAGTATCCCAGGTTTAAGAAAACCATCATAATTCCTCTTTGAAGAAAGAAAATGTATGCAGTTGTTAGATAAAATAAAGTATTTTTCCTAATATAAATTTTCAATATTTTTTCTAGAAATAATTTATCAGGCCATGGAAATAATGCTGCTTCCATTTTGTGGTCAAGTTACCTTTTATGCAATAATTATCACTGATACCAGTTTTGTAAGTTTTGTTCTAAGATGGGGTTTTACTGTAGATTAGAATAGCTTGAATCTTCCTATGTAGCCCAAGCTGGCCTAGAACTCATGTCAATCTTCCTGCCTTGGCTTATTGAGTGTTAGGATTACAGACATAAACAATCATGCCAAGTTTAGTTTGTATATTTAACAAGGACACATTTTCACAAGAAAAAGAAGAAGAAGAAGGAGAAAGAGAAGGGGAAGGGGAAGGGGAAGGGGAAGGGGA
>JANHMN010000003.1:99198155-99244099 GCA_030674055.1 Rhabdomys pumilio
AAAATTCCTTGAAGAAATGACATTTTAATTCAGGGTCAAGAAATGTATAAAATAAATTAAAATATTTATATTACTGTGACAAAAAAAAAAAAGAATCTCCCAAAGTTTAATAGTATAAAAATGAATAAAAAGTGCTGATTATTAAAACTCATCAAATATGTAAAAAAAATCATGTGCTCATAACTATAATTTTAAGAGGTCACTACTGATTTTTAAGGCACTAATGTACTAGTCTGAAAATTAGAAACAAAAAGAAATGTTTACTGTTTTTCTCAGCCAAACTGTAATTGATATGACAATGTTGTCTCAGAGATGTTCTTTTGCTAGTAAATGCAGAAGGAGAGACAGACTCGGAAACTTCTGTTTGAGATTCTTAGTGAGAAAGGTGTCATAATGAGCATCAGCTGGTATGAGGCTGGCACTACTACAAACCAACTAATCAGTTGTTTTGAATTATCACTGAAACAATAAAAGTCATGGCACATTCTTGGAGGTATTCTAGCTTTAAATTTTAATTTAATCAGCCAGATGTGGTGGCACATGCCTTTAATCTCAGAACTCTGGAGATAGAGGCAGGCAGATTTCTGTGAGTTTGAAGCCAGCCTGCTTTGCACAATGAGTTCTAGAATAGTCAGGGCTATGGCAAAACCCCAGGTCATAAAACCACCCATCCACCCAAATCAATCAATCAATCAATCCATTCATCTATCTATCTATCTATCTATCTATCCATCCATCCATCCCTCAAATAAAGATAAATACAAAATATTTCCAAGTGAAATGATACAATAAATATGGCTTGCTTTAAAATGTCATCTTCCTCACTGAACAGATATTTAGATTTAAAAAACAGGAAATGCTGACAATTTTAAAATATGAGTAATGTGTAAAGGAGTTCATAATAAAAAAAGGAAACAAAAAGCTTATGGAACATCTTTTATGTGTCAAGTACTGTTATAGGTAAAATATTTAATAGTGAGCTAGATTCCAAATCTCTGTCTCTACCAGTATTCTTTCTTACTTTTTTAACCTTTATTTAAATGTTAAAGGGACAAATGTTCTTTCTGTATGCATGTCTGTATACTATGTGCACACGATGCCCATTCTAACTGGCTAGAAGACAGCTTTGGATCCCCTAAGATTGTTGTGACTCATCATATGGGTACTGAAGATTAAATGCGGGTCCTTTGAAAGAACAACCAGTGTTTGTAACCACCAAGCCATGTCTCCAGCTCTAAAACTTTCTTTTCTAACTACATTATCTCATTACATCTTTCTAACAGTCCTCAAAGTCAGGTATTATTATTAGTATGTTCTGTATATAGAGGAACAAATCTGAAGTACAAAAGGTTAAGAATTTGTTCAAAGTTAATAAATCTTAAAATTGAACTCTGAATCCAGAGTTTATATTCCATTATAAATGACCTTAAAGAAACATCTAATTGTCTTACTAATAAGCGTATGGTGATCTAGAGAGCTTGTAAAGTTGGTGTACAAACTAGAAAAGATGACAAAAGTCATACATATCCATTAAATCATTTAATACTATTTTACTGGTGTATCTAGTGTGTTCTAGGCACTAATGTTATAAGCATAACTGGGAAAAGAAGATGACATCTGAAGAGGGGAAAGTAGATGATCAGATATTTAAGCAGACATCCAGATAGACAGGCAAATGCAAAGGCCTGGGAGCAGGCTCAGCAGCTGGGAGACTGGCTAATAACTGGAGGAGGAGGCAAGAGCCGCTTATTCTGAGCTCAAAGGATGGCAACTGAGTTTTTATTTTGAATGCCATGTATTTAAGAGTGATTGAAACTTTGTTTTTAATGATCAATCTGATGCTAAGTGTCATTTAGCTTGTAGGGAGTAAAGGCTGGTTAAGTCTGTTTGGAGTTCAGGCAAGATAAACAGTAGTGTGGTAACTGTTCTCAGCTAGGATTTGTGGATGGCTATAATATGGATGATTAAAAACAAAAAAGGTAATTAAGTTTTAAACCTGGATTGAGAGTGAAGCTATTTATTGCAACAGCAGCAGCACTAACAACAACAACAACAACAACAACAATGAAACACTAAAAAACAAACAAAAAACCCAAAAAAACTGGCTCTCAGAGGTGAGAGGGACCTTAGATGAAATGCCCAACAGTGGGGAGAGGGAACTGGCAGAGTCCACCTCCAGCAGAAAGACAGGGCATCAAGTGGAGGGATGGGGTTGCCATCCCACAGTCAAGAACTCTGACCCAGAATTGTTCCCATCTGAAAGAACTGCAGAGACAAAAATGGAGAAGAGACTGAGGGAAAGGAGGTCCAGTGAAGGTGCTATGGTGTACTTACAGACAGGAGCCTAGCATAGGTGTCCTCTGAGAGGCCCAACCAGCAGCTCACTGAGACAGATGCAGATACTTACACCAACCACTGGACTGAAGCTGGGGACCCCTGTGGTTGAATTAGGGAAAGGCTGGAAGAAGCTGGGAACCCCTGTGGTTGAATTAGGGAAAGGCTGAAAGAAGCTGGGGAGGAGGGCGAGTTCACAGGAAGATCAGCAGTCTCAACTGACCTGGACCCCTGAGATCTCTCAGACACTGAGCCACCAACCAGGCAGCATCCACTAGCTGATCCAAGGCCTCCAACACACACACACAGCAGAGGACTGCCAGGTCTGGCCTCAGTGGGAGAAGATGTACCTAACCCTAGACAGACTTGAGGCCCCAGGGAGTGGGGAGGCCTGGAGGGAATGGGGTGGAGGAAGGGGGATGGGCTCATTTTCTTGGAGACAAGGGTGTTGGGGTAGTGGGGGTAAGAGGGTGGGAGAGGGTAATAGAATGAGGAACTGTCGGAAGGGTAGACTGGGAGGGGAATAGGACTAGACTGTGAAAAAGATTAAAAATAATTTATAACAAATTTTTAAAATATATGCTGATGAAAAAATTTAAAATGAAAACCTCTAATATTTATTATTGGAGTCACAGTAGTAAGTGAACACACAAAACAAGTATGATATAGGAATCAGTTTGATAAAACACCAGTAATATATTCACCACTTTAACTTTTTCAAAATGTATACTAATCATCGTTTAGAAATCATTAGACTAAAATATAAATAATAGACTAATATATCAATATTCAAACTTGTTGCCACAAACATTTTATTTAAACTTTTACATATTACTGGAAGATCAAAATAAC
Source organism: Rhabdomys pumilio (assembly GCA_030674055.1). Classification (NCBI taxonomy): domain Eukaryota; kingdom Metazoa; phylum Chordata; class Mammalia; order Rodentia; family Muridae; genus Rhabdomys; species Rhabdomys pumilio. The sequence continues at coordinate 99,201,342 of JANHMN010000003.1, forward strand.
TTTTCTCTCAAATTTGAACAGTAGTATTAGACATTACAGCCTATGAGAGTAAAATGTATAAAGACATTGACATTATAGTTGTATTTTGTGCATTCATGTAGAATATAATTGTGAATAAATATAATGCTAGGAGGAAAATAGTACAAACATTTGAGCTCTTCAGGGTTTTTTTTTTGCCTAACACAATGACTATTGCTTACAAGAAGAGGGAAGCAAATGTCAACGGATAGGAAAGGACCCAGAGCCTGCCTTGCATATTTTATAATGTTATATATATTATCTATTAAGTAATAAGAATTAATAAATTTATAAGTGAAAAAAACTAGCTGTGTATACACACACACACACACACACACACACACACACACACACACACACAGGAGATGGGTAGAAGAAAAGAATGAACAATATAAAGGAAGCAATGTATCCTGCATTCATCAAAGACAATATATGTGAGTTCTACTCCTTTTCCATTTGTTTTTTTCTCTCTCTCTTATGTAAAAAGAAGATAGCAAGAAGCCTCTAGAAACAGTGGCTATAAAACAATTTAAAGGTAACAATAAGTACAGTGACATCAGAATATATCATACACAAACAGAAGCTTTGAAAGGCCTATCTATATGGAAAGTATGTGCATTTGTATTATGTTTGCTTGCACTTTTAATATGAAAAGTGTTTAGAACACTGTATTTCTAATGCCTTTAGGCCATGGGATTATAGCTGATATGGATCACATGAAAATATATGCACACTCAGAGGAAAACAATTTTCTTAGATGTTTACATTTGTATTATCTTTAAAACAAAGAGCTAAATTGTTTTAGGTAAATAGCAATGTATTAGTGCATGTTTATTTATTAAACATTTATAGCTCATGAGCTACAAAGCACCTGCCACAGAAGGATAGGGTATAGCCTCCATGGCAGGAAACTCAGAGTCACGTAAACGCTAAGAGCAGCACAGGTGAACAAACAGCAGTAGTCAAAACAATGTCCTAGCTAGTGTTCAGTCACACGGCAGAGAAGGACTCTGAAGCCCACAGCAGTAAACTGGGATTTAAAAAGATAAACAGATTATTAAAACATAAAGAGAATCACAACAGTAAGGAGGAAAAGTGAAAAAGAGAAATCCAGCCATAAAAGAAGCTCAGGAGCTTAAGCTTTAAAAATGCAACATATTTTTTGGTTGTGAGTCTAGCCTTTAACAGGATGGGACAGAGGTGGGAAGTCAAGAAAGGAGATAATACTTGAAATATAAATAAAGAATATATCCAATAAAAAAGAAAAAAAAAGAAGCAACATAGTTGACTGACTTGAATTGTAATGTATTCTTACATACCTGTCACTTAGATTTACTATTTTTAATCCATACATCCTTAAAAAAAAATATCCTAAATTTTTATTATACACACTGAACTAAAATTTGTTGCCTATTTTATCACTGTAGTTAAGAAAAACTAAATCTGAACATTAGTTTTAACATCAGAGTATGATGATTTATTGATGTTTTGGCATCTTTTATTTCCAGATTTACTAAATATACTACTTAAAGCAGCTTCTGCTCACCAACTAATAGCTTGTAAGTGAGAATTCATGAATTATTTAGTGTAAACTAATGTATATGGTACTGGCATAGCACCATGTTTCCTCTCATCATTTATGCTAAAAACACAAGTAATACATATTTCATCTAGTAGATTATTCTTTGAGAGCGCCTTGGCTTAAAGAATTATTAAGAAAACTTAGGAATGATGGTAAAACATAAAAATTGAGAGAAATGCTCCTAGAATAACGCCCGACTTTCGAGGAAAAGAGAGTGCAACCCTTCATGAGAGATGGGAAACAGCACATAAGCTTCATGACTGTTTCCTTTCAAGTACAACAAATCATTTTAAAATTAGTTTCTTATAAATTTAAGAATGTTATTTTGTGAGCCACTAGAATCAATGATAATTTTTAATGCTTCTTTTCACTGTCTGCTAAGATTAGTGTAAAAAATTAAGAATAAAATGTGATTATTTTTCTAATACAAAACAGTGTATTAATACTATTTGATGAAAAATGAGATTTTTTTTCTTTTCTTTCTTTATTTCTTTTGAGACAGGGTCTCTCTACAGAGTCTTGGCTGACACAGAACTTACTATGTAGACCAGCTGGCCTCAAACTCATAGAGATCTATCTGCCTCTGCTTCAGACTGGCCTCTGCCTGATTCTTTCTCCTTACTGCTAAAAATAAAAGTCTGCATCACTGTGTTCAAGTCTCTAGTTCATATATTAAATAAACTATATTTTCCCAGAATTCCTGATGGAAAAGCTAATAGCAAACTAACCTCAAAAGTCAAGATTTCAACTAGTTATAAATGTACACCAAAGAAATTAGTATTTATTTACAATTAAACATGGCTTGTTCACACATTCCTTAAAAAAATAGTATATCTGCCTATGAATACATATCATGCAACAAATTTTACAATATACACTGTTCCAATTAGTATGATGTATGCATATGACAGCACTTGGAATAGTAGTCACTGAATAATTACTTGGGTGGGAATTTATATATACTTAAATTTTAAATATATAATTAAATATATACTTAAAGTTTAAATGAACGTTGGATGCCCAGTGTGGGGGAATTCGAGGGTGGGGAGGTGGGAGTGGGGGAGGGTAGTTGGGGGCACATCCTCATAGAAGCAACAGGAGGGGTGATAGGATGGGAGTTCCTGGGCAGAGGGGAAATGGGGTAAGGGGATAAAATCTGAAATGTAAATAAAATATCCAATAAAAAAGGGAAAAAAGTTTAAATATATACTTAAAACTTTAAATACGTTTAAAATTGGATATAATTAGCATGGCATAACAAAAATAATTCAGTAGAAGGTACTATAAACCCATATGTCTATTTCACTGTGCAAATTAACAATCATGTCTAGAGAGACCAAATGACCTGCTAAAGTTACAAATTTCATGAATGGCAATTTCTCAGATTACAGTGTTTTCACTTACGTTAACCCTTTTACTTCTCTTTTATACTCTTACACGTAAACTTTGTAAAATATAAGGTATAAGTTTAGCAAGCAATTGTTTAACAGAGATAGTATCGCAGAAGTAAAGCTATCAATTAAAAATAAGATCATATATTTTTTCATCCTTGATAACAATAATCTTTCTTGTGTTTAAAGGGTTTTTTTTTGTATTTTTAAATTTACTGTTCTTACACATTTTTAGTGAAAATATACTTACACCACTTTCTCCCTTTCCTTCCTTCTCCAGGCCCTCTCCCAAGTCTCTTTCCAAATTCTACTCTGCAAAATTTGCTAATTTTTCCTTCCCAACTGTTAAATATGAGTGTGTAGAGACATACAAATATATAAATATGAACTGCTGACACACAGATTTTATTGTAGTTCTTGTTAGCCTTCAATAGTCAACATTTAAGAAAAGACATTTGATAGTCTAGAAGTTTGGGAGCTTGTTCTCAAGAGAGATTTTAAATTTAAATATCTCCTATAAATTTAAGTATGTGACATTTATTCAGTGATACTTTTCCCTATAAGATGTATTTATAAAGAATATCGAGGTGACTTAAAATTCAGCATCCTGACAATTTGCTTATTCTCATTTGAAAATGGAAGGCACAGATGGATAGCCACACTAAACTAATACCCCCCATTATAAGAAGAACTCATATGGATACTTGCATGTGCTGCAAATTATCAAATGAACAAAATAAATAAATACAGAATTTACAAATAGCCCAAATTTTCTATGTCTCTATCGTGTCATGTTTAGACTTCTTAAGGTCTAAAAAGTCGTCTCTGGGGTGAGACTGCATGACGTTCATCACACAGCAAACCAGCTGCCACAGTTGGCTACTCATTTCTTATTGAGAAAGGTAGAACAGCATTGCTTTCTTCTTGAAAGAATCAGTATTTGTGACAATTCATCCAAAAGACAGTCATCTCAGTGTTATTTATAATATCTACACAACAAGAAATAAACATCTATCAAGAATTTATTTACATAGAATTATGTGGCAGATGGGCATATAATTATTTTAATTAAAAAAAAAACAAACTCTTGATTCCAAGAAGACAATTGTTTTTCTGTCCTCTCACATTTTTTCCCTACTTGTTTTAGATATTCCAGAATGAGCACAATTTACTTGGTGGTGTAATTTTCTTCTCTGTTCCACGTTCTTGTCTAGAGAAAATTCAGAAATCTATTATTTCTTCAGTTCTCCAGGTGACTCCTTAATCACTGAAGAGTTGTTCTATGATATTATGAATAAATCTGTTTCCTCAAATTAGCTTCCCAAGTGCTTCATTATCACTTATTGAACTGTACAGGCTCATCGGGTATGATAGCAAAGCCTTAATCCCGAGGCTCAGAAGGTTGGAAAACAAGGCCAGTACAAAGTCAGAATAATTGGACCCTATTACAAAACAAAACACCCACTCACCCACAAAACAATAACAGAAACAAAGGAAATGTACAGGCCCCACCAACTTCACGGTTTCCTTCACTCTAAGACACTCATATGATACATGTTCGACTGTGCTTCTCAATTCTCAGCGACCACTTTTACAGTCATCATTTGTTCTACACTCAGGCCAGTTGCACACTAGTGTAGCTTTTGTAGTCGCTATAGTATCTCATTCTTTAAGACAGGCAAAGTCAAGCCCTTTAACTGTCCTGGGTTAGGCTTTTAGTATCATCTGTAAAATAGGAATGTAACAGAGAGACTAAAATGAGATTAACTGGTGTGAGTTAAATATAATGGAATGAGAGAAAGCACTACCAAACTTTTAGCACAATAATTAGAACATGCAAAGCCTTAATTGATGAAAAAAACTCATACTTTTGTTTCTTGTCTCAAAATTTTTCCCAGATTGCTTTTTTTTTCTTAGCTTTTAGTTTTCAAGTGTCTACTTAAGAGTTTTATAAACTTGGTAGTACACTTGTTGCTCAGTGTTCAGTCATTATCTATTTCATGGAATTATTTAGTATTTAGGCAGCACTTTGGGATACTCATGCACCTGAATTTTGGGTTTGCCGCCACGACCCAACTGTATGTCCACTGAGATAGAAGCAACACAAAACAGTATCTGATGGTTTCTATGTCTTGTTCTTTTTCATTCTTTATCTTACCTCCCCAAATCACCCTCATTAATCTTAACTCCATTTCTTCATTGGTAACTAATTTGCTGATATACTAAATGTCTTTATTGATTTAGAATCACAAAATATATTTTAAAAACTTAAAAAGATCTAAACATAAATAAAGCAACTTAAGATACATATATTTTAGATAAGCAATAAAATATTTTTAATTATTACTTTAAAAAAGTCAAGGCTCATATTATCTAGTTGGATAATTTTGGAAACATGTTATCAAAAGTTTAAAGCTAAAGTTTGCTTGTGATAACTGAGATTGTTACTGTATCTTAGAAAAGAAAAAAGAGATAATATTTTTTAAGTTGCACAATTTTACTTTGGATACTGTACATTCTGAAGTTCATTTTATTATTCCAAGCAAAGTATTATAGTACACTCCATATGAAGTAATTCATGCCAAATGAGTTAAGATCTATTTTGAACTGATATGGATAATACAATCCAAAAATAAATGAAAAACACACTAGTTAAAACCTGCCAAAACATCTTTTAATTTATTTCCCCTTCTCAAATTCTACCTCATAGTTTATACCCTAATTTAGAAGAAACTCAAATGATAATAATTTGTTTCTAACACAGAAAAGGAGGCTTACAAATTCATCTGGCACCTAGCACCTAAGCATCATCATACAAAGACAGAAATCTGATAACTTATTTATATTTTTAGGATTGAAAAAAATCAAGAGAAAAGAGGCTTCAAATGTTTTGGAGTTGGTTATAAAGGATAAAGTATAATTTTTTGACCCTCTTAAAATGGCCAAGTGGGCAGAGATCTGAGCTAAATGAAAGGGAAGCTGTTAAGACACAGATTCAAAGTACCAAAGAACCCAGACCATGGCTTCCAGTATTATCCCTCCCCAGAGGAGACTACTTAATGAAATGTCTCATTTCAGGACTGGTGCTAGAAAATGCTGAAGTTTGGATTAGAGCCTGTTATGACAGCATTTTAAAGTATTTACATAAAAAGTAAACCACAAACCAAAGGAGACCTAACTTAGAGGGCGTCCACTGACCGGATATGGGAGAACATAAGCATGAAAATCATGAAAACCTTTAATGAATTATATGCTTCTGAACAGAAGTAAGGAAATCATGAATCCATAAGCCCATGGTTCATCCAAAGGAAAAGAGAGCTTTGCTTACAGGAAATGTCAACTGCTGACTGGACATGGTGGCACACACCTTTAATACCTGACTTGGAGAACCACAGCAGATAATCTGTGATTCTGAGGCCAGCCTGATCTACATAGCAAGTTCCAGACCAGCCGAGGCAACACTGTGAGAATGTCTCAAAAAACAAGGGGGGGGGGGAATGAAAGGAAAGAAAGAAGAGAAAAGAAGAAAGGAAGGAAGGAAGGAAGGAAGGAAGGAAGGAAGGAAGGAAGGAAGGAAGGAAGGGAGGGAGGGAGGGAGGGAGGGGGGAGGGAGGGAAGGAGGGAGGGAGGAAGAAAGGGAAGAAAAAGTAAATAGTCTTTTGTGGCCTGTATTACCACCCTCAGAAGTACTGTCTAATTCCATCCATTTACCTACAAATTTCATTTTTTTCTTAACAGATGAATAATATTCCATTGTGTAAATCTATCACATTTTCATTATCCATTCATAAGCTGGTGTACATTTTGGCTGTTTCTAATTTCTGGCTATTGTGAATAGAGAAGCAGTGAAAATGGATGAACATGTAAGACGTATTATCTTTTGGGGTTATATGTTAAGATGGTATCTTGTGGTAGCTACATTTTCGGCTTTCAGTGGAATCTCCACCCAGACTTCCATAGTGGCAGCAATACTTTTCACTCCCACCAGCAATAAATAAGTGTTCCCCTTTCCTCACATACTCACCAGCATGCCCTGTAATTTGTTTTATTATTTTGGCATTCTGATTAGGGTAAAATGAAATCTCAAGGTATTTTTATTCGTATTTCCCTATGGTAAGGGTGCTGAACATTCCTTTAAGTATTTTTCAGTCATCTGTGTTTCAGGTTTTGAGAACTGTTTAGTTCTAAACCCCCATTTTTAAATCGGGTTATTTGTTTTCTTAATGTTCAGGCTTTTTTTTTTTTTAGTTCTTTATTCTAGATACTTACTAATCCTCTATCAGATGTATAATTAGTAAAGTTTCTTTCTATAGGCACATATAGAATGAACCTTTCTATAGGTTCATTCTATAGGCTGCATCTTTGCTTGAATGCTGGTGTCCTTTGATGTACAGAAGCTTTTTAGCTTCATGAGGTTCTTTTACTGTTAAGAATTGTTTTCGCTATTCTGGGTTTTTTGCCTTTTCAGATGAATTTTAGAATTGTTCTTTCCATGTCTTTGAAGAATTGTGTTGGGATTTTGATGGGGATTGCATTGAATCCGTAGACTGCCTTTGGTAGGATGGCCATTTTTACTATATTAATTCTGCCAATCCATGAGCATGAGAGATCTCTCCACTTTCTAAGATCTTCGATTTGCTTCTTGAGAGACTTGAAGTTATTGTCATACAGGCCTTTCACTTGCTTGGTTAGAGTTACTCCAAGATATTTTATATTATTTGTGGCTATTGTAAAGGGAGTTGCTTCCCTTATTTCTTTCTCAGCCTGTTTATCATTTCTATAAAGGAAGGTTACTGATTTATGTGAGTTAATTTTATATTCTGTTGCTATGTCTCCCTTTTCATTTCTGATTTTATTAATTTGGATACTGCCTCTGGGTCTTTTAGTTAGTTTGGTTAGGGGTTTATCTATCTTGTTGATTTTCTCAAAGAACCAGCTTTTGGTTTTGTTGATTCTTTGTATTGTTCTCTTTGTTTCTATTTGGTTGATTTCTGCCCTGAGTTTGACTATTTCCTGCCTTATTTCCTGCCATCTACTCTTCTTGGGTGAACCAAGTAACATACAAAGGTATCAGAATTATACCAGACTTCTCAACAGAGACTTTGAAAGCCAGAAGAGCCTGGTCAGAGGTCATGCAGATTCTAAGAGAACACAAATGCCAGGCAAGGCTACTATATCCAACAAAACTCTCAATCAACATAGATGGAGAAAACAAAATATTCCAGGGCAAAACCAAATTCAAACAGTATCTACCTACCAATCTAGCCCAATAGAGGATCCTAGAAGGAAAATTCCAATACAAGGAAGGTACCTATATCAAAGAAAAGATACGATATTAAGCATCTCACAACAAAGCTAAAAGGAGAGAACCACAAGCACATAAAGCCACCTACAAAAACATATCAGGAACCAACAGTCATCTGTCTTTAATCTCTCTCAATATTAATGGACTCAACTCACCTATAAAAAGGCACAAGCTAACAGACTGGATATGCAAACAAGATCCAGCATTTTGCTGCATACAAGTAACACACCTCAATAACAAAGATAGACACGATCTCAGAGTAAAAGGATGGAAAATGGTCTTCCAAGCAAATGGTTCCAGGAAACAAACTGGAGTTGCCATCCTAATATCCAATAAAATAGACTTTCAACCAAAAGTTATCAAGCATGACGAGGAAGGACACTTTATATTCATCAAAGGGAAAATCCACCAAGAGAAAGTCTCAATTCTGAACATCTATGCCCCAAATGCAAGGGCACCTACATTCATAAAAGAAACTTTACTATAGCTCAGAACACACATTGAATCCTACACAATAATAGTGGGAGACTTCAACACCCTATTCTCGCCAATGGACAGGTCATTGAAACAGAAACTAAACAGAAACACAGTGAAACTAATAGAGGTTATGAACCAAATGGATTTAACAGATATCTACAGAACATTTCACCCTAAAATAAAAGAATACACCTTCTTCTCAGCACCTCATGGTACCTTCTCCAAAATCGATCATATAATTGGTCACAAAACAACCCTTAACTGATACAGAAACCTGAAATAGTTCCATGCATCCTATCAGATTACCATGGCCAGAGGCTGGTCTTCAATAACAGCAAACACAACAGAAAGCCCATATACATGTGGAAACTCAATAAGTCTCTAGTCAATGGTCAGGGAAGAAATAAACAAAGAAATTAAAGATTTCCTGGAATTTAATGAAAATGTTGACACATCATACCCAAACTTATGGGACACAATGAAAGTAGTGCTAAGAGGAAAAATTCATAGCAATAAGTGCCATGGTAAAGAAACTGGAGAGATCATACACTAAAAACTTAACAGCATACTTGAGATCTCTAGAACCAAAGGAAGCAAACTCACCCAAGAGGAGTAGACAGCAGGAAATAGTCAAACTCAGGGTGGAAATCAACCAAATAGAAACAAAGAGAACAATATTTTCTTTCTTTGTAAATTTAGCTATCCAGTATGACAGAACATCTGTTGAAGACGCAATTTCTTTTTAGCAATGCATATTTTTTGGCTTCTTTCTAAAAAAACCAACCAACCAACCAACCAGGTTATCTGTTTTTTTGTGGGATTTTGTCTGGGCCTTCAATTCCATTGTTCAACATGCCTACTTTAATGCCAATATGAAGCTGTTTCATTTTTATATGACTCTGTGGGATGAGGATACATCTAGCAGTTCTTTTATCATTCCAGATCATTTTAGATACCTTAAATTTTTTTTTTTTTTTTTTTTTTTTGGTATTCCACATAAAGTTGAAGAATTATGTTAGAATTTTGGTGAAGATTGTGTTGAATGGCTGGCCATTTTTACAATTTTAATCCCACTGATAAAGAAGCATGGGATATCTTTCCACTCTCTAGGCTACTAGTAAAGGATCAGGAAGGAGGAGGGCATCTTCCAAGAAAAAAGAAATAGAGATAAGGGAATAAAGAGACAAAGGGGAAATATGAACAGGAGGATTAAATGGGGAAGGGGATGGGATGACAGGGTACAGGAGGAAATATGGGGAAAGATAACAAACAATAAAGGCCTTTTGGAGAGCCACGTGGAAACTTACCAAAGCTTCCTAAAATATAAACATATATGAAAGGAATTTAAGTGGAGTCACCATATAATGGAGGAAACGATGCTCCACCAAATAAGATCTCCAGTGCCAAGAATGGGTTAGATCTTGTTGAGTCATTATTCAAGGAATCCTATAGACGCTTCCCTTACAAATATCACAGGCTATTTCCAAGGCTACTGGTTATTCTTTATGACACAACTTACTTACATAATTGAACATGGCTAAATTAAGCTGATGCTTAACTAGAAGCTTCAGCCCTACTGGATGGAGTTCCTGTTGTTGAAAGGTACTTTGCATGCTACCAGAAGAGAAAATAATCATTTATATTATCAGCTATTAAACCTTGTGATCCAAACAGTGACCTGCCTGCAAGATACTGGTAGCACAAATGTTATGGGAGTAAAAAAAAAAAAAACATTAAAAAAAATTGACTGAGGCTCATTCTGTGAGAGAAAAACCATACCTGATACTGCTTAAGTGACCTATATTATGAAACCAGATAAGTCATGGGCTCTAGGAGAAAAACCTAATACCATTATTCTGCGAAAAAGGACATAGAAATAAAATGATTCTTAATGATATACTGGTCACAACTGGACTGTAAAACAATAAAAGATATATATATTCAACTACTAGTGGGACATGGTGGCACACACCTTTAATCCCAATAATTGTAAGGCCAATGCAAGTGAATTTCTGTGAGGCTGAGCTGGTCCACATAGTAAGTTCCAGGACAGCCAAAGTTACACAGTTAGATAGATCCTGCCTCAAACAAACAAATAAACAACACAAAAATAAGGAAGTAGGAATATGTGACTGGTAGACAATAATATTCTAAACATCATAATCAGCCAAATACTGTCAATGTTGAAATATATTGATCACTACATCAATATTATCAAAAAGAAATAATAGTAAACACTAAATCAAGGGGGGGGCATGAATGACACGTAACAGGACTTATATAGGCTTAAAATACCTTCCTATAGAATACTTACTAGTTGCAAATAAAAACCAAACCAAACACAAAAACCCAAACAAACCAAAACAAACAACAACACAACTATTACAACTATACATTGAAGAAATCTAAAAATCATCTTTCCAAATGAACACTAATAGTAAAGGATTAACAGACACTGTAAACATCCAAATGTGTACCCTTGGACATCTCTGGAAGAGACATACTTAGCAAGTATTCTTTTCTTTCTTTGACTTTGGTTGGTTGGCCTTTCTTTCCTCCCTCTTCCTCCTTTTTATTTTTAAGAAAGTCTCACTGTGTAGCTCAGGCTAGCTCCAAATTCTCAATCCTTTTCTTTCAAATGTTTTAATGAAGTGATTATAGGCATATAGCCACCAATCCTGATTTAGTTAAGTATTAGAGTATTCTATTAATGCACAATCTGAACTAAATGAGAGAAAACAAGAAAACAAAATAAGAACCATTCTACTAAAAATGGACGTGGAAGGATTATTACTTAAACTTTTCAAGATGAAAAGACAAATAAAAATTAAACATAATAAATGCAGTTATGTACTGGGCTGGGACTGTGGAATGGGTGGTGAAGAATATTATTAAGATGATTATAGTAATGTCCAGTTTAAAGTGTGGTAAGAGAGTCACTTCAGCCTAGGGAGCCAAAGAACTCAGAGGAAAAGTATGTAAATATGGGATTTTCTGTCAAATGATTTGGTGGGGGGGCGGGGTTAGGGAGGGGAGAGGAGGAAAGGAGGAAGGGGAGGAAAGGAGGGAGGGACAGAGTTGGAAGAGGGAGAGACAGAGAGAGGGAGAGACAGAGAGAGGGAGAGAGAGAGACTGTGTCTGTGTATAAGGGATTGTGAAAAAAAGGGAAAGAGGGAGCAGGAAAGAAAGGAGAGAGTGAAAGAAAGGTATAAAGATCTCATGTAATTAACTAATGAGTCAAAAAATTAACACTAGATAAATACGGTAAAGGCTATCTGAATGTTTGAGTAATTTATCATTATGTGTAAAATAACATCCAAATAAAAAGTAGACTGATGTGCCCAAGAATTCCTAGACATCTTTCTAAATACCTCCAACAATGTCTTATCAACTGCCTTTCTGTCAGCTTGTCCGACAGCTGAATGCACGTGAAGAAGAGAGAAAGGAAAAGTCAAATTAGCATTTAGTTTTCATTAGACGACCCAAGGGAGTTATTAACATGGAGAGATAAAGAATAGTGCATTCTCAGGATCAACTTAAGGACTCAACACCATCATTAAAATCAAAGGTCAACTAAGAACATAGAGCGGTACATGGATTACAGAACATGCTGACAGGTTTTTGACTGAAACAAAACAGAAATGTGAGCAACTTTTTACCATCAATTTCCATCACTATGAAGGACACGATCTGGGACAAGATGAACTACAGGCACAGACTTGTAAATTATGTCACCTCATTGGCAATGTAACTTCCAAATTTACACAGAAGCAATATTCTGACAACTCATTAAATATGCCACTGCAAATATTTCTTAGTTTGGTCCCACTATCTAAAGCCTTGAAATGTTGGTATGACTTCTTACAAAGGTCTGACAAAGAGAAGTATGCTGAAATGCAAATAATATGTATTTGTTGTTGTTATGGAGTGGAGATAATAAGTGTTTTGTTCTACATGAACTTTTGAACTTCCACCATAAAAGCATAATAGCGTAAGTTTGCTTCATGAGAGGTAACTTGTCTCTTCTGTAATTAAAAATCAGATTTGGGGCTGGAGAGATGGCTCAGTGGTTAAAAGCACGGACTACTCTTCCAGAGGTCCTGAGTTCAATTCCCAGCAACGACATGGTGGCTCACAACCACTTGTAAAGGGGCCTGATGCCTTGTTCTGATGTGTCTGAAGAAAGCAATGGTAAACTTATATACATTAAATAAATAAGTAAACAAATAAACAAACAAACAGATATTTTTTAGAAAATCAGATTTTGTACCCAGAAAATTTAATTTTGAACTTCAAAGAATATATCAAGACTTCAAATACTATTCATACAAAATTAAGGTTATATTTTATTACAACATTATCTATCTATCTATCCATACAGTGTCCATGCTGTCTATATATATACACACACACATGTACACATATATATGTATACACATATGTGTGTGTGTGTGTGTATATATATATATATACACACACACACACACACACACACACATATATATATATGTTTCCATGTTTACTTAAGGTACTAAACCTATACAGTTCATTTAAAAATGCAATATGAAGTTCTAGTCCTTGAAAGCTGCTTTTCAAAGAAGCCCATGAAATTTTCAATTTTAGCAAAACAAAAACCATGAAACTTAAAATATTCTGCAATGCTATGTGTCCCCATGCTTGGATAAGAAAGTTTCTGTACCTGAAGATTGATCTCCGCCTCATAGAAGGTCAGGCATGAGCAGTAATGTCGATCTGAGTCAATATCTGTTAGGACTACCACAAAGAATGTTGGCTGTTTCCGTTCTCTGGACAAGTGCCATCCACCAGGCTGACAAAACTAAAAGGATAAGGGGAAAAAGTCATTAAAATAAAATTTTACTATTTGTTGATATATAAAATGTTCAACATAACATTGTCATTAAAACTATATACTTGAGAGGCTACAGAAATGGTTCACAGGATAAACACTTGCTTCAGACACATGAAGACTAGAGCTTCAACTCTAGCACTTATGTCTTAAAAAAAAAAAAAAAGAACCAGATCCAAGAGTGACCGTGCGCTTATGAAACAGAGACAGAAGGAAGACCCTAGAAGCTCACTGATCAGCCAATCTAGCCAACTGCTGATTCAGCAAGAGACTGTGTTTCAAAAATAAGGTAGAAATTAATAAAGGTACAGAACACTTAAAGAATTAAAAAAAAAAAAAAAAGACTTACTTAGCTTTCAAACACCCCATTTTTCTGTTCATACCACAACAGGAATTATGAGATTAAAAGGTACAAACTGTAAAATTAGGGGATATTCCAAAGATGATTTTTCAATTAGGTAAATGCTTCTTCATAACTCTATTTAATGTAACCAGAGGTTTAAAAAAATGGCATTTATGGTTGGCCTGGTCAGATAATTTTACTTAGCTTTTCATTAAAAGCTTGCCAATAGAATTACCTATACACTGGTTACATGTGATAACTCTTATTTTAAATATAAAACTATAATTACACAAAGAAATTAAAGTATATATTGAAAAATAACATCAGAGTCAAACTTTACAGGAAATTTGGATCTGAATTCACACATGAAATGAATGAGTATGTGTAAATATCCAGGTAATGAAGTGTATACAACTGAGAGTATAAAAATGTCTCAATGATTAAACAGCTTTATACTGTGGTTATAAATGCAAATTCACTGTAGCACAGAGAAGTAGTAACAGGTCTTGGGGATCAAGATATGACCCCAGTATCTAATGAGAAGTATTTCCCTAAGGATCTGGATTTAAAAACCAATAATCCTAAATGACTCAGCCATTTCAATTCACTAAGAATGCTGATGAACCAATAAATAAGAGTCGACATTATAATTTTTAAGCCTAGGCTTCAGTCACACTCTGACAGGAATGTGAGAGAATATTTAGACAGCTGGGAGCAGGGTAGTCACTAAAGACAATGAACAGAATGATAACAGAATGATAAGCATTAAACAAACAGAAGAGAGTCAGGGTTTGGGGTCCTTAGTGTCTTTTACTGGCAAACAGGAGAAACAATTGCTATCACAGGTGCAAACCTAAAACGCTTATCACTGACTGTCAACACCGATACACTTGTGTTTTGGCTGCCTTCAAATAACTGAGAAAGCACATGTATTTGGAATGATGTTATCAATGAACATATCACATAAACTGACTAACATTGTTATTTTCCACACATATTCATGGGTAGACACAAAAAAGTATGTCTCTTAACATCTCCCTGTCTTGACCTCACCATTTCACACAATTTGGGTCCATAAAAATGTTACCATGTATCTGGGCAACCACAAGATACCTTGTTAATCTAAAGTTTTCTTTAAGACCATGGCATAGCCACCTTGGCATAACTTGGAGACTGGTATTCAAGAGTGCAAAATTAGCAGTCCTCATTGCTCAGTACTGCAGGACTCTGCACAGCAATGCATTACAAATACTAACTTTGTTTTATTACCCAAACATTAGAAGTAGATCATGTTCAGTCAACAGTCCAACAATCCAAAAACTAAAGTAGAAGTTGAACATTTTATAGGGGTGAGGGTGGTCATCTAGGTGCTGTAAACATGCATGTATGTAAATTAAAGCTAATCTTTATGATGGTTTTCATTTTGTTTAAAGTTTGCAAGCAATTAACAACATATGATAATTTAATGGCACCTAATAATGTATTAAAGAGCTATTAAAATAAGAAATTAAAAAATAGAGACTTTGGGCTGAAGAGATGGCCCAGTGGTTAAGAGCATTGACTGCTATTCCAGAGGTCTTGAGTTCAATTCCCAGCAACCACATGGTGGCTCACAACCATCTGTAATGGGATCTGATGTCTGCTTCTGGTGTGTCTGAAGACAGCTACAGTGTACTTATATAAATAAAATAAATTAATTTTAAAAAATTCTAAAAAATTAGAGACTTCATATCTGTAACAGCACTGTCTAACCATAACTCTCAAGTCTTAGTTTACAATGAAAACTAAGGCTATGAGACGCTAAGGTCATATGGCCTGCTTGTGATAGAGTTAGGATGACAGGTCAACTCTGTAGTCTTTAGGAACTGCATCCTTTCACTGATGGACTATTATAAATTGTTTAGAGGTATTAGCTTAATTATATAAATTCATAGCAGGATAAAAATAAGATGAGAATGAAGTAAACGTTGTATCATACCATGATTTATAGTTGTTCATCTTTGGTGGAGCACAGGAATGTGTATTCTCTTTCATACATATATATATAAAAGAAAACCTATCTGTCATATACATAACTATCAAACTCCTTTTTCTTCACTTTCAATAACATGTAAGTTTTTCTGTGTTATGTCTCAGTATGTATCGGACAAAGCCTTACTACTATACAGCTCATTTGACATCCAACTTGAAGCCCTCCTGCCTTTGAGGTTATAGGCATGTACCACAGAGCTCTGCAACACAATCATTTTCTTTTCCGTTCTTGTTTTTTTTTTTTTTAGATTTATTTATTTTATTTATATAAGTACATTGTAGCTGTCTTCAGACACTACAGAAAAGGGCATCAGATCCCCTTACAGATGGTTGTGAGCCACCATATGGTTGCTGGGAATTGAACTCAGGACCTTTAGAAGAGCAGTCTGTGCTCTTAATCACTGAGCCATCTCTCCAGCCCCAACACAATTATTTTCAATAACCATAATATCATTACAGGAACACATATACTTTGGCTGAAATTCAGCCTACTCCCTATTTTGATGTTTGGGAGGTTAACCATTTTAAAATAATTAATGCAGTACTATAGAAATCTTTATGAATAGTTCTCAATACTCTCTTATGGAGCTATGACATTTTGTAGAGTATGTATAAACAAGCACAAATTTAATTACTCTTGAGTTCCTTTTTTAAGACCAAGTAACCACAAGAATATTTTTGTTTTGTGGCACACTTCTAAGAAAAATTTTCAAGTGGTTTTTAAAAAAGATCTATTATTATAAAGATAAAGTGATGGCTCTGTGATTAAGAGCTTTGCAGTTCTCTCAGAAGATCCAGGTTTGGTTTTCAGCACCCAGGTGCTAGCTCTCAAAAATCAGTAACTCCAGTTCCAGGGGAATCAGACTCTCTTCTGGCCCTGACACTGCACGTGAGTGGTGTATATACCTACATGCAGGCAGAAAACACTTACACACATGAAATAAGACTTAAACACTTTTTAAAAATATATTTGAATAATGTTATTATGAACTACAGACCCAAGAAGAATTTATTTGCTAAGTAAAATAGCTTTTTTTTTTTTTTGAGGCAGAGTTTCTCTATGACTGTCCTAGAACTCACTCTGTAGACAAGGCTCGCCTTGAATGCAGAGATCTGCGTACCTCTGCCTCTCAAGTGCTGGGATTAAAAGTATTCGCCACCAATGCCCAGCTTAAAAAACAAACAAACAAAAACTTTTAAGAGACTAAGCTCTATGCCAAGGCAGGGCAGAGGAGAGTTCGAACATGATTCTTTGTATACATATTTTCCAAGTTAAGAGAAAATACAAAGGCGTTTCAAAGAGTAGCCAGCTTAAAAGTAAAATATTTGAGAAGCTCAAATATTTTATTTTAAATAATGGGTATCATGTCATGCTCAATTTTTGTAAGGATCTTTTGATAAAGTACCTTTACAGGGACTATCCAAAATTCTTTGCTTAAAATGAAACTTAACTTATTTAAACCCTATACTTCTCTTTAAAAAAAAAAAATACACATATATCATTGAATAAACACTTTAACATTGTGTTATCTTCAATATCACGTATAAAAAATGATTATCAGCTTGAAATAACTAAACAAATTGACTGAGAATGAAACTCACATGATTAGGTAGGCATAGAGAAAGACAGGAGAATAACTAATTTTGTGTGAAACCAGTAATAAGCAATTAGAAAAACAGATTACATTCATAATTCAAAAACATAGACTGAGCCAATCTTTCTCAGGCACTGAATATTTTGACATACTAATCTTATAAGAGTCCTACATACAAGACTTTAAATATAAAAATTTTAAGTGGCAATATCAGAGAGAAAAATAAACTTTTAGAATAAACCTCTAACATTCAAACTTTGAAATGAAACATAAAACTACAAGTCAATTATAAATCTGAAAGTACAAAATGAGCAAAATAATTAGTTGTTAATGAATTCCAGTTAAGTATGGTAGATGAAACCTGCTTTACCTTAAAGACCTCTTACACACAAACCAAAATTACAATTCAGTATTACATAGGAAATAAACAGAAAAGGAGATGATGACATATTTAAAATGGTAATGAGATTCTGAATAGCAGAATCCATTTCCTACCAGAAATTCCTGGAAAACACAGGAATATATTTAACAGATATGTAGGATACCACCAAATATGAAGGAAATGCCAAAGCAAATGAACAAACAAAAAAGGGGGCTTGCTGTTAACGCATTATATGCTTTCAGGTGAATATTGCTGCCTGCACTTAAGGACAAATGTATGTGAATATATTGTTTGTTTATTTAGTTAGTTATTATTTAAATTATTAATTAAATATTATTAAATTATTCCAGTTCAAATAGTACAAAGAAATTTATCTGTTCTTATTTAGAGTCAAAACATATCAACATATCACCAAATAAAAACATTGAGTGTTTTTTTTTGGGGGGGGTCCATGTAACCTATTATTTTTATTAATTGATTAATTAATATTTTTACATTCCAGGTTTTATTCCCCCACCCTGTCCACCCTCTAACTGTTTCATATCCCACACCTCCTCCTCAGGCCTCTGTCTCCACGAGAATGTCCCTATCCCCCACCCAACCAGACCTCTAAACTCCCTGGGGCCTCCAGTCTCAAGGGTTAGGTGCATCTTCCCTGAGTTTTGATTTTTTTTAATTTTGTTTTTTGAGGGTTTCTCTGTGTAGCCCTGGCTGTCCTAGAACTCTCTCTGTAGACCAGGCTGGCCTCAAACTCAGAGCTATCCCTGCCTCTGCCTCCTGAGTGCTGAGCACAATGACTTAGCTTTGGTTTTAACATGAAGATATTTCCATCTTACACAAACTCCATAAGGTAGACTTATTAAGTCTGTAGTCACTCAGAACAAAACATTACAAATAGCTTCAATGAAACAAAGACTCATACTATCAAGACTTTGTATATTTTAAGAGAAAATTAGGATTCTAGAAAGTTAACATTTTATAGACTTTCAGGACCAAAAAAAATCTGCTCACTCCTTGAGATATACTTTTTTAAGAGTTGGAAGCATATGTGCATAATGTCTTAGAAAAGAACTTTTAATAAAAATTTAAAATTAACAGTAGTTCTATAAATGCCTTGGTTTTTGAGGAAATTTAAATTTCTCACTTAAATAGAGGAATTTTAATACTTCTTCTTTTCTGGTAAAGTTCAAATACTAGAATTTTACTAAATTCCTGGATAACAAACAGAAAGTATGCTATTACTTGGGCTTTCCCACTAATAATTCCATTACCCTGTTCTCAAACCAAAAAGAAAGCAGTATAATATTGCTAATTGACTCCTTCACAAAGAGTACACATAATATGGCCTAAGAACTACAAATATAGCATAGCAGCTCAGTGGAAAAAGATTTTTTTCAGTAAGTACAAGGCCCTAGGGTCAATCCCTAGAACCATTTAAGGAAAAAAAAGTCTGAGCAACTGTGATCATAAGGTAACATGCAGTCATTAACAAGTCTTTAATCAGTTGTTACTTACAAGAGGGTCTGCAGCAACATGTGCTCAATAAAGCTCACCTTAAAAAAAAATGATTTGATGTGTGTGTGTGTGTGTCTGTGTGTGTGTGTGTGTGTGTTTCCTAATAATTTTTCATTAAGGGGAATTAAAATTATTTGAAATATTTTAACTTTTAAATGAAAGTCTTTTTTATAAATGAAAACTAAGAAAGAGTATTTTCTTTAACAAATAACATGAAAAATCAAAGAAAAAACTATAGATTAAAAAATATTTAAAGCCTTCAGGAGGCAGAGGCAGAAAGATCTCTGAGTTCTAGGTCAACACAGCCTATAGAGCAAGTTTCAGTATAACCAGGGATACAATAGAAAAACTTTATCTTGAAAAACAAAAGAAAACAAAAAGAGGAGGAAGAGGAGGAAGAGGAGAAAAAATATTTAAAATGCTTGTCTTCCAAATGCACATACAGAAACAGATGCGTGAAGATTAAGTGTTTGGTAATATTTATGAACTCTTATGTTAGGTATGATAATGACATTGTGATTGGGTTTTGTTTTTTTCTTTTCTTTTTTTTTTAAGTGCTTTGTGTTTCAGAAATACATACTGATGGTGAGGTGTGGTGGTATACGCATGTAATCAAAGCACTCAAGAGCTACAGACAGAAGGATCCATGAGTTCAAGGCCAGGTCAGTCTAAGCTACATTGTGAGATCATGTCTCCCCCCCCCTCACCAACAAAAGTCAAGCATACAGCATACAGTAATGCATTCAGAAATATTAATAGATAAATTAATTGAGACAAGAGACGACAAACTCAAGAACAGCTAGAGAGGGAGTTTTGAACACAAAGTACCTCTTATAAAACAATCAGGATTAAATAATATGCATGTAAATGTTTAGCATACAGCCTAGTGCTGAAGTAGTAAGTATGCTATAGCAGTGGCCAATCCCAGCAGTAGTACTGAAGCTCACAGGTAATCAGTATAATTTTCACTGTTATTGATATTGCAAAAAGGCACAGGAGGGTGTTGACACATGGAACCTACCAAATCTGAAACAGGAATCACAACCAATTGGATAGTAGAGGGAACAGAGGAACAGTTTTTCAAAGGATGATGCAGGATGTGTGTTTGTATGTGTGATAAAAAATATAAATGATGGGTCCCTCATAATGAAAGCAATTGATCCAATTAATTTACTGAGAAATTACGATATACCACCCTCAGTCTTCAGAACAGAACCACAGTAAGACAGACGAAGCCTTCCTCTTCACTCACTGTTTAGTATTTCTGGTTATTTCATTAACACATGGTTATTAACTTAAACATAAAAATAATTCAAGAAAATATCTGGACTTAAAATATATAAATAATAACTTTCTATTCTGAGAACTCATACAAGAGATTAGAAATGGCTACAACTCTTTGAATCTGTTTTCTTTCTTGGTATCTGATAAGAGTTTACTCAGATACAAAGCGCATAAACCTCAGAAAACACCTGCATCAAAATTATCCTTCATATATCATAAGCCAAATAAAGTAAGTTTCAAGGTACAATTCAAGTCACAGATGGTTATTTCAGTGCAAAAATGAACTAAACATTGCTAAAAATGCTGACTGAATGGAATACTACACAATAGATGTCACTTCAAAACACAGGACACTGTAGAACCTGTGATTTGGAAATGAATCAAAACATACAGCTAAAGAGAACTAATGAGATATGAGTCAAGCAGTTCAAGTTTGTTAGTTTTAGTTCTCATGAGCTTCGTAACAATGTTTGGTATGAAGTGTTAACACTGTTTTTGATAAGACCTGTCTAAACAAGATGAGTTTTATTTACCAAAACAGAAACAATGACTTAGCTTGATCTGGACAGTTGGCTGACTTTAGAACCTATCATCTGTTGGTCACAGAGTGTTTATTGCTTGTTCACTTAATGCCGACCTTCTGAGAAAGGCATTTGCAGAATACATGCTCCCTGCTAAATATTATTGTTAAAAGCAACAACCAGAGATGGCTATCTAGTTAAGCTGTTTGTCTTTATCCCTTGAAAAAAATTAGAACAAACAGAACAAAATGTTCTACTCCAAAAGCTCAGTCCAAGTGTATCTGGATGATAGCAAATGGGTGTTTCCTTGGAACTTCAGAGGTAACAACATTTGAAAAGGAATCTAGAAGACACTTTTCAGTGTTACATTATCAAACACATAAGGAAGAAAGTTCCATTGAAACAGCATTGAAAGAGACTGCCACAAATAAGCATGTCTCAAGTCAGACATCAGAACACAGAGAAACCAAAATTTAATACATAA
The DNA here is from genome assembly GCA_030674055.1 of Rhabdomys pumilio. Lineage (NCBI taxonomy): Eukaryota > Metazoa > Chordata > Mammalia > Rodentia > Muridae > Rhabdomys > Rhabdomys pumilio. Next base: position 99,223,137 of record JANHMN010000003.1, read on the forward strand.
TCAATGAAAGAGAAAATAAGCAGGTACTCTCCAATTCCATTCACTCACTTAAAGCCACATAACAATACTCTTAAAACAGCAAATCTTATACTGTGCACATTCAACTAAATTATGCATATACATAGTGAAAGAAGAGTCTGTGGGCCAAAACACTTACCAACAGAGGAAATATGTTATTTAAAAATAAAACTATCAGAACTGAAGCCAGGCACTGTGGGACATAACTGAAATTCCAGCACTTAGAGAAAGGGAGGAAGAAAGCTAAACAAAGGCTCAAGGACACCCTGATCTATACAGTAAGTTGTAGGCCAACCATGGTGACAAAGTAAACCTATTTCAAAAGAAGAAGAAATGAAAAAGAAGAAAAAGCACCTCAAACCATTAAAATTAGTATAATAAAACAATTAAAAGAAAATTCCCTTGTACATAAAGCCTGAGAATTAGGCAAATATGCTAAATCAAATGCAACTTTTCTCCTCTTGAATTCTTAGATCTAGAACCTATGAACAAGGAGTACTGACTGTATGTAATTCTGACACATAAAAAAAGAAATGGTATATCACAAAATAACTACTGTAACATCACCAGCACAGCTTTAGTGAGATGGTCACTAACTTCAGTGACCACTTACTATACTCAATGTAATCTTTCCTCTCTGGGAATAAATTTGATTTGAGGCTGGACAGAAAAGTATTAAAACACAGATACAATACAAAGCAGCATATACTAGGTGTAAACTAATGACCAAAACAGAAGATTTTAGGAGCTAAGGAAAAGAATAAACTTACTAAAAAATACAACACAAACTTGTCTATATACTTGCCCATAGATTTCAAGAACTACCCTCCTCTCTTTGGATACTATTTCTTTCCTCAATGAATCTTTCCCAACTATTTTAGTCTCTACATCATTATAAGCCATAATATGAATTCAATTTCCTATAAAGAGGCTTGTTACTCTAGCATCTGTGAGTTCATGAAGAGTATCCATACTGCTCAGTGTCAATTCTATACAAAGACAAAGTATCCCATTAAGGACCCAATGAACTGAGATAAGCACCCACGAATAGTACTCAGTGGGCATAATTATAAAAATAATTATTATTATTTAATGTTTGCAATACAGGTAACTTTCAGTGAGTGTCAGAGACAAAAGATTATCCTTTTCCTCTCTTTTAAAAAGCTATTAGCAATGACAGAAGTCACAATGTTCAAAACAAAAATTTCGAAATACATAATAATGCTGATAAAAGCTACATATTGAAAATCATTTACACCCTTCTAAAGGTGATAAATTCCTTTGTTCATATACACACAAAAGGTTATCAGCCTAGTGGACAAAGAGACAGTTGACAATCACCTGAGTCTTTTATTTCACACTAACTACAGCTTCTGGGATACCTGATGCTTGTACCACTTCTTACAGAAGGAGCTCCATCAAAAAAGGATGAAATCATCCAAACCAACATAATTGTCAGTTATAATGAAACTTCAGTTCTTAGGAAATTTCAAGGAATGGCAGCCTTTTTTCTTCCATCATTTCTTTTACTTAGAAGAAGTCTAAATGGTAATAGCATACTTTTGGGCAGCAAAGTTTAACTCAGTTTATTTGGGCAGTAAACTTGAATTATTGTAAAACATTTTTATGAAATGTAAAATTATATATTCCAAATTATCAAAAGCAATTAAGCTCACCTATAAAGAAATGGCAATTTTATTTATTTATGTATTTTATGTATATGGGTATTTTATATATACATCTGTACACCAGAAGACGGTATAACACAATAGGTACTGGGAATTGAACTCAGTTCAATTTTGAAGAGCTGTGAGTGCTCTTAACCACTAAAGCCATCTCTCCAGCCCTGGAAAATTGATTTTAAATATGAAAAAAAATATTAAAGAAAGTAACTTTTCTAATTACATTCAAAGCAGAACAAATATAAAACCAGTAGTTTTAAAAAACAAATTAAAAGATTATCCTGCCTCTCTTCATTCCCTGCTCCTATTCCCAGGAACTAAGCAGATTCAGAAAGAACACCCTGCTTTCCTCCCTCCTGTGAATTCCTTAAACCCTCCTCCTAGCCCATCTCCATTCCTAAGTGGAAGCTGCCAATACCTAGAAACATATTTTAACTGGAACCTCCATACCTATCAGGATCCTAAAAAATTTCTTCAAGGTAACACAACCACCACACTCCCCTAAAATCCAGAGAAGGAAACAGAAACCAAGGAACACTCACCTAGCCAAGACAAGATCACACCAGCCCATAGAAATACCATCTTCCCATATCCAGATGCTTAAACACCGACATACAAACACAATAACAGCCAGAAGAATATATCTCCAGGAGAGCCCAGCAATCCTACCACAGAAGGCTCTGAAAATTGCAAGAAAGCTGAAGCACAAGAAAAAGACCTTAAAATAGTCTTTATAAATATGATATATGATAAAAAAAAAAAAAAGGCCCAGAACTGGATGGTTTTTAGTACAGAATTCTACCAGACTTTCAAAGAATAGTTAACCCTAACACTCCTTAAATAATACCACAGACTAGAAACAGAAGGAACATTGCCCAATTTGTTTTACAAAGTCACAGTTACTCTGGTACAAAAATCACATAAAGACACAACAAAGAAAGAGAATACAGACCAGTTTCCCTTATGAACATTGATGCATAAATTCTCAATGAAAAAAATACAAACTGGAGCTGGAGGGATGGTTCAGCGGTTAAGAGCACTGGCTGCTCTTCCAGAGGTCCTAAGTTCAATTCCCAGCAACCACATGGTGGCTCACAACCATCTGGAATGAGATCTTCTGGTGGGTCTGAAGACAGCTACAGTGTACTCACATAAATAAAATAAATAAGTGTTTTAAAAAACCATATAAACTGAATCTGAGAACACATCAAAAAGATCATCTACTGTGGCCAAGTAGGCTTCATCCCAGAGATGCAGGGATGATTCAACTTATGTAAATTGTTAACAATTTAATTCATTCATAATATAATTCATTTTAAAAAAATAATGGAGGTTAGAGCAGCCAAGATGGCCGACTTCCAGGATCGGGTGTCAGATGAGGAGAAGGTACGCATAGCCGCTAAATTCATCACCATGCAACCCCAGGGGAGTTTAATGGAGTATTCAATGATGTCCGGCTACTGCTTAATAATGACAATCTTCTCAGGGAAGGGGCAGCACATGCATTTGCCTCAGTATAACATGGATCAGTTCATACCTGTGAAGATAGAAGGCTACGATGACCAGGTCTTAATTACAGAACATGGTGACCTTGGTAACAGCAGATTTTTAGATCCAAGAAACAAAATTTCCTTTAAGTTTGATCATTTACGGAAATAAGCAAGTGACCTGCAGCCAGAGGATGTGGATGGAGGCTTGAAGTCTTGGAGGGAATCGTGTGACAGTGTTCTAAGAGCCTATGTGAAAGGTCATTATTCCAACGGCTTCTGTACCGTTTATGCTAAAACTATAGATGGGCAACAGACCATTATTGCATGTATTGAAAGCTACCAGTTTCAACCCAAAAAACTTCTGGAATGGTCGCTGGAGATCAGAGTGGAAGTTCACCATCACACCACCTACAGCCTAGGTGGTTGGAGTGCTCAAGTGTTCATTATTATGAAGATGGCAATGATCAGTTGGTTAGTCATAAAGATGTGCAGGACTCAGTAACTGTTTCTAATGAAGTCCAAACTGCCAAGGAGTTTATTAAAGTCACAGAGAGTGCAGAAAATGAATATCAGACAGCAATTAGTGAAAATTATCAAACTATGTCAGACGCCGCGTTCAAAGCCTTGCACCGGCAGCTTCCAGTTACCTGCACCAAAATCGACTGGAACAAGATACTCAGTTACAAGATTGGTAAAGAAATGCAGAATGCTTAAAGGCCATCTGTAGGAGTCTCCAGTACATGGAAAGAAAAGGATTCAACACAGTGGTCATATGATAAATACGTGATTTGTAAACAAACAAGAGTGATATTTTGCTAGTTAACAAAGTTAACAGATCTTCTAGCCTCATGGAATACTATTGAACCTACAGCACTGTCTTCTTCCGTGTGTGTGTGTGTGTGTGTGTGTGTGTGTGTGTGTTCCTCTGCGTTGTAATTTTCTGTTATCACTATATCTACTTGTAAGTCTTTTTTTTAATTCTGCTACATTTAATGTCAAAGAGATATATCCTAAAGTCATTTTACTGTTTAGAAACTTTCCTAGCCTTGAAGTCCTATGACTGGTTTTACAGAGTATCTGTTGAGTACTTTTTACCCCTATGCTTTCAAGCACGTCCAGTACTTCAGTGGCTTTTAGTGATCTACCAATTGCTAAAGAGGCTATGCAACCAAGAGTAAGTAGACAATACACTCCTTCTCTGTCCCACTGCTTTGATCATTTATAGCATCTTACAACTGTAGCTTTCAGATTTGGACTGGGGCTTCTGGGGTCCATGTTGGGAGGCAAAGGAAGTTCCCTGGAAATTCCATGGCAGCAGCTTCTCTGGGGACTTGTTTTTAAATCCAAAGACTTGAACCACATCCCCTGCATGTGAATGTTTGCTTATTTTCATTTTCTCATTGTCTCCTCCCATCTAGTTCTCTTATAACCATAGGAAGAACAGCTTAGAAAAAGCATTGAGAAACCAGGGTTGTCAATCACATGGGTCTATTTTTTTCAGTGGAAAGAAGCAAATGATGCCTGATCACAAGAAAGCTGGAGTGATGTGTCACACAATCTGGTGATCCTCTGCTCTTTTGTTAAGAACCAGCCTCCACCTTAATCTCTCCTATCCCACCCCAATAGTCTGAGCATTGTTTAGGCCCTAATACTGGTTTTTGTCTCTCAGTGAATAGAACTTATGCCTATTGCATATCCTTCCTCTCTAGGTCCTAGCCCTAAGTTATGTTTGTCAATAGAGTTCATTTTTATTGTAAAGGTCATAGGTGCTTTACTACTTTGCAAAGAAGTTAGATGTAGCCAGCCCTGAAGCTTTGCTATAAGAATTGTCACACGGAGACTTTTTCTCCCAAAGTTCTACTATGTTTAAATGTGTGGAAAAATTAAAACACAGGATCAGAGTCTAAAAGTCTTGATCCAGTCTGGCCAAGTCTGCCTATACCAAGTTTTCATTCTTATCTATCCTGGGTCCACTTTTCCTGCCAGTGACAATACCTGCAGGAATGCCTCAACAGATGTTGGCATTTTTAGAAGAGTTTTGCCCGTTAGTATTGCTCTTTCATATTTGAGAACTGCTGACATATTGTAGATGTAGTAGAATATAAAACTTGAAAACACAGACATTAAAGAAATAATAGGTATCTTTGCTTTATGCTCTCTGGCAGGATTGTTCTGTACGCAGATGAATAAACAGCTGTGTCCCTCACAAAGCTGGAATGAACAAAAGTGAAAAGAAGGGCTCCTAGGCAGTGTCTGTCTATCATAACCTGGAATTTCAGAGAATGCTAGTGCTTTCTTCTAAACAGGATGTAAAATTCATTCCAAGTTACTCTTTCTCCATCCTACCTGCCTAGAACTCATATGTAACTGTGATATAGCTACCTTCCCAGGTATATTGGCAGGTGTGTGTGTATGATCTCAGAACATACAGGTAATATGATATGACCTATGACAACTGGTAAGGTGGATTCATTTACATTGTTTACATTTCTATGACCAGGCTTTAGGGGAAGGTCAGTTTTTTAAAAAAGAAACCAAGCAGTGTCTTCCTACCTGTCCCCAAATACAAGTTAAAACAGAAGAGTGTTTTGCTTCAGCTTTGGGGTTTTTTTTTTTTTTTTTTCTCAGTAATACAGTCAAGCAGGAGTTTGTTTGCAAATGAAAGCTGTGTAAGCATTTTTGTTTATTTCAAATAAAATATATTTGTATTATTTGTCATTCAAAAAAAATAATGGGAATGGGAAAAAAAACATACAGGATCATCTCCTTAGATACAGAAAATACTTTTGTCAAAGATCCAATGCCTTTTCATAATTAAAGTTCTAGAGAGATTAGGGCTACAAGGGATATACTTGTACATAAGAAAGGCAGTTTATAGTAAGCCCATAGCCAACATCAACGTAAAAGGAGAGAAACTCAAAGAAATTCCAGTAAAATCAGAAAGAAGACAAGGTTGTCCACACCATACCAATCCACTATCATACTTGAGGTCTTGACTAGAGCAATGAGACAACTGAAGGAAATAAAGGAGATATAATCTGGAAAGGAAGAAGTCAAAGTATTTTTATTTGTAGATGATATAATAGTATACATAAATGACCCTAAAAATTCCATCAGAAAACAGCTACAGCTGATAAACTCTTTCAGCAAAGTAACCAGATACATAATTAACTCACAAAAACCGGTGGCCCTCCTTTATACAATGACAAACCAAAAGAGAAAGAAACCAGGGAAATAACACCTTCCATAATAAAGTATCCTGGGGGTAATGCTAACCAAACAAGTGGAAGACTTGTATGATAAAAACTTTAAGACACTAAAGAAAGAAACTGAAGACAATATCATAAGATGAAAAGATCTCCCATGTTCATGGATGGGTAGGATAAATATAGTAAAATGGTCATCTTACCAAAAGCATTCTACAGATTCAATGCACTTTCCATCAAAATTTTAACACAATTCTCCACAGATCTTGAAAGGACAATGTTCAGCTTTATATAGAAACACACACACACACACACACACACACACACACACACACACACACCACAAACAGATAAACTAGCACAGCTAAAACATACCTAAAGAACAAAGAACTGCTGGAGGTATCACCATCCCTGATTTCAAGCTGTACTACAGTGCCTGTGCCAGTCTGCACCAGGTCCTTTGAATATGTATTATGGCTTCCAGTTCAGTGTTTTATGGGATTCCTGAGATACAAATGAGTGGGTCTCTTATGCTTTTGCTTGGGCTGTTTTTCTGCTGTTTGTTTGTTTTGTACAGTTCTGATGTGTTAATTTGTTTTTATCTTATATTTTACTTTGTTATATTTTATTATTATTCCTTAGAAGCCTGTTTGTTTTCTAATGAAAGATAGAAAGGCGGTGGGTGTAGATGGGAGAGGAGATGAAGAGGAACTGGTAGGAGTGGAGGGAGGAGAACCATAATCAGGATATATTACAAGAGAAAAAAATCTATTTTCAATAAAAGTGGGGAGGATGTCTTGCATCTTTAGGTCTTAAAACTCCAAAGACCTCCTTCCCTTTCTCTCAATCTTGAGATCATTATGGACTCAGTAAACTGACTAACTGGGATTCATATTCACTTACTGAGGTAAGGCAGGTACATGCCAAATTGCAGAGAGACCGAGAAGGTGATTACACAGGGGTAGCCATAATATATATATACACAAGAACCTGTAGTGTGTAAAAAAAAAAAAAAAAAAAAAAAATCTAAAAAAGGGGGGAGGAGCCCTGACATGGCACTACAAGATAAAGAACCTTCAAAGATGCCATTGAGTTCATTTTCTGTTGACTGTCTGCTGCTGGGCATGAGGCCAACTCTTAAGAGTCGTAAGAGTAGTTTGTTTCTCCTGTGCCGCTCACTTGGAAAAAACTAAATATTCATTTGCAAGTGGCTATCAATTGGAGATAGCTTCTGACTCAGAGATAGAAGACTGTGTCTACTTCTCCTTTCAGCTCTATGACCTCATCTGGTACACACCTTCGTGCCCAATCTCTGTGAGGTGATATTTGCATTTGCCAGTGGATTTGGAGGGACATGTTTTCTTGGTGTGTTCTATACTCTCTGGGCTCTAATACTGTTTCTGCTTCCTCTTCTAAAGAGTTCCCTGAACCATGAGAGAAAGGATTTGAAGGAGACATCCCATTTAGGACTAAGTGTCCAAAGTCTTTCACTCTGCATAATGTCTGACTATGGTTCTTCCGCATTTATTCCCGCCTGCTGCAGGAGGAAGCTTCTTTGAGAATGACTGAGCAAGACTCTGATCTAAGAGTACAACAGAATGTCATTAGGAATCCTTTTATTGCTACATTTTTTTTTAAGGACAGAAATATCTGGTTTTGCCCTCCATCCCTGAGCTATCTAGTCCCAGGTTCTCTGTCATCCAAGCAGTGTCAGGTAATAAGTTTGAGTTTGTAAGCTTTCTATGGTTGGAGATGTCCAGTCTTAATACATGGTGAAGAGGATGCAGAGTGTTATTTCAATTTTCTTATATCTGTTCTGACTTCCTTCAATAGTGAACAGTGCTGCAGAAGTACAAGCTGAATAAACCCTCTCCCTCATCAAAAAAAAAAAAAAAAAAAACCCACAAATTCTTATCGTAAGGAATGGTATCAACAGTCACGAAGACTGAAAATCTACTTACTGCTATCTGATTCTAGGCTTAAAGAACAGTATTACACAGTTGAACAAAATGTCCCCAGTTTTTTAAAAACCAAACAGCATGTAAAATCTGAGAAGCATCAGGCGAAGACCAGAGGCAAGCACCTCAACAACCAAGAGTTACCTTTACTTTAAGTTACCACTTCTTAAATTACTTTAAATGGTGAACTATTTAAAAAAATAAATGGAACCAGGAATTATAAACTGTGCAACACTGGTTCAACAATGAAGATAAATTCCATGTTAAGTATTTTAAATAAATTCTATTATTCTTCATCCAGATAAATTATATTTTTTAAGTTGTCAGCTAATTTATGACCAAATCTTACATATCAGCAAAGGTTTAAGATAAAACTATAACTTAATAAAAACTTGAGGTGAGTCTAGATTTTCTTCTTTTGCTAGATATATACATGTTCAGTTGCTGAATTACATTGTTCTTATAAGTCAAGGTTCTGATTTTCAAAAAAAAAAAAGAAAGAAAACAATGAAATAAGCAAAAAGCTCTTAGTTATATCTATTACTTTATCAAGAGTCAGTTATTTAAATCACTGGTTATGTATCCTATAAGGCATTTCAAAATACTATTATTACATTGTTTCTCACAAGCCTTGTGAAGTCACACAAGATGGAACTGTCCAAGGCTGAGAATAAAGCATTCACAGCAGCACACACAAGGCAAGTCATGAAAAGTCCAGCCTTCCTGCTCAAATGGCAGGCAGCTCAACAATGTATCATCCACAGGAATGCTGAGCTTCTGAATTACCTAGTAATTATTTTAAACTTTCTAAAAACGTTATTATCTTTATAATAGCAATTATTATGACAAGGGGGGAGCTTGGGCATGCCCATGTGGAGATCAGAGAACATCTATGGAAGCCAGCTATTTTCTCTAACACCATGAGATCCACAGATCAAAAAGTCATCAAGGTTTGAACTTCAAGTACTTGTACCAACTTTGCCATCTCATATACCTAAGAAAACTATTTTATAAAGAACTAAATATGGGGAGAGCAATAATACCAACAAACCAGAGCTCCCAGGGTCTAAACCATCAGCCTGGGAGCACATAAGAAGAGACTCATGGCTCCAGCTGTATATGTAGGGGAGAATGGCCTTGTTAGGCATAGGTGGGAGAGGAAGCCCTTGGTCCTGTGAAGGCTGGATGTCCCAATGTGGGGGAATTCGAAGACAAGGAGGTGGGTGTAGGGGGGTGGGGGCATATCCTCATAGAAGCAGGAGGAGGGAGATGGAATGGGGTATTCTGGGTGGAAGGGAAATGGGGAATGGTGATAACATCTGAAACGTAAATAAAATAGCCAATAAAAAATTTTAAAAATTTAAAAAAAAACTAAACAAATTCTGAAAGGAATATAGGAAATATTACTTAAAACTAGGGGAGGGGGACCTGGATATCTAGTATAAAGATGCCTTGAAGAAAAAAGAAGAAACAGACCAGCACACATTTGGTCATTTGTGTTCTCTCCAGACCCCACTATTCTAATTGTGATGATACCCCAAAATTTATGTGCTAAACTTTAATCACGAGTAATAGCACTAACAAGTGGAGCCTTTAAGGAGAGCTTAAAGTAAGATGGAAGGGCTTAATCATGAATGGAATTAGAAAACTCTATAAAAGGTCTAGAAGGAGCAAGTTTTACCCTTTGACCCTTCCACTAGGTAAGGACATAGCTTATGTCCCCTTTAAAAGTCACTGTATCAAGTACCATCTTGGAAATTAAGTTAATGCCTTCAACACACAACATACCTTTGGTACCTTGATAGATAGAATTTCCCAGATGTCTGGTTTGTGAGGAAATAAATATTCTTAGTCTGCTATTACTCAGCATAAATAAGCTGGTATACTGACTCAGTGTGCCTCTGGATTCACAGTTAAAACCATGCAGTGAAATAATATTATACTCTAACCAACTGCAAATTTATTTAAACGGAAACCACAAATAAGTAGGATATCCTCTCACAAATTCTTCTGGTAAAGAAACCAAGAATCGGGCTGGAGAGATGGCTCAGTGGTTAAGAGCACTGACTGCTCTTCCAAAGGCCCTGAGTTCAATTCCCAGCAACCACATGGTGGATCACAACCACCTGTAATGGAATCCAAAGCCCTCTTCTGGTGTGTCTGAGGACAGCTACAGTGTACCTGTCATATACATAAAATAATAAAATCTTTAAAAAAAAAAAAAAAAAGAAAGAAAGAAAGAAACCAAGAATCAGGGTCCTTTATTAACTTGCCCAAATTCTAGTATATCCGACTCTCATCTTTAAATTATTCTTCAAGAACTATTTCATAAATGTACCATTATCTTCAGAGTGTAACACTTCCTTCTCCAGTCTTCCTTTGAATGTGGGTGCACAAGTGTATGAGTCCAAGCTTGATGGTGGAAACCTTCCTTCACTTCTCTTTCAAGGCAAGGTTTCCCAACTAAACCCAGAGATTGTCTAAATGACTTATCTCACTAGACAGTGTGCCATGGGATTCCTACCTCCATCGGCTATAGCAGAACTAGAGGTAGACTGCATATACTCACTGGCACTTACATGGAGTAGTCAGAAGATCCAAATTCTGGTCATGTTGTTTGTACAGTGAACACTTTCACCACTGAGTCATCTCTGCAGTCTCAGCAATAATTACTTTTCTACAGCTTTCCTTCCCCCACCCCACCACCCGAGATCAAATAAGATCGGGCTCCTTCAGGGTGGTATGGCCGTAGACTTCTACAGCTTTCCTTACCAGTAGCTTTTTTTTAAAAATTGGTTGTTGGAGACATTACAATAGCATTAAACATTTACATTCTAATTTTAATTTATACAAGCTTAACCTAAATAAAGTACAAAGTCTCTACTCTTTTAGACTTCTGTTCCAATTCTTTTGGTTATTGATATAATAAAATTAATCTTTATAGACTATATGCCCAAAGTATCAATAATTAATTTCAATATATTAGGCTTTAAAAATTATTATTGTGTGTCTGTGTAAGTATATTATGGGGGAATTATGCACATGCTAACTCACACCAGTGGAGATCAGAGGACAACTCCACAGAGTTGGTTCTCTCCACTTTACATGAATTTCAGGGATCAAACTCAAATCATCAAGCTTGTATAGCAAGCAAATTTATTTACTGAGTCACCTTTCTGGTCCCTACCTATTCCTTTATTTAAATTATGTATAAAATAAACTGGAGTTGCTGATTTTTTTAAGTAATTGTTTTTAATATTTATTAGTCCTTAACAGAAAACAAAAAACTGTAGAACACTTACAATAACATTAGTTTTTATGTTTTTAAATTTATTTTTATTTTATATATACACTTGAGTACCTGCATGTATGTTTGTGTACCACATGTGTGCCTGGCACAGGACAAAGACAGAGCCAGCACTGGTTTCCTGGAACTAGAGTTACAAACAACTGTAAGCCACAATATGGGAACTGGAAACTCAACTCAGGTCCTTTGGAAGAGCTCAACTGTTAAGCCAGCTCCCTAGCCATCAAGCTTTTGAATTACATTTATTTACTTATTTATTTATTTACTTAGGCTGTGTATGTAGTCTAACATTCATATTGCATATGTATAGGTCAGAGAAAAACTTTTGAAATTGTTTCTCTCGTTCTACCACATGAGTCTCAAGAATCTGTCGTGCTGGGCAGCAGCCACCTTCTCCTGCTGAAATATCCTACTGCCCCAAATATCAAAAATAAATAAATAAATAAAAAATAAAAAATTGTTTTGAGCAGGGTCTCACTGTATAGTCCTGACTGGCCTGGAAGTCTCTGCAAACCAAGGTAGACTGAAATTCAGAGACATCTATCTGCCTTATGCCTCCTGGGTGCTGGGATTAAAGGTGTGTACCATCATACGGGGCTACAAACAGATCTTGTATTAGCTCACAGGGCTACTGTGACAATTTACATAAATTCAGTGGTTTGCCACAACAGAAATTTATTGTTATTGTTCTAATGGTCCAAAGTCCAAAAGCAGGTTGCTGGCATACATGCTTCATTCTGGAGACTTCCTACCACTCACTTGTATGGTTGCCAATAATTCTTGAGATTTTTCTGGCTTGTGATATATCACTTTAATCTCTATCTCTATCAATTTGATTATCTCTTCAAAAGACATTTTTAACTGTATTTAAGTCTCTTGCTGGTGGTTTGAAGGAGAATGCGCCCCCACCCACAGGCTCATATATTTGCATGCTTAGCTACCAGGGAGTGGAACTCTTTGAAAGGATCAGAAAATTAGTAGATATGGCCTTGTTGAAGAAAATATGTCAATAGGAATGGGCTTTGAAGCTTTAAAAGTCCTTGCCAGGCCCAAGGAGAACCTCCCCACTACCCCCTCCCCCACCCCAACCTGCCTGTGGACCAGGATGTAAAGCTCTCAACTACTTCTCAAGCACCCTGCCTAGCAGCCACCATGCTCCCTGTCAGGATGGTAATGGACCAACATCTGAATTGTAATCAAACCCCCAATTAGATGCTTTCTTTTATAAGCATTGCCTTGGTCATGGTGTCTTTTCACAGCAACAGAACACTGACAAAGACACATTCTACCCAAGGATTGTCTGTTTTTATACTTAATGACATTTGCAGATTCTCTTTTCCAAATATGGCCCATGTTAAGGTCATGGGTAGATACATCAGAGTTATTGGTGGTTGTCAGGAACAGGAAGTGATTAGAAGAATCATAGAAAGGCATGAGAAAATTTTTGATCCATTATCATTATTATAGTAACAATTCATAGATATAAACACATTACAAGTTGCTAAAGTGAGTTAGGACCTTTAATCCCCAGCACTTGTGAAGCAGAGGCAAGTGGATGGATCTCTGTGAGGTTGAGAGCAGTTTGGTCTACAAAGTGAGTTTTAGGACAGACAGCTAGGGCTATGAAGAAAGACTCTATCTCAAAAACAAAATGGAACAAAATACACCCTCCGAAAGGTACTAAAATGAATACTTTGCAATGAGAACACCATCATTTCTCAAATTGTAATTTCAAAATGCAACCATGAGTGATACTAACCCTAAGCAAGCAATTTAAATCCAAAACCAAACCAAAACAAACAAAAACCCAAAAATAACTAAACAAAACTTGAATTTTTTTAACACATACAAAGTAAGGAATCTATGACCCCAGCACTCTGGACACTAAGTAGGAACATAAATTTCAGGATGATAGCCTGGACTACAAAGTAATACCTCTCCCCAACAATAAAGGTTATAGATTCAATGAATGATAGACTGACAGTGTCTACCCCAAAAAGGAAGGCAATGTAAATCAGAAAGCTTAATGTTTGTTCCCCCCCACCCCAAGTGACCTACATGGATTCTTGGTGAATGCTTGTGCAGCCAGTGAACCCCAGAATCACCAACTCACACAACTCCCCGTGTTAACTACCAAGTGATGCTTGTCGACAGGGAAGTTTGGCTCAGCAAAACCAAGAAGTGACAGAACATCCAGGAAAGTTGCCAAAGCAAATAGAAAACTTTTAGAAGGGAACACCAAATCAGACTTTAAAACTAGCATACACAGGACCAAGGAACTCAGTGTATCCACTTTCATTCTCATTTACCAAGACAATATTTTACCTCGTAATTACTATGAGGGAAGGAAAAGGAAAGGGGGGAGAAGTATGAACTCCCAAAGAACCCTCACAGGCCTCACTGCCTCTTCCCAGACTCTTAATAGTTAGTATTTAATAATGTACTGGAAAATCTGTTCAAACACAAAAATTCCTGCTGTATTGTTTAGAAACTGCTAAATTAAACACATATGAAAAATGCAAATTTCCTATTCTACTGAAAGCTAAGTTAAACATAGTAAAGCAAATAAATGTAATTTAACTATTAATAAACTTTATGATGTTATTCCATGTTAAACATATATCACTTTAAAGGACCAAAAAACAATCTTTGAGAAAGATCAAGCATCTTTGGTAAGAAGATTTACTAAGCAACACCCATTTGTTCCAGTGTATCAAGTTTAACTCTCATGACTAGCTGTTGGATTTGGCAATCTCAATGCATAAGACAAATAATTCATAAAAGTTTGACAATATTATTTTTAGTTTGCATGCTTCTTGGATTGAGCCCATAAATGCTTCTACTTTATGCTACTCCAGGGACTGATTCCATTCAGGCACAAAGATTTTTTTCAGTCATTGTAAGAGACTAAAACACTCTGTGCAATCACCATACTCTGAGAATTCAAATTATACATGTCATTTGGGAAGTCATTCAGAACACAACAATTAACAAGAGACTGTTGCTACTTTGAAATGGCATCAAGGAAGTATGACAGAATAATTGAGTTTACACATTATGCATGAAAAATAAACCTCTAATAGTGTTTATGGTTACCAATGATCACAATCTGGTAAGTTTAACAATTTATCTCTCTGTCATAAAACTAGGTTGAGAATTGTCATCTAAAACAGTTTGTCAAATGTAAGCAGTGTTTATACTATATGAATGTGCCTTGATTATACTATAAAGCACAAAGTGTTTTTAATTGTAATGAGGGACAAATACATCTAAAATTAGAACTCAACAAAAACATCTGAATCAATTGTTTCCCCCAACTACTTCCAAACAAAATACTTCAAATTCCACAAAAGATTTCTGCAAACCCATGAGTACAAGCTCTAATCTTGACACTGAATTTGGAACATCTCCATGGAGGAAATCCATGAACCAGATGTGATTTTATTCTTCCAGATGTGTTTTATAAACATGAGGACAAATAAAACATCTCTCTACTTAAAAATACCCTGGCAAAGAGAAAATCCTACAGATCTTCAGTCGTCCACCACTCTGAGGTGTCACTTACTACAGACTAAAGGAGAAATACTGACAGTCACTATGTTATCAGTGAACATAACTTCATAAACTTAACACAGTTCATCATTTGTGTTCAGTAGCTATTCTAATCATAACAGAAATTGTTTTAAATAATACCTTCATTTATATTACACAGAAATTAAGGGAAATATATACATTCAGTTTTAATTAGATGCCATGACTTCAAGATTCAAGGTAAATTTTTATGTACAAAGAAAAATGAATCCACAGTGGAAAATTAATGACCACAATAAATCTTAAGAAAATTTAATTTCATGATCCCAAAGTTTTATAATACTTTAAAATGCCAATGGCACAAGTCCTAAAATTAAAATTTAGCATCACAAAATCCAATTTCCAACATATTAAGAATTAAATAAACAATAGTGATCTTTAGGATCATAGTACATATGTGCATTCTGCATGTGTGTGTATACATATGTATGTATTACTTTATATGTATGGATGTTTTGCGTGCCTGCATGTCTGTGTGCCTGGTGTACCCAAAGGCCAAAGGAAAGCATCAGATCCCCTGAAATTGAGACTGTTTTGAGCTGCCATATGGCTGCAGGGAATCAAACCAGGATCCTCTGAAAGAGCAGCAAGCTCTCTTAACCACAGAGTTCTCTCTCCAGGCCATGGGCACTTGCATTTGCTGCTTCCATCAGAAATCTTTCGAATATTTAATAGATCCTATTAAATATTTAACAAAAGTCAAGAAAATGAATGAGCTTCTCAAGATGTTATTTTGTTCTGAAATGGTACATAAATACAGTTTAGTTATAAGAACTGTGAACAGATAAATTTAACTGTAATTCCTATTTTAAATGATAATTACCTATTCCACTAAGAAAGACTGGCAACCCATACACCACTGCAAATTATTAAGGCATTAAGATTCTTACAAGCACCAGGCAGTGGTGGCGAACGCCTTTAATCCCAGCACTTGGGAGGCAGAGGCAGGCGGATTTCTGAGTTCGAGGCCAGCCTGGTCTATAGAGTGAGTGCCAGGACAGCCAAGGCTACACAGAGAAACCCTCTCTCGAAAAACCAAAAAAAGATTCTTACAAGCACATTACACTGGCTTTATTTCTGTGCAATTGTTTTCAATTATTAAATAAGGATTTTAAATTTAATTTATCCTGGCATAAAAATGATTGTTTTAAATTTAACAGCTTATTTTAACTTTAATCCAAAATTATTTTAAATGATTTTTCAGTAGCAATTTAGTAATACAAATTATTCAAATTCTAAATTAAGGGTAAAACTTTCCCAGGAAGGAGGTATTTTAGAAGTGATCATGTATTTCATTTAAAGAGTGAGGATGATTTCTTGGTGTACATGGATGCTAGGAACTGTAGAGTAACCTGGGCTTCTGTAAAACTGTATAGTACTCAAATCACAATACAGTGGGTTTTTTTTCTAATACCATAATGAACAAGAATTTCTTTCTTTCACACCATATGTACTGAATGCATAACTTTTTTCTGTTGTGCCAATAATTCTAGAGCTTTACTAGGAATAATGCTGTTGAAAGATATAACTGTGATTAGATTTTATACAAAGAAAGAACAAAATTTAGTTAAAGAGATCTATTTCAGATGTTTTCTTTTCACAGTTAGAAATACAAAGGAAAAAAGAAGAGGAGGAGAATGACGAATTATTCTATCAAGTGGCCAGTGAGTGCCCAATAGTAAAAGCTTTTGAGTAAGCCTGATGAGGTGTGTTCACCCCAGAACCCAGGACAGCAAAAGAGAATGCAAATACCACATTAGGCCCATACCTGTAATGACACTCACATACCACATGAACACACAGTAATATTTTTTTTTAAATTAACTAAAAAGAAATTCTAAAGACTGGAGGGATGGCTCAGCAGTTAAAAGAACATCTATCTCTTGCAGAAGACCCTACTCTAGTTCCCAGCTCCAGTGTCCATCAGCTGAAACCACCTGTAAATCCAGCTCTAGGAGAGTCAAGGTCCTCTTCTTGCATCAGCAGATACCTGAACATACTTACACATAGGTACATAATTAAAATTTTTAAATATTTTAAAAGAAATGAACAGTTTTATCCAGGGCAAAAAAAAAAAAAAAAGTCTATTTATTTAAAAGAAACCAATTACAAATTTTACTTAAACTCCCTTTGAATTTGAATATGACAAACTATTCTGAATTGTGTAAAGTTTCTAGTTTTAAGAAGCTAAACCTGAATGAGACTAGCCGTGAACTAAAGTGTCACATTCCATATATGTTAAGATTAAATCCTAATTTATCAAACACATCTAGCTTTTCCATGATTTATACTCCTGATAAAAAAATACACGTAAGTATAAAGTACCCATTCCACAGCAGATGAGAAAAGCTACAATCTAACATTGAAAACAAAATTTAAAAAACTATCAAATTTGTAACTTATTAAGAAAAAACAGAAATAAAGAGAGTTTTCCTCCTTTTAAATTATTACTGCTTTTATTTGGCAGTGCTGGGCTTGAGGCGAGCGAGAGCGTCCCAGGTGCAAGCCCAGCCTTCTGCTGCCTGAGCTCTGTCACTAGCCACTTCTAAACTCTCCTTAAACTTACAAAGCACTGCTGTTTTTGTGAGATCGCTTCTTACAGCATGTTTTCAGTATTATATTTTTATAACCAAGTATATTTTATTTCACCACTGGAATTTTGTTTGATAAGTTAAATAATAGATATACAATTAATAAGTATCTTTAAAACATAAGTTAAAATATTATTTGATTCATTTCTTAGTCAAATATTTAATGAGATCCTACAGTAGTCCAGGGACTTCAAGTACAGCAAAGATGTAGAACTGAGCAAGTGAGTGAGCTTACTGCCCCCGTAAAGGTCGCCCTCCTTGGGGTCAGTGGGAAACTAAGTAGTCATAACAAGTGCTACTCAGAAATTTATTCCACTTTTCACTTTCTGCAACATTTAGTATAAAATGCTGGTGAATTACCAATTAAAATTTCTGTTAGTTCTCAAGTCAAATGTCTCTTAGTGCTTCTCTTCCTCAGGGTTTCACTACTAATGAGTCTTCCTCATTCATGGCTCTAGTTCTTTCCCACTTCCTTTTATTTCTAGAAAAGAAAGAATTTTAAATGGTACATGAATTTTTCATATTCTTAGACTAAATCTGTTCAAAGACACTACCATAATTTTTTAAATCTTAGTATATGTTCTCCACAGTACTAATGAATTTCTCTTAATTCTTAATCCCTTTGATGAAGAAAAGTATCCAACTCTGAATGTGCTAAAGCAAGCCTAGTGACATAGTTTGCAATCCCAGCTACTTGGACAGTGAGACTATAAATTCAATGTTTATCTGAGCTATAGGGTGAATTCAAGAACAGTCAAGGTAACTTATAAGACACTGTCTCAAAGTAAAACTTCTTATTGGTGGTAGTGAGTTTTGTTTGTTTGTTTGCTTTGGTTTGGTTTGTTGGTTTCTTTGTAATTTTTTTTAAATGACCTTAGAGATACAGATAAATCATAGCATGCTTGTTTACCAAGTGTACAGTCTTGCTCTCGATTTCTAGTACTTAGAGAAAATATATACTTTAAATTCTAGTTGTGAGGCCTTAGGTACATTATTTAATTTATGTGCACTTTAGTCTACTTAGTTTTGAAATAGGAAGAAAGGCAGTGCTTTATCTAAAAGGTTACAGAAGGGGCTGGAGACATGGCTCAGTGGTTAAGAATACTGACTGCTCTTCCAGAGGTCCTGAATTCAATTCCCAGCAATCACACAATAGCTCACAACCGTCTGTAATGAGATTTGATGCCCTCTTCTGGTGTGCATGAAGAGAGCTGTAATGTATTTACATACATTATTTTTAAAAATTTTTTTTAAATTGTTTAAGAAAAACAAAGAAGTAGATGCCTATCTGCTTTCTTTAAAAAAAATTACAGAAAAAATTAAATGAGGTAATACATATTGGGGTACTTGGAACATAAAATCCTATAAATAAATTTTAGCTATAACAAATTATAATGTATTATTATTATTTATCTTTTGGGGGGGAGATTCATGTACATCACCAACCTGAGGTCTCTTTGTTTTTCTTCACCTTTGGAAAAATATAGTGTGTATCTTTTTTAGATCCTCTCATTTGTGGATCAAGAATTCCTATAAGAAAAGATGGCTATGTTCTAAAAACCAGATTGTGAAGCTTTGTTCTTTCCCTTCCCAGACAGTGTCAAACAATTTACATCTCTTGGAACAACTGGGGACAAAATCATGCCCCTCCACATCACAAGAACTCGAAGTGTGAGCTGGGGCTGCCAACACTAAGACTGGCCTGTGTCACACATAAAGTCTGAATTTGAGAAGACAAAAAATATCATGCTCTGAGACTAAATATGGGAAACTTCTTCTGGGGCTCTATGTGTTGTGCTAAAAAAAAAACAAAAAAAACAAAAAACAAAAAAAACCAAAACCACCAACCAAGTGTTACTGTGGCAGTCTACAACACATTCAGTGACAAGCTAGCCTGCACCAACGCACCAATACCTGGTGAAGGACTGTATTATGCTCGTTGACAGCACACCCTGCTAACAGTGGTAGAGACCCATTCTATACTGCCCCTGGGCTAAGAAGATCATGCTAATGCTTGAGGAGGAAGGGCTTTTAAACAAGAAAACAACCAAAATTCAGAAGAAATATGATGAAAAGGAAAAGAATGTCAAGGTCAGTGGTTATCTGGTGAGGAAGTTCCAACAGGGCCGGCCTCTGGCCTGTACTGCATCAAACCTGGGCCAGTGTGGTAGAGCAGACGGCTAAGAACTAGTGTTCTTTCTGAGGAAGATCAAAGCCTGGAAAAAGCAAATAAGTTGTCATCCATAGCTCATATAATAAGGTGTTTATTTTTCTTTGAAGAAAGAACAGAACTATAAGATGTAAACTGGTCCCTTTCTTCTCATTACTTTTTATCTTGTACCTCTGCTATTTATCTACAATCATTCTAAATGAATTTGTGCTTTACTTGTTATTATTTATTATTTTATTATTATTAGTTCTACTTCTTGTGTTTATTTTCCTGATTGCTTGAGAAATTTGCTTCTCAAAGGTAAAGGATTAAGAATTACGCCTCGGAAGTTGTGTCGTACACCTTTAATCCCAGCACTTTGGAGGCAAAGGCAGGTGAATTTCTGAGTTCTAGGCCAGCCTGGTCTACAGAGTGAGTTCCAGGACAGCCAGGGCTACACAGAGAAACCTTGTCTCAAAAAAATAAATTAATAAATAAATAAATAGAAGCAACGAGTCTGACAGAGGTGCATGGCTGAAAGTACAAGAGCAAAGGAGCAGGACACACAGAAAGTGGTCCTAAGTCTACTCCCACAGAGCCCTCCCTCGGCAACAGTCCATTCCGGAGCATCTGTGTCCTCACGACTTACCTCCCACTTGGCACTCCTCCCAGTACTACACCACCACTGCTCAAGTTTCTAAAGTTTCAACTTCAGAGTACACATTCAAAGTATAGTAGAGGAAATAATGGTACTACCAAATGCATTTGAGAAATACAAATTAGCAGAACAGTGGTGGCAAACGCCTTTAATCCCAGCACTTGGGAGGCAGAGGCAGGTGGATTTCTGAGTTCGAGGCCAGCCTGGTCTACAGAGTGAGTTCCAGGACAGTCAGGACTACACAGAGAAACTCTGTCTGGAAAAACAAAAGAGAGAGAGAGAGAGAGAGAGAGAGAGAGAGAGAGAGAGAGAG
>JANHMN010000003.1:99251078-99276011 GCA_030674055.1 Rhabdomys pumilio
TATCTATCTATCTATCTATCTATCTATCTATCTATCTATCTATCTATACACACACACACACACACACACACACACACACACACACACATAAATGGCCTTCCAATTAAAAAAAAATAAAATGAAATAAATGAAAAGAGATTGCACTTTATCTTTGGGAACTAAAGAGAATTATTTAATTCTGAAAGAGACGACTGTCTGTGTCCTGCTTCCCTATGTAAATGTTTTTTTTAATTTTATGTCCACACATAAGTGCCTGCATGTACATATGTCTACTGCATGTGCGCAATGGCCATGGAAGAGAGAAGAGGGTGTTGAATTCCTTGGAACTGGAGTTATGGAAGGTTGGTGGTGAGCCACCAGGTGGGTGCTGAGAAACAAGTCCAGGTTCTGCACAAGATTTTAGCCTCCAGTGTGTTGGGAGCCTACTTGTAGCAGAAAGCGGTTATCAGCTTTACAGCCATCTTGAGAGCCACATACCCTGACAAGAGACTTGTTTTTTAACAGCCTACAACAGCTACAACACTCTGATAAATATCTTGTTTATCCCACATATCTTGTTTTGCTGCTTAGTGCCCACAGCTGCAAGGCACACGTGGTATCCATGCCTGCAAGGCATGCGGTGCACATGCTATCCACGCTATACACACCTGCAAGGCACATGGTATCCGCACGTGGCAAAAGTGTATAAATACCCCAGATTTCCCTTCAATGAAAGAGACAATAAACGAGACTTGATCAGAACCTCTGTTTTGTCTCCATTCTTCGCGTCTCTTCCTCTTTATCCTCTCTCTCTCTCTCCCCCCTCCCCCCCTCTCTCCCCCTCTCCCCCTCCTCTCTCTCTCTTGCTAGACTCTAACCCGCAGACCGGAGAGCAGCAGAGCGGTCCAGGACACCAGTGTGTCTCACTCTCTTATTTACTATTTTTTTATTTGACTCAAAGTGCTGTTCTTATAAAACAGAGTTTCAGAATATCCTTCATCTAGCTACCTCTCATTTATACATTATTTTACATATTTGGGGCATGTGTATTAGTCAGTACATTAACACTGGTTACATTATTAAGCTACCAATTTTTACCCATACTTCCCCAGTTTATTCACTAATGTCTGTTCTTTGTTCCAAAATACCACACTGTGTTTAATGTGTCCTATGATAGCTTCTCAATCTTTATTTTTTTTTCTTTCCATAAACTGGACAATTTTGCAAGTTCTAGTCCAAAATATCATAGAATCTCTCAAAATTTCGATCTGCCTGATGTGTCTAGATTGGCATTCTGGGCTTGCAGAAGGATACTAGAGAGGCATGTGAGCTTCTCACTCTCCCATTTCAGTAGTACACTCTATCCACCGGGAAAGGCTGCCCTTGACAACGTGCTTGATAGCTTCTTCTATTTCATACACTGACTACCTGTGCAGGTTTCTATCTTTTTACATTTCGTTCTAATAATTTGCATTTTGTTTAAGAAAACAGCTGGCCACTTATATGGGGGGAATTACTATAATGCCACATGAGAATTCCACCTCAACTTTCTATTAAACTAGCTTTTAAGTATCAGTCTATCATTTGGCTAAATTTTAGACTTGTGCTTATTACCACTATGTAAGAGTCTGTACCCACTGAGATATGTGAAAGCACCTTAGGAGATCATTTGTTTCATGGTTCTTACATTCCTGAGTGAAATAATAGAGTAATATATAAAAGAGAGACAAAATGACCAAGAGCTCAAGCTCCACAATCAGTAATTCAGTACAAAACCAAAAACAAACAAGATAAACCGTTCTGCTAAATAACATGAATGGCAATATGAACCTCACTATCTCTACTTGCAAAAGAGAATTAAAGAGTACATTTTTCAGTATTATTATTAGTGATATCTGATATATTTAGTATAAATAGTGCCAAGCAAATTTCTAGTAAGTTAAACTACAAATAAAACTTTCAATTTTGATAAGTATATAGCACAGTAGTGAGAATTTCACAAGCCAGCATGATTAACCATCACCTGCTTGTTTGCCAGTTCTCCAGCTACCTTCCCAAAGAAACTGTTCCTACCTAGGAATGTAGAGACTGTGTCTATCTAGCTCTCCTATGGCTGCACAGAGAGCATATATCCCAGAATGTGGAAGAAACATAACTGCACAAATCCACTATTCAAAGACCAACTCAATGCTGGTTTATATTGATATAAAACACAGTATTTACTTTGCTTAACAAAATAGTATAAAGTTCACTAGTATGACGAATAGTACAACTCTCAATTTCCTTCCTTAAACAAGTCAGCAATTCATAATTGGGAGGGAACAATTATTGCAAATACTTTTTATTTGGTCATTTGGGGAATCTAGGTCCAAAAATCCCATGAGATCTAGCACTGAAGATAGTGGGACAGGAAAAATAAATCAAAACCATACTCTATCTTTGACTCAAAATGACTTCTGTTCATATTCTACTGACAAGAAAAAAAATCATATGATGTCACCCCCAGATCAGGAGAATCTAATACATACATAAATGCATACATATATATTTATATGCCCTAGAAAACAAACAGAAAAGTTGACTGGTTTGTGCGACATTTGCCAGTTGACCTTTTCACACAGACTGGAGTTGGGGGTGGGGGGAAGCTCCACAAATCCCACACACAACAAAATGTTTTCATCTCATGTCTGTCATACTTTGACTAAAATATTTTAAAATGTTTTAAAGAATTTGTCTTAAATATATTAATCTTTTTTACATTTATATTTTAATATATTTTCTTTATATTAATTTAAAACATATTTACATCAATTTTTCAATATATTTTCTTTATATTAATTTAAAACATATTTACATCAATTTTTCAACATATTTTCTTTATTTGATCACTCAGTCTACTTTACTGAATGGGACAAAAGCTAGTTTTTAAGCTGTTCGGCTCGAAGTGCTCCACCTAGAAACAAATGGTCAACTGCTTTAGCTCTTCCTTAAAAGAAATGCCCTGCTGTGCACCTGAGGAACATCACTCAGATTCAAGCGCTTCAAACAAGTCTTTAAAAGGCTTTCCTAAAGTATGGCAGGCATGAGATGAAGGCATTTCCTTGTGTGTAGGGTTTGGGGATCCCCTCCCCAGTCTGTGTGAAAAGGTCAACTGACAAATACAAACAAGAACAGGCATGCAATGGGAGGCTGCATGGCCAAGTAAGGACAAAGGCAGGACTAGAGCAATTACCTAATAATCACACATGACTTAAACCTCCTGGAATTGGGGTGAAATCATTACAGAAACACCAGTCAGCATTTCTTGTAAGACTCCTACATAACTAAAGGGTTCCTCCCAACTCTCCATGCTAAAGGTTGACATTTATTTTCCTTGGAGGAAAACACATTTACATGTCATCACCAACCTCACATTCTTAAAATACATTGTCTTAACTTTCAAGGACCCAAAGAATATGAATATTTCTGTGTGCTCTAAATGCCTGTACTATGGTACAAGTAACCTAGCTGTGCAAAAGCTGAGCATACATAAACACCCTGCACTTCACTGCTCACTTAGCCACCCTTCTTTGGATGCTTCTTTTCTACTGGCAGAAAATCCTTACAATTCCATATATTCACTGATATCTCTGACAGGGATTCCCTTCCTTGAAAGGACAATAAAAGTCAAAAGAATACCACACTTCAAAATATCTTTGCAAACAGTAAGTTGGTATCCAAACACTGTTACACACACAGCAACTCCCATTCACAATTCTGTCTAGATAACAGAATACAGAACGGGAAACTGCCAATCAATACGGTGGACAAAGCAGAGAATCATGTAAAATACCTTTCCTATTTTCATCAAAAAGCATAAATAAACATAATTTTGCAACAATGAGGAGTTTTTAGGTTGTTTAAAAGAAGTATGATTATCTGATAGATACTTGTTGCTGTTTCTTAATTTAACTTGAATTCTTAAAAATAAAATCATGGACAAGATAGCTGTGAGTATCACAGAAGAACCGTCTAACTTTAGAGGAAATCTGAACTCCTCTTCATATTAAGGTTTGTTACTGTCACTATGTGCATAGTTTCTGAATCAACTAAGTAATACTAACTGACTATTATATATCTTCCTTCACTACGAGTACATAATTTTATAAAATCATTCAAACTATTTTTAGTGTCTTTTCTACAGTTCATTACTTTTATAGGTAGGTCAAATTCAGTCCTTGATTAATTCTTCAATTTTAGTAAAACTGAGCAAGTTAGGTATTCTATTGGTAAGAATAATCCATAATTTCTGAGTTCGAGGCCAGCCTGGTCTACTGAGTGAGTTCCAGGACAGCCAGGACTATACAGAGAAACCCTGTCTCAAAAAAACAAAAACAAAAACAAAAACAAAACAAAACAAACAAACAAACAAACAGAACAATCCATAATGCTGTACAGAATCTATAATCTTAAATGTATTCTAATCTAAAATATAACTTCAGGATCAGCAAGATGGCTCTGTGGGTAAAGGCATGTGTCACCAAGTCTGATGTCCTAAGTTCAACTCTGGGACCCACACAGTAGGAGAGAACAAATTTCTATGAGTTATTCTGACTTCTGCACGCATGTTGTAGCTGTGTGTGTATGTTAACATGTAATTTAAAATATAAAAAAATTAAAAAATTTTTTTGATAATTTCAGTATCACTAGCTTTATCCATGCACTGTATTGCTGGATTATAGATGAATTTATTGGTTAGAAAATATAATCTTAATTTGTCACAACTGAGAAGTGAAAAAATAGTGTCTGTTATGTAATAAAATGTTTAACAAAAAAACACTCAGTGACAAAAATGACACCAAAATCAAAAACAGGAGAAATATAAACAATGAACAGTGAAGTAGATTCTAAGTGACAGATATGAAAATTGGCCAATGTGGGTTTTGTTTGCCTGATTGTTCTTAAAGGCAAGAAAGAGACACAAAGGAAACTGCAAGAGAAAGGAGTTATTTCATAGGAGACAGAAGCCAGAAAATCCATACAACATATTCTAGGGGGTAGGGGCGGGGGGAGAACCTCCATGGTGGAAAACAGATAGTGCAAGGTGGTGTTTGAGAGAAGAACTTGAATGTCAGTAATGACAGACTTTGTTGCCATGGCAGAGAATGAATTTTGTAGAGAATGGAACTTCACTTGAGCTTTAGGACAAAGGGGAAGGGTGGTGGGATATAACTGGTTTAGGAATGACACCTCTGCCTCAATGAAAGGAAAGCAATGCTAAACAAAAAGAAGATTTCATAGGGGGGGGGATAAAATTCAGAATACCAGAAAGTCTGCTATAAGACTGTCTCTCTGAAAAATGACTGTATAAACAAGGTGTGAATAAAGATAATATTAATAGACATGCTGCTGCAGAAGGGAGAAAATCTTGCTTGGTCCCACCTCTTGACAGAGAACAGCTAATGACTGCTCAGACAGGGCAATTCATCCTCTCTCAGGGATGAGCCCATAATTGGTTATCCAAATCAAAAGGTTAGCTCTAAAACCATAAACACAAACAACAAAAAGAAACTCAGAAGTTGTATTTTTATATATTTTACTATTTGTATGTGTATGTATAAAGATAATAATCACAGAAAAAAAGGCTATCATTTGAGAGTTGGGTGAGAGTTCTCAACAAAGTTGGAGGGAAGGGAAAAACAAAAAGGAGAAGGTGATATAATTATATTTTAATTAAAATGTATTAAAATAATAAATTCTACCTAAGGTAGACAAAGCTAACCAGAAAAGAAACAAAAAAAAAAAAAAAAAAAAAAAAAAGCATAATACTTAATAGGAGTTGCAATCACCAAAAGAAACACAACAGAGGCCAAGACAGACCATATTCTAGACCACAAAAAAAAAGTTAAAAAAAATTTAATCCCAGCAGTACAGTAAAGAAACAAAAAAATAATTTAGGTCATACACTGCATTCGCTGACCACAATGAAATTAAATTAAAAACCTATGAAAGAAAGGGCTCTAAAAAAATTTATAAGACTCTTGAAAATAATTCTAAATAATACATGGAAGAAAAGAAAATTCAAACTACAGATTTATAAACATTTTAGTGGAATAAAATAAAAACAACTTATTAAAGCTTGAAAGACTGCATTAAAACTATACCTGGAGATTAGCTTATATTATCTAGAGACCTTTATTACAAATATTTATTTTTTATAAATTTATAAAATCATAAAAAATTAAAAAAAAATTGTACTAAAGGTCTCAAGATAATTACTTCAGCTTCCATCCTTAAAAAAAAAAAAGCTGGAAAATGACCAACAAATTAACTCTTAACAGAAATAGGAATTAACTCTAATCAGGAATGGGAAAACAGAAATTAGAAATGAATAAAAATAATTATATATGATAGTAGAGAAAAATGAGTAAGAACACAGCATGACTTATTGAAAAAATAGCTGAAACACACAGAGAAAAGAGGAAAACATAAAGTATACTTTTAGATTCTCCTTTAAGTCTATGATCCACTGTTACAAGAGGGATGAGAAAACAGAATGTAGGAAACCTTGTCAGCTATTAACAAAGAACTTAAAAAACAAAGAAAAATAATCCAACCAACTAATGGGCAAATGAACTAAGCACTCTAAAAGAAACAGTACTAACAAGAGTAAGTCCATGAAAAATGTTCAACACCCTTAGCTGCTGGGAAAATCCAAACCAAAACCACAGTGAAATTCCTCATGAGACTGTTTCTCAGGCCTCGAAAATTTTAGAATTAAAGAATACAATGAATAAAATGAAAATGCAAAACCCAACTAGATCAACTAAAACAAACTGTGAACTTCAAAACAGAACGTTTGAGTAAGAAGAGAAAGAAAAAATATGAATAAAAAAAAAAACCCAAAACTGTAATGGAATATATGTAATACCATTAAGAGAACTAATATAGAGATTATAGAATCATAAAGAGTGGTAGAAGCTCTGAGGTCATCTTAGAAGAGGGAACCTCAATTGAGAAACTGCCTCTAAGTTAATTAGGCTATAGACGAGGGGCATTTTTAAAATTCGTATCAATGTGGAGAGCTGAGCTCACTGTGGCTAATGCTAACCCAGGCTAGTGGTCACAGGTGTTAAAGAAAGCAGCTGAGCATGCCATGGGGAGCAAGCCAATAAGTACTGCTCCATGGCCTTTGTATCAATTCCAGGTTTCCACAGTTTGAGTTTCTGCTTTGACTTCCCTCAGACTAAGATTCAAGATATAGAAGCCAAGTAAACCCTTTCTCCCCAAGTTGCTTTAGTCATGGTGCTTCATCACAGCAGTAGAAAGCTTAAGATACCTTCCCAAATAGTTCCACCAATTGGGAAGCAAACATTCACCAGGCGGTGGTGGTGCACACCTTTAATCCCAGCACTTGGGAGGCAGAGGCAGGCAGATTTCTGAGTTCGAGGCCCAAACCATCATACATACTTAACAGGAATGTTAATATTCCACTCTCTGCCTTATGTAAGTTTCAGAAAATCTAACGCTACATACAAACATGTAGGACTTGCAGTTCTTAGTATTAAATATTTATAGGGCTAGAGAGATGTCTTGGGTAAAAGCACATGCATGCTTCAAAGGCTTGATAACCTAAGTTAGATGCTTGGAACCCAATCCGGATTTTTAAAAAAAAGCCAGATGCAATGGTGAACATGTGCCATGTCAACACTCATACAGCAAAATGGTAGACAGAGGCAGGAAAATCACCTGGCTGTCCATGGGCCTAACAGCCTGGAACACGCAGCACACTACAAACAAGACCCTGCCTAAAAACAAGTGGAAGGAACTAACTCCCCAAAATTGTCCTCCAACTTCCACACATGCACCCTGGTGCACATGTGCCCCTGCCCACATACATGTTATATACACTAGAAGATATTTAACATGCATTTTAATTCAAACTTTGCAAATTGTTATTTGGAAGAAGGTCTCATTCCATGGTACTTTTAAGCACATCAACAATTGGACTTTTAGCATAAGTTAATGCTCAGAAATATGTGAAAATTCAAAGATCCTTGAAGGACAGCAAGTGTGACTATGTGACTACAAAATTGAACATACATACAAACAACTCAGTGCTACTGTAAAAACACTGCTAGAATAAATGTACAAGGTCATACAGCACATCTGGTGTCATATATGTATATGTGTATGTATATATGTAATATGTGCGTGCACTGTCTTCAAGAAACAAATTTAGCTACCCAAAAAACTGACTGTTGATGGATGAAAATCAGCTTACTAAGCAAACAGAAGCCATATATATATGTACATGGGTGTTTTCTTGCACGTGTGTCTGTGCACACCTGAAGCCCACAAAGGGCCAGAAGAGAGCATCAGATTCCTTGGAACTGGAATTACAAATGACTACTAACCAACATGTAGGTAATAGGAATTGAACCCAGGTCCTCTGAAGAGCAGCCAGTACTCTGCTGTTGAGTTACCTCCCCAGCCCTGACACATCTGTTTTTATTTGTCTGTTTCTTCCCTCAGGGCTAAGCACACTCTATTATAAAAAGGACCTTCAGAAAATGTCTATCAAAAGTAAGTGGCTGCATCATAACTTACCAGATACCTTTTTATTCTTTAGTTAAAAGAAAAGAAACATCAACAGACTCTACCAGTTGTAAACTGCATAATAAAAGCTTGCCAAAATATACTCATGGTTACAATAGGGGCATGAATATTATGGGGGTAACCATACTGTATTTAAGGCTGATTCCACAGGAGGAAACATTTGTCTAATACTATAAACCTGGG
Source organism: Rhabdomys pumilio (assembly GCA_030674055.1). Classification (NCBI taxonomy): domain Eukaryota; kingdom Metazoa; phylum Chordata; class Mammalia; order Rodentia; family Muridae; genus Rhabdomys; species Rhabdomys pumilio. The sequence goes on from JANHMN010000003.1 coordinate 99,259,839, forward strand.
TGAGGACCCAACCATAGGTGAAGATATCACAGGTCCCAAGCAGAAACCTATTACCTATTATTTTGCTAAATGGACAAAGTATTAAAATGCCCTCTAAAGGCATTTATCTCTACCAGTGGATTAGTACAACTCTCAGACTTCATCAGAGAAGTTTCCTTGGGCAGTGGATAGTAGTGAACATAGAAATTCATGACTGGTAAAAATATGGAGAATAAGCAAGTGCTTAATCATAAATAGGACATATATCACACCCATCCCAGGGGTCAGGGGTCATGGCAGAAGAAAACACAGAAAAACTATAAAAAAGAGCTTGAGGGAAAGACCACAGTGAAATATTATCTTCTGGGCATGTAGAGCTATTGCACTCATGAACTCAAAGCATCTGTAGGTACCTACAAAAGACCTGCAGAAGATTAAGTAAGTCAACATTCTAGCAAGGAGAGGGAAGGGGTTCATGGGTTCCTACCTCTAACTGGGAAGTTATAGCTGATGGCTTCTAGAAGAGGAAGAATCAGTTTTCTCTTTTTCTTTTTCTTTTCCAAGGTAGACCTTATTTACAAACACCATCCATGGGGTTTGTGGACTGGGGAATTCTAGCACCAATAGGGCTCTAAATAAAAAGTTAGATTTTACAATTGAGGTTATAACTGACTGAAAGACTTCGCTAAGGGTAGTAAAGTATTTCCTTCAGTCTAGAGCAATGGAATTAGTTTAATAAGAAATAATATTTTGACAGAAATAACCTGTCAAAAAAATCTGAGTGGAAATGCTATTCATTTTTTAACCAAGTGTCATTTCCATTATTTGAATTTCACTGGACAGTGATGGCTTTTCCAAGTATTTCTGACATCTGATAATCAATATGAACAAAATGAGGTTCTGAAAGTCTTTGTATGTTTTTTTAAATAAACAATTTTATATAATATATTTTGATCATATTTTCCCTTCCTCTTAACTCCTCCCAGATTCCACCCACCATCCCTTTCACCAGACAGAGAGAGAGAGAGAGAGAGAGAGAGAGAGAGAGAGAGAGAGAGGAGGGAGGGACTGGTGCACATCTGCAATCCCACCACTGAGCAAGCTGAAGCAGAAAGACTTCAAATTAAAGGCAAGTCTAGAATACAAAGCAAACGTTTATGGAATGGGAAGAAAATAAGGAAGAAGAGGAGGGAAGGAAGGAAATTTCAAGCTTTTCCTTGAAAAGAAATTAAAAGTAATGATTATTAATTAATAATCATTGTAACTGACATAGCCACATCACTGATAAATTTATAATTGACTCATAAGTTTTAAGTTCTCCAAAACAAAAAATTGTTCCAATAAATGTATATATGTGTTTATTCTGCCACTGTAGTGATCCTCCCTATAAAATCTTAGATATTGAGACCAGTGACTTTTTACTGACACATAGGTACACCACTAGAGGCCACCAAATACTTCTTTTTCTTAAACCAACACATTTGTAAGTCATTCTAAGTCCTTACATCAGTTCACATTATAAGCAAATAACTATAAAATGTAATATACATAACTAAAAATGTCACATATGAATCCTTAAATAACAATACAAACTCCAACAAAAAAGGAAGCATATTTCACATAGTGAATAGGATGTCTAGATTACCAGAAAACTTTTCCAGATAAAGAATAAAAAGAAGACAGGGCTACATAGTATACAAATATCACTAGGTAGAAACCTTTGGAGATAGTGTATGTGAACTAGAGATCTCATACTACCTCTGAACAGTGCCTCTTGTAAGCAAGTGATTGATATCTTATGTGTATATACATAAACACATTATAATTGATATGTAAACTACCAGAGTCCTTTGTTTCATATTACAAGGTATTTTACATATGTTTTTAACATCTAAGTTGCCACCATCTACAGTAGTGATACACACAAAATTCCAGACTGCAGAAGATCCAGTACTGGGCAGATGATGTCAGTTCCTTAGAAAACGCAGCTCTAAGATCTTAGTGGACTGCTGACAGTATTCTGAGTCCACTTGCTTCTGGTACCTCCTTCTCACTAAAGTAGATAACGAACTACAGAAGGTCCAGTCAGCCTCCAAAGAACTTATAGGACCAAGAGAAACTTACAAAACAAAATAAGGCGTCATCTTATCTGGTTAACCACAATTCTGTATATAGTATTTTCAAGTTTTCAAATACACAGAGAAATATCACTGTCATGTCTTAGATGTTATACTTTTTAAATCCTGACCTAATTTTAGAAGGGCATAAAATGCTTACAGCTTTATTTTTAAAGTTAGAGCTTTGGCTTTTACACTGAGTCTATACTGAGTTTTAAATCTATTTCTCTATACAGTATAAAGTCAGATCAAGTTTACTTGTTCAGATGGACACTCAGCTGTACTCCTATTTATCTGTGCTGTCTCCTCCACAACCACATCACTCCTGGAAACTGTTGAAACTGATTTACACTGTTCCCTGATCTATTAACACATGTCTATCTCTAAGTCAATACCACACCCTGTTGACCATGAAGCTTTATCATCATGTGTCTCGTTACAAGGTAGTATAAATACACGTTTCTTCTCTCAAAACAATTACAAATTGTTTTGCCCATTTGCTATACTGTCTGAAGACACACATCTCCAATGCCTTACACTGTGTTTGACATTATCTTAGGTCTATACATAAACTCTACATCATACACTTTTTAAAGTAACTAGTAAAACATGTAACATAAAACTAACATCCTGAACCATTTTTACATGTACAGTTTAGTAGTGGTGCATACATACACATTATTGGACAGCAATTTCTAGAACTCTTTTCAATTTTGCCATGCTGAAAATCTCTGACCGAAAACAATTTACTTTTTTCTTTTAATCTTTTCCTACCCTTGGAAACCTTCTTTTTACTTACTGTTTGTTTAAATTTGGCTAGTCTAAATGCCACCTATAAATGAAATTATATAGTATTTGTCTTTTAATGACTCACTTGTTTCCCACTGCACAATGTTTTCAAGGTCCACTGATGCTTTTATCAAACTTTCATATTTGTGACTGAAAAATATTCCATTGTCCTACTAAATGTTCATTTATCCATCTGCCTCTGGACACTTGGGATCCTTTCACTTTGGGGCTACTGTGAACAACACTGTTAAGGGACTTTTAAGTACAAATACCTGATTCCTTGGTTTCAGTTCTTTTGAACATACCCAGAAATGGAACTGCTGGTTCACAATGTAATTTCACTTTACTGAAGAACTGCTAAATTGTCTTCCACAACAGTGGCATCATCTTACATTCCCACCAACCAGATTTCAATTTCCCCTAAGCTGACATTTCTTATTTTCTGGCGTTTTGACAGTAGCCATGGGGGCTGGAAAGATGGCTCAGTTGTTAACAGTGTTCTTTCAAAGACCTGAGTTCAGTTCCTAGCACATTCGCCTATAACTTCAGCTTCAGGAGATTTGACAACTCTAACCTCCAAAAGTTAGAGTTGTACTCATATATACATAGCCATACACAAACACACACAGACAGACATGTAGACATCATCATCATCATCAATAATAATAATAATAATAATAATAATAATAATAATAATAATAAATATTTTAATAGTAGCCATGGCTACTATCTACAATGGTGTTTGTTTTATTTCACTAATGAAATAGTGAATCTTGCCCTAGATTTGTAGCCATCTATAGATTTCATGCTATAGTTTCTCCTTCACAACTGTGGTGTCACAGTCTGACAAAGAGCAGTTGGCAATCCTAATTAAACAAGTCATGGATTTGTTTAATTTCCAATCTTTACCATGAAGGACACACACCATATATGTACAGCTGTGTATACAAGTAGCTGTAATCTATTTGTTCAGAATAGCCCCAGTTCAAGCATTCTTCCCAATCCCACTTACTCTCAGAAAATAGTCCAGTTTAATAATTACTCTAATTTTAGTTTTAAAATTAGGGAAAGATGCTTTAAGTAAAATTAGGCAAGAGTTACCTTTGAATCAAGTTTTCAGACTATCATCAGAACTCATCCACACTGGAAACCTACTACTAGCTAGACTAAAATATGAATTAACTCTCACTGAGCTACGTAACTAATACGATTAGATTACAGGGGATGGTGACATGCAGAAAAGAGAAAAACACAACTAAGAATCAAGCATAAAAAACTTGCGGAACGACGATCACAAGTTAAGGGAGCTAACACACAGCCATGCATAGTGGACTTATCTGGAAACCTAACACTTGAGAGTAAGGGCAAGAGGATCAGGAGTGTAAACTTATCCTTAGCTACCGGGCAATTTTGAGGCCAATTTGTGTTATATGAGCTCCTTTCAAACCACATAGAAAAACAAAACTCAAACAGACTATATGTAATAAGACGAAGATTATGCTTTCTCTGATGTCCAATGTGTGTTTACCAGTGCCAATTCCGACACCAATGGTGTATCCAATCATTTAACTCAATACTTTATTACCCAGAGTTATTAGCACAGATTCAAAAGTCAAGGGCTTGGGCCCAAAAGACCCATTTTAAAGGCCAGCCACAAATAGGGTATCAAGGTTACCCTCACATATGCCCACAAATTCAAGGTCCTGAAATCCCCTGCCTCAGGCTCAATAATTTGTTAGGGCACTTTACAGAACTCATAAAAATGTTTTGGGGGCTGGAGAGATGGCTCAGTGGTTAAGAGCACTGATTGCTCTTCCAGAGGTCCTGAGTTCAATCCCAGCAACCACATGGTGGCTCACAACCATCTGTAATGAAATATGATACCCTCTTCTGGTATGTCTGAAGACAGTGACAGTGCACTCATAAATAAAGTAAATATTTAAAAAAATATTTTTAAAAAGTGTTTTGAATACATTTAATGGTTTATTATACAAAATACAACTCAAGAACCTCATACCACAAGGACTAAATTAATAAGTCCAAAGGATACATCTAGGTTTTATCTGTTATCCTTTACTACAGCTAATGGTATGACTGATTTCTGACCAAAAGAATATAGGTACAAGTGATAGGTACACTGCCTTTAGGCATAAACCTGAACCAACTTTTACTCCATGCTTTCTTTTAGACTCCTATGAGATGAACTGTTGATGGCCACGTTGACCCAAGAACTTCATTCTGAAGATGGAAAAATCTGTTCCTAGCTATCCTGTTATTATCCTTAATATATGTAAAAGGAAAACAATTGCCATGGCAAGCCATCACAATTTCCAGATTTTACTTTTAGGTCAGACTCTGGTCACAGAGTTAAGATTAATGGGAAGGTACAGAAAAGACCTGAGCTTGTCCAAGTGTAGAATGGCCCACAAAGGTGAGATGACGGCAACAGCACGAGAGAGACTAAGCCGTGTGGTCCCACATCAAAAGGAGAAGGCTGATGACAAACAACACAAATTTATAGTGGGCCAGCCTATGTAGCTCTGCATCTTTCTCAGCAACTACTCTATGGCTTCAAAGCATCAGGTTCAGTTGGATCCAGCATGACAACAAAGCTCTGTCAAAAGGAAGTCTGAGAGCAATACTGAAACAGCTGATAACAGGAAAAGATAAACTCTAGCACAGTGCTCCTTAAGCAGAGTTGAAAGCAACTGAAATTCTAGTACAGGATAAGCAAAAGACTTCAGAAATCTGTAGAATGGGAGATGTTGATCACAAAGATAGGCTGTAATCTTTACTTCAGAGATTCTTACAGAAAGGATTAACTACCTAGATGCACCACCTAGACCTTATTAGGTTCCCTGCCATGTTGTTTTATTACTTCAAAGAAAAAAGGGGAGTGGGAAACAAAAACAATGAGCTACTACTGCTACTTCCTACCTACTCACACTCAATATGTGTGCTGTAAACTCTTATACTTCTTTTTGTAGGCCTTTAACGTGTTTTAAAGCCATGTCTTCCTACTTCACACCAAAATTCCTACGTCTGCACCCTGACTCTAGACAAAATCAAGTTTCCTGAAACACATATTTCACATCAAACTCTGGACCACCTCTGACATCACATTTATCACCTAGCATTCCCCCTCAACACACATGGTTTACATGAAACCAGACTATGTTTTAATTCTTTAAAGTTGTTTCCTGTATTTCTCAAATCCCCTTCCAGTCATATTATCCACCTATATTTATTCTAAATAGTGATCCGCACAGCCAGCTCTTTATACCTACATGCAAGAACCTATATATGTTTGCCTGCTACACTATATTTTCTTTGATGAAGAAGTTACAACTCCAAACCTTGGTAAATCTCATTCTGCGATATAGTGAGTTCTCATTCTTCCATCATGCTTATTTCTCCACAATAAGAAGAGAACATTAAAATTTGCTTATATCCCTTTTTCACTCTGTTCCTAGGCCAACAATACCAATACTCAGAGACTTACTCATATTTACTTGCTCCTCTGCCCTCAAGGAGCACTGCACACTGATCTACTTCTATGTTACAGCTGCAGAAAGTTGAATATGGATTTTATTTCTCTTTTCTCCAATGCATACTTACAAAACACAAAATTTATATTAATCAAATCACCAGGGAATAATTTTAATAACTGAATTAATTCCTTCAAAGGTTCAAATTTAGAAATTTTGGTTGTGGAGGCAGAGGCAGGTGGATTTCTGAGTTCGAGGCCAGTCTGGTCTACAGAGTGAGTTCCAGGACAGCCAGGGCTACACAGAGAAACCCTGTCTCAAAAAAAAAAACAAAAAACAAAAAAAGAAATTTTGGTTGCTTACTTTTCAAGCTACAATTTTTCAAATACTTTAATCCTCAAAGAAAATGAGATACACTACAACTGACCCACTAAAGGCTTTCTGTAACTATTACGGTGAATTTTCTGAATCACAGTATAAAAAGATCCACTTCATAAACAAGGCATCTTAAAAGGGAGCTAGTGCCAAAACAATGCTATTTTCCTGATGCTCAAGACCCAGCCAATAAAAATATTTGTTCCTATAATTTTAAATAGATTGTTAGCCATAGAATTCCTCTGAAAAAACAATTCTCTAATGTTCTTTGAAATACAGTCACTAAAATTAACTTTCAACTTTATTTATATGACTGTCTGTGGCTTTGTGCATACCTAAAAGGCACAAGAAAAGACAAAAATATCCCAGAACTGGAAAAGCAGTTATTATGTTTGGTCTAGCTTATTTTCATATTTTTTATTTTTAAGTCTATCCAAATTAAAACTCATCATCTCTAAACAAAAGACAAATTCTTTATGAAAAAAAAATGGAAAGAATAAATTCGGCATCCTCTACATTGGAGATTTAATTTATTAGTGAGTAAATGTGTAAAACCCTTTGGAAATTATAAAAGTTTAGTGTTCAAGTTGAACATTCAATTTTTCATTTAGAATTTAAACACATCATGTATGTGTTGCATGAGAAGTAGAGGTAGCAACAAAAAATTAAATAATGTGCTCTGCTCCCATACCTGTCCTTAAATAAGGTAAAAAGTCGGTCTCTATTCAATAGCACGAGCTATGTTTTGGATATATCCAGCTGTCCCCCAAGGGTTCACTATGAATAAGACCTTGTCTGGAAGGTAGTAGTGAGACTTTCAAAGTGGGGCAGAACAGTCTTTATAAAGGTCAACAGAGGAAAGATGTATTTCCCAGAGGACCCCTGTAGTTCTTATGAAGGAGTTGTTATAAAGACAGAGGACCCGGTATCTCTGATTCCTTCTGTTCCCTACTGGTTGCTCCTGCATGTATTTCCACCACAGCACTCCACACTACAGAGCCTGGACTACTCTGTTTGGACTTTCAATTTCCAAAGCTATGAGTTAAATAAACCTCTTTTTCTTCTTGAGCAATTATCTTTCAGATCCTCATTTCCACTAGAACACAAATACTACCATAGTTTAAAAATGTCACTTCCAAAATACTATGCCTTGACTAAGACTAATAAGACTGGCATTGAATACTAGTTTCATTGCATCCCACCTGATAGACTTTGTTGAAATTATGTTAACTTCCTAAGCCTCATCTTACATATTTGTAAATCAATACACTAGCACCAATCATCTAGTTTTCATGAGTTCTTCCAAGTATTTATAGCTGCTAGGTAGTAACCTTAATGTTAAATGCTCAATGTCACTCTAACTTAGAAATGCTATAAAGGTTTTTTTGTATGCATCATCAGGAAACGGACTATTACCCTAGACAAACAAACATATAAACTGACACAGACCACTTTTGACCTATATCTATCATTTTACTATTAAAAGTTACAATCATATAGTATATCAGTTACACAAGTTTGTAAATTTTAACTTTTATTCGCCTGAAGTAATTGTCATCTCCGAGGCTTACTGCCTCAGTCTGCCAACCTAGGCCTCATCTTGGAAGCTTCCAGCCTCTGTACAATCTAATCTAGGCCTAGAATGTTTTCAGCCCCTGAGACTTACTGGTGAATAAGCTCACCCTTTCTAATTCTTTCTGAGCTCCGGCTGGCTAGTTCAACTCGGGTATTCTGGCTCAAACTCCTCTACAAACCGACTGAATCTAACTTCTCTCAGCTTCTCCTGAATCACTCTGTATGGCCTCACATTAACTCTAGCAATCTGTTCTAACCTTCTGGCTCCTTCTCATTCTCTGGCTCATTCTGTCTTCACCTGTGTCTAGCTTGTTCTCTCTCTGCAGTCTGTCTCTGTGCAACTGTCCCAGTAAAGCTGCCTCCTCCTTTCTGCACTGCTTTGAAATAGACTTTCTTTCCTGTCTCTTCTCATGAAAGTTGGGCAGTCTTATTCTGTCAAAATTCTCTCTGACTTGTCACTTTGTCTGCCACTCAATTAGACATCACTTTCAAATTTGGGAACTTCCTCCTACAAACTAATTTTACCCTCATTGTTTGGGACTAAACATGTGTACTAAGGGCGTGTCTTATTCCAGCCAGAGGGATTAAAGGTGTGTGCTAAGGGCTGAACCACACCACAACTAGAAACAGGATTTTCCAGTAAATAACACAGTTTTAGGGTTCACAGTGAGATCAAATATTCTGCAACACAAGTTACTGCTGTTCATGTACAGAATCATATATCTAATTTATGCAAGGATAGCATAAGGCAATAATAGCTCAATGCTTTTATCAAAGATTAACAGAAGTTTATTAAGTTTTTAAAATGAGCCTCAGTATTTGTAAGTTAAATTTACTTTGTAAGTACAGGCACTAACAAATCAAAGTTACTATTAAGTATTAAAAACTGTTAAAGAATAAGAAAGCAGTGGGGTTGTGGGATGGCTCAGTGAGTAAAAGTACATGCCATGTGAGCCTGATGATCTGAATTTGACCCCTAGAACCTAGATAAAAAGCCAGATGTGGTAGCACACATTTACAATTATAGCACCATAACTGTGAACTGGAGACTGAGATAGGAGAAGTGGCAAGAAGGTCAAGGGCTAAAAGTCCTGGAACATACTGGAGCTGCAGTCACAAGAAGTGAAACTCTGTCTCCAAATGAGGATAGGAGAGAACTTACTCCGAAAAGTTGCCCTCTGACCTTCACATGAGCATTGAGGCATACACATGCAACATGTTAAATATTCCTAAAATATTAACTAGTCTCCAAAGTTCTGAAATAGTATGACAAGACTCAGCCTAGAAGTCACATAGAAAGGTCTTGAGTGCTGACTTCTGTTTACCTATAGAGTGGTACCTCCAGCTGTCAATACTCAACACAGAACTGTGCTTTTCCTCTCTCTCTCTCTCTCTCACACACACACACACACACACACACACACACATATACACACAATCTATTTACTAAATAGTAAAATCAGTTTGCCTCTCCCTTACTGCTAGAAAAAAAATACCAGACATATCATATATTTATTTGTCCCCTTAATTTATAAAATATAAAAAGTATCCTTTCTTGGTCCTAGCAAACTCCCACCTCAATCCACAATCTCTTTGGCCTACCATATTATATGTTGTTCTAGAAACTTGTGAAGGTTTCATCATTCACACTGCAAAAAAGCAGCCATCTAGACATCTATATTTTCATGTGAACAAAGGCAAAAATTCAGAGAAAATTTCATCAAGATTCCCAAATTTTCCCTTTCAGTCAGCTCTAAGAAGGATGCTGAAACAGTCTAAAACATTTGTAGTACAAATGCCTGATTATTCAAATAGTAAGACCAATCATTGGCTTGTGGAGGCATGTGGAAGAGAGGAGAAAAAAATGCAAGAGGCACTGCAAGAAGTCACTTTCCTTGGATCCTTATATCCCTTTCCCATTTTCAAAGCCAAAATTTAAACATCATCTTTCTACCCACTTACAAAAACACAGTCCTTTATGCAGGGCGAGGTTAAAAGTCATCATCACCTTAGCTACAGTAAGAAAACCTAACAAAACATCAACCTGTTTTGTTCCTAACACACATTTCTAAACCATGCTAATGAGGAAAGAATTCAGGGACTAGAGAGAGAACAGTGGTTAAGGAGCACTGGCTCCTTTTGCAAAGGACCTAAGTACAATTCCCAGCATCCACATGGTGATTTCACAATTGTCTGTAACTCCATTTCCATGTCATGTGATGCCCTCTTCCAGTCTTCATGAGTACCAGGACTGCATATGGTGGATATACATACAGGCAGGCAAAACACATACACATAAATTAAAAATAAGAATAAATAACTATTTTTTCTCTGAAAGAGGTGCTAAGATATATGAAACAAATAGCAACTATAAATAATGAAAACAATTATGTAGTCTGGGTGTGAGGGCACACACCTGTAATCCCACTACTCATCAAATGGATTAAGAGTTCAAGGTCACAGGCTACACAGTGACCTTGAGCCAGCTGGAACTACAGGAGACTGTTTCAAGTACAATAAGAAAACAAAGAATATCAGCCCAAACAAGCGTCAACCTCACTTAAGCACTACTGCTCTATGGAAGATACTGTTCTACGCATTTTAGATGCATCTTTCCTATTTTGTCTCTATGATAGGACTATGATATTCGTATTTCTATTATCCCCATTTCACAGATGAAGAATCTGAGGTTAAATAATTAACTAGTCAAAAGTCATGCCACACAGCTAGGCGTTGAGCCTAGGCTTATGTTCCAGAGCCTGTATTTTTGATTATCACATAATTTAAAGAATGGTGTGTGCGTGGATCCGAGTTTATCTTTTTAAGACAGTCTTACTTTGAAGACCTAACTATGCTGGAACTGTCCATGTAAATCAGTCTGGCCTCAAACTCACAGTGATTTACCTGCCTCTCTTCACGAGTTCCAGGATCAAAACAGTAAGATGATTTGAGTATGCATGGCCCATGGAAAGTAGCACTATTGGAAGGTGTGGCCTTGTTAGAGTAGGTGTGGCACTGGGGGAGGGGTGGAGCTCTGCCCAGTATGGATGAAAGTTCCCCTCCAGGCTGCCTTTCTATGAGGCATAAAACTCTCAGCTCCTTCTCCAGCACAATGTTTGCCTAGTTGCTGACATGCTTAATGGACTAAACTGAAACTATAAGCCAGCCCCAGTTAAATGTTGTCCTTTATCAAAGTTATCTTGTTCATAGTGTCTCTTCACAGCAATAAAACCCTAAGACAAAGAGTAAGGTGGAAAGCTGAAAAGCAAAGGTACTTTTCTGGTTAATGCAAAAGTTACTGTGCTAAGGTTTCTCTTAAGAATCAGAGGGCCTGGAGAGATAACTCAGCAGTTAATAGCACATGTTGGTCTTAGCAACCACATGGTAGATCACAACTATCCATAACTCCAGTTTCAAGGGATCTTGGACCTTCTTCTGACTTCTGTGGTGCCCATACATATATGCAGCCAAAACACATTCAACAAAACAAATAAAAATCTTTTTTTTTTTTTGCTCCTTCATGAATGCATTTTGTTATTTTCTTTTTTTTCCCCTTTTTAAAATTGGTTATAATATTTACATTTCAAATTTTATCCTCTTATCCCATTTCCCCCACCACCCAGGAACCCCTTATCCCATCCCCCCTCCTTGTGCTTCTATGAGGCTGTGCTCGAACCTACCCGCCACCCCCACTGCCCCCTCCCCACCCTCACATTCTCCCACATTCTGTGTTCATTTTTCAAGGGACCAAGAATCTCCTCTCCCACCTATGCCCAACAAGGCCATCCTCCCCTACGTACCGCTGGAGTCATAGGTCCCTCCCTATGTGCTCAAAAAACCCAATGTTTTTAAGGAATCAGAGGATTTCTGATGTGAATACATAAAGATCTGTAATGCTACCAAACACTTTGAATGTGGGGAAAGAACAGCATAGCAGACATTTCATAATTCATGTAATAAATTATTCCTAACAATAGAATGAAATAAGATTGCTAAATGGGAAAAATATTATAGTAAAAGGTAAAATTTAGCAATTTTTTAAAGAAAAAGACATCAGGATAAAGGCACCAACTTACCAATTCAATTCCCTGCGGGAAAGGCGTGTCATCCCAGTCCTGTTGTGGGAATCTCTGAATTATTTTCCCCAGACCTTCTCCTGGCCCTGCTGAGAAAGATCAAAATGAATCACTTATTAGATACTATAAAACCTGAATGAATACTTATCATACTACTACTTTTTCAAAAGATTTGAGTAAATTGATAGAGTAAACATTTCTTAAGTTCTAAGAAACATAGATGTGTGCTTCTAAACATTATACCTGAAATAGCAGACAATCCTTACCCTAGCATGGACTGTCAGAGAATCACTGACATATGAAAAGCTAGGCATTTACCATATCATGGCAGTCACTTGTGACACAATAAAAGTAATTTTAAATGACAAATAAAAAGGTACTGTTATCACCAAATTTCAAGTATTGATTAGAAGTACTGTCACATGTTCATTTTTTAGTCTAGCCTGAAACCTTACCACAGTCAGGCAGAGCTTCTCAGTATAGTACTAATGACATCTTGGGCTGGGTGATTTGGTGTGTTAGGTGAGAAGACTGCTACCTGGAGCACTGTGGTATGTTTAGCAGCACCCTCAGCTCCATCTCACTGGAATACAACTCTTACCACCTCCCCAAGGAACAAGAAAGTTGTTACAACCAAGAATGGAATGAGACATTACCAAATATCTCAAGGTTAAAAACCACAATCTATATACATCAGTTGTTATAAAATTAGCCTGTGATATCAAAGAAAGAATTCATTTAAAATTGAACTTTAGGGATATAATCTATAAGACAACTGGAGATTAAAATACATGTTAGATCTAAGTTGATTTTTATATCCTCTCCCTTAAGTCCTGAGTGATTGAACCTGGTTGCTTCCCACATGCCAAATACTATCCCACTGACCCATAGCCCTAAACCCTGCTCTTCAATCCCCAGCACTGCAATAATTAGCTGGTTAATTCATACTACTTTGTTCTAATTATGTACAATTTGAAAGAGGAAAGTTCCTCCTTGGTAGAGTGTGACTTTCAAAACCTCTCCAAAAGCAACATATTATTTATTGATTTCATAATATACAGGGTTTCAATAACATGATGACTTAGTTTGAAATGTTGACACAGTTACTAATGAACATGAAAATGTGAACTATGAGTGTTAAGACTTGCTATTATTTGAAGATAAAAATTTGGTTAGAAAATACAAAATCAAAGTGGGGAAATCTTTTATTATAAGCAAAACATACAAAGAAGCTAAGTAAGTAGTAAGTGCCTTTAATCACAGCGTTTCTGAAACTGAGTCAGGAAGAGTACAAATTCAAGGCTAACCAGAACTGCACCAAGAACCTTGCAGCCCCTAAAACAAAGAGCTATAATAATTTGCTTTCCAAATATCAAATGCATACACGGCATTAATGACATTTGGGGAACTTAAGAATTCACCTATAAAAAGTAAACAAATACTTTCTGATTTCTGTTTGATTCTGTGAGTTATTCTGAATGTTTAAACTTATTAACCAAGTTTATATTTAAATTGTGATAATCATCATATGGGTAGTATTGATTGTATTAAAAAATGCTAACATGACTTTTTTTATAGAGAAGAAAGATTGATTGACAGATTTTATATCCACAAGAGAAGTAGGTCATGTCAATTAAAGTAACTGCAGAAGTTACTCCTATTTTGACTACCTATTAAATGAGTCTGGATGAAAAGACAGAGAAAGGGAAAAATTCCTCAAGAGAAGACTAACCACTCCTATAGCGAAGCAGTGCTTAGCAGACAAATACTGTACCCAGACAAAATGGAAATGGAAGTTGTCATTTATCCAGGCCTCTGTGCTTTCCTTTCCAGCTCCTACTCTCCGACCCTAACAAAAAGTGCAAAACTATGATGACAAGAAGGAGTCTATGTATCTTTTAAAAGAACTGGGGGGAAGAGAAGCTTAAAAAGACAACGGGGTGCTTGAAATGGCCTTCTATGAAAAGACTATGAATAAATACCAGACAAACTACCCAAACAAATTTAGAAAAAGTGACACAATACAGCCTTAGTCAGACTGTTTTCTTTCTCTTATGTTTGGTAAGCCTCTTTCCTGGTAGAGCTGTGAGGATACATAGGCCAGACACAAAGATTACCAACTATCATAAGATAAACCAAACAGCAACCCTTGGCAAAGTAGTCATTCTAGCCTTAAGAGATGACCTTTAAGGCACCAAACACACTATGGCTACTAAATACTAAGGTGCTAATGGCTATGAGGAAGATGAACATCTTTAAAGAACTTAGCAATAAATAGGAGCTAACTAGATTGAGAAATTAATACTCTCTCTCTCCCGCCCTCCTTCCCTCACCCTCCTCTTTCCATATATATATGGTATATATGGCTATCACCAACCAAAGAGCACATAAGGGCTGGACCTAGGCCCCCACACATATGTAGCAAATGTGCAGCTTGGTCTTCATGTGGGTCCCCCAATAAATGGAGCAGCAGCTTACTCTGACTCTGCTGCCTGCCTCTGGATCCTGTTTCCCTAACAGGGCTGATGTGTCTGGCCTCAGTGAGAGAGGATGTGCCTAGTCCTGCAGTAATCTGATGTGCCACAATGGGCTGGTTCTCAGAGGAAAGGGGAGGGAAGTGATAGGGGAGGAGCCCTGTGAAGGGGGACTGGGAAGGGGTGGGGGTTGCAATCAGGATGTAAAGCAAATAAATGGAAATAACTAAATGGACAAAAAAAACTATATTTGGTATTCATTGACTTGACCAGATTTTATAATGAGTGCTTCCTATAGGCTTAGAATGCATATGTACTCTGCTTGATTACAAAACCTTACATTGAGAAACACTATCCTACTACAAAATTCACTAAATTATCTTCTGTGATAGAGTTATCTAAAGCATTAAATCAGTAGCTATCTACAGAATACCTATAATGTCCATCTGTCCACATCTACGAAGGGCAGTAGTTATGTTCAGTAACACAGTTTACACCATTCATCTCTCACCCTGAGTAATCACTAACATGTTACTATGGTTACTGTTTCTTGTCTGTGTCACTTTATGAAAATGAGATCAATAATTTGAGCGGCTTTGGGTATCGGAATACTACCCATAGTTTCTATTGTATTAGGTACTTAGTAAGATATCTGTTGAATAAATTAATAGGATTATTATATGTGTAGGGTACCTATAAACTGTCAAGAAATTTATTACTAGAATTACCTGGATTTAAAAGATAGCTTATATAATCAAATTCCTATTCTAGAAAATTTTAAACAGAAGAAAATACCTTAAAGAAAATGTATAGATAAAAAGATGTATAAAAGCGAATGGAGGAACAGGAGGAGTTGGTGGGAAAGAGAGGAGTGGAAATTTTATAAACATGGCTTTCATGTACCATTTTTTTTTAATTTTACAAAAGATTTGGGCTAGGTGTATCATGCCTTTAATCCTTGTTAGAGGCAGAGGTAGACAGATTTCTGGAAATTCAAAACTAGCCTAGTCTATACTGCAAATTCCAGGCTAGCCACGGCTACACAGCAAGCCCTTGTTTTGCTGTTGTTCTGTTAAGAAAGAAAGAAAGAAAGAAAGAAAGAAAGAAAGAAAGAAAGAGAAAGGAAGAAAGAAAGAAAGAAAGAAAGAAAGAAAGAAAGAAAGAAAGCAAGCAAGCAAGCGAGAGGGGTAAGAAAAGAAAATGATCTGTTCAATAAAGCTCATATATGAGTTGGTGTTGTAATTCAGAAGAGTGCTTCCTTAATATGTACAAGTAAGTCCTTGGCTTCAATCTCCAGCAC
>JANHMN010000003.1:99281011-99308358 GCA_030674055.1 Rhabdomys pumilio
GGGGGAGAGGGAGAGGGAGAGGGAGAGGGGAGAGGGAGGAGAAAGACAGTGAAGGATAACTGAGATAAGTAGGACATGAATCTCTGGCCTCCTCTGTATGTGTACACACTTATATACACACACACACATAGGCATCACACACACAACAGAATGGACTGCCACAGAAAGCAATTATCATAACTGGAGTTTCAGTAAAACTATCAGCTTTAGAGGCTGAAGCAATGACTTGGTGGTTAAGGAGCACTTATCCTTCTTGTAGAGGACCTGGGTTCAATTCCCATTACCCACATGACAATTTAATCCCATCCAAAACAATTATTCAATGAATTCCTAATCAAACTTTCAGCAGGAAGCAGGAGACACAGTTCAGTGGTTGAATGCTTGTCTATAATATGCAAGGACATAGATTCAGTTGTCAGCACCATAAAATTAATTAATTAGTTAGTTAATTCATTAATGGATATGGAGTTAACAGATGCTTATTAGCTGCCATAGGAACTGAACCCAGGTCCTTTGCAAGAAGAACAAGTGCTTCTTAAACAGTGAGTCATTGTTTCAGTCTCCACAGGCAACATGTCATATATGGTACATATGCATATGTGCAGGAAAGGCAAATACTCATACATATAAGATAAAATAAATATATCTTCAAAACATTTTTCAAGCTATCAAGTTTTGTGATTTTAAAAAGAAGCAACAACAGGTACAATGGAAAGAACACAAATCTGAAAAACAGAATATAGTAATTCACTTATTTAGCAAACACTATATTCAAGGCTTTGTGTGACAAGCTAAGGAAAGAAGGAAATAGCAAGCTCTAGGCTCCAGACTCAGTGTCTCTGAGAAGGACGGAGACAGAAATCCCAATGTCAACCTCTGGCTTCTGTGCACACACAGGCGAGTGCACCCCATAAATGTGTGCACTTATGCATATACCATACAGCTCAAACAAATAAATATATAAGTAAATAATCACGCCTAAGCAAATGGAGGGGGATAGTACACAGCAAAACTGGAAGATTCGATGCAATAAAGGTAACAATTTGTCCCATCCAAAACAATTATTCAATGAATTCCTAATCAAACTTTCAGTAGGAGGAAGGAGACATAGCTCAGTGGTGAGTGCTTGTTTAGAATATGCAAGGGCATAGATTCGATTGTCAGCACCACAAAATAAATGACTTGATTAATTAATTAAATTGAAATAAACTTGTTTTTATTGAGAAGTTATTATTATTGATAATAATACTTTTATGAAATTACAAAAGGTTTAAATAGCCAAAAATATTTTTAAAACTACATAAAGACAATTACGACTTCTTATAATATTACTACAATAAAGATAATGTGGTACTAATAGACATATATATAAAATTAGAGGGGAGAGCCTGTGGCAGAGATTCTGATCTATTCATGTTGGCAATGGCCCTTTCTCAGTGATCATGCTGAGTCAGGACCTGATGGCAATCTTCTGAGCAGGGCCCATATCTATTGCCTCCAGTCATGAACATTCAGTTGGTGAGCTGTTACCAGCCTGTGATGGTTAGTTTTAACTGTCCACTCGGGAAAACCTAGAATCAGAGCCCTCCATATGCACATGTCTGACAGACTGTTTGAAACGCCTGAATGGAAGCGGCAAGAACAATCCTAACTGTGCACAGCACCTTCTGGGGAGGGGCTCAGATTAGTGAATGAGAATGGAAAAGGTAAATATTGTTGCTGTCTCTTTTTTCTTTTAAGGTTTTTGTGTGTGCATACGTTGTGTGTACAGGTGCCTGTAGAGTCCAGGGGAGAGCATCAGATCCCCTAGAGGCAGAGTTACAGGCAATTGTGAGCCTCTAGACATGGATGTGAGATTCAAATTCTAGAAGAACGACAAGCACTCCTGACCACTAAGGCAGCTCTAGCTCATGAGTTTTGTTTCTTGTTTGCTCAGCCTTTACTCTCACTGGAGAGTTCATTTAACCTGTTCATGTCACTGCTGATTCCTCTGATGATATTAAAGCCAGTTGCTTCAAGCTCCCAATGTCAATTGAAGACAGTCTCTCTCCAGAAAGCCTTCAGACCATCACCAGATTGAGACTCCAGAGATACCCAAACTCATAGACTGAGTAACTAGTGGATTCTCAGACTTTCTGGTGTGAGTCAGTGGTGGTTAGACTACTCTGCCTGTATAGTATAGGTATCTAATTCTCTTTTAAATATATATCCAATTGCTTCTGTTCCTCTACAGAACCCCAACTAATACACAACTTTCATGTAAATGTGTAAGCACGATCTAAGTGTGTTGTGCACACCAAGAAGATTCATTTCATGAGTAAGTGCAGAGTATGGAAGGTAAAGAACTACTCTGTTCTTCATAAAGCTAATAAAATATTGAGGAAAAAAAGATACTGAAAAGAAGAAACCACAAAGACAGTAATGGTATTTAGAAACCGACTATCATGATTTTCAATCATAATTGTTTGTCAATCATAATTGAGTCAAACATATTGAGTCCTCAAAAAAAATGAGAGATAAAAATGCAGAGACAACCACGATAATGGATCAACCAAATACTTTAAAAAGGAAGAGGAGCTATTACTGAAACCCGAAGTGATGATAAACAACAAAAAGTCACCAACAGGTGGTAACAGATTGTTTACAGATGCTACCAAGCTAAATCTTAGCCTAACTATCCCATATGATGAGAGAGCTAGTATCTTCAGCAAATTACAGAAGCCAAACACTGCCCTTTGATATTTCGATGGAGCCACTGAAATAAATAAATAAATCCCCAATTCATCCCAGCTACACATTCCTGGCCACTGGGAAGAAGAAATCCATGTTCTTCACTTTGCTTATGAACTAGGTTAAAGACGTGATGCCAGTACAAAGCTGAAATAATTTCAACTGCATGTTGACCATGAAAATAGTGTGAATGAAAACATGAAGTGGGAGATTAAAGAAAGAAAACTAAAGAAGAGCATTAAAAAGCTCAAGGGCAGGCAGTAGCAGATGGTGACCAGGAGTTCAGTACAGCTCTTTTCCAGGTGGTCTTCCTGATGGGAAAGCCTAGTCATTTTCTTGGAGGAATGCCTGGAATGGGAGAGAGCATGCTTACAGTGGCAAGAATGCCTGGACTCAATGAAATTCTTAGTGATCCAGAGGTTTTTGCAAGCATGGATTCAGAAGTTATGGTAGCTGTCTTGACTCCATTTGTGTTGCTGCGATTAAACAGCCTGACAAAAGCTGTTTCAGGAAGAACAGATTTCTTTTAGCTCACATTCCAGATCACAGTCCATTATAACAGAGGAATGGGCTTCAGGGAGTTGGTCATATTACATCCATCCTCAGGAACAGAAAGCAATGAATGCATATAAGCTTATGCTCAGCTCACTCTTTGCAGTCCTTATACAGTTCAAGATCCACTGCCTTGGGAATGGTACCACCAACAGTGGGTGGGTTTTCCCATCTCAAGATAACTGACAGGCCTAAAGGCCAACCTGACATAGACAATCCCTCATTGAGACTTTGTTCGGGTCAGCAGGGTTGGCAGCAAGAGTCTTTACCTGATGAGTCATCTTGTTAGTCTGTGTTTATACTTTTTATTTCAATAAAACTACTAAGACTACTTTTTATGCAAGTCTGCATGACCAGTAAGAGTTCAATGTTCTTGGTTGATTGTGGTAGCTGAGAATGACCTCCAAAGGCTCATACATTGAGATGCTTGCTCTAAAGAACACTGATATCTTTTATTCTTCTAAATTAATTGTCTCTGAGGCTCACTGGCTCCATCTGCTAACCTAGGCCTAGTCCTGGAAGCTTCCAGCCTCCATACAATCTTATGTAGGCCTAGGACGTTTTCAGCCTCTGAGACTTACTGCTGAATAACCTCACCTTTTCTTGTTGTTTCTGAACTCTGGCTGGCTCGATCAACTGTTCTGGCTCAAACTCCTCTCCAAACTGACTGATTCAATCTGGCTTCTCTCTCTCAGCCTCTTCCTGAATTGCTCTTCTCTCCTTCCTTTCCCTTCCTCCCCTCCCCTCTCTGCACTGCCTGTTAAGTTTCCTCTCTCTTCTCATTAGAGTTAAGCATACCATATTCCGTCAAATCTGTCTCTGATTCATCACTTTGTCTGCCACTCAATTAGACATCACTTTCAAACATGGGTGCTTCCTTCTACAAACTAATTTTACCTTTATCATTTGGGATTTAAAGGTCTGTACTAAAGGCGTGTCTGTATTCCAGCCAGAGGGACTAAAAGTATGTGCTAAGGGCTGAGCCACACCACAACTAGAAACAGGTTTTTCTAGTAAATAAAACAGTATGAACAATATTTCTCTATAAATAACATATAATTATACTTATGCTTTGTCACAACAGAGACATTATCACTTTTGGATGCTTTTGAGGTTGCTTGCTCTTTCTTTTTTAATGACAAAGTCTCCCTACATTGTCTAGCTTAACTTCTGCAAGTTCACGTTTCCTTTCTGCCTCAGCCAAGTGTAATAAAATATCCTGCCAACACCCTCACTAATATAGCTGCTGTATGACCCAATATGCAACACATAAAACTGCCTGACACAATCAACAGGAAAGGTAAATACAAAAAAAAAAGTTATCAAAAGGTAGAGCTGTGGCTGGGATAAGTGTGACCAGGTGGTTTTTAGACCTTTACACCTAGTCTGTGGGAGGAATATGGAAGATTTTGAAACTTTACAAAAGCCCATGGGTGCTGAGAAGAGTTTAACTGGCCATTTTCATTTGAGTTCTCAAGTCCAGAAGGTCAAGTCAAATGCTGACAGTGGAAGCCCAGCTCACTGGCTCAGGGAAGGGAAAATTATTCTATTGGTAACCGGAAAAACACTTGCCTGGCATGCACATATCCCTGATTTCAATCTCTAGCACCAAATAAACTGGGAATGACAGCTTATACCTGTTATACCAGCATCTGAAAGACAGCAGCAAGAGGATCAGTAGTTTAAGGTCATTACTCAACAATGTAGTGACTGTGACCTACTCTTAGTTACATAAAATCCTGTCTCGAAAAAAAGGACAGAAAAGTAAATAAAAAATAAGTATATACTTTATAGCTAGATCATGATTTCTAAACATTTCTCTCCAATAAAAGCTAAGACTTGGAGAAACAGATGATTCCAGAACTAAGTCCAAGTATCTGAGAATCTTACAGTATCAAAAACTAAAGCATTACTTTTAAAAAGTTGGGGTAAGGACATATGGAAGCCAGCACAGTGGTGGGTGCCTATACTCAAATACACAGAAGGCAAAGTCAGAAAGAAAATTTGAGACTGCCAAAGTTAAGCTGAACAATGTAGGAAGAATTTGTCTTTATAAAAGAAGCAGCAAGGAACCTCAAAGAACATCCAAAAACTCTAGGTCATAAGTGATAATGTTTCTGGTGTGTCAAAGCACAAACATAAATATATAAGTCCTTAAATCTAAATCATTAAGTAATTAGATGAACAAATATGGACAAAGAGAGCATAAATGTTCTGCATAGAATTTATGCAAATATATTTTCCCTTCAGATTCATTAAAAGATCCTGTCTCAAAAGATAAGGTGGGAAGTAATTTAAGAACACTCCTGATGTGGAACTCTAGCTTCCACATGTACCCCAACACCTGTGCACATACCAACTGTGATGGTCTGAGAAATATGCTTAGTCACCAGGGAGTGGCACTACTTGAAAAGATTAGAAGGATTGGGAGGCATGGCCTTGTTGCAGGAAATGCATAAGTGGGGGTGGGTTTTGAGGTTTCAAAAGTCTATGCCAGGTCTAGACTTACTTTCTCTGCTTATGGATCAGGATGTAATAGCTTTCAGCTACTGCTCCAGTGCCTGCCTGCATGTCACCATGTTCCCTGCCATGATAATAATGAACTATAATCCTCTGAAACTGTAAGCAAGGCCCCAATTAAATGCTTTCTTTTATAAGTGCTACCTTGATCATGGTGGCTCTTCACAGCAATAGTGTCTAAGATACCAACACACACACACACACACACACACACACACACACACACAACCAGTGCATACTCCTTAGAACTGCAAAACAAAGCACATACTAAGACTGTCACACTCAAAGGTCAGTGGACACTAAGAAGGCATAAAGATAACTTAAAATCTAGTCTTAACTTGCATCCTAAACTAAAAGATGTTAAAAATCTAAATGCAATATACAATTAACACCATTCCTAATTATCAACTAATCTTAATTTATCAATTTTGACAAGATTAAGATGATAATTTTAATAGCTGTCCCAAAATATGAAAATTCTGTTTACAGCTTTTCTTCATATCCAAATTGTTCAAAATTATAATATTTTAAAAAACAACGCAAAACAGAAAACCAGAATGACTTTTGTGGTCTTTCTTAAGAAAAAAGCAGCAGGCCTCTAATTCCAGCACTCAGGAGGCTAAGGCAGACAAATTTCTGTGAGTTGAGGCCAGTCTGGTCTATATAGCATGCTCCAGGACAGCCAAGGCTACACAGTGAGATCCTGTCTCAAACAAAACAAAATCAATATTCAAAAATGTCCATTAGTGTTTGTGGTAATTTGAATGAGAAATGTCCTCCATAGTCTCATGTATCTAAACACTTGATTTAAGAAGGTTATTGCTTCCGGTCTGGGCCCGAGCACTGAGCAGATCCTGGGCAGCAGCTCTGCCCCCAATCTCACAGAACCCAGAGGAAGCAGGCCTCCCAGAAGCTCTAACTCAGGCAGTATCTTAGGTAAGCAGACAACAACGCCTACCCCAAACAAAAAGTAACTGGGACCCACTAGGACCCAGAAAGTCACTCCTGGCCTGGAACTCTGGTTCCTTCCTGTCTGCACCTGAGCACTGAGCAGATTTTGGGCCCCAACTCTAACCTCAGTAGTAACACCTACCCCCACACAGTTCTGATACAATCAAGATAATAGAAAGACAGGTTCTAGTCAGAGACAGGACAGGTAGCACTAAGGAGATCCAGATGGTGAAAGGTAAGCACAAGAACATAAGCATCAGCAACCCAGGGTACTTGGCATCATTAGAACATAGTTCTCCCACATAAGGAAGTCCTGAATTCCCCATATCACTAGGAAAGCAAGATTCAGATTTAAAATCACTTCTAATGATGATGATAGAGGACTTTAAGAAGGACATAAATAACATTCTCAAAGAATTTGAGGAGAACACAGGTAAATAGGTAGAAGCCTTTAAAGAGGAAACACAAAAATCCCTTTAAAAATTACAAGAGAACACAACCAAACAGGTGAAGGAATTGAACAAAACCATCCAGGACATAAAAATGCAAGTAGAAACAATAAAGAAATCACAAAGGGAGACTACCCTGGAGATAGAAAACCTAGGAAAGAAATCAGGAGTCATAGATACAAGCATCACCAACAGAATACAAGAGACAGAAGAGAGAATCTCAGGTGTAGAAGATACCATGGAAAATATTGACACAACTGTCAAAGAAGGCTATATAATCTTTTAAGGAGTAAGAACATTGCTGGAGGAAGTGAACTACTGAGGGGGCTAGCTTTGAAACCTGGACCCACTTCTTATTTTCTCTGCTTCCTGTGTCAGGTTAAATGTCATCAGGTAGCTTGCTCCTATTGCTATGCTGCTACCAAAATGAGGGGCACAATCCCTATGTATCTACAAGTTCAAATAAACTTTCTTCCTTCAAGTTACTTTTATCAAAGTTTTATCAAAGCAACAAAAATAACTAACGCAGTATTTCATTGTGTTTCCCAGGAATGGGTGATACAGAAAGAACCTGGTACTTTACAGATATAAGTGTATATTCTACCACTTACTATACACACACACACACACACACACACACACACACACACACACACACACATATCAGCATTTAACAGTGTTTTATATTTGGTAAATGATGCTTGGTAAAATTATACTTTTCATTAGGCATCTTTTTTAATGGAGCCCTCTTTAGTAACAATGAAGAAGCAAAACAAAGGAAAAAAAGGGTTAGCAGTGGTTGAGGTGTTACTCCAAAAATTATGTTGACTATCAATTTTTAAAGAAAACTTTATCAAATGTGTTTTCTAAATATTACCAAGCATACTCCTCCTGCTAGCTTTGTTCACAATCACAAATGTACACTCTCACTGGACAACAGTAGTAGTTTGGCAATCTCCTGGCTTCCCATTTCACTGTACTGCAACTCCTGTTCAAGTTTCTAGAAGTGTGAAAGTTCCCCAAAATCAAAGTTCATCAAGATAGTTCCCTAGATCAAATCATTTCATGACTTTCACACCATCTAAGAATACTACAGCTATGTCTTTCACTTACTTGAAAGCTTGGGATGGAATGTTGTTTGCTAATAAATCTGTTAAACTGAGGATTTCACAAGTTGCCCAGGCTAGCCTAGAATTTACAATTCCTCCTCCTTTAACCTCTACAAGATTTCCAGGCCTAGCTATGTTTCACACAGAAACTGAGAAGACAATTATTACTTAAGGAATTTTCTGGAAAAGCAAATTTGCTTACATATATCATAGATCTAAATCCAGTCATATGATCATAGTAAAATCCAAGGAAGTCTATTGGTTAACTGACAACTGTGTTGGAGGGGGTAAAAAGGTTTGTGTCTAAAGATAAAAGAATAGATTATTAGGAGGCACTTGCCAATTTCTACCAAAATCTTATCTCAAATTGGCAAGTGTCAACACAGCATACAGAACTATCTGTTAGTCAAGTACAGAGTGAACTCTCCAGAAATAAGGCCAAGGGAGGTGGGATGTGAGAGGGCTAGCAATGCAGACAGGCCTTCTTGCTTATTCAATGTGCATGTGCTCTCAAACCCTCACATTTTGCTCAGTCCTGTGTATATCACTTCTATGTGATGGCAGAAACTGTCAACTCTGTCTGCATAGGTAGTTCCTATCACTCATATGCAGTATTTGAACCTTTGTTCTTTATTAGGTACAACATCAAGTTAATAATCTTTTTCAAAGAAATTCTCTCCAAAATGAATAAGCTCAAAACTGCTACTCTCCTGTCAGAGCCTGCCATGTAGCAATCCAATGGTACTTTTGTGGACTATTCAGTAAAGTGGTTAAGATAATATACTTTAATATGCTAACTCTGAAGCTAACAAAACCAGCCAGTTACTATATCTGGACATTTGGAAATATAGTAAGATAAAGTAGCTTATACTTCAAGAATATATCTTATCAGAACCCAAAACATTGTAACCTCAAAAATTCACTAAGGTGTAATGTTCTTATATTTTTTTTACGGAATGTATGTCCTACTATCAGCTGTGTCTTTACAAAAGATCTAGATGCTTATTAGTTTTCTGTCAGAAAGTCTTACACATCAACATGATGTCATTCTATAAGGAACCACTGTCATATACTACTGGATGATGAACAAACAAAATTCCTACCAACTAAATTATAGCAAAGAACTAAAAAGCTACCCTAGCCATGGGAACAATAGAATGTTGATGTAATACACTCTACTTCTGAGACTCTGTTAATTAATATGCTTGATCCAATTACCAGGTACCAGAATCTATTTCTAGCGAAGAGGTTATATATGGAACTAGCAACAGGAGTAGGTACAAGTTTAAAAATCTCTACAAAAATGTATCGTGTGTATTAGCAAAGCAAAAGTTAAATGAAATTTAAACCTTTCAAATCTTCAATACAGGATTAATTTCTGTGATTCAGGGTGTTAAAAAGCTTTGGTAAAAAGAAACACCAGAGTGTTACACTTTACTCTTCAGACCACAGTGATCCTCAATCCAGAAGTATAGAAGACAACTGACAGATTCTTTCAGCTTTTGAATGTATTTACTCCAAGTATGCACTAAGAATTTTTAATTTACATAAAGAATTTATGAATCCACTAGGCTACTGTGAAAAGCCAAGGCCAAGCTGCAGTCTGTATCTGACTGACTACTGCAAGCTCTCAGCCCACTGCTGGAATACACTGATCCTGAGTCACTAGGAAATAGGATTGATTCCAATTCTAATAATCTTTGAGATGTTTAAGTATTTCTCCTTTCCCTGATACAGTTATTCTTGTATACGACCAAAAGTCCCTTTGTTCACAGAAAGAAATAAAGAAAATTGATTTATTTAGTTGTAATATCTTAACAGTCTCTCCTTAAAATAAAGTACTTTGTCTCCTTTCTTCAGGGAGTTCTAGATCTGTGAAGTAATAACAAGACACAAGGCTGGGTAATTCCATCACAGTGACAAAAAAACCTGTAGTCTTCAAACTTGAGGTGTTCTGGTTTTATTTGTATTCTGTATCCAACCAAGTAAGACATTAGAGAGCTTCCCTTCATGTCAGTTCTCAGAACTCTGACCATTTGTGCATCACGTAACTATTCCTGCCTTGCTTATATTAGTTAAGGTCTGTTACTTACCTCTACCCATTCAGGATTCCATTGAATTTAGGTGGCCAATTTAATAGTAGAATTTTTCACACTCACCCCAAGGCCAGAGAAGGCAATCCCAGCAGCACTTTTTAAGGATGACAGTGGTCCCCTCACAACTGTACCTTCTAAAAGTAGCAGAGAACATTTGTGGTAGATGATAGAATTACACTAAGCACCATTCAGTAGGAGTAAAGATGCCTCTATGGCCAGATTCATATAACAATTCTAGCCCACGAACATTCCTAACCTGCTAAGTCTTCTATTTCAGTATTTGCTCTGTTTCCTTACATGTTTTGAGACAGGATCTCATGCATTCCAAACTAACCTTCAACTGTATGTTGCCTAGGATGAACTTGAATGTATAATCCTCCTATACCTCCAAAGTGCTGAGATTGCATAAATGTGCCACTACGCATGGCTTATGTAGTGCTGGGGATCAAATCCCGGGCATCAGCCATGCTAAATAAGCATTATATCTATTAAACTCCCCATTTGTTTCTTGAGATAACAATCATGCTATGTAACCTAGGCTAGCCACAAATATGTGACCCTTCTGTCTTAGTTTCCTGTATGCTGAGATTATTGGCATGTACCACCATACCCAGCTGGTATCTCAGTTTTAATCAGTGTAGATCAAGAATGAAATTAGGTGTCTGTCAATCAAACAAGCAGACAATTAGAAACAGTTCCAACTGTCTGAATAAGTACCAAATCTGAAACTCTATAGGGTAACCTGTATTAATAAATTCAGTCTGCTAAAATCAGATTCCTCTTTTTATATATACTTCATGGGGGATCTGCTAATATAAATTAGTAAAGTTATTCTGTAATTCTTTCAATACATAAAATTTGCCTCTCATCAATGAGACTGACTTTAGCTGTTCTGAAGGCCATGAAGTGGAGTGACAATAAAATGGCTGTGATTTTAAGAAGCAAGGCCATGCCAAATGTAATGGGAGACATCTATAATTTCAGTACTTGGCAAGCTGAAACAAGAGAATCAAGCCAGGCTGAGCAACCCAGTGAGTCTGAGGTCAAGTTGGGCTGTATACATATCAAGACCACATCTTGAAGAAACAGGGGGGAAAGTGAGGCCACTATAGCACCTTTAGGCAAAGGGAACCCACTCTCTCAGTTATGGAAGATAGGATGTTGCTTCTGCTGGTCCCCTGACACAACTTAGTGTCACTTGGAAGGAGGGAACCTCAATTAAAGAACTGTCTTGATCAGACCAGTCTGTGGCAGAGTCTGTGAGAGATTGTCTTGATTTATTTCACTTTTTAAATTAATTTTTAATTGGATATTTTATTTACATTTCAAATGTTATCCCCTTTCTCCATTTCCCCACCACAACACACACCCAGAAAACCCCTATCGCAACCCCCCTCCTCCTGCTTCTATGAGGATGTGCCCCCACCCACCCACTCACACCTTCCCATCCTTGAATTTCCCCACACTAGGGCATCCGGCCTTCACAGGACTAAAGACCTCCTCTCCCACCTATGCCCAACAAGGCCATCCTCCTCTACATATACAGCTGGAGCCACGGGTCCCTCCCTATGTGCTCCCAGGCTGATGGTTTAGAACCTGGGAGCTCTGATTGGTTGGTATTGCTCTCCCCATGGGGCTGTTATGATTGATGTGAAAGAGATTAGTCCACTATGAGAGGTATCATTCCTATGCTGCAGGTAGACCTGGGGAAAACAACTAGCTAAGCAGAAGTCAACAAGTAAGCCATTAAGCAGCCATCCTTCATGATTCCCATCCCAACTTCCCTCAGTGAGGAACTATTATTGCGAAGTGTAAACTGAAATAAACCTTTCCTCTCCTAAGTGGCTTTTGGCCATGGCATTTGTCACAGCAACAGAATCAAGTAAGAACAGCAGGCAAAGGGTAATAAAGAAAAATTACAGATTCAGAATACCTAAAGTTAGCCAGGTGTAGTATCTGCTTATAACTTTAGCACTTGCAAGGTGGAGGCAGGAAGCAGGAAGTGTCAAGAATTCAAGACCAACATTGGTTACATAGTGAGCTTGAGAATAGCTTAGACTACTATAAGACACTGTCTCAAAAGAAATCTAAAATCATCCAAATATTCCCAATTCCTAGAAATCCAATCTTTAACTTTTTCAATGACCCACTTATAAGTCTAAAAAGTTTGACAAATTTCTGAGCTCATTCTATATTATAGTTGAAAAACTTCAGTCTGACTCTGAACCTGATAGTTACAAGACTTATATTATATAAAAGAAAGTTTTAGGCTAAAGACAGAATTCCTTAGTTTTCTAACCATAACCAGCTATGATTTAAAAACTGTGACCCTTTTAAAGAAACTGGTTTTCTTTAAACCAGAGTTTCTCAGACTCAGTACTACTGACAACCTGGGTCAGATAACTGCTATGGGAAAGAAGAAGAAACATTATCACTCAGCAACATCCTGGTCCTCTATACACTAGATTCAATTATGCTCTCTCTCCCCTCCATGATGATAACCAAAATGTCACCAAAGATTTCTAAATATCTTACATAGGGAAAAATCACTTTTAAACTCTGCTGTAGAGTTAAAAACCACAATTCTCACATAATCCTTATAATCCTGTATCTCCTAAAATATACCACTATTCAGTCCACCAAAGCTTTGCTTTAGCCAGTACTTTATTTCAGGTGACCACAGATGAAAACTTAAGTAACATTTACCACTAAGAGCCAAAGGAGAATTACCGGTGACCCATCTGTAGCCCATAAATCAATGTTGGTTAGGACCAGTTAAGAGTATTAATACAGGATCAGACCCTGTATAAGTAACCTAAGTAAAAATGAACTTATTACAAGAATCTTACATGCTCACAAATTTATTAGAAAAAGTAAAGAGGAGGGCCCCAGAGTGAGTAATTTCTCCACAGAACCACTCGTCTCTGCCAGAACCATAAACTACCACCATCAGTGCTGGAAGCTGCTGTGAACATATGACTGAAGACCACCACTCTCAGGACAGCACACACAGGCTGCTAACTCACAACCACTCCACTGGTCTTGGTCCATACTGACATGGTCATCTGGCCTTCTGGAACCAGCAGCAACTATAAATGCATTCTATTTTTGAATTATAAAATTTCCTTACCATTTCTTGCATGAATTACAATGCCTCCCTATTATACATGTCTGGACTTCCTTGTCAACCCTTCCAAATTATTTTCCCCAAACACTACTATAATTTGTAATTATATTCCAGTTAACTAATTTCTCATCATACTCACGATAGGCTTCATAATAATGTGAACCTAATTATCTTCTATGCTTCAAAGCTCTACATTCAAAACCCTGTTTACAGCTCCCCCAAACTGTCACTCATTCATCTTTGAATATATTGTCCCTTTTACAAACTCTTCTCTTTACCTGTATCCTAGCTTCCTAACACCAAGTTAACTCTTAGAGATTGACAAAAGTCAATTCAAGTGTCAACTTCTTTTAGAAATGTTTCTTATCTTGTGCCCTAAAGTCAAGGTTGTAACTTTCTTATGCTGCCATAATACCTTACTTGAAATTGACAAGGCAGGGAAAATTCAGTTATATTATCTCTAACACAACCTAGAAAGCTTTAAAGCATGAGGATTGGGGTGGAGGGGTAAGGGGGCAGGGGAATAACAAATAAAATGTCTATTCCTGCTTTAACCTCACTGATTTTCAAGTTTTAAAGACTAATTATGGGATATGGTGGTGTATGCCTTTAGTCCCAGCACTCTGGAGGCAGAGGCAGGTGTTCAAATCACTGAGTTTGAGGCCAGTTTTGTCTACAAAGCGAATTCCAGGATAGCCAGAGCTACCTAGAGAAGTCTTGTCTTGAAAAACAAACAAAATAAACAAACAAAAAAGACAGTAATTAAAATTTTCCTATTCTTGTATTTTCTTTACAATAGAATTGAGTGATTGTTTTTCTAGTCATAGAATGTACTAGTCCTTAATACAGTGTCTAACCAGAGGTAACAGAGATAACAGTAGAAAAAAATTAGCTCAGAATAGAACATTTAAAGGGGTTAAGAAGTAGAAAAGAGTATCAGATGCATTATCACCCAGGAGGCTAGGGCAGGAAAATAGCAAATTCAAGGTCATGTTAGCTATACAATAAGTTTGAGGTTATTATAGACTATATGGCAAGAACAGGTCTTTAAAAGATATATGTTCAGTTCAGTTCCCAGCACCCATATTGGGCAGTTTACACCTATATATGATTCTAGTCCCAGGGTCTCTGACCCGCTCCTTCTGGCATTCGTAGGCACCTGTACTTATGTGTGCATGCACTCACATAATAAATTATGTGTGTGTGTGTGTGTGTGTGTGTGTGTGTGCATCACCCTGTTAGAACTTCATGATTTCTTGCCTGACTTGGTTTTCCTATGTCTCATTTATCCGTATTCTATACATTGCTACCAAAATAATAACATGCAAACTTGAATGCAACACATAAAAAAATAGAAAAATAGAACCAAAACATGATGCTGTCTAAAATTTTAAGATCCACTGGTAGGTCTAATTTAAGAGAGATTGAACTATCAGGTGGTATGATGAACACCTTTAATCCCAGCATGGATCTCTTTGAGTTCAAAGCCAGCCCGATCTACAGAACTAGTCCTAGGACAGTCAAAACTACAAAAGACAGAACAACAACAACAAAAAACCCTGTATTGAAAAACCACCAGCAACATCAAAAAGTCACTGTCCATAGTCAATACATAAATTGATAAAATTGTTAAATATGAAGAAGAGAGGAGGAACTTAAAAAAAAAGTCTCAGGGCAGACCTACACGAAATTGCTAAGAGAGTTTTAAATTGAAAGAAAATGATATCAGATAGAGAAACTTAGCTTCTCAGGAAGACAGAAAATATGAAAAATGTCTGAGCACATATTCTTTAAGTCATTTACTTATTAAATGTTCAAGACAGACAGGGTCCTTTAGCAATGCGTGATTTTCACAATTTGTGTTTTATTCATTCATGCTATTATTTTCAGGATGTCTTATCAGTGTTACTGTATATCCATTCCAGCCACAAACATTTTTACCTCTAAAACTGCATTTTAAAAATCTTCATTATGAAACCAAAGCAAATAAAAAACAAGTTAGTAGATATATAGTGTTTATTGAATATTTTTATTTACTGAGTATAAAATATAAGTATAATATAGACATCAATGATGTTTGCTTCCTTCCAATTATTTAACAATCAATCCCAGCTGTGTGGTTATGTGGCAGGGAGGGGTACCCACATGTAAATATACAGGTATGTGCCTCCATGGGCCCACAAGCAGAAGCCAGAGGAGAACACAGGGTATCCTTTTCTAGGACCTTAGATAGAGTCTCTTGCTGAACCTGAAGCTTACCCTTTTGGTTAATCTGCCTGGAGCCCCCCAGGATCCCCTTTCCACTCCCACCCCTCAATACTGGGTTACAGCATTGTCATGCCTAACTTTTGACTTGGGTGCTGAGGATTCAAACTCAGGTCAGTACTCATGTTTGCATAGCAAACACTCTTACCCACTGAGTTGTCTCCTCAACTACATTAAAAACAAGGTCTCACCTATAAGATAGGCTGTCCTCAAACCTATAATCCTTCCATATCAGCTTCTCTAAGTGGTGGAATTACAAAACTACACTTGGCAAGTCCTGACATTTCTTTCCTAACTATATCTGAAATCTATTGACTTCTGGTCTCTACTGTCCACACTAGGTCAGTGGGTGTGCTGACCATACCTCTCACCCACAGCACTTGGGAACAGGCCCTGCACCTGGCCTGGGCAGCACAGCAGAGCTGGCTCTGGTAGCTGGGACTCAAGGATGAACTGCCCCAAGAAGCGTGAGCATGGGAGAGCCGGCCTTGCCACTCATCTAGTGAGGTGTTGTGGGCAGAGGTGATGTGTTCTCCCTACCTTAACCCTTGCCACCAGCACATGGATCCAGGGTCATGAGAGCAAGAGAGCTGGATCTGCCCCTCATCAGCTGCAGTACTGATGTGGGCCCTGCACCTCACCTGGGCAATACAGTAGAGCTGACCTGGTGGGGGTGGTAATTAGTAAGCCAGTCCCAAAGTATGAACTCAGAAAAACTCACCCTGCCACTTGCCTGTGCAGTAGGGTGAACAGGGGAGGAGGGGTACACATGACCACTGCCCCCTATATGAGGCAGTTCAGAGAGCTGGCCCCAAGGAGCTGGAGAGTTGACAAACACCTAGCAGGCTGCTACATTGGGTGAGCTAGCTGGGACAGCACTGGAGAGCTTGCCCTGGTGGTGCTAGTGTGGGAGAACTGGAGTATTGAGCAGCTCAGCTTCCACCCAGGCCTACATCCAGGGCTTTGAGATGGACCACCCCCAAATTTACCTCAACTATGAATTGCTAGTGTGTGTAAAAGAGCCAGTCCTGCAGATCCAAAGCTGAGTCACTGCAATAAACATTTGCAAGTAAAGATGTGTGAATGAGAGTGTATATAGTGTAACACACTGTGGCACACTACAACTTCCACAACAAGATATTTTCCATGCTTTGTTTAGTTTTTATTGTTTTTTATTTCCTTTTGATAGAGAGGTTGTAAGGACAGAGGACAGATACAAAGGGACGGGGAGATGTTGGGACTGGAGTGCATGATATAAAACTCACAAAGAATCAATAAAAATATAAATAGACAGTCAAAAAGAGAAAATAAAAATATTTCCTTATGCAAATCTATGTTACTAAGGATGAAAATGATGTTACTCAGAAAAAAAAAATGAAAATTTTAAACTCAAATTAAAAAAAAAAAACTAGTACCTAGCACTCTTCCAAAAGAACCAAATCAAAAATATATTTTAAGGCAAGTCAGTTCAAGAATATTACCAAGGCTAGGGATGCAGCTCAATGCAGAGTACTAGCTTAGCACATTCAAGGCCCTGATTCAACTCCTAGCACACAAGGGAAAAAAGAGAATGAAAAATAACATTATCAACAATATGTAATTTAAGTTAATAAAATAAAACATCTCCATTTCATAAAATCCCCAAATGGGATATGAAATTATGCTGTACTTGTTTATTAGTAGATATCACATTATGAAAACCCAATTTCCTATCAAAAAGGAGTTAAGTAGTATAAGTTTGTTCTTGAGAAGCTAGTAAACACCTAAATCCAAAACAACAGTACTCTCTGTTCCTAAAGACTGGGCACAGAAGTTCTATCTGCGCTATTATAAATAGAAATTTATTTCCTAATAAGTATTCTATTTTTATTTTTTATTATCTCTGTGGGAGTTCTAGATAACAATGACTTTACTATTGGGATAGAGAGGAAGAAAGGAGGGGGAGGTGCGGGGTTCTTGCTTCAGTTATCTAAACACTCTTCAGAGGCTTGAAAGGAGGCTCAGCATTTGAGAGTGTCTGCTGCTCTTGCAGAGAACCTGAGTTTTGTTCCAGGTACTTCTGGGGGAAGGGATTTACAACCAACATAACTCCAGCCAAGGGATCAGATACCCTCTTCTGGATTCTGCAGGTACCCACACATATGTGGTATACGTTCACAGAAATGCAGACACATACTACACATTAAAAAAAAAATCCCTCAGTAGTACATCCATTTATCATGGAAGTGTGTACGCTGTGTGCAGATGACGTCTACCATCCCAAGGGAAACTATTATACGACTTGCAGAAACATTTCATCATTCTAGATGGAAACATTTATAGCAAAAATAAAATATGATGCCACTTATTAAAGTTGGCAAATATCAAGCTGAATAACATCATCTGCCAATTGCAATTTTAACAGAGACAGGCAGAGCATGTGCTTTGCGTAGCATATGCAACAACACCCTGGAATCAAACTCCAGGACCACAGAAAAACAGCAGCAGCAACAAAACACTCATATATCCTGTTACTACAAACTTACTGGCAAAATTTAGTAATGTTTCAAAATTTTTTGAATGCCTTTCAGACAAGGATTCTCAGGGCTGAAGAGAAACTTGGGTGATTAAGAGCAGCCCCAGAATGACAAGGAGAACACACTTTTCATCTAGAAAACCCCAGTTGCACAGGATCAGAGGTGTTAATTTTTGGTATAGAAAACAGATGCTGAAAACATAAATAATCCACACAACTGCATATTTAATTTTATTTCTTTCTGTGTGAGCATGGGTGTGTACCTACCTGAATTTATATGCACTGAGCAGGAGCCCTAAGAGGCCAAAAGAGGTCATCACATCCCTTGGAATTGCAGTTAAAGTTGACTGTAAGCCAGCATGTAGGTGCTGGGAACTAAAACTAGGTCCTATGCAGAAACATCAAGTGCTCTTAACTGGTGCAACATGCTAAGTTCAATTCCCAGCAAGCACATGGTGGCTCACAGTCATCTGTAATGGGATCCGATGCCCCCTTCTGGCATGTCTGAAGACATCTATAGTGTATTCATATACATATAATAAATCCTTTTTTAAAATGAATCACTTTTTCATGAAAGAATTCAGGATTAACTGCAGGGAAGGAAAATTAGTATTCAGCCTCAGCTTTTTGGCCAAAGCCAAAATCTTCCCAACCATCTCCCAACTAATGGACAAAGAAAGCTTTATTACACTGCTGTGGTAATTTCTTCCTATGGACTTCACAGTCTTTCCTACACCATGTTGGGTTACCTAAGTCTCTCAGGTCCCATGTTGAGAAGACATGTCTTACCCTGCTTTATTCAAAGAAAATCCAAACTCCTAACTCACCTCAGTGCTTTATTCCCCAAGAACAATAATTCTAGTATTTCTATATAAATATCTATTTTTTCCAATTACATGTTGTTAGAGTCCTCCTTAGGTACTCATGAGAAGAAATTATTTAGCAACTACTATATGATGATATTTAAAAAAAAAACATACAAACAGAAAATTTTTCACCCTTTTTAAATCTTTAATTTTACCCTTTATTTTGGCACTGTAAACACTCTAAAACCAAACATGTATATCTTCTCCCCACTCCCCACCCCCAAGTAGTCCACTAAATCAATAAGCAAATAAATAAATAAAGGCAAATTTCTGAGTTAACAATATGCTAATTACCTTGATTCAATGATCACATAAGTATATAGGTTATCAAAGCACCTTATTGAACTAGGTATGGTGGTTCACACCTTTAATTCCAGTTCTCAGAAGACAGAACTGGGTGGGTCTCTGAGTTTGAGGGCAGACTGGTCTGGTCTACAGAGCCAGTTCCAGGACAGTCAAGGATTTCACAGAGAAACCCTGTCTCAAAAAACAACATGTTTTACCCCATGAATGTGTACAGTTACTATGTATCCATTTTCAAAATTCTTGGAAATCAAAGTCCCCTACTTAAAATGACCTATCTTTCTTTATATTTTATTCAAATGTCATCTGAAGGGAATCATCCTCTATTCCTCATTACATATGTAAAG
Source organism: Rhabdomys pumilio (assembly GCA_030674055.1). Classification (NCBI taxonomy): domain Eukaryota; kingdom Metazoa; phylum Chordata; class Mammalia; order Rodentia; family Muridae; genus Rhabdomys; species Rhabdomys pumilio. Next base: position 99,300,842 of record JANHMN010000003.1, read on the forward strand.
CAGAAGGAACCACCCTGCTGTGTTGGCTGGAAAAAAGAGTAAACTGTGTAGCTACAGGTTAGTGAAAGAAAGAATATGATGGGATAATATCGCTTAGACGTCTCAGCCTACAACGAAAACCTAATTTTCTCTTACTTACTGGCTAAAATTGGTCACAAGGAGCTCTACAGAAGTAGATCTCTGAGTGAAAGGAGAAACAGGCCAAGCCGTCAGTTTAACTTTCTCTAGGCTCCTCTCTTTAACACACATTCACTTCCATATCACTTTCTGACACTGCTCTGAGCTGAAGCAGCATTAAGACTCAATTCAAAACCTAAGGAGACATGGCTGCCTATTCTTAGAATTTCACTAATGTATTCAAGAATTCATTACTAATAATTCATTATTTATAAATATAGAATAACTAATCCTGTCATTGTGGTAAAATCACTTTCCACCCTATATAAAAGGTAAAAGATCAACGTGTTAAAAACAACTAAGTATAAACTATAAACACAAAAACCTGCTGATGCAATAAAAAGTTCTGTTATCAATAACAATAACATCAAGTTGTGGCAGGCAGAGTACAAGTGTACTTTGCATATAACTGAAAGCTTTATCTGAATATATTCTGTAATGATTAAGTTTATGTAGGATTCAAGATAAACACAAAGTATAGAGAAAAAAGATTTTTTAAAAAAGTACATTACCACACACAAATATGAAACTACAAATAAAACAGCAAGAAAGAAGAAAAAGGGATAAAAGGAACCGCAAAACAAGCATAAAAAACAACAATGGCAATAGTAAGTCCTTGCCTATTGTGATAACTAATCTTGTCAATTTGACTACATCTGAAACCAACTAAAATCCCAACTGCTGGGCACTCCTGTGAGAGATTTGCTTGATCAGATTATTTCCTGGAAAACCCACCCTAATTCTGGACCACACTTTCTGGTGGCAGCCTACACAAGTGGACAAAGAAAACTGCTTTCTGCCTGCTTGTCCTTCCTCTAACAGGAAAGTTCATCTGTCCTACTGCTCAGACATTCCCTCATGGTTAACAGAACCTACTTCTTAAGAGTTTCAACACAGACTGAGGATCAGCGGCCCTTCAGGAATCCTCCAGGACTCCAGTGCTGGGCTGTGACTGCTGAGACATCAGCTTCATGGGCAACTACCAGTTTATCTGCCTTTCTGTTGTGAGGCAGACACTGTGGGACTGCCCAAACCAGTCTGTAAGCCATCTAATAAATCTTCTTTGTATTTTTTTTTTTATTCTACCAATTCTGTTCCTTTAGGGAATTTTGATCTGTATTAATTACTTTTTCTAATGCTATTAAAACACCATTACCAAGGCAAGTTACAGAAGAAAGGATTTATTTGGGCTTATGGTTCCAGAGAGACAGAGTCCATAATAGCAAAATGAAAGCATATGGCCACAACAGTAGCCACACACACTTACACACTCTCATTCTCTCTTTCAAAAAAATGAATAAGGGTTTTTTGTTGTTGTTGTTTTTAAATGAAACTTCTGTAACAATAGTGAAGAATATTTTGATGATTCCTGTAGAGGAAAAAGCTATTTACAAAGGAAAAGATCAAATTAGGTCTCATTAAAATGATAATCTGTTCTTCACCACTAAGAGGTACAGATTACCAGCACACTCCGCTTTTTTACGTTAATTCTGAAGATTGAACTTAGTTCCTCAAACTACTTTACCAATTAAAGCTCCTCAGCCCTTAAGAATAACTCCTTGAAATCAATTAAAAAGACAAATATCTAAAAAGAAAAATGGACAAGATACTTAAGTATATGCTCCAGAAGAAATTTATGAATAGTTTAACCCATTCATAATCAAGAAAAATATCATTAAAACCACATGAAGTCAGGTATAGTGGCTCAAGTTTGTAACCTCAACATTCAGAAGGTGGAAAGAGAACTGTCATAAGCTCAAGATTAGCCTGAGCTACACAGTATGATCCTATTTCAGGTGGAGACGGGTTGGAGCAAAAACAAAAGCCAGGCGTGCATCTTACCAGATAACCCTTGCCTGGCCTACATAAGGCCCTAGCTTCAATCCCCAGCACAGCAATAACAAATCACGAATGCCTAATAAGTGGTATACATAAAACTAGGTCTTAAGTATATATAGAAATGAAGAATAAAATTAAGTAGAAATAACCCACCTTGCCTGGCTTACATAAGGCCCTAGCTTCAATCCCCAGCACAGCAATAACAAATCACAAACGCCTAGTAAGTGGTATACATAAAACTAGGTCTTAAGTATATATAGAAATGAAGAATAAAATTAAGTAGAAATAACCCAAAGTTCATTAACAATTAGAATAGAAACACTGTAGCTTATTCACACAGCAGAATATTAACCTACAAAATAGCAAGTAACAACACAAAATAGATAAAGCTTAAAACACAATGTTCAGAGAAAAGATAAGAACTGACAAAGAACACTTCCTATCTTCTTCCATTCACAGGAAGTGGAAACACAGGCAAACTTTTGTATAGAATCCTAAGACAGACATTTTTGGGCTGAATGTTTCCCACTGGAATGGAGCATAATGAGAGCTTGTAGATACGTGATAATGATCTATTTCTTAACTCAAGAGATGACTGCACAGTGTTTGTATTTTGGCATCATTTACTGTGCTGTGCAGTTTGTATACTTTTCCCTATACATGCTACCATTTCATAAAGGCTTCTAAAAGATCTACATGTATTGACACAGAACTTCCAAAACAAATGCAATCCCAAGAAAAAGACAAAGCAACTGGGCAGTAGTTTCATGTTTTTTACTGGCTTGCATTAATAAAAATATTATGCAATGAACAAGGAAAACATATGCAACTAGTACATGTAATAACTAAAAGAGTAAATTTTTACTCCATTTAGTCTAATTCTCATAAAAGAGAAACCAAAGCAAACAGAAGCAGGAAGGCTCTATTTTCCCAACATTCTCCAGGGCACGTTTGTCTAAAAACATGTGCCTTCCTTTTTTCTGTTATTTTGCTACCAAGCTTCAGTCCAGACTCTGGTCTCCTGCACCCTATTCACTTGTGTGCTTCTCCTCTATGACATGTTTCTATGGCTGTCCCTGGCCTTTTGTAGATTCTTTCAGTATCTACCTTTACCAGTTCACAGATAATACTTGGGTCACGTTTTAGGTGTTATTTTCTTCAAACATTTTTTAAAGCATCAGAAAATTAATTTCAAAAAACTATACTCTTCATTTCTAAAAATAGACATCTCTTTTGTGCATGTCATGCTGGGAATTGAAACAGGGCCTTGTGCATACCTTGTATATAAACCCATATATAAAAACTACTATAAACTCAATACAACTCAATACCTCATAGGCGTCATTTTGAAGTTATCCTAACACAGCTTTTATCAGATCTTTAAATTTACAAATAAAACATGTAAATATGTAACATAGAATTATAAAACCTACATAAAATTTATCAAGTAGAAAAAAATGTGATCCTATCACGTATTCACTGAACACAAAGGTCTATTTTGGTGGTCTATCTTTACTCTATTTTAACTTTGGTTTTGTTTTACAGCTATAATTATTTTACATGTATGATTTGAGATTCTTTTTCCTAAATAAGCCATGTCTTTTGAGCACAGAGGAACAGGATGCAATACAAGAAATGCCCTGAAACCTGACATTTTATGTTTTCAAGAAAAATTTTTAAGTTGGAGAACAGGATTGAAGCAAGATAATTTGGAAACTTTTTGAGATAGACAATAAAAACTATTTCAGAGCACTGAGCAGATCCCAGGAGGCAGCTCTGCCCCCAATCTCACAGAACCCAGAGGAAGCAGTCCTCCCAGGAGCTCTAACCCCTGGCAGTATCTCAGGTAAAGAAACAGCTATACCCACCCCAAACAGGGAGTAACTGGGACCCACTAGGACCCAGGAAGTCACTCCTGGCCTGAAGCACTGGTTCCTTCCTGTCTGCGCTTGAGCACTGAGCAGATCTTGGGCCCCAGCTCTAACCCCAGTAATAACACCCACCCCACACAATTCTAATACAACCAAGATAATAGGAAAGACAGGCTCCAGTCAGAGACAGGACAGGTAGCACTAAGAAGATCCAGATGGCGAATGGCAAATGCAAGAACATAAGAATCAGCAACCCAGGGTACTTGGCATCATTAGAACCTAGTTCTCCCACACAAGAAAGTCCTGAATTCACCATATCACTAGGAAAGCAAGATTCAGATTTAAAACCACTTCTAATGATGATGGTAGAAGACTTTAAGAAGGACATAAATGCCGGGCAGTGGTGTTGCACGCCTTTAATCCCAGTACTTGGGAGGCAGAGGCTGGCGGATTTCTGAGTTCCAGGCCAGACTAGTCTACAGAGTGAGTTCCAGGACAGCGTGGGCTACACAGAGAAACCCTGTCTCGAAAAAAAAACAAAAAAAAAAAAACAAACAAACAAAAAAAAAAGGACATAAATAACATTCTCAAAGAATTTGAGGAGAACACAGGTAAGCAAGTAGAAGCCCTTAAAGAGGAAACACAAAAATACCTTAAAGAATTACAAGAGAACACAACCAAACAGGTGAAGGGATTAACAAAACCATCCAGGACATAAAAACGGAAGTTGAAACAATAAAGAAATCACAAAGGGAGACTACCCTCAAGATATAAAACTTAGGGAAAAAAATCAGGATTCATAGACGCAAGCATCACCAACAGAATACAAGAGATAGAAGAGAGAATCTCAGGTGCAGAAGATACCATAGAAAATATTGACACAACTGTCAAAGAAAATGCAAAATGCAAAAAGTTCTTAACCCAAAACATCCAGCAAATCCAGGACACAATGAGAAGATCAAACCTAAGGATAATAGGTATAGATGAGAGTGAAGATTCCCAACTTAAAGGGCCAATAAATATCTTCAACAAAATTATAGAAGAAAACTTCCCTAATATAAAGAACGAGATGCCCATAAACATACAAGAAGCCTATAGAATGCCAAATAGACTAGACCAAATAGACTAGACCTGTCACATAATAATCAAAACAACAAGTGCACAAAACAAAGAAAGAATATTAAATGCAGTAAGGGAAAAAGGCCAAGTAACATATAAAGGCAGACCTATCAGAATTACACCAGACTTCTCACCAGATACTATAAAAGCTAGAAGATGCTGGACAGATGTCATACAGACTCTAAGAGATCACAAATGCCAGCCCAGGATACTATACCCAGCAAAACTCTCAATTACCGTAGATGGAGAAACCAAGATACTCCACGACACAACCAAATTTACACAATATCTTTCCACAAACCCAGCATTACAAAGGATAACAGCAGGAAAGCTCCAATACAAGGAGGGAAATTATACCCTAGAAAGAGCAAGAAAGTAATCCTCTTCCAACAAATCCAAAAGAAGATAGCCACACAAAGATAATTCCACCTCTAATAACAAAAATAACAGGAAGCAACAATCACTGTTCCTTAATATCTCTTAACATCAATGGACTCAATTCCCCAATTAAAAGACATAGGCTAATTGACTGGATACATAAACAGGACCCAGCATTTTGCTGCATACAGGAAACCCATCTCAGGGACAAAAACAGACTCTACCTTAGAGTAAAAGGCTAGAAAACATTTTTTCAAGCAAATGGTCCTAAGAAACAAGCTGGAGTAGCCATTCTAAAATCTTCAGCCTGAGAACACAAAGGGGGGGACTCATGGCTCCACCTGTATAGGTAGTTGAGGGTGGCCTTGCCAGGCATCAGTGAAAGTGGATGGCCTTGGTGCCTGAAAGTTTGGATTCCCTAGTGTTGGGGAATTGCAAGAGCAGGGAGGCAGGAATGGGAGGATGGTGGGAGCACACCCCATAGAAACTCCCAGAATTGTATGGATTAGACATGACAGAGGCAGGCTGCCAGAAGACTAGATTCCAGAATTCAAACAAAAAATTATCTTGATACTAAATTTTGTTTTGAGAATTGTATATTGCAGAATACACAGCCTTGGTGTATCTACTCATCGAGCAAGCTGAGCAGACCTGCTCAAAACTCTGATGTCCTGGAATTCCAGCTGGATGCAGTGATGACATATCGTTAGACGCTTATCAATTTACTCTTCCCCCTGCCCCTCATCTAATATCTCAACGCTCATAAACAGCTTGAAGAAGTTAATGAAGAGTCGGCACCCCTATTCCCTGGGCTTGGGGACTGAGGTGGTTAATATTGGGCTGTCTTTCTAGGGAAAATTAGTGGTTTTGTTGGAACAGGGAGGATTAGCTAGGATTTATTGCATAGCCATAAGCTATTGGTAGAAATATATATAATTGTTATTAAGATGAAGTTATAATTTCTTAAATGGTACAAAATTTACTTTGATTTCAAATTTAGGGTTTTCATTGGTACGAGTTGCTTATTAATATAAAAGTGAGATTAATATTGTTACTCTCATAGGTATTGTGCCTATATAACACATTTAGGAATACAAGGCTTAGACCCCAGTACTTTTTTAACTTTTCTAACTGATTTAAGGTGGTTAGCCTGTGAGTTAAGGGCTTATAGAAAATTCATGGCTTTGAGTTTATTGTTAGGGTGTTTTCTATATTTTATTTAGAAATAGCTGAGAGGAGTTAACAGACAACAGTCCAGATTGCCTTACATGGATAGTTGGTTTGCAAAACGTCAGAAGTCTACAGAATTGACGTTAGAAACATTTCTGTATTAATGCTCATTTTTGATTAGAGACCTGTCTGTTCCTGACAGCTTCCTGTCTTAGATTCTAGGAAGAAATTGAGCATCTTTGGAGTTACTCCAGTTGTGGTGAGACAGCCACTAGGCAAGAATTGCCTCTCTTCATCTACAGACAAATTACTGTCCAGAAAAGGACACACTTGCAAAATAGTTGACTGATTATATCTGCCAAGACAGACTAATCTGCCCTTAATAATTCTGCATCACTAGGTCTGTCAGATGATCCTGGGCCAGAAGGCTGAAGATTGAATGCTCCAACGTTCTGTAGTATAGGGACTGTCCAGGTGTTCAGCGCTCTCTATAAATTGGCTAAGTTTTAGAAGCTATGCTTTGTGCTTCCCATAATTTCAGTTAACTCAGTCATTCTGGATTTCTGACAGGGTTGAAGACTTACAGTCTTATAGCCAATCCTGGGTATTTACTTTGAGAGAAAAGATTTGAGAGCATGGTTTTCAGCTGACATTATTCTAAAGCCAAGAGAAAAGCCGGGTGCAGAACTAAGACTTTTAGTTAGGTGAGATGACAGAGGTTCTGGTTAGTCAACAAAATGATGGACTAGGTATTAGGTCTATCTTGTACCTTACTGACACAAATTGGTATAGTTATGCTCTAATTGTGTTTTAAGAGAAAAGTTTTATTTTAACAGGAAGGGTGATATATAGGAAGCGCTAAGGTGGAAGGAGTAAGGAGAAGAGGAGGAGGAAGAGAGAAGGAACTAGGTGATGAGAGGAAAAAAGGGAGAGGGAGAGGGAGAGGGAGAGGGAGAGGGAGAG
>JANHMN010000003.1:99315347-99355648 GCA_030674055.1 Rhabdomys pumilio
CCCTCCCCTCCCTTCCCACCCTCCCCTCCCTTCCCACCCTCCCCTCCCTTCCCAGAAGAACATTTATGCCACACACTAATATAATGTTTCTTAGAACAGTCATCAATGAAGTATCTGTGATCACATGAGCTCATTGGGGCTGAGGATACAGCTCAATGGTAGAATACATAGTATATAGTAAGTAACTAAAGCTCACACAACATAAATAATTTTAAAGAAAAACTAAGCCTTTATAAAGTAATAAATCATTTATTCTAATATGAATATATTTGGAGTGAATATACAGACCTATTACAGTAACAAGAAATACAAAGCAGGTAGCTTCTATTAAAGCCTTTTAATAATAATAATTTCAATACCTCAGACAAGTAATCATATTAGCACTTGCTGCTTTTAACTCTAAAAATATTCAATTCATACTAAATTTCCTTCATATGTACAAATAGTTATTTACTTACTAAGGACAATTTATAATTATTTTTTAAAAATTAATTTTATTTTTAACTATTTGTTTGTGTGCTTGGTGTGTGCTTATGTGTACTTGGGAGTTCAAGTGCCACTGAGGCAAGAAGGCATCAGAGCCCCCTGGAACTGGAATTAAAGACATTATTTTTGTAAAACATCCACAATTTTTTAACTAATATGCCTCCATCACCCATTATGTGCTAATAAATTTAATCTACATTATTGTTGTTTCATAAAACTAAATTATTATGCATCTTTGTAAAGTAATTTTCTGAACACTAAGGAACACTTTGGTATGGGAAAAAACAGCCAATATTTGGGGAGTACCACATATAAAGTAACAATTCCATAATAAAATGGCAATCAAGTCTTACAAATTATCAACACAATTGACCATAAGAGAAATCTAGAAATTTAAAGGCAAAATGAGATGCCAGTGTGCATTCCAGAAATGCTAAAGACTATCAAACACATCCTGATGAGATGATAGTGTTGTTACAACTCTTATATACTGTATGAAATGGTATATCTGCTCTGGGAAAGACAGGGCCATTTCATATCAAAAGAAACCTATAGTGGCCTAAGACTAGAAATCCAATGGACAGGTTACTCAGGAGATATTGAAAACTCTTTGTTTCACATAAGAATATTAATACCAAGATTTTAAAATTCCTTTTAGCCAAATACTAAGAGCAGTTTATACCCAGTCTTCTCCTACCCTTTCCCACCCTGTCAATCCCTTAACACTAGATAGGAGAAAAACAGGGTAAAAAGGAAAGGGGGTGACATTATCATTAGCCTCCTTCCTGCTGGTTAGGGTCATCAAGTTCCTTGGGCCATGTTTGATCTTCCCTGTCAGGATATCTGATTTCTTCTTCTTTGATCACGACTACTTAACAAACTGCAACCAACAGAGACAACAGCAACTAACCAACAACTCACTCAGCCTCTCCATGTCCTAGCATTACAATACCCTCTAAAAGTCTCCAGAATTCCAAATGTCACACAATTGCAGAAACTATCTGCTGCTGGCAAAATCATGCCCCTTCTAAAGCATGAGGAAAATCACAGTCAGCTGCTATGAACAATCTGAAGCAGCCCCAAAATGCCAAAATTGTCATGATGGCATTTCAGTTGTCTGCCGATAGAATAAATAAGCAAAACTGGCGTATTCATACAATAAAATAATACAAAAGAAAAGGAGACAAAATTCTAATAAAAAATGGATCTATCTAAAAAGGGAAAGGGGAAGTTGAGTGAAAGAAATCTTGCAAAACACAAGTATATATCATGTGATTCCTCTGATGATTCTAGGATGAGTAAATTCAGTATGTGGCAGGAAAAAATTCAGAACCTTGACTGCCTATGGGAAGATAGCAAGAGGAAATGAATAGGAAAGACCTGTCAACTTAATGGAATTGAGTTGCAGGATCTGTTATTGATATCACCAGTACCAGCTACAGAATCTTGAACAAGTTACTTAATGGTTTCAAGTCTCATTATCTTCAACTACATAGTGGTTGTAAAACTGTAATCAAATTAGACCAGTTAACAGTATCTGATACTATGCATTTCTAGTTGGAACTATGCATTCCATCTTTCATACATTTTAAAAGACTAAAAAAAATGGATACTCTGTAATCTAATTCATACTGTGACAACTTGACCCAATGCTATATTTGCTCTTCACATTTTCTTTCGTTTTCTACAGCCAAATTCCTCAGTTATGCAATTTGAATATGAAACAGCATTCTGAGAATACAGTTTTTATTGCTGTTGTTTGGCAATAGCTAACATATATTTCCAAAATTCTTCTGTTTTTCACTATTCTAACCAAATTATGTTGTTTCTTCTTGCTTCAAAGAGAAAAAAGTTTTACCACCTGTAATATTCTATGGGTTTGTGTTGACTTGAGCTAAAATCATTTGGTAGAACATCTGTCTCAAGATGAAAACAAGTAACATTCTTTTCAAATTCCAGGGCAGACCATGTGGGACAATTACATAAAGCATCCATAAAATCCACTCCAGTCCTAACTGCTACTTTCCACTGCAAACTAATTTTCTTGCTGTTATTTTCCAAGTTTGTTCCAAAACTTGATTTCTCTCTGAATGTTACTAACGTTTAACTTTGGCTGAGAAAAATACAAAAGATGCACTTGTACCTACAACCAGGTATCACTACCTACAAGCAGTGATTTTGGGTTTGTTTGGTTTTTTCACTTTAAAAATTGCTCTGAAACTATTAATTTTCTTTAAATAATTTTTCATTACAAATCTTTTTTTTTTTTTTTTTTTTTTTTTTTTTTTTTTTTTTTTTTTTTTTTGGTTTTTTGAGACAGGGTTTCTCTGTGTAGTCCTGGCTGTCCTGGAACTCACTCTGTAGACCAGGCTGGCCTCGAACTCAGAAATCTGCCTGCCTCTGCCTCCCAAGTGCTGGGATTAAAGGCGTGCACCTCCACCGCCTGGCTTCATTACAAATCTTAACTCTGTATTTTAAGTGAACATTATAATAGAATATTTGGTAGGAAGAAAAGTACCTTGAGATTTCAAGTTTACAAACAAGCTGTGTTTTCTTTAAACCAACTAATTAACCTTGTCAACTAATAAAGTACATAAAGAGCAAGCACAGATCAAAGGAAAAGAGGGCATGAGTGGAATAGTCTCATCAGTAGAAACAGCATTTCTTTACCAGGGAAGATAAAAAAATTTCCTGTTAATCTGTTAAACAAATCACTAAAAAGGAAGGTCTACAACTATCTACTCAATAATCAGTCTGCTAAAATAACACTAACTCTGTTGAAACAACTGGGGTTTTTTTTTCCACTTTCTCGAATTTCTTTAGTTTGAGAATACTGGAATATATCTGGACCATGTCTTCTCTTGCAATCTAAATAAATTAGGCAAATACTTTGAAAATTTTATAATTCATATTTCTGCTTACAGAAACCCTTTGGTTACAATGAAGACCAAAGACAAAAACCATTTTTTTTTTTTTTGGTTTGGTTTTTTTGGTTTTTTTCGAGACAAGGTTTCTCTGTGTAGCCCAGGCTGGCCTCAAACTCACAGAGATCTGCTCGCCTCTGCCCTCCCAAGTGATGGGTCTGAAGGTGTGTGCCACCACTACTACCCAGCTGCAAGTACTGATTTTTAATGTTTCCAATATAAATATGAATTAAACATAAAGTCTGATCTTGAACCAAACACTTATGTCCTCATCTTTATGAAATTCAAGTTTTCTATGCTATTGCTTACCCATTAGCTCCTATTAAGTGGTGGTTTTTGTTTGCCTAATTAAAATCTCCACAAAGGAAACTGGCATATTCCTATACTGCTAAATTAACAAAATTTTTCTGGATGACAATTTAGTGTAGACCTAAAAACTATTGAAAATATTCTTTTGGCTTTCAGACATAGCTGGAACTAAACATATAAAATATATTTCCAAAAGTCTGTACCCATTTTCATTCTAACTCAGGCTCTGTAATTATTCAGAATCCTGAAATGTTTCAGGGACAATATTCCTTGGCAGTCTCCTCTTAGTATTACTGTCATGCCAGTGCAAAGAAAGAGTCTTTGCTTGCTCCAAAAGAAACTGAAGGAGGGAAATAACTATCCTTAGCATTTGTTGCAAGACGTTTTTCTCTGAGGAGGCAAAGAGATGTCAACCCCCATTATAGAGCACCAATGCCAAAGTTCACCCCACATTTTCAACTTCATTAGACCTAAACTTTATATATTTTAAATGATAATCAGACACTTAGCTAATAAAACTTAATGCTGTTGTATAATATATACAATGTCAAAAGTAGGTATTAAGTATGCAGTTAGTATAAACTGCATAAAGGAGCAGATTCTATGGCCTTGTTTTATAAGAAGTAACAATATACATATATGTACATACAAATGTATATATGTGCAAGCATATATATCTGAATGCACATATATATGAATGCACACAAAAAATCTCAGAAAAAGATCTTTTTAAAATGTCAGCAGGTACAATGTATACCTAACGTTATCTCCACTGGGATGGCCATGACCATAAAAGAAAAAGGCAATGATTCTAGCAAAACCAGGGAGTACAGTCTTGACTCCTTAGAAGGACAGCAAGGCTCCAGCTGAGGCTTACTTACCGACCATTATCAACTACTCATAAAATTTCTTTGAGTCTCTTAACAATGTCTTAAATAGTTTCAAACTTCATGACAAGTACAAACAACCCTTGGTAAACAGTGATTTTATCATACTTTCATCAGAATTAACACTGCTTTTGAGCCTTTTGGATAAGATGAAGTATAGAATTATATATTTAAAGTAACCCCTACATTGCGTCTATGCACTATGAAAATAGAGAATGCTTTGTTTTGTCCTAATCTGTTAATCATTACAAGCAAAACGAAAAAGAGAAGAAAAAAAACAGTCTTTTTTTTTTTTCCTGCTTTACAGGAAAGCAGAAAGGATATGTCAGCTTTCCAAAACCATTGCAACTTAGCTACACAAATCAATCATTGCACAATCTAGATGCTACTAGATTCAAGCTATTGTTTTTAAAAACTGCATTAACTAACTTCATGCACAGAGTATTAAACTGTATCATTATTTTTTCAGGCTAAAATTAAAACAGAAAAGATTATGACAATTAAATATAAATATAAATTCATAGTTTTATAAAGCATATTTTTCCATTAAATAGAAACAATGATGATTGTTCAGCTGAACTGTGATCTGTACATGAAAGTTCTGAGCATGTTTCCAGATAACACCAAAGTTTTCTCAATGCTGGGACAATGGGTGGCAGACAGGTACAAAAACAAAGATATGCCATCCCATTCCACTGTATCTCCGAGTCCCTTTTAGTGCTAACTTTCAGACAGCCCAGCCGGTACTGTGAAGAGTAAGGAATGGGGGCTGGAGCTATACAGCTCAGTGACAACTCTTGCTGGGCACGCACAAGGCCCTGGTTCAATCTGGCTCAATCACAGGTACTGCAGAAAGAGTAGGGAATAAAAACCTCCTCAGGCACACTTCTGACAATTATTCAAAAATCAGACTGCTCTTTAACCAGAATATAAGATCCAGAAAAGAGACCTTAAATAGACCTGACAGTAATGAAATGCTCTGCTGGTCCCATGTGGGGTCTAGACACTATCATATGTCTATTGTCATATAGTAACAGACAATAAGTAAGTAGGATAATGCTCCCTTAAGAGACCCCATCCCGGAAAGGAGTAAAGCTAGACCTAACAAACTAGGCAACTACTTAAAGGTATTCTCTGGTGGCGTCACCCTTGTTTGACCATTTAGAAAACTGTATTTCAGTGTTGCAGCCTTGCTTTAGCACTGCCTCAGAAAATAAAGGGGAGATTATTTGGTTCAGGGAGACCTGGGACAGAATTAAAGAAATATGTTATTCTACTAGATCACTGAAGAAATGGAACTGAAGCCCTGAGGTCAAGCTAGGCTATTCCAAGCAGGGGCTTTCCTGACACTGTCAACTTTAGAGGCCTGGTGTTTCATGTTATTAAAAGAATCAGAAAGTACCTGTAATTTACTGTGTCACTGTTTTAAAGAGATGGATGGCACACATAAAAAAGAGAGTAAACAGGTCACACAACTTGCTAGGACAAGAGGGAAGAAAAAAGGGGACTGGGCCAGCAGTCTGCAATCAAAGGCATTCACCTATTTCCCAGTGAAGCTAGCCTTTCCCCAAGGGGTTACCTCTCTAGTAGGCATAGCTGTGAAGGAGTGGCAAAGCCTACAAGTTAGGTCTAGCCTTACTCCTTTCCAGGATGTGGTCTCTTAAGGGGATATTGTCCTACATACTCTATTGTCTGTTACCATATGAGAAAAATCGTATTTCAACATGTCTGACAGCATCTAGACCCCACATAGGGCCAGCAGATCATTCCATTGTCAGGTCTACCCAAGGTCCCTTTTCTAAATCTCATATTCCCTAGACTTCAACACTAAATATAGTGTTTATTCCCTGAAAGCTAATTCTAGTAGACATGGTACCTACTTCTGATTTCTACTTACAGAATACAAAGAGAGCTACTATGGTTTTGGGAAATACTGAATACTGGGTTAAATCTTGTGCTTTTTGCTCCTAAGACAGAGAGCACCTTATACAATTGAGACCTGTTTAACACGTCACTTCACTAATTTTCTATGTACACTTAAAAGTTGTCTGGGTCTCTGTTGCTGTGATAAAACACTGACCAAAAGTAATTTAGGAAAGGGATTATATAGCTTACAAAATACAACCTATCACCAAGGGAAGACAGTCAGGAACTCAAAGCAGGGACTGAAGCAAGAAACCATGAAGGAACACCACTCACTAGCTTGTTCAGTTACCTTTTTTATAAAGCCCAAGCTTACCTGCCTAAGGATGCTACCATCTACAACAGACTGGGCCCTCCTACATCACTTTGCAATTTAAAAAGAGCCCCTCCCCCATACACATATGCCCACAGGCCAATCCAATGGAAACAATTCTTGAGGTTCCTTTTTCCCAGGTGAGTCAACCTGACAAGCAGAATTAGCCACCCTAACAGTCTTTGGCTAAGGAAAAAGCAGGGCTGGAGATTACCTCAGTGTTAGAATGGTTACTTAGTCCTCAAGGGGAGGAGTGGGAGGGAGGTGAAAGATGGGTGTGTGTGTGGGGGGGGGGTTCCTAAATACAATCCCTAGTTCAGGGAAGAAAAAGAAAGGAAGAGAGGGAGGGAAGAAGGGGAAAAAAAGGAAGAAAGGGAGGGTAGGAGGGGAGGGAGAGTGTGAGGGAGGGGAGGGAGGGAAGGAAAGAAGGAAGGAAGGAGGGAAGGAGGGAAGAGAAGGGAAAGAAGAAGAAAAGAAGCAAAGCAAGGCCTCCTAATCCTCTCCAACACCCAGAACTGAGAATCAAACCTGGGGCCTCAAACATTTTTGACAGGTGCTTCACTTTTCAGCTGTAGCCACAGCCATTTTCTAGTTTTGGTTGTTTGAGAATAAGTTGCCCAGTCAGGCCTTGAACTCATTAACTCATAAAAGCCTTGAACTTGCTATCTCCCTGCTTCTGCCTCCTAAATAGTTGGAATTACAGACATGTACCATCAGGCTGAGCAAAGAAATTGTTTCTATGAAAAAAAGGAAAAAGGTTCAAAGAAAGAAAGCCATGTGAAGAGAGGGCAAAAAATAGAATTATTGACCCATAAGCTGAAGAACACTGGGGGGGCAATAGAAACTAGAAGAGATGAATACTCTTCCCTAGAAGCCCTCAAAAGAAGTCATCTTCTGACACCTACACTTCAGAGCCACCCACCAAAATTATAAAAGAATAAACACCTTTTGTTTTAAATCCCCAAATTTATACTGTTATAGCAGCCCTAATGGTGGAAAACTAACTTCTACCTATTATGTAATACATCATTAAGAAACAGAATTGAGCCAGGTGTGGTAGTGAATGCTCTAATCCCAGCGCTCTGGAGGGTGAGGCAGGCAGATCTCTGAGTTTGAGGCCAGCCTGGTCTATAGACTGAGTTCCAGTACAGCCAGAGCTACGCAGAGAAACCCTGTCTCTAAAAAACAGACAGACAAACAATACAGACTGCTGCTCTTCCAAAGGACATAGACAGGTTCAATTCCCAGCACCCAACTCACAAACAGCTTCAAGGAAAGCTGATGCCCTCTTCTGACCTCTACAGGCACTGGACACACACAGGCAAAAAAAAAAAAAAAAAAGGACACAAATGAAATATAAATAAAATAATCTTAATTTTTTTAAATTTAAAACAATCTTTTTCTTCTGTACAGCCAGGTAACCAGACAAAAATGAGAGCTCACATCACCTACAAGTAAAATAGCATCTATTAGGGAGTGCTGGATATCTTTTCCAAACATACCATGCCCATCTGTTGCTCCTTTTCTTTTCATCCCCTAAGCAATGGTGTTCCCCCAAACCTGGCCCCTGGTCATTTATTCCCATCTCTGTGTCAACCTTCTGAGGACATCTACACAATTGCCACAGCTCTATCTGTTCTAATGACTCCTGGACCTTTATGGTTAGTCTCTACTTGCTCTGTCTTTTCCTACTTCACTTGTATGGTATTACAGAATTGTCCTTCAGGGCATGATGTGGCTCTTAGCATCTTAATGAGAGTAGCTGTAATTACCCATACAAGACTCTCAGAAGGAATCAGGAGAGCAGTATTAAATCCTCAACTAAAATGACAGCCACTTCCCAGCAGGCCAGATGTAATTTTGATCAAAAGTTATACATTCTCTTCCTGCCTGACAAACACCTAGCTATTGATAACTGCCAGATAAATGTCTAATCTTCACCTGTCTTACTCCTGGTCCATGTATTTAAACACCCAAATAACAGTTCTATCTTGATTAAAGACAATCATATTTAACATATCCAAAATTAAGTTCGGTATTTCTCCCTGCTTGCACTATGCACCAATTACTCAAGTTAGAATTTTTGTAATTCTCAACTAGTTTTCATACTTCACCTCTCACAGTAATTTATCATGAAGTTTTACTGATTTCAGCTTTTTAATTCGAGCATCCATGCCCTTCTTTCCATAGCAAGTGCCCCTAAGTTTCCTCACACTGGTCCTTCTGGCTCCAGCTCACTGCCTCTTGAGTTACATTTCTATTAATTCTTGCTTCTCAAGAACTCACATTTTTGAAGCCATTGAGATGGCTCAGAAGGTGCCACCAATTCTGATGATCTAAGTTTAATCTCCAGAACATACTTTGTAGGAGAGAACACATTCCAGGAAGTTGTCCTCTGACCTCTAGACATACATACACCGTGGTATACACACACACACACACACACACACACACACACACACACACACACAAATTCAGTCTCAAAATATAATATTTCACTTATGCAAAAAATTATCTTTTGTTTATTTCACATGCAATACATTGCTTAACTTACAAGGCATTTCAAATACTTTCTCTAATACATTAAAGTAGACTGATTTTTAAAATATACAGAACCTTAAATGAATATTAAACCTAAAATTAATCTAGTTTAATAACATCTAGATAAATAATTTTGCTTGCAAATAAATTTTGCCTGTACCACATCGTAAGCTTCAGGACTTTCTGTATACTAGAACAAAGCTCTATTACTAAACCACATCCCTAGCTAAATGGATTACTTCCAAAATAGAACAAAAAATAAACACAAAAGCATATACAGAACTCAGCACTCAAATTTATTTTTACAGTAAAAAAAGGGTAGTTGAATAACTTTGTCTTTTAGAGACAAATCATACTTCCTAATTATTCCACCATCATCCAAATATAAAGTTGTAAAATGAAGGTTGGGGGAAGAAGGGGTGGTCCTAACGTATGTGTGTATGATTGTGGAGGCCAGAAGTGGACATGGTTTCTTCCTCAGCTGCCATCTACTTAATTTCTTTACACAGGCTTCTCACAGAACCTGAGGTACACTGATTCTGCTAAACCATCTGGCCAGGAAGCTCCAGGAATTTTCCTGTCTCTGCCTCCCCAGCACTGGATTACAGATGCCGTGCATCACCGAACCCCGATATCTGTATGTGGCCTCATGATTGTGCAACAAGCACTTTACTAACTGAGCCATCTCACTATGCCTGAAAAATATAAATAATTATCAAAATCAAACTGTCATAAAAAAATCAGTGATTTTTAAACTGTTCTTATGACAGTATTAGCATAAAAAGCACAAGGCTGGAAAACAACAAGTGTCCAACAATAATAAAGTCAGTAACGTTGATCCTTAGGAATATAACTCTATCACTGAAAATTATGTTTTTCTGAAAGTGTATAGACTCAGAACTTCCTTATCTCATCAATACTAATATAAAGATACTAAAGGTCTATTTTGCCTTCTTCATGGTTTCTGGACCTTTTAGGTTGGCATAGTTGTAGATTTACCAACAGTTAAAGGAATAACAAACACCATGGAGCCCTTTACCTCATTTCCCTCAACAGACAAGTTGCATCCTTACAGTAAGTACAGTATCACTGTAGGATGCTGGTCTCATATAAGAAACCACCATTCTTTCTTAGATTTCCCCATTTGTGTGTGTGTGAGTGTGTGTCCTTTAATCTCAGCACTTAGGAGGCAGAAACAAGTGGGTCTCTATGAGTCTAAGGTCATCTACATAGATAGTTCCAGGACAACTAGGGCTACATAGTGAGACTCTGTCTCAAAAAAAAAAGAAAGCAGAAAAATCTGGGGTCAGCAATATGGAGGCCTCTAACAGAGAAAGGCTCTTGCTGCCAAGCCTAATGACTTAAATTTAATCCCAGGAACCCACATGCTAGAAGTAGAAAACGAACTCTGGAAAGTTGTCTCTGATCGTCATATGCACACACATAACACTAAATAAAGGAAAAATATTTTAATTAAAATAATTCAACTAAAATTATTCTTAATAATTTTAGCAAAGACACTTTTAAAATAACAGTAATGTACTGGTTGAATAATACCAGAAACACTCTGATATTAAACACACAAATTTCATATCACCATACATAAGCAACATATTATCATAATCTGATTAACTTCTAGAGAGAATTGGGTTAATAAAACTATATTAACTCCTGAAAATAGTTGTATAATAAAGGTTTAGAAAACCAATTAGATTGATGCTTCACTTCTGGTTTAAAAAAAAAAAAAATCACTCTGTAGATTTTTATCCTATACAGCTCAGGCAGTTTGGAGAACACATTGACAATTTCATATAAACTTGCAGATACTTGCCCATGATCTAAGAATTTTTCAGTTCTAACCCAAGAAAAATGAAAATATGCCAATATTCAAAAATCCTCTCAAATATCAGTTTTATTCATAATAACCAAAATCTGAAAACATAAATATCCACCAACTGATGAATGAACGAACAAACTGTATTTTACACAAAATATAAAGAAACAATGTATGTCTGGGACTGGGAACACAGTTCAATTGATAAGAGTGCTTGCTTAGCATGTAGGAAGCCCCAGACTCCATTTCTAGCACCACATACACAAGACATGAGGATGCACACCTATAATCATAGACTGCATTGGAGGCAGAGGCAGGGGGATGAGAATTTCAAGGTCATTCTTAACTACATCGTAAGTTTGAGGTTAGCCTAGCTACAGGGGAAGGGGAGAGGAGAGGGGGAAGGGAAAGAAAGGAAAGGAACAGAACAGTTCGGTAATGGCAGTCCAATGGCAGAGCACAAGCTTAGCACGGGTGAGGAACCAGGTTCTGTACTCAGCACCGAAGGGAAAGGAAGCAGCGAAAGGAGACAGTTACTGACAAATACAACATGGGTATATCTCAGTGCATGAGTCTAAGTAGAAAATAAGCCAAACATTTCTTTAAAATTGTCTGATTCTATTAATGTGCCACTCTAGAAAGACAAAAACATACAGACAGAAAGCAGATCTGCAACCACCCGGAGGCTAGGGAGGAAACAGACTGCAAAAGGGCCTAAGAAGACTTTTTATAGAGAAGAAAATGTTCTATATCTTGATTGTGGTGGTGACTACACCAGTATATATAGTTGCTTAAAACCACTCAACTGTTACCATAAATTTTTTGTGCAAAAAAAAAAAAAATACTTGAATAAAATAAAAATTATGCAAAAATATAACAGAAAAAGTATATACCATACTTGAGATGATAATTTATGCAACATTCTGAGTTGCATTTTTAAAAAAGGAAAGAAAGAAATCTTCCTTTTTTCAGTATAGGATTGAGGTGGGAAACCCAGAAGGGCCAAAGCCAAATGCACTGTGTCAGAGACACCGGGTCAAAGCAGGAGGAGCAAACGGCCTGGAGCATTAAAATGCAAAGAACCTGAGAGTGAGGAGGATGCCTCAAAGGGAGCAACCCTAAGAGGGAGTTTAGAGCGTAGTCAAAAAAAAAAAAAAAAAAAAAAAAAAGATTAACTGTTAGTAGAAAAGCCTGGCAGACACCGATCACGGGCAATCAAAGGGAAAGTATGTACTTCCTGAAGAGACACAGGAGCACCACTGCTGTGATACACTGGCCCAAGTATATGTAGCAAGCACAGAGGTCTCAAGTTGAGGACATTATACAAAAGTAACTGACCTATAATCATTAAAAGTGACAAGACCATGAAAAAGATGGAGAAACTGATTCATATGAGTGACACTAAAAAGATAAGAAAACAAGGCAGCACTTGACTGTACTACGTCCACCAACTATGTAATTAATAGCATAATCAACAAAGCCCAAATTAAGTAAAAGACTGGGTCAGCATGAACTCCCTATTTTGACAACTGCACCGTCATTGTGTAGACCAATGTTCTTGTTTGTGCAAAATTCACAATAAACCATTCTGAGTGACAGGGAGAAAAGTCAGCAGCTTCCTCTTAAATGTCCGGAAAAATAAAATAAAACGAATTGTATACTGTACTTGCAACTTTTTCATGTCTGTTACTGTTTCAAAATTGTTGTGGATGTAAGAGGGCAGATATCTGTGAGTTAAGGCCAGCCTGGTCTGCATAGGAATTCCAGGACAGCCAGGGCTCTGTAGAGA
The DNA here is from genome assembly GCA_030674055.1 of Rhabdomys pumilio. Classification (NCBI taxonomy): domain Eukaryota; kingdom Metazoa; phylum Chordata; class Mammalia; order Rodentia; family Muridae; genus Rhabdomys; species Rhabdomys pumilio. Next base: position 99,328,354 of record JANHMN010000003.1, read on the forward strand.
AACCCTGTCTCAAAAAACTAAAATAAAATAAAATAAAATTGTTGTGGATGAAGAACGATGTAACTAAAAATGGAACAAGGTGAAAACAAAACTGATTCTCCACACTGGCAATCTTACCAGACTGACAGACTATGTCATCTTGGTAAGAGACTGAAAGATTACTAAGAAAGGACATGACATTTTGGAGCAGCCAGAAGACTCTCTAAGTACAGCCCAATGCCTTCTCTTTTTATTTATGTGTGTGTTTATGGTGGCAGTGGGCATGCATGCTAGGGCACACATAGGAAGGTCAGAAGACAACTCGGGGCATCAGTTCTTGCCTTGCACCTTTTCATAGCTCAGGTCTCCAGGCTTGCCCAGCAAGAGCCTTTATCTGCTTCTCTTAAGTTACCTCCATTAGGTAGTGGTGAGAAACAATGTGAAGGAGCCCTTCTCTGAAATAAATTCTTAGGGATGAGTTATAAAAAGAGGTGGACAGAACAATGGTACGCTGGAGCTATCAACGACTAACAATCAGCAAAGCACAACCTAAGCACCTCGTGGGACATGGAAGGGGCTGGAGGGCTGGAATCTAAAAATTCCTTTCAAATGTGAGACTGAAATTACCCTGAAATAAAAGAGCTCCCCCTTCTCTACAATAACCTTGTTATTACATCCCGCTTATGTATATATAGCAACACAAAGAGATACAAATATGAAAATAACCGTGCATGAACCCTGTATAGTCCTGGGTGTGCTAGTCCATCGAAGTGTAAAAAGCAATGTATCTGCCAAACTGTTCCTTGGGAAAAATTCTCGGACGAATAAAGAGAACAATCAAAACACGTGAAAGCTAAGTGAGAGCACCTGCAGTGGTTGCCTGGCTCTCTTTACTTAAAAGAGAGTCATTTCATTCTGGGATGCCGACACATACGTCCCGAAACAATTTTCCTAGAAATGTTTCAAAGTGCTCGAATCCTTCGGCCTTTCCAAGTACCCGGCGATCGGCCGGGATGTCCAAGCCTCCCCCTCCCCCGCGGGGCCGGCGGGAGGCAGCGCAGGACTCTCTGCACTTCCTTTCCGGGAGGACTGCCCCCAGCGTCACTCTTATTCAGGATGCAGGACACAGTGTATCCCTAGGAACCTCGTACAGTGTGCTCCCGCCCTCCCAACTCCACCGGCACGAGGGCGCGGTCCCGGGTGCCAGCCGCCTCCACAGAAGCGCGTGGCGGCGCGCGGGCAGGCTCGCCACTGGTCCAGCCCGCCAGTCCCCGGCCGCACCGCCGCGGCCTAGCCCCGCGACCACTGTCCGATAGTTCCCTCACACACACACCCACTGCAGCCAGGCTCGGCCGCGCCGCGAAGGCCGACTGCAGTCGACCCGCCGCTCTTCCACCGCGGGACCCGGCCCTCCGGGCTCCCCGCCTCCCAGCCACGACGCCCGGCCCCGCCGAGCCCACTGGACGGCTGCCGGGGGCGGAGGCGAAGCCCGGGGGCGGCGCCCGCCCCACACCCTTACCTGGCTTCTCGTGGTCGTAGCCTACCACAATGAAGTAGTCGGCCAGCCGGGCCATGACCGCCGCCGCCGCGCCCGGGAAGCGGGTTCCCGTCGCCGCCCTCGCCGCCGCCGCCCACCCGGCCCGGGCGAGCTCAGCATTTTCCCTTCAGCGGCTGTAGCGGTAGCAGCGGCGCTTCAGCCATGTTTGACAACCGAGGCGCGCACTGCGCCTGCGCCGTGCTTCGCGCCCGCCCTTCCCCCGCCCCACCCGAGAAGGCCCGACGACCCGGTTCCCGGCGTACGCGAGCCCACGCGGCGGCCGGAGGCCGCTCGGACACGCGGCTCGGGAAGTGGGCGGCCGGGCGCGGCCTTGCCACGCGCCGCCAGCGAGGCTGGGCTCTTAGAGGCCCAGCTGCTGCCTCAACGCCCCCACCCCCTCCCTGTTCTTTATTTTCCTGGAGCAGGGGTCCTTCCTTCCGCCATCTCCCTTTTGCAGTTGGGGAGAAGCGCATGGAGGGGCGCGGGGTCACTTGGAAAGTTTGTTCTTTGCTGCTGCTTGCTGCCACCGGCAGCACGGATGAGATTCTCCCGCCCTCGGCTGGAAGCTTGGAATTTGCACCGCCAAGGCTTTTTGCTGCACGTTTCCTGTTTATGTTGTGCAGATGGGAATTTTAGAAACATGCCACCGAGCAGGCGGGGGAGGAAAAGACTTGCGCAATCTTCAGAGGCGCCTCTAGTTTCAGGGCTGCCTGGGCTGGGGGCGGTCAGCTTGGGCTTTCCTCTGAGTGCCCCAGGGAGTTGTTCCACCTAGGAACAGGGGCATCCCCGGGATCCTCCTGAAATGGGCCGGTCTCTCCCCGGGGAGCCCCGCCCGCCTGACTTTCACTGCCCTTTTCACTGTCTCAGGGCTCTTCAGGCTGAAGCAGGTGTTAACTTCAAGTTGCTGTACTGCAAACACGCAACAGAATGAATTCATAGGGCTCTTTATCCAGTCTAGAGATTATTCAACTGCGTTTTTAAGAAATACCCCCTACTGATGTTTTCTAATTTGTCAGGCACACTTGGATGAGTTTACTTTGTCACTTTTTTTCTAACCTTGTTACTTCTTATTGATCATGAAGTTTTAGTAGTAGACTATGTATTTGAACTAAGACCGAAGTTTCCAGAACCTGTGGTTTAGAAATGATCTTCATGAGGCCATCATTCACTGAAGGTTTGATCCTTAATATATTGTATATAGTAGGTTCTAACATGCTTAGTGCAACACACACCCTCTGCCAAAGACCAGCAGAAAACTAGTGACTGGAGCTGTGAACTCAGAGTCCAAAGGGTCACCGTCTCAGCTGCTCTGATTGACTAGTTCTCTTTTCTGGGCCAGTGTTCCCTTTCCCGCTTCCTTGTTGGAAATTGAACTTAGGGCCTCATACATACTAGGCAAGCCTTCTGCCATTAAGCTATACTGACAGCAAACGGCCAGACCTTTCAGTACATGTCTGAGAGGGTTGGACTATACTAAAAGAATTAAACGGTAAGGGGTACTTTTAACTCAGGACCTCCTTTGTAATCAGCTTCTAGTCACACGGAATCAGCATACCTGCAGTGATGAATACTAGGTTAGTTTTCAAAATAATTAAAGCAAACAGAACAGCCTGCCACACGTCATAGAGAAAATTTCCCAGTAACTTCCCTGGGAGCTCTTCCTCTACTTTTTCAGTAAAGAGTAATCTCACTTCCTCTAGAGACAGTCCATTCCACTGCTTAACAGCCATGGTAGAAAGTCCTTCCCTATTATGTCAGAGTTGTCCTGTAACTGCCCTGATTGTGTTCTCTGAAGATAACCAGTAGGGGATGGATACTATATGACTCTGTACAATTTTTTTTTGAACGATTATTGTGGGGATTTGTTCCCTCAATTTTATCTTTTTTTTTTTTTTTTAATTTGGGATAAGGTCTGGGGAGGTGATTCAGCAGTTGAGAGCACTGTGCTGACCTTCCGAGGGCCAGATTTGATTCCCAGCAGCCACTAGGACAGTTCACAACCATCTGTAACTCCATTTGCACAGGATCCAATACCCTCTTCTGGCTTCCTCCAGCAACAGGCATGCATGTGGCACACAAACATGCGAACATCTATACACATAACATTTTTAAAATCTTTTTTATACCTGGGATAAAAGTTATATACCATAAAATGAAATACATGCTTCAGTGGCATTTAATATATTTCACTGTTGGACAATGACCACATCTGTCTAGTTTCGAAACATTTTCTTCACCCAAAATCCATTAAACAAACACAACTATTTCTCTCCCTAGATCCTGGCAATAACCCCATTGCTTTCTGATTCTAGAGTTTGCCCTTTGTAGATACTTCCTTTAACTTGAATTATAAAGTATGTGCCGTTTTTTGTGTCTGAGAATCTTGTTTGGTGTATTGTTTCCTAGTTCTGTTCCTATTTTATCGTCAGTATTGCCTTGTGTTCCATTGAAGCACCAGGACTACATCCCCCCTTACTGCTGAATAACCCTCCCCTGTCTATGTGACCCAGGCTTTGTTTATCCACTGGTGGGTTGGGGCATTGTTTCTACTTTATGGGTACTGGCACCATGACCATGTATAGAAAGTATGTGAGTATCAGTTTGCAGTTCCATTGGTATATTCTTAAGAACAGCACTACTGGACAGTACTGAATTACAGATGGTAATTCTCTTTTATTTTGAGGAACCACCATTTTCCACAATGACTGTGTGATCTTACCTCTTAGCTCTGAACAAGGATTTTAATTTATATCTTTGTCAACACTTGTTTCCCTGGTTGTTGTTTTGGGGTTTTTGTTTTTTAGTATTGTAGACATCTTAATAGGTATGAATTATTTTTTATTTTGGGGGGGATTTGTTGTTGTTATTTGTTTGTTGTTTTGTTTTAGTTTTTGTTTGCTTGCTTGCTTGCTTGCTTGCTTTTTGAGGCAGGGTTTCTCTGTGTACCCCTGGCTTTCCTGTAATTCACTGTGTAGACCAGGCTGGCCTTGAACTCAGAGATCTGTCTGCCTCACACTCATGAGTACTAGGATTAAAGGCATGCACCACCACTACTTGGCCAAGTAGGTATGAAATATTAATCCTTGTTGTTGCTCTTGAGACAGAGTCTCACTAGAGACCTCACTAATCTGTGACTTAGATTGCCCTTGAACTCTGGGTCCTCCTGCCTAACTCCCACACCCCAATACTGGAGTTAACAGCATGGAGTTAACCATCAGGCCTAGCTGGATGAATGTCTTACTGTTTTCTTGATTTTTATTTCTTTAATGACTCATGATGTTGAGCATATTTTCCTGTGTACATCAACCACTTCCAAATCTTCTTTAGAGAAATGTCTATTCAAGTACTTTTCCTATCCACACCCTCACCCGGCCCTACTGAGGGCCTAACCCTTGGCTTCCCCAATGCTAGACAAACTCTGTTCTATTGAGCCATAACCCTAGCCCAGCCCTGTTTGGTTTTATTGTGTTTGTATACTCTAAGAACGAGGAGACAAATATAAATTCTACAGATATTCTGAAGACTGTCTGTCATGTTGCGTTCTTGATCTTGCTGTTTGGCTCTCAAAAGTATTCAACTTTGATAAAGTCCAAAGTTTTTCATTGGTTTTCTATGATGTTTGTGTCATATCAAAGAATCCATTATTGGATTTAAGATCATGAAGCTGTACTTCTGTGTAAGCAATCCATAGTTATAGCTCTTCTATTTGGGCCTTTGATACATTTTGGGTTGACTTTGTAATGGTAGGGTTCCCATTTTACCCTTTTTTAGATCTATGCTGTGTGTGTGTGTGTGTGTGTGTGTGTGTGTGTGTGTGTGTGTGTGTGTGTGCGTGTGTGTGTGCGCGCGCGATCGCTGACCAGAAGAGGGTATCAGAGCCACCAGAGCTGGAGTTACAGGCAATTGTGAGCTACCCAGCATGGACACTGGGAACTGACTTAGTTCCATGGATAAAAATCAAGTTCCCCTAACCACTGAGCCAGCTCCCCAGGCCCCATTTACTTTTTTTTTTTTTTTTTTAGATGCATATTGTTTAAATTCCATTTGCAAATATTGGCATTTTTGTTCTGCCACCAGGCATAAAACCTGAGATAATCACTCTTTCTTCTACTAAGCTACATTCTCACCCTGCAAGTTTAATTCTTTTTATTTATCAAAGTTGTTTTTCAAGCCTAGAGTCAAGCACTACCTTCCCAGGTATATTTATTCTAATCAGGTCTTAGGTAAACAAGTGGACATTTAAATGGCTGCTTTGTAAATGGGATTCCCCCACCCCATCCTGAGGTAACCGCCTGAAGATGCTATGTATTCCTATCTTCTTCACAGGAACGCATTAGCATTCACTGAAGCTACTTTGCTTTCTCACCCAACAGCTGCCAGGCTGCTAAAACTGATAAGCTGGGACAAGGCAGCGTGATTGCTGCGGGTTGGCTGAAGGCCATCCCACCCCTAAGATAACTACCATCACCTTTCACTACCAAGGGAGAGAACAAAGCAAGTCCAGATTTGTTTTGCTGAAGGCTGGGAACTGCAAGGGTGGAGAGAGATGACAGTCTCAGCCTGCCGGTAGACAAAATGGAGCCGATTACAAGTCAGGAAGATTTCTCACCCCGGTGCTCCTCCAGTGGGCTGTGGTGGGGGTAAGTGGTTTAACTGTGCAGTCATTTCAAGTGCTTCCGGTGGTTAGCCACTACAGTTCAGGGAGGCAGTACGAAAGTTAAATTTGACCATATGTCCTGCAGGCACAACCGGGGGCCCCTTCAAATTGCTTCTAGTAACCCTTAACAAAGGAGACTGAGAGAGAGAGGAAAATTCCCTGATCCATTGCCTCTAACCACTCAGTTGCCTCAGCAAGAGTCTTAATGATGGCTAGCCTTGATAGTGGTCTTTCTCTCAGCCCCATGTTCGTCATTCAGCCTTACTGCTCCTCCTTCCCACACATCCACCTCACCTGTACATCATTGTCATCTCCCATCTTGATAGTTCTAATATCTTCCTTACCTGGTTCTCTGTTCCCTGGGTCCATGTATGTAAAATATATATGGAAAAATACTTTTTTTACATTTTTTAAAAGCTCAGGTTTTATTTACCCCAGGCTAGCCTCAAACTTGCTAAGCACTCAACAATGACCTTGAACTTCTGATCCTTGACTACACCTCTTTGTTGGGTTTACAGGTGTGTGCCAAACTCAAGGTTTCATGTATATAAGGCAAGCAAGCACTTTCTCAACTGAGCTACATCCAAGCCCCTTTATATAAAACCTAGAGATAAAAAGCAGGCTATTGACCCTCTCTTAAAATTAAATTTGTGTACCAAGCACACAGTTTTCACTCTGAACTATGTTTGGGGTGCAGGGAAGGCAACTTCAGAGATGGCTGACAGAATGTGTCCTAGGCCATTGAATCTTGACATTCATTTGGAGTACCCATGACTGCAGTGGCGACAGTATAAATAGGTACTGTGAGGTTTTACAGGCTGCTTTTACTTAGATTGCATGTTTGGTGAACAAGCCTTGGCTACATAATCTGCAGAGTCCAGTGCAAAACAAGTGAAGGAATTGTTCAAAAGGTAAGACTTTCAAAAGAGTTTCAGGGGAAGATGAAAGAAGGGCAGGCTCTTCTGCGTGCAGTCCCATGATCCTGAACAGAATGCTTTTCCACAAAGCTGGCTGTGTTGGTGCAGTGTGTGCGTACTGGGGTAGGACAGGGGTGGGGGCAGTGAGGAGCTCAGGTGCACGCTAATCTACCCCGGGTGCTACCATCCTCTTCCCTTCCTGTTCTCTAGCCCATCCACCACACTCACTATCAAGATGACCGTCTACTTTTGTTGTGGGAGCTTATGACAGGACTCAGAGCCTTGCGCATTTCAGCACATGCTGTACCACTGAGCTACGGCTGTCAAATAACCTTTGGTGGCTGTTGTCATTATTATTCTTGAGATGATCTGTTTAGCCCGAGCTCACAATCCTCCTGCCCCAACTGTCAGAATTACAGGAGTATACAATTATACCCAACGCTCCAAACTATCTTTTAAATTTTCGTTTGTGAAATGGATTTTTTTTTTATTTCTGAAATCTTTTTAGTTTTACAACACAAAAGGATCTTTGGGATAAGTGTGTATCAACTCATTTCTCCCCATTTTCAAACTCCCTGTCTTAGTTCCTTTTCTTTTTTAATCACTGTGCCAAGATATCATGACCAAGGCAACTTATAGAAGAAATGGTTGGTTGAGTAGCTCGAGTTTCAGAGGGAAAATCCATGATGACCACGGCAGAGACCATGGCAGCGTGCAGACAGGTAGGCAGGCAGGTACAGCAGTACAGCAGTAGCGTCGTACATCCTGATCTACAAGCATGAGGCAGAAAGCTAACTGGGAATGGTGTGGGCTTTTAAAACCTCAAAGCCCACCCACAGTGACACATCTTCTTCAACAAGGTCTCCTAGTTTTTCCAAAAAACAGTCCCACCAACTGGGAACTAAGCTTACAAACATATGAGCCTATAGGAGTCGTTTTCATTTAAACAACTGTGCTTGTCAGGAACTTTCTACATAGCCAAGAATTAAGTTCAACTTTTTCAAAGTCCCAATGCATCCCAGGTACTCAGATTCTTGTAGGGTGGTGGTGGGTTTTGAGACAGAGTTTCAGTTTCATACTCTTGAATTCTTGACCTTCCAAATGTTCCATCCACAGGCATGTGTTACCACACTTCCTTTATGACCTCTTTTTTTTTTTAAGGTTTATTTATTTCTGTTTTTGTGTATATGAATGATAGGAGTGTTTTACTTGCATGTATATAAGAGTAGCACATGTGTGCCTTATTCCCAGGAGGTCATAAGGAGTCCGATGACCTGGAACAGGAGCTATAGAAGATTGTCAGCCATCATGGACATGCTAGGAACTGACCCAAGGTCCTCTGTAAAACGCATGAAAGTCAGCCATCTTCAGCTCCTCTGACGTTCTGTTTAATCTCTTTTTATTCCTCTCTTCTTCCCTAGTACATTCCAAACAAATTCACCTCCTTTCATTTTCTCTACTGAACTAAAATCTTCTCACCTCTGGGCTATGCTTATGTATGTCCTTTCTTCCATCTGGGGATTAGGTCCCTCTTGCTTTTCTTTAGATGACTTAGTGGAATGTATAGTGGTGTACACATTTCTATGCATGGTCTATGGTTTTGTTTATGGTGGATCACCCCACAAGACTGTTTGTACGCATCATTACTGTGTGTTCCTGACGTAGCACAGTACTGAGTACCTAATCCACAAACAGTGACCATCTGGGGCAGGGCAAATAACCTTTTAAGCATTACATGCCTTTAACCAGGTCTTCACAGTCCGATAGTAATACAGAATTCCCACCTAGAGGACAGGAGAAGGTAGCGTTTTATTTGCAAATCCCAGTCATTGTGTCATCTGTAATAAATTTCTCCTGAAGTCTTTTTATCTTATTCTGTTCCTGATGTTAGTAGGATAGCCTTCTCTAGCCTGTTAGTAGGAGAGCTGTCTCTAGCCTATGTTAGTAAGATAGCCCTCTCTATGCCTGCTGCCTTCTCTGTGTTCTCTTTCAATTATCCCATAACAAGTTACTTTCTTTAAGGTTTAGTGAGGTTTAGCATCTGGCCTTATCATGTGCAAAGGCTATCTGTGTTTGCGTGTTTTGTACAGAAGTTAGGAATACAGATTGATGGTAGAACATTTGCTTCATGTACACTAAGAAAGAGGAGGAAGAGGAAGAAGAGGAGGAAAAGGAAGAGAAGCAAATGCATTGCTTTTCTTTATGCTCTGCCTTAAAGACAGGTGTTAATAGTCTTCCTGTTTCTGACATTCCAAATAAGATAGAAATTACAGATAGAATGCTATTCTGTGATGTTAGTTTTCAACTGGCCCATCTTCTGATATTCGCTGTATGCCTGTTTTCTACTTAGTTGGTTTTATGTGCACATTCATCTTCTGGGAAGAATCTATATTTTCATTAGGTCTTGTGAGAAGTCAGATCCCTGGAAAATGCCCTGGGCTTTGCATCCTGCCTTACTTATCCCTAGGAGACCAAATCTGCAAAGCTGATTGTGTCCTCTCTGTAAACCACTTGGTATTATGACTTCAGGATGCATCTTGAACCTTGTTTTCAAGAGAATGTTGTAAACAAGCCCTAAGCTCAACAGGCATTCTGTGCCTCATGAATAAAAGTGCATCACAAAATCTCCTGTCTGAAGAGAGACATCTGAGAGCACTGTACAATGTAATCGGTTGCTCTCATTTCAGTCACCAATGTCACTAGTGTTTTGTTGTTTCTCATTACTTCTCTAAAGACCTGAGTATGATGACCCTAGTGTTAGGGACTGTGTATACACTGTAACTAAAAAAATAAAACCACAGTTCAAAACAAAACCTCCAAATACTGCAAAAAATTAGGCTCGGATTTAGGGCCTAAAAATAATTCAGTTGGAATGTGAGGAAGACATTGAAATGCCATTATTTAGCAAGCTTTTGATGTGTGTGTGTGTGTGTGTATGTGTGTGTGTGTGTGTGTATATGTGTGTGTGTGTGTGTGTGTGTGTGTGTAATGACAGGATGCACATATCAATACAACTTAAGAATTCTTGGGCACACACACACACACACACACACACACACACACACACACACAAAAGAGTGGCTCTTCATTAACCAGAATTGTTTCCTTTCTGTTTTTTGTTTTCTTCCCAGAAAGTTTTAAACATCTTTCTTTCTTCCTTCCTTTCTTCCTTCCTTCCTTCCTTCCTTCCTTCCTTCCTTCCTTCCTTTCTTTCTTCTTTCCTTCCTTTCTTTTTTTATTTATTTATTTTTACTTATTCACTTTATATTCTTCTCACTGTCCCCCCCACCACTCATCCCCTCCTACAGTCCTTCCCCCACCTCCCTCCCCTTCTCCTCTGAGTGGGTAGGGATCCCTCTGGATATTATCCCACCCAGGCACATCAAGTCTTTGTGAAGCTGGGCATATTCTCTCCTACTGAGACCAGACAAGACAGTCCAGCTAGTAGAACATATCCCACATACAGGCAGCAGCTTTTGGGATAGCCCCCTCTCCAGTTGTTTGAGACCCACATGAAGACCAAGCTGCACATCTGCTACATATGTGCAGGGAGGCCTAGGTCCAGTCTATGTATGTTCTTTGGTTGATGGTGCAGTCTCTGAAAGCCCCAAGGGTTTTCAGGTTAGTTGATGTTGTTGGTCTTTCTGTGAGGTTCCTATCCCCCTAAGGGGCTACAATCCTTCCTCCTGTTCAGCTGTGGGTGTTTGCATCCGCCTGAATCAGTAGCTGGGTGGAGCCTCTCAGAGGACAGCCATGCTAGACTCTTGTCTGCAAGTATAACAGGGTATCATTATTACTGTCAGGGATTGGTGCTTGTCCATGGGATGGGTCTCAAGATGGCCAGTTATTGGTTATCCATTCCCTCAGTCTCTGCTCCATTCCCTGTCCTTTTAGACAGGATAAATTTTGGGTCAAAAGTTTTATGGGTCAGATGGTGTCCCTATCGCTCCATTGGGGTTCCGGTTCTAAGTCCCCAATGCTGTGAGTCACAGCTAAAGTCACCCCCATTGATTATTGGGTCCCTCCCTTCTTCCAGGTCTCTGTCTCTTCCTGGGGTTGCCCCCTACTTCCCCACCTCTGTCAGCTGTAGATTTCCATTCATTCTCATGGCCATCTGGCCGTCCCTCCTGTCCCTCCCCACACTTGATCCTGAGTGCCCCCCATTCTCCTCTCTATCCTGTCTCCCACCAAGTTCCCTCCACCTGCCTTCCTTCCTTTCTTGCTCAATGTGAATTTACAATCACTGAGCTTGAATGGATGCAATTCTACAAATGCATCTCTGAAAGGACCTCCTGCTGCCTTGCTTCTAGACCTTGAACCCAAAATTGTTCTAGTGATCTCTTCCCCCCTGTACTGGAGATTAAGCAAGGCAACTCATTTTCACAGGAAGGGAAGGAACAAGTACATCTATTTCCCCACTTACGCCCTTTAGCACTTTGGGGAGCATGTTGGCAGAGGTTCCCCACCCACGCAAACCACATACATACGCTTTCTAAGATTTTCTAACAAAGTTCTCCAAGTTGCCAGTCTGGGATCTCACCTAAAAAAGAATTGGCTTGGTTAACAATCTCTTAAGTGCCACCGCGTCGAAGAGCACCCAGTCTGATAAGGTGCGTGCCAGGTCACTCAGGTGGGGATTCTTGGCATAGCGCCTTATGCTGGCGTGTACACAGGAGCTCAGTGGAGCCAAGCCAAGGAGTCCTTCCTTCCACCTTCGGGTTCGGTTTGCTTCCTTGTTGAAACCATCTGTGGTTCAAAATGAATTTTGAGGGGTTGGGGAAGTAGCTCAGTTGGTTAGAGGTGGAAGAGAAAGATCAGAAGTTCAAGGTCAGCTTCTAGCTACTTAGTTTTCAGACCAGCCTGGGCTACAGGGGACCCTATCCTAATAATAATAATAATAATAATAATAATAATAATAATAATAATAATGATAATAAAAAATAATGTAATAATAAAGTGTCGGCTAAGAGCATCTATCATTTCCCAAGCCAGACCTAACCTCAGATCATTGAGTTTCCTCAAAGGGGAAGCAGGGACTCAACGAGGTCCAGCCTGGCACAATTTTCTGCAGACAGACCCCCCCCCTCCTCCTGCCAAGGCTGGTAGAGACTAGAGCCGAGGAGTCCAGCTCACGAGACTTTTCCCTGGCTGTGGGCCAATGCTGGACTGCCCTTGACTTGGACAAACTGGGCCAGGGAAATGAAAGTAAAACCTGATGTGGCCCAGGCCCAGCTGGAAGTTGGCGACAGGTATGTCGCATCCTCAAAGAGACTGATAGCCGCTGTGTAAACAGACATTCCGGGGATGAAATGAAACGAAGGGTACAGAAAGGAACAGAAGCGAGAAAAAAACTATAGTCAAGTTCTGGGGTTCCTGGGAACCCACACAGCGTTCTGCGCTACCTGAGCTTGTTGGTGCAGACAGGCTAGCGCCTGGCTGGGACTGCTGCGGTGACTGTCCCGCGGCCCAGAAAGCCCTAAAGCGGGCCAGTTCGCCTAGCTACAGCCTTTTCAACATCCATGTCCCAAGCCCCTACCAGAAGCAGAACCTGGGAATCTCCCCTGCCCTAGGTGGAACTCAGTTTTGCCGTTCTAGGAGGATAAGTAATCTCAGTGCGGCCATTTCTCCCCCGGGGGCAATGTCCATGGCTGTCTGGGGAGCGACAAACGGGCTGAAGCAGCCGGGCTCAGCACAGACCGCACTGTGAGCAAGAGCCGCTGGACAGAACACCTAGCAGGTTATGCGCTCTATCTAACACATAATGTCAGATAAGGTAGGAAGCTTGGAGAGCTGCTGGGGGCTCCAGGAAGAGGACGTGAGTTGTCTGCGTCCACATCTCCAGGCCTGAGGACTAGGAGGTGGCGTAGGTCATGCCTTTAGCTTTGAGACCTTCCGGGAGACCTGTATGCGGAGCTGCGCCTGTTGCCCAGTTTGGCCCTAGAAGGGAAGAAGGTGAACTCTCAAGAATCTGTGAAGAGCACAAGCCGGAGGCAAACGTGTTCAAACTGATTCATCGTGAATTAGCACGTATCTCTGGGCGGGGGCCGGCATTCTCTTCTTCCCCTTGATGAGAATCGTGACCCCAGCCAGAAAACTCCGGGCCGCCGTGCCCCAGTCTTTTGAGTCTGGACTCTATAGCTTCCCACGTCTAGTGTGACTGGGCAATATACTCACCTTCTCGGCACTTCACTTTATTCAAGAGAACACCAGCGCAGGAGTGTGTGTGTAAAGTGTGTGTGTAAAGATCGAAAGAGATTGGGATCTGGCTGGGATTTGCCAACTGTAAAGTGATTAACATATGTGAGGCATTAGTGTGCGCCCAGTCAGTCAGTCCTCACGTTTACAATGGGTGAATGAAGGCAGCCAGGCCGACTCGCAGGTTATAGCCTTATAAGGGATAATAATATCACAAGGAAGAAAACAAAACTATCTCTCTTCCTAATTTTGGCTATTCCCGTATTTCCAAATAGGAATGTGAGTTCTGAATCTTCAGATAACTACCCTCTCCAAACCCCAATTTCCAATTCAGCTGTTCCCAGTTCTGCCCTTATTACGAAATCGTACTGGCTAGTCTATCAAGAAACCCCTCAGTCTCAGCCTTGTCTGGGGGACTGAGCCCCACCCTTCCAGGTGTACCCTGAGGGCACAGATGGGGGATCGAGGGTCAGTCAAGTGCTAAGCCGGCAGGGGGCGCGGCCCACTTGAGGTCACAGCTCCCCAAGTCCAGGGTTTTGGTTATCCATGTGTCCCACCCGGCTCCCGGTTCTTGCAGCACTATCCAGAAAGCTCAGATCAGCACTCTGGGTTGTAGACGTTATGGAAAAAGGATTCCCCCCCACCCAAGCCGTTCTGGCCCTCCTTCCCTTCTCACTGTTTGAACCCTATGCTGGGAAATTAGGGCAAGGGAAGTCCTATGCCAGTCTTATCTCTCAGAGCGGATCTCTGAGACGCCTGCTCACAGGGGACCTCTTACCCCTACCCCCATACTCACAGGCAAGCTGCAGGGCAGGTCTGGTTTTAGAAGCAAGCTTGCTGGAGGAAAGGGAGGACTCCAGGGCAGAGCAGGCCCCGCCCCTCCCTCCCCTGAGCGCTTATAAGACGCTGGAGCTGGCTCTTACTATTCAGTGGTTTCTTGGTGATACTAGGCAGAGCAACTCCAGCGTTACTGCTTCCGCTCCTGATTTCTTGGCTTCTCATCACAGTCAATCTTGAACTTTGGGGTTCTGCTACTGTCAGAAGGAGGACGTCTCGGACTTTCTGCTTCAAGAGCTTGACAATTCACCCCTTCAGCAGGTAGGAACCGCTGGCCTCCAGCATATTGGGGAGGGGGACGGCTTTGCCAAAGCCCTAAAACTTGCAGCGCTGGACAAGGGGAGTAACCCACTTTAGGGCATCCACTGTAGAGTACACCTCATGTCCCAGGTCCAGCTCATGCACTCAGCTGGAACTCTTCTGAGATCCCCCCTCTTCCTTGGACCGTGGACTAAAGTCTTCTAGGACTTTAGTCGGAAACCTCTGGAAGCCTGGCACTTTGCAATGGCTTCCCTTGCCTTGCTTGTCACCTACCCGGCCAGCGCAAAAACCTCCGGTGTTTCTCTGCGCCAGGGGGAGATAAGCAGCTGAGCCAAGAAGAGCGTTGCCAAGCGGCTCCCCCTCCTGCCGCCACCCTTCGTGTGCTGCCCGGATTGTGCAGCTGGCCGGGTTGCTCACACTCAGCGTCTTGCTCCTTTCCAGGGTATCAGAGCATCGCTACAGAATGAAGCTGGTTTCCATCACCCTGATGTTACTGGGTTCACTCGCCTTCCTAGGCGCGGACACCGCACGGCTAGACACTTCCTCGCAGTTCCGAAAGAAGTGAGTTTGGGGCCGCGCTTTCTTTCTACAGTCCCAATACCTGGCAATAAGGGGAAACTGAGGGATGGTCTGGAGGTGTTAGGGAGTGGAGACGAGCTGGCCGGGACATCACTTTAACTTAGGCCAAACGCATCCGCTTGTTTTCTAGGTGGAATAAGTGGGCGCTAAGTCGTGGGAAGAGGGAACTACAAGCATCCAGCAGCTACCCTACGGTCGCTGGTGAGAAGACAGTTCCTACCCAGACTCTTGTTCAGCTCCAGGACACGCAGAACACAACTAGCAACCCACAAGCCAGGTAACTATGCTCTCTGCAGAGGATGTGCCCTCTCCACTACCCTGGCCCCGGGGGTTGTCCTAGCCGGACTGCAGCTCCGGTGGAGGGAGCAAGTTCCAGGTCCCTCGGGTTCTGAATGGCTCTGGTCCCAGGTGGTTGGGACCAAAGCCCTGGTTGACGAGGTGTCCTTCATTCTCCGCAGCACTCAGAACTCAGCCCACACTCGAGTCAAACGCTACCGCCAGAGCATGAACCAGGGCTCCCGCAGCTCTGGGTGCCGCATCGGGACCTGCACAATGCAGAAATTGGCCCACCAGATCTACCAGTTAACAGACAAAGACAAGGACGGCATGGCCCCCAGAAACAAGATCAGCCCTCAAGGCTATGGCCGCCGGCGCCGGCGTTCCCTGCCAGAGGTCCTCCGGGCCCGGACTGTGGAGTCCTCCCAGGAGCAGACACACGCAGCCCCAGCCTCAGCCTCCCGGGCGCACATCTCCAGACTCTTTAGGATATAGGTGCGGGTGGCAGCATTGGACAGTCGGGCGAGTATCCCATTGGCGCCTGCGGAATCAGAGAGCTTCGCACCCTTGGTGGACTGAAACAATCCTGCAGAGATCTGCCTGGCTGCCCCTAGGGGAGGCAGAGGTCGAGCCAGGCTCATGTCAGAAACAGAGAACTACAGGCTAATACTCTCCGGGCAGGGGTCTGAGCCACTGCCTTGCCCGCTCATAAACTGGTTTCTCACGGGGCACACGCCTCATTACTACTTGAACTTTCCAAACCCTAGCGAGGAAAAGTGCAATGCTTGTTGTACAGCCAAAGGTAACTATCATATTTAAGTTTGTTGCTGTCAAGAGGTTTTTTTTTTTTTTTTTGTATCTTCAAATATATAGAGATATTTTTGTACGTTATATATTGTATTAAGGGCATTTTAAAGTGATTATATTGTCACCTTCCCCTATTTTAAGACGTGAATGTCTCAGCAAGGTGTAAGGTTGTTTGGTTCTGTGTGTGTGTGTGTGTGTGTATGTGTGTGTGTGTAAGGTGGAGAGCGCCTGATAACCGCCTGTGGATGAAGAAAAAACATTGTGTCTCCTATAATCTATTTACATAAAATATGTGATCTGGGAAAAAGCAAACCAATAAACTGTCTCAATGCTGATTCATTCTCCTTCATGCATTTGGGGAAGGACGGTCTTGGTTTGGGTCGGCCTGGGAGTGCTGAGATTTTGCTTCTTGTTTTGGGAAGACTGAACTGCAGTGGGGTTGCAAAGCAACCTCTCTATGCAGGGCTTATCTGTCACAAGCTCTGTAGTCCACGTGGATGCACAAAGCGCGTGTCCTGGGAGGGAGTCAAGATTTCTTGGAGACACACGAGTTCACCTTCTTGCATGGAAGCCAGACGGGTAGTACCCTAGTTAGGCGAGCCTGGGCTCCTTAGGTTGTGCAATACACTCCCAATTTTATGGGGTTGCTCACTGAACCTGAGCTAAGACGCTTTTTGGAGAATTAAGCTGATATTCAAGGCTTTCTAAATAGAGAGTTTATGCTCCAGCTGCGGGTGTTAAAAGCTACCAAAGCAAAAGCAGCAAAATGTTCGCACAGCTCTGGGAAACCCTCATCTAGTAGCGTAAGTCTTCACTGGGCCCTAACGTCCATAAGCGGGGATGTGGCGCCCCCTGCTGGCCACCATGTGCTTCCCACCCAAGAGCGGTAGAGTAGTACGTGCGGTTTAATGAGTTCTTCTACGTGGGAGTCAGCACATAGCCTTAATAAAAGAGGAAAGAAAGGGGGGGAAAAAGCAGTTTGCAGATGCCAACTGGGCTCCCCCCTCCCGTCTTCTGCCCCCCTCCCCGACCTGCACGCGGGCTTGCTGTGCCGGGACAGTGACTCAGCGCCCACACGCTGCGCAGCGAGCAGCTGCTGGCCGGAGGCGGGCGGACGGACGTGCAGCCGGAACCGTGCGCCTCCGAGGGCCTGAGACCTTCATTGTTCCGGCTCCCCTTCCAGCTCTCCTCTTCCTTCCTCTTTCCCAAGCCTTTTTCATGCTCCCTTCACTTCTATCTAGCCTTCTCTCCCTCTTTCCTTCCTCCTTGCTTTCTGTCACCAGTGTATCCGGTGAGGAAGGCTAGACTCTAAGCTTGAAGGCCCAGAGCACAGGAACGGTTAGAAAGGGAGGCTAAGGTGGTGCCCTGTACCTGCTTAGTTAGGAGGCCTGGCCAATTGGCTCTCTCAGCCAATCCCTGAAGATCAATTATTGTGCTTTCTTGAAAGTTTTGCTAGCTGTTTGGACATGCTGAATTGCCTGTACCTCTAGCTGGTTTAGAGTTTCTGGAAGCTGTTTGGTTTGGAGATTGGAAGTGTTTGGGGATGGCATTTTAGGACCCAAACCATGGGGCCAGATGTTTTCTTCCTTTTGGAAGAAGCCTATATACACAATGAAAAGCACAGGTCCTGGGTCTGAATCTACACACAACCCAATAGAGGCAGCTCCTGCTTCAGAAGAAAGCAGTCCATAGCACATAGAATTACCCACAAGGCCTCAATTGTTGGCCCCTGGCTGTAGGAAGTATCAGTCCCATCCAGTCCCGTGTCCTACTTGATCTTAAAAACTTCATGGAGCTCCCAGCACCAGTAGATCATAAATGCAGCACAGAGCATCCTGGCCACAAGGACTTCGTGCTAAGCATTCGCTTGGAACTTTGCCAGGCACTGAAGAGGCATAGGGCACACACGAAAGAGGAAATGACCAGAAGCTCCAATTCTGCAATTGCTGTGCCAGTGGGTTCAGGGTGGTCTGAATGAGTTGCGGAAACTGTTAAGAGTAGAGACCACCTCAGCCTCACCGGCAGAGGCTCAAGCCACTCACTTGAGTTCTTTCTTTAAGCCAAGGTTTGTCCCGTAGCCACAGAGGCCTCCAGCCAAAACCTCACTCTGGCAGAACTTCAACCTACCAGACAAAGCTGCCAAAGACAGGTTGGGCACCAGCCTAGGGGCGGTTGGGAACAGGCATCTAGCCTTCGTCTGAGGGAGTCTTATGACCTCAGGGAATTCAAGGCAAGTATAACTAACTGTGGTGGCTCAGCCCGGAGAGGAACCAGACAGCTGCTCAGCTGGAGTCTTTCCCATTGCTAAACCTGTGACTTGAGACATTTCTGAGTAGACAGAGACCCTCTTATGACCAGCCTGGTACAGCATTTGGGATTAACTAAAGGTCACCACAAAGCCTTGGGCCCTTCTCTGGAGGCTGTTCACTGGCCTTCTGGATTTTTTTTTCATAAGGTGCTGAAGGTTATCGGGATAAGGCCTCCTGATGCCAAGAACACATCGTTTATCAACGGTGTTGAGTCATTTTCTGAGCTGATTTGAACCTGTCCACAGCTGAGAAATAGTCACAGGTTTGTTTTTTTTTTTTTTTTTTTTTTCAATCTGCAGCTACTGTTGCCGGCTGTGGGAATAATACCATCCATTTGTAATCAACCAAGGGTACCAGATGATTTCTTGAAAGTTCAGCACCAACACGTTGTCTGAACAGCTAAGGGTGAAAAGGAGAGACAGGGTGAGACAGAAACCAGTTCTTTTTTTAGTCTTTGCTTGGTGTCAAATACTCTTGTAGCCACTTTATATACCTTATCTCACCAAGTTCTTACAGTAGCTTTATGAAGGAGGTGTTATTATCTCTATTAGTGGATAAGGGAGCTGAACTTCAGAGACATAAAGTAACTCAGGCAAGGTCACACAGTGAGTAGTGGAACGTGGATTTGCACCCAAGTGCTACAGGCTATTTTGATGCTATGAAGACGTAAGAAGTAAAATGAGATAATTTTAACCTTTAGATTCTCAGACCAGATGTCCCCAGATGTCCTCTGACTCCAAGGATGGTTTCAGTAGGTGATTTGTGCCCACCTGTGATTCTGAGAGCTTTCCCTGGGTCCCAGTAGGATGGGGCAAGGGAGTTGCTTCAGCACTGAGCTCAGTAAGTGCAAAAGAAAGAAATGAAGTGAGTTTTGAATTCCTGGTCTTCCTTCAAAGCAAGGAACATAAATCAGGAATGGCCTTTCCCCATCTGAGCTAGGCTACTGGCCTCTTTGGTTTGCATTGCCAAATATAGTTAGAACATACACTGAGGCCTCCAGAGCTGGCTTCTGAGAGAAGGGCCTTCTGGGAAGCTATTCCTGGCTGTGCACAACTCTGAGATGTAGTTCTTCAGTCGCCTGGAAGAACACCTGTGTCTACAAAAGCAGCAAATAGCGTTTCCACCCTCGAGGTGGGACCTTTTGTTTTGGCATCTGCTATCCAAGGCAGCTTTTGAAAGGAGGTTCTGAATCTGACTCTGAGGGAGCTACACGGGCCACCCCTCCTTTCCCCAGAGGAGGAGCAGGAGGTCCTGTTATCCTGAGTTCCAGGGAGGGTTTTGCCAAAGTTGGATTGGAGGGTTCGTCTTGATTTGCATGGGAAGAAGGGTGAGGCTAGATAGATATCTGGTGGTCCCACTGGTCTTGTTCCAGAGCTATTTTGGAACATTTTGGAAAAACAATAAAATGACTGGCCACACAGGCAGCTGAGTTTTAGTGGACTGTTATACGTTTATCTAGCAGCAGAAAGTATTTGACTTATTATGTAGTATTTATTCGGCACAGCAAAGACTCACCTTTCTCCCCATCCCCACCCATAACCATCACTAGTATTTTAGTCTATACCTTTTTTTAGACACTTGAATACATCATAGGCACCTATATTATAGACACATAAACATATACATCTAATACACAGACACCTTCTTTTAAGAATGGAACTCTTGGGTGGGGAGAGCTGAATTAAACACACTTGTCAGTTTAAGGCAAGTTGTCATTACCAGTCTTTGTAACACTTCTCTCTTGTAATAATATATACGTTATTGTATGTAATATGTTATACATTATGTTATGTATAACACATATTACCTTTCATACTCTTTCTTGAATCCTAGATAGCAGTCCTCTTTTATTTTTGAACACTAACTTGCCAAGGCTGGCCTTGAACTCCTGGTCTTCCTGCCTCCACCTCCTGAGCATTGGATTTCAGGCTTGAACTCCTACATGTGCTTTTCAACAGCCCTTCTTAAAATGTTTGACATGCCTACATGTACAAGTGGGATTGTAAAACGTACCATTGCCAGGCAGTGGTGGCGCACGCCTTTAATCCTAGCACTTGGGAGGCAGAGGCAGGCGGATTTCTGAGTTCGAGGCCAGCCTGGTCTACAGAGTGAGTTCCAGGACAGCCAGGACTACACAGAGAAACCCTGTCTCGAAAAAACAAAAAACAAAAAGTAAAATGCACCATTGTACGCCTATATGTTTAACATATGGATCTGTTGTGTTCCATTTTTGTTGTGTCCTGGTTTTCTCACTCAACACGCATAAGAAATTCTATGTTTCATTTTTCCTCTCTAACAAAATTGAGTTTTTAAGTTTACTCACCGTATCTGTGCATGCATGTCCCAGTCTATGTGCACCACATCCATGCAAATGGCTACTGAGGCCAGAAAGCAATCGATCCCCTGCAGCTGGAGGGACAGGTGGCTTGCGCCACCTGATGTGGGTGCTAGGAACTGAACCAGGGTCCTCCGAAAGAGCAATAAGAACTCTTAAGCACTGAGCCATCTCTCCCTCTTTTATCATTATTATTTTTAGCATGTGGCTTAAATGTATTAACTATTTAAATTTATTAACTATTATTATTACTATTATTATTTATTATTTTGTGTGTGTGTGTGTGTGTGTGTGTGTGACACACATGCTACCACATACTTATGGAGATCAGGAGAAAACTTTCAGTAGATGATTCTTTCCCTTCTTCCTGGGACTATATGTGTCCCAGCCTCAAACTTAAGAAGTCGGTCTCAGTGACAAGCAGCTTTACCCTCTGAACCTTCTCCTGGGTCCTTTCTTGTCTCTTGGTGAAAGATACTTGCCTTGCCTCTGCCACAAAAACGTGTAGAAGAACATGCATCCAGTTCCGTGACCTCTTCTCGAGCCGAGTCTGCATTTCTTAGTCAGCTGTATCCAGAATTTTCATCACTGAGTCAGGAGACTTAGGCTTGCAAATGATGCTAAACTTCAGGAACTGCATTTGAGAAGTACCAGTTTCCAATCTTACAGGAGTGTGTGAGGCTTCTCATCTCCCCATGGCTTTACCAACCCTGGTATATGTGATGGTTCATTATATATGCCAATTTGGTTGGGCTATGGGATGCCCAGCTAGCTGGTAAAACATCATTTCTAGGTGTGTCATTGAGGGTGTTCCCAGAGGAGATTAGCATTTGAATCAGCAGATTTGGCAAATAGTCACCCTCACCAATGTAGGCAGCCATCATCTGGTCTGTTGAGATTAGTAATAGGAGGGTGCAGGAGAAAGGTAAATTCCTCTCTCTTCTTGAGCCAGGATATCTACTTCATCCTACTCATAGACATTGAACTCCTGGCTTTGGACCTTCAGACTCCAGGCGTTAGCATACTACCCCCCAAAGCCTGGGAGCTACACCCGGATGCCTCAGATCCCAGGCCTTTGGTCTCAGGTTAAATTTTACCTTTGGCTTTCCTGGTTCTTCAGCTTGCAGATAGCGGATCTTGGACCTTCTCAGCTTCCATAATTGTGTAAGTCAATTCCTATACCAAATATCTGTGCATCTATCATCCGTATTAATTCTGCTTCCCTGGGAGACCCTTACGAATATAGCATGAATCTCTTCTGCTTTTGCTCAGAGCTGGGGATGTGTTGATCACTGACAAAACCCTTGCCTGGTGTGTTTGAGGCTCAGGGGTTCATCCCAGCAATGCAAATAAAGACCTAGAACCCAAATACAATACTGCTTACATTCCCACAACCCATTCCTAGTGGGTTTTAATGTGCCCACATATACTTATTTATTGCTTATGTGAACTTCCCCTAATGAGCTAGGCAATTTAAAAGGCAGTGGGATCATGTTTGCATATCGCTTGCTGCTCCCCACTCCTCTGTGTATCTAGGACATCTCTCGGTGCCAGTAAACATATCTCTGTACAGCATCATTTTCACTTCCTGCATGGCATCTCATTAGACAAAACCATCACCATGTGTCTAACCATTCCTCTCTGCTGTTACACAATACAGTTTTCCTACATTTTTGCTATTTAAAAAATGTTCTTAATATACATCCTTTTGTATTTATTTTTAGATCATTTCGTGACTTGTTTTTTTTTGGTTTTTTTTTTTTTTGGTTTTTTTTTTTTGTTTGTTTTTTGGATAAATAATTTGAAGCAAAATTGGGGGTGGGGGCTAGAGGTAGGAGGATCTCTGTGAGTTCCAGGCCAGCCTGGTCTACATAGCAAGGCCCAAGCCAGTCAGAGTTACATAGAGAGACCCTATTTTAAAAGAGTGTATATGATTCATGCATGTGGACGTGGGCACACAGGTGGGTGGAGGAACACTGCTGGGAGTTGATTCTCTCCTTCCTCTGTAGACTGGGGGTCCGTGGGGGAGAGCTTAGGAGGCCAGGCTTATTCAGAGCTTTCACTATGATCCACTTCATGGGCCCTCATGGTTCTGATATTGCCCTTTATATCATGAGTACTTTTAAGAAATACTTAATTTATAATCTTGTTCTAATGGCACAGTTATTGTCAGCTGACTCTTCTTCACGCTTCATTTCCTATTACAATGTGAACTTTCTGGTTCATTTTCTTAAAGTTTGATCTATGGTGACTGTGCACTGGACTGAGGCAGTCATTCCAAAGAGGCTGTTTGCTTCTTTTTGAGGTGTGTGTGTGTGTGTGTGTGTGTGTGTATTTAAAATGTAAAATAACTTTTTCCATCTATGGAGATCAGACTACGTCCTGCTCCAATTGCCCTCTATTGTACGAAACAGTAGCATTCAGGCAACGTCTTACTTCGAATGGCTCCATTTGTAAACAGCAGTCAGCTGCATTTTGAGTGCAAAAGCTTAAACATAATGATCCCATATCCTGCTTGTGTAAGCAGACAGCCAGCACAAAGAATGAGGCCAAGGCTTAAAACTAACATTTGCACGCAGAAAATACTACCACCTATGATGTTATCCAGGTAAATGAGGATATCAAAGTAAACCAGGCTGTCCAAGCCCTGCCAGAAAAAAATCAAACAGACTTGTGAGCTTAGCAAACACACTAGACAGACTGAGGATGCAGCCCCTCCCCTGGTTCATGTAACAAGAGGAACCTAGCACTGGGGAACCATACTCATCAACCTGTCAATGAACCATCGGGTGCACGTGTCCCGAAGGAGCTCCAGAGTGCCAGACTCAGAGCTGTAGCTCTGTGCTGGGTCAGCTTTGTGACTGCAGTGACACCACCAGCTCTTTGCATTGGCTCTGGCGTGTTTCACTAAGGTCATTAGAGTCCTGTTGTCCCTTTAACCCTTTATTTGTTGTTCTGTAACATTGTGTGTGTGTGTGTGTGTGTGTGTGTGTGTGTGTGTAGTGTAGTCTAATTGTGGTTTGACAGTTAAGATTAATAACTGAGATTGGAATAAAAGAACTTTGTCCTTCAAAGCTTTGGCTATCAAGTGACGTAAAGCCAATGGAAATGATGTAGCTATGAATTTGTTACTCAATAATTATGATGTATTATTTATTTATTTATTTATTTAGAGACAGGCTCACTATGCAGGGCTGGGTTGCCTGGAACTCCGATATACCTGTCACTGTCTCCCCCAGTGCTGGGATAAAGGAAGTGGGCTACCACCAGCTAGCTCATGTCAGTGTCTGACTTTGTTCTCCCCTGCCACCCTCAGAGTCTACATCCTCAATGGCCTACATGCAAAGTCATTTTCTACCTTAATATTCTAGAGCATCCACTTCTCTTTTAATAATGTCATGATTTTTTTTTCATTCCTTAAACATTTGAATGTAACAGAACATTTGTTTTGTTTATGACGAGAGGCTGGGATTTAACTTGATTCTTTCTCCCAACTGTTAGCCAGTTGTTCACTATGAGTGTGAAATAAGACATAGCTTGCAAAGCTGCTCTCCCCCGGTCTCCAGAGTAAAGTCTGAAGTTCTCTGGGGTAACAACCGGACAGAAGGCTAGCCTCTTTCTCCAGCTTCCAGGGGGACAGCCCCAAGTCCTTTTCTGTTTTATATGTTGGGGCTTCAATGTCAGGTTTTTTTTTGTTTGTTTGTTTTTGTTTTTTTTTGTTTTTTGAGACAGGGTTTCTCTGTGTAGCCCTGGCTGTCCTGGAATTCACTTTGTAGACCAGGCTGGCCTAGAACTCCAATGTCAGGTTTTATTTGAAGAAAAAGTTCATCTGCTTGTAGATGAGTACCAGGATAATGTCTCGAAGAGTAAATATTTGAATGTTTCTGGTCCTTTCATTCTTTTCTGCTGCTCGGTTTGTCATTTCCTGAACTAGTTTAGCAATATTTGGAAGCTTACTCTTGAAACTGTTCAAACTCATGACAAAGATAGAGATAATAAAGTGAAGGTTTTTTTTTTAATAGTGTTAAAACCCAGCAAGTAAAGCTGGTTGTGGTGACACTGGCCTGTATGTCATCCCATACTTGGGAGACTGAGGCAGAAGGGTTGCTTGCCCAAGGCTAGCTAGGGCTACATATTGGGATTCTGAATCAAGACAATCTAACAATTATTATGATTTGTTTATTTTTGTTTCTTTCTCCCTTTCTTTCCAGAGGTCCCTTCCCTCACTTCCCCTCTTCTTCCGTCTGCTACTTTGTATCCTTTTACCCCAAATCTCATTATATAGCCCTTCAAAAAATGAAAAAAAGTCCTCTTACTAACCACCACTTAACATAAGCAGTAATTCTGAGGTACCATCTCATAGTCAGTCTATAATCAAATTTTTCCCCAAAATGTATTTGACCGATGTGATCCAAACAGATACCAAACAAAATTGTTCATTCTCTAACAGTTTCTTAACCTATAGCCGGACCCCCTCCCTTTGTTTCCATGTCATTGAGTTCTTGAAGAAAACAATGTATTCATGAGTATGATTCAGAAATTTTAGAACACTGACAGCTCTGGAGTCGCCTCTTCACCGCCAGTGAAGCCCGAGCAGGGACAGCCTAGCCTGCCGGGCATGGGTGGGGCAGGTGGCACATTGTACCAGTGTTGCAGTATTTCTTACATAGAAAGAACCTTGCAATGTTGTTCCTCCTGCTTTTCCATGCTACACTTTTTCCACTTGACCTTTCCCCTAGTAAGTCAGCAGCATCGCCTCGAGGAGAATTAAGATTGGTACAACCGGAATGCAAGGAGAAAGAATCAGCCTGAGCCGAACCGGTCAGCGTTCAGTTTTCTGACTTTTTAAATAGCCTCTTGAAGCCCACATCAAAAGCAATAGTTTGAAAGTCAAAGCTCTTTACTCGCAGAGAGGCGGGTTTTGTTGAGAGGAGAAAAGGCTCTTCAGAATCAAAAGGAGAAGCCGGAAGCACCAGGGCTCAAGCTTCATCCACGTGGGAAAGAGGCTGATGGGAAAGTGTACCGGGCCCCTCACCCAGTCCTTTGCGGACCTAGGAGGTGGTAAGAGGTGGAGGGGTGGAGTGTGTGTGTGTGTGTGTGTGTGTGTGTGTGTGTGTGTGTGTGTGTGTGTGTAAAGACAGTGGTTAGAGTGAGGAGCATCCAGCCTAGACATGGCAGCTCAGCCCAGCTCCCTATGGCGGGAGGAGGTTGCGGGGAGAGGGAGTGCAGAGGGGAGGGCAGTCACATGCCCGTAGTCACTCCTAGCCATCTAAATGGGTCTAGCTGTTCTGAGCCAGAATCCTGTCAGCTGTATTCCCTTGACTTCGGGAAGACTGCCATCACAGCCTCTTGCAGGTCCTGCTTCAGCACAGATGATCTCTGCCTAGATCCAGAGTTACTGCGGAGCCCAACCCTTCACCTCCCATCCAGATGGCTCCATATTACAAACGACACTCAGGAGCCACCCCCAACTTATTAGAACAAAGAATGGACCAAAGAGATGGTCACCTACCTCTGTGTTAGGGTAACACTGAGCTTGGGGAGGTTCACTCTAACCTGTATACAAGTCACACACGGTTCTGGGTTCCCAGTCTTCGGTTGCTTCTGCATTGAGCCTAGTGGGTAACCTTTTGTCTCAATCTGATGGACGCCAGTTAGAGCAGGGATCCTTAAACTCTTTCACCTATTAAAACACAAGGAGCTTTGCAGAAACTCCTGATAGGAGCGCCAGGCCAAGATAATTGAACTAGCTGCTCTCTGGGCGGGGCTCGGTGCCCTGACTGGTGTGCGCGGCATTTATCTGGTGAGGCCACGCCACATTGCTCAGTTCATACAGTGTTGTTCTTCGGCAGTTCCAAAAATGGATCCGAGGAAGATTACAACAAGAGTTGGTTGGTTTATTTGTTTTAGGCTTAGTGATGCATCCAACCGAACAGCCAGAAATAGAGGGTTAATTAATAGCGGCCAGAAGGGCAGGTGCTTGGAGTGAGGACAAACTGCAGCAGTGGGAAGCAAGCCAGCTGGGAAGGAGGTAATACAAGACTGGTGTGCTGGTGGCCCGTGTGGGCATCCAGGAGGAGCTTCAGCATTCGACCTGACACCAAGAATGGCAACAATCAAGGCAACGTAGTGTGAACTTGTAATTCCAAGCCTCAGGCAGGAAGATTGTAGGTTCAAGGCTAGCCTGGGATACATACTGAGAGCCCACTGCAAAAAATCAAAGCAACAGCAAAAACCAAATAGTAAATAAATAAACAAATAAAAAGAATGGCAGAGCTGGGCAGTGGTGACTCCCGCCTTTAATCCCAGCACTTGGGAGGTAGAGACAGGTGGATATCTGAGTTCCAGGCCAGCCTGGTCTACAGAGTGAGTTCCAGGACAGCCAGGGCTACACAGAAAAACCCTGTCTCGAAACCCCCTCCGTCACCTCCCAAATAAAAGAATGACAGAACGCCTTCTAGAAGCACAGGACTTTGAAGGGAAACTCAGAAAAATGAAGAGGGCTGAAGTGGTGACTCAGCAGTTAAGAATGCTGCTGCTGCTGCTGCTGCTGCTGCTGCTGCTGCTGCTGCTGCTGCTGCTGCTGCTGCTGCTGCTGCTGCTGCT
>JANHMN010000003.1:99355658-99428123 GCA_030674055.1 Rhabdomys pumilio
CTGCTGCTGCTGCTGCTGCTGCTGCTGCTGCTGCTGCTGCTGCTGCTAACCAGGGTTCAGTCTCCAGCATCCAACCGCATCATGGCTCAGAAACACCTGTAACTCCAGTGCCAGAGACTCTGATGTCCTCTCTGCCCTGCCCCTGGAGGCATCAGGCATGATTTTGGTGCTCATACATACATGTAGGTAAATACTCATACACATAAAACTAAAACAAACAAATGAATGTTTATAAAGAATAAAAAAATAGGGTAGGTGTGGGTGTGGGCAATTTAACTTGTACCTTCTTATTTCGTTTTGTGTCCTTGTCTTTAAGATTCTCTTGTTTCAGCCTCCTGAGTGCTGGGATTACAGATGTGGGCCACCATGCTGGGATTTTCTGTCTCCTCAAGAAGGCTTGTCCCTAGGAACACAGAGAGAAGTTGGCTACATCCAGCCTGTAGAGTCACAGGAACACAGTTCCACTGCTTTATCTACCAGTCTGAGTATGTTGAAGAGATTCCCAGACACAGGGCACGGCTACCACCTCAGAGACATAGTACTGTGACCAGATCTCAGCCAATTATGTGACAGGGTCACTGATTCAGGGCAAAAAGAATTGTGTGTGTGTTCCCATGTGTGTCTGTGTGAGTGCACCCCTGTCCCCTCCTCTGTTGCTGCCCAGTGTCTTCCTCTATTGTCCTTGCCTTATTTTCTGAAACAGTCTCTCATTGAACCTGGGATCCATGGATTTAGCTGGACTGACTGACCAGGAAGCCTTCCTGCCTCTGCCTTCTGAGCATTGAGATTCCAGGCACACACACTGCTATGCTTGGCTTTTTATACGGGAGCTGGTAATCTGAATCCAGGTCTATGCTTGTATCACAAGCATTATACCCACTGAGCCATCTCCCCAGCCTTTGGATTCCATTCATTCATTCATTCATTCATTCATTCATTCAATAACCTTATAGTTTTTGCATCTACTCTGTGCTGAGTCCTGTTCCAGGCACCGGGCATTATGGCAGTAGGGATGGTCCATTAGAGAGGATGTTGATGTGGACTGGAGTGCAGAGAGTGAGTTACTGACACCAAAACAACTAGTCGTGGAGATGCTATTTGTTAAGTCACCTTGGCCTTGCACATACCTGCTCACTGAGGACTTCAGAGACCTTATCTGCAAAGAAGAGACTGTGAGAGCTGGACCAAACAGGTTGTCTATGCCCACTTCAAGCATACGGTTTCTTCCTAGAGGTGGAAACTGGTTTGCTTTTGCACCTATCTGTTCCATTGGCAGCAGGTGAACAAAGTTAAATGTCCTTCCTGAAGGCCCCACTTCTGTTCTTTGATTTAATATACAACATCCTGACTATATTTTAACTTTGTTAGTTTTCCTGAAATGTCAAAGTTTTTTTCCCCCCTCAAAGTGGGAAGCTAGAGTTTCCAAGCAGTGACCCCCGTGGGGTCACTTGTAAACTGTGCCACTGTAGACAACAACCAGCTTCCCTAATTCAGACCACATTGGCTCTCCAGCCCTGTATGGCCTTCATTGAGGGGGGAAAAGGCCAACAACAAAAATGTCCTCCAAACTATTATTTTTCTTCCAAATAAGTATCCATTCCAAATTCCCTCCACCAGTTTTTTATCGAATGATAGACAAATTATCAGCACTGAGCCAGCAGACTCTTGCTAAAAGCTGGGAAGCTTTAGAAATAAACTGTCAGGTCGGACGTGACAAGCTGATAGTGGGACATAGCCGGGTCTCTAAGATCCTGCTGCTTAGAAAGGCGGCCCCCGATGCCTTATCGCCATGGAGGACTCCTCACTCACCTCATTATTTGAAGCATTGAAGTGATGTGGGAGTCCAAGATAGTCTGGCCAATTTATACCCTGGCCTTGTTTTATTTGGCAGGCAGGAGAGGGGACAGTAAAGGACTCGGGCTTTGAAGTTAGGCGACCTTGAATTTGCACACTGACTCTCCCTCCTCCCAGCCCTATAATTGTGGGCAAACCTCTTAAACTTCAGTCTCTATTTTGTTAGCTATAAAGCCGGGGCAATCATACTTACCTTACGGGCTTGTGAGGATGAATGATACAAGGTGAACGAAAGCTTCAACCCCTGGCTGGCAGCACAGTCAATGCTCATTAACTGGCAACTTTTAAAAATAGAAGTAATTAAAGGATGTCCTCACATAAAATGAAAAGCATCTGTTCTTTTGTGTGTGTGTGTGTGTGTGTGTGTGTGATAAGGAGTGTGTGCATGTGTGAGTGTGAGAGAGTATGTGAGTGTGTGAGTATACATGTATGAATGTGTGTGAGAGAATGTGAGTATATGAATGTGAGTGTGTATGTGTGAGTTTGTGTGTGAGTATGTATGAGTGAGTGTGTGTGTGTGTGTGTGTGTGTGTGTGTGTGTATGGTATATGTCCACATGTATGCAGGTGCGTGTGCCTGGAACACACATATGAAAGCCTGAGGGAGACTTTGGGTTCCTTGTTCTGTTTCTCTTCCTAAGTCTCTTGAGACAGGGTCTCTCACTGAGCCAGAAGCTATGCTGGCACTCAGCCAGTCCCCACCGCTCTCCTGTGTCCTCTACTTTCCCAGCACAGGCACATTGGCTTTCCACATGGTTCCTGGAGTCTTAGTGTTTGCTCAGCAAGTTCTCTTAAACCTCTGAGCCATCCCTCTCCTCCATACCTGGTCTTTCTCCAACCCAGCACAGAAAGCTGAAGCAGCGGATGAACTGGTTTAGCTCAGATAATGTATACAAGAAACTGAACTTGAGGATCTTTGCCTCTCCACCCCCACACCACCCCCAATATTCTAAGATTACTTTTTTTTGTTGTTTTTTTTCAAGACAGCGTTTCTCTGTGTAGTCCTGGCTGTCTTGGAACTCACTCTGTAGACCAGGCTGGCCTCAAACTCAGAAATCAGCCTGTCTCTGCCTCCTAAGTGCTGGGATTAAAGGTGCCATCACTGCTCGCTATTCTAAGATATTTTATTCAGGGAAAGATGAACATCAAAGAGCCCCAGTAATATAGCCATCTTTTCTAGGCAGTTCCTCTAGATATGTGCTCCCCAGAACGTCCAGTTCTGAAGCTTACAAGACCCAGTTATTCCAAAACAGCACAGCTTGGAAAAAGCCCTGGACAGAGAGAGAAGACCAGTTAATTTCAAGGCTGCAAAACTCATCTTTCTTTGGAGTAACAGAACAAAAGTAAGAGACATTTGACCCTTCCAAGATGTTTTCTTAATGTGAAATACAAGGTATGCACACAATCTTGTTTTCTGACAGATCCTTGAAAAAAAAAAATCTGGCATCTTAACGATCCCTCTTAAAATACCAAAGATGGGGACCAGAGGGAACTTTTCTTTCTGAACAATGACTGAGAAGGGAATTCTAATGAATATTTTGGCACACAGATGTCATTTTCTGGCTCTTTCAGGACCCAAGAGCAGTGGGTCATAATTAAAGCTGCTGATGGTAACTCCAGACAGTCAATCCAAATGTTTTCTCTGTGCTGTCAATTCCCTGCATTAAATGATTTAACATCATGTTTGTGTGGTTGAACATACACGCAGAGGGAAAATTAAATGTTGATATAAGTTCTGGAGCATTTCTCTAAAAGATAGTGTTTATTACATTCAAAGGATTTGTTCAACGTTTTCCTTAGCTGATAAATTGAGATGACCCTTTCCACGAAAAAAGCCAAGAGGTTCATCCTGAAGATGTCAGAACAAGATAACATAGCCTGTCTGCTTTCCTCTCTCCCTCCCTTCCACTCTCCCTCTCTCTTTCTTGACAGGATCTCGTGTAGTTCAGACAAGCTTTGAGCTCACCATATAGTGGAAGATGACCTTCAATGTCTCTATATCCCTAGTACTGGTATGGCAAGAATGTGCCACTGCTTCCGTAACACCAGGGTGCACTGCTGGTGATTGGCACCTGGGCAATCATTGAGCCACACTCCCAGCCCCAGGATTATGTTTTCTGTAGGCAAGTAAACCTGGCTCATATGTCTGGAGTTGAAGCCACACATTAAATCACAGAATAGGCTCTCCCAGGCTCTGTGGATGCTGCATGTTCAGTTATGTAACTTACAAAGGATCAAGGCTCTTCATTTTTCTGTCAACTCAATCAGAAGGAAAACCCACACGTACATGTGTTTGCAAGATCTGTTAGGATTTTAGGAACCAGATTTCCAATTTTGTCTTTTTTTCTTTACTAAAGTTTGTTCCTTTTACCAAAGAGCAACATCCTCCCTCCTCCTCCATCTTTCCCTCTACCTCTATCCCTTCACCATCTCTCCATCTTCCTCCATCCTTCTACCCTCCTCTGAAAGTATTTCAGTCTCTTTTTTTGATGGAAACAAAGCAGCTAAATCCAAGTGTTTCTGAGGAGACCACCTAGAGCACCATTCTATAGTGAAATAAGCTGAACATTCACAATGCTTGTATTTCATGTGTGAGTGTGTGTGTGAGTGTGTGTGTATGTCTGTCTGTCTGCATGCACATGAGTGCTGAGTGTTTGTATGCCATGGTGTGCATATGGGGGTCAGAATACAAAATGTGGAAGTTGGTTCTTTTCTCCCACCCTGTGGGTCCTAGGGATTGAACTCAGGTCCTCAGGTTTGGTAGCAGGTACTCTTATCCACTAAGCTACCTGCCAGGCTCCAGTCACTTATTAAAGGCAAACTTGGGATCTGCCTTGCAAAGTAATTCAGCAAAGGACTGGCCTGCAAGCTCCAGCCCAAGACTATAATGCAAACCTTCCAGCTGCAACTTGCACACTAGAAGCCAAGCCCAGTACTATGTAAGGCAAGGAAGACATGGGGCCAAATGGGGAAGTGATCATAACACTGTCAGCTCTTGAGCCCGGTGCTACAGCAGCTGCCGGTTGTGATGGGACTTTCTGAGGTCTCTAACTTGCCAGGTAGCTCAGCTTCAGGTTCTCTAATTCCTTTCTCAGCCCCTGCATTCTAGCTTTGGATAACATAGTGGAGCAAAAACACTGTGCTGTGGAAACTTACTTGCTAGGCACTGTTCTACTTCATCATGTTCTTTGAGGGCCTCCCCTTTGTGAAGAAGCCGTGAACTAAAATGCCCTGACACAGGATATGAAAGTCTCATAACTGGAGCTGGTGTGATCTGGACAACCTGCTGGCTGTCCTGCTTGGCTCACAGAAATCAGGAAAACTTCTGGCTTTGGACAGGGGCTTTTGATAGAGTCTCTTTTTAAAATGCACAGAGCCCACTGGAGAGGACTCTACACTACTCACATGACAAAATGGTGGTGAGCCATCTCCAGGCCAGTGGGGTGACTCAGACATGATTATGCCCTGAGCTTTGTTCTCATTCCATGCCAAAGAGTAAAAAAATGTAACCCTCTGCTGCCACCTGCTGTTTCCTTTGGAATACATTGTTGGAACAATTCTAAGCATGTGTATTGGTTGATCTTTGCCAAATGTCTTGAGGAATTTGGGGGCTGTGAAATGCATGTTTACATAGTTTTGTAACAGCAAGTCTGTTATGTGCTAGGATAAACTGCACGGTCCCATGGGTGCTTGTTGTCTTTTAAGTTAGTTCAATGACTGCCTGCCCCATCCATTAGAATATGCTTGCTAAGACGCCCTGACCCCAGGGAGGACCTACAGGGCCCTGCCCAGTGAGCCCCTTGAGCAAAGTCCAACCCTTAAGAGTTTGGGTATCTTCCTCATGGGGCAGTGATGCCATATGAGCCATGATTGAGGGCTGGTTCCTGCACAGACAGTTCTCTGAAAGGTGTGTCAATGGGTAGTGTTCCTTGCAAATATCCCCTGCCCTGCCCTGGAAGTGGAAATATCCTTCCTAGTAGAGCCGGCCAACAGGCTTCAACTCATATTTACTTGTGACGTCTTCAGATGTTTTATCTTTGTCTTCTTTGAAGAAACTGAGGCAAATTAAGGAAGTGGTATCCCCCGGGAAGTGAAGATAACACTCATAGGTGGGAGAATCTGAGCTCAGGTTAGATGTGGAGATAACCGGAAAGAGTTGACAGTCATAAGCTTGGACGGCTCTGATAGGGACTCTTAGTCATCTGATTACAGGCACCGAGGACAGAGTTCACCTGACTTGACAGCTCTAGAAGGGGGTTTCCTCTTTGCCATCTTTGGGAAGACACATTCACACACAAGAACTTTCTGTTGTCATCATTGCCTTTGGGAATCCTTTAAATAGCGATCTCTTTATTGGCAGGGATTAACAAACCTGTTAGATGGATTTTCATATAAATCTATTTTTTAAAGTCAAATCTTGTAGTTTTTAGATGACATAAAGTATTAAGGAAATGACCCTTGATGGTTTCTCCTATCAGACTCTGCCTGATAAGACCAGGTATGCGATGGTTCGTTCGTTACTCAGTGTCTTGCGCCACAGCTCCTACTTAGGAGCACATTTGTTGAATGACTGAGCTGATCCCCTATGCACTCATCTGCAGAAGTCCTGGAGGAGATGGGGGTGGGGGAGGGGAGGAGGTGGGGGAGGGGAGGAAGGACTAGGAGGAAGGCTTCTCAGATGAACAGCTCATGGTAGGCAAACCATAAGTACTAGAGTGTGATGAAGAGACCAAAAGATACAGTATAGAGGCTTCAGCGTACAGATGTATTGCTTATAGAGTAAGCATGGCTCTTGAAAAATTCACAAGAAAGTCATAACACGCAAAGTTCCTTTCTCCTGTGTCTGGTTCTTAAGTCTTGCCCTTGTTACCGTAATTCACAAGCCCGTGTTGTGTTTATGTTTCATGCATTTATTTTTGTTTATGTCCAGTTGTTCTTCTCTAGGGTTGTGTAAAGGCTTTGGGAATGTTCTAGCCTGGCTCAGCCATGGCAAGAGGCCAGCCACTAAAGCAATATTTCCTTGGGGGCTGATGTGATCTCGGCAATGGAAATCAAGGGGACCCAAGAAGGAGGGAAACCCCTACAGGTCTGGAGAAATGGTTTCAGCTTTCCCTTTCTCCCAGGATACTCTTGACAGTTCTTAGTTCTAGAAGTTTCTGGGTCATTTCACCTCTCATCTTCAGGCAGGGAAACAGCTGTTCAGTGAATAATAAGCTAAGTGCTTACTGGTATTGCTTGGTGGAGCGTGGAGCCCACCATTTCTTGCATCTGCTGTGTCCTTGCTCACTCCAGAAGCCTTAGTCCAAGCTCAAAGTTCCAGCCAGCAAGTTCAACCAGCTCCTTCACTGTGAGTTGGTGGAGAGAGTAGGGATAGCAACTGCTGAGAGAACTCAAAAAGATCAGAAGGTTGGACGACTGATTGGTCCCAAGGCCACCATAGCTGCAACCTGACAAAAGTTCCCATACAAGGGCATGGGTAGGCTCCATGATGAGCAAGTACAGGAGGCCACTGCTTCTTCAACGAGCTCGCCTTTTGATGAGCAAAAAGTGTGCCAGGTGGTGTTAGGGCGGGATTGTTTCCCATTATTTTTGATACCAGCTTTTATGCCTTCTGTTGCGTCTGGTAACTAAGATGCTGTCAAGAAAATACAGCAAGGCTTCTCTGAGCTGAGAAAGAGCACTTTTGCAATTAGCCTTTTGTCCCTTCAGTCTGTTTCTCTTAGAACAAATGTAATCTTAGTAGCTACAGACTGTCTGAAATAGCTTTTCTGGTGAGTCACCTAAAAGCAAAGTTGCAGATACCCTATTGTTTCAGCCATAACAAGCCAACTACTAGCTACACTCACTGGGGGGACTGCTGCTGTATGTTCACATGTATTTTGAGGCCAGCCTTAAAAACATCCAGAGAGCATGAAATACCTCAGACCATGTGTTGGTACTAAGCATCTCAGATCAATTTGCTGCAGAGGCAAAGGGTCTCCACAAGCTTCATGTTCCTCAGGACCCAAGACATGTGAGGGTTTTGCCCTCAGTCATTACCAGCCCTCCTCCTCACACCCCTCCTCCCACACAGACACAGGAGAATGCTCAGAACCTTAGGGAACTCTCCAGGAGGCCACGCAGAAGGGTCAGAGGACTTTGTAGATGCTCTGAGGAAGAAATGAAGCTTTAAACAGAACATCGTGCCATGACTTGAAAGGTCATTATCTAGTTCACACTTACCTCAGAATCTAAATATTGTCTGAAAATGGACATGTTTGCCAGGACCATGAGCAGTGAAATCATTCAAAATAGCTCTTAGGAATCTTCAAGGCCAGTGTGACTCTGGCAAGCCATTGACACTCCAAGCCATTGCTGCCTGTGAGAGAACTCAGCATCAGTGAGACAGGGCAGCTGCTTAAAGGAAGGGTTTTACTCAGTAGCCCTTGAAAACTGCAGATGCCTCTCATCAACAAGTGATTCAACTTTGTCTCTTTCTCCCATCAGTTTCAAGGGTGGGAAGGGGACTGGAACTCTGTACGTGAGTTCTTCAGTGCGGCAGGCCTCTGAACAGCCTGCCCTCCCCCACCCCCAGCTGTGGCATTGTGTGGTGTCTTAGTATGCAGCAGCAGCAGCAGCTACCAGCCTTACTTTGCTCCTGGCCACACCCTGGATTGGCCAAAGCCAGGTTACCTCCTTCCAGGCAGCTGCAGGGCCAAAGTCCAGAGTAATTCTCAAATAAACAAGTCCGACAAAGGCAGTTCCCAGCAGTGCATGGGGCTGCACTCAGAACGCTGCTTGCAAATTTGTCCTTTGGAATCTGGAAGACTATTCCTCAGGAGAACAATGTTATACATTGTGGCAACATTCCCAGGTTATCCCATACCACTGAATGGACCCAGAATGGACATACAATGAAGTGTTCTGGACATAACATTGTAGGTAATAGAGACATTTACTGAGCCCTGTAGGATACAGTGTGTTATGTGAATTCAAAGTTACCTCAACCCCAGCTTTGTAGGGGGTTGACTTAGTGGCTTCCACTCTGCTTTTGAGCAGCACCATCCTTTAGGCTCAGTCTGGACTGAATAATAAAAAATAAAATAATAAAAAAGCTGATCCCTGGCACTTTTCTCTCTGCTTCCTGACTTCAGATGTGATGTGACCAGCTGCCTTGTGCTCTGACACCACCAACTTCCTCACCACAATAGACTGTACTTTTTTTTTTTTTTTGACTGTACTTTCAAACTGTGAGCAAAAATAGACCCTTCCTTCCTTAGGTTATTTTAAGTGTTTGTGAACTTTATTTTTATCTTTGCATGTGGATGTTTGGCCCACATGTCTGAGCACCATGTCCATGCCCACAGAGGCCAGAAGAGGGCAGCAGATCTCCTCAAGCTGGAGTTACAGATGGTTGTGAGCTACCATGCAGGTGCTGAGAACCCACCCCAGGTCCTTGGAAAGAGCAGTTGGTGCTCTTAACCATCTGAGCCTTCCATCTTTTGAATGCTGAGATTAGAGGTGGGATCCCAGGCCTGGCTCCTTCTCTCTCTTTGTTTTCTTTTTCTTTCTCCTTTCTTCAGGGTTCCCCCAACTCTCCATTCTCATCAGGGCTGGGATGGAAGGGGAAGTGAGAGTTGGGAATGGACTCCTGCCCAGGAAGGAACTATTTACTGGAAGGGCAGAGAGGGACTTCTACAGTTTTGCTCTGATAATAGCTTTGCTCATAGCATCCTAGGTCTCAGATGGAGTGGTAGATTTAGATTCCTACAGGAGTTTGGAATGACCTGTCTTTTATGTCTTTGCAGGAAGAATAGGAATCTGGGAAGAACAACATACCTAGTTAAAATCAAGGAGTGGGAGATTGGAGTGCACATAATGGCTGAAAATCAGATTTTCAGTTAATCTGTGACTTCTAGATTTAGATCCAGGTTCCCAAAAGAGAAGACTACAATAACAGAATAAGTTAATTCAGCCAGCATGATGGAATTTTCAGGAAGGAACTGGGTTCCTTGATAGGGAACTTTGTTATCTTCCTCTGTATGAGGAGTAGAGAACTCATTCGTTTTCTCACATATAGTGTTTTAAAGAATATGCTAGAATAGAAGATAGAAAAAGTGTGTAAGAAAACATTTCACAAAAATAGGGTCAAGTGGGGGTGGGGTGGTGGTGGAGGGACAGTGACATGGGACAGTGAGCTGGAACAGTGGATAAAGACTTTTTTGGCCAAGTCTAATGACTGGAATATAATCCACAATGATGGAAGGAGAAAACCCGACTCGTGCAAGTTCTCTGACCTCCGATGTGTGCCATGGCACCTGTCTGTGAGTGCACATATACTTCTGAAAAACAAATAATTGTAAATAGATATATATGGGTCAAAAGTGCCATGTTCCAACAGGGAAATGGATGCCTCAGTGTGAAAGGAGAGCTCCGGTGTGGTCTGCCTAGAACAGGATCAAACTGCCACCCTCTTATCTGCACTGTAGATTTATGGCTGTGTTGAAGAATTGACCCAGCCTTTGTTTTTATCAGCCACATTCCATTAATGCTTCAGACGGAATCTGTGGTCAATTAAAAGCCTGGTTGTTTTATATATATATATTGCCACCAAGCCAGAAATCCCTGTGAATCTGTACTATTGAGGTTTTTAGCTAGTTAAAGACAGAAGTTCACAATGGTCCTCGTTGAATCACTGGCCAGCTTGTATCTTGCTTCTTTATCTAGCAGCTAAGACTAAACTTTGTGCTGACCTCCCTTCCTTAGTGAAGCCAGTCTATAAAAATGTAAGCTGGGGCTGGGTGAGACAGGTGACTGAGTCACATGGCAGGCTACTGTGAAGGACACCCAGTATATCAGCCTCTGTGGGGAGAGAGATTCAGAAAGCTGGAAACCCATCTCATAGCAGTCTTATGCCATTTGTCTGCTGGAGCTCTGCCATCTCTGGCTCCAGAGAGATTTTGTGTGGTATTTTAATGAGATCAAGTTACACTGCCCTTGACGTTTCTACCTCTGGAATTTTGGCCCTGACCCAATGCCTTGCACATGGTAGATGCTCAATAAAAATTTGTTGAATTAAATTGAATCTTGTGACTCATCAACCTCTTAACCATATATTTACAAAAGGGAATCAAGATGCATTTTAGCCAGAACTCCCTTAGTTTCCCAGTACTCTTCATAGTCATTTTACTTTATTGGTGAGATAGAGTCTTATCCTGTAGCCTGTGCCACAGGATGTAGCCCATGTTACAGAACGTAGTCCATCCTGTAGCATAAGCTGGCCTGTGATTCGACGAGGTCCATTTAGTAGAGTCCAGGTTGGTCTTGAACTGTCAGTGACCCTCCTTCTTCTGCCTCCCAAGTGCAGGGTTTAAAGGTGTGAGTCACTGTATTTGACCTCTTGTTGTTGTTGCTGCTACTGCTTTCAATCAAAATGTAAAAAATGGAGCTGGGGGTGTAGCTCTGGTCATGCTTGCCTAGCTTGTGAGAGGCCTTGGGTTTGATTCTTAATACTAAAAGAAGAAGAGAAAGAGGAAGACGAGGAAGAAGTCAGCAACTGCAGAGGCAAAGTTAAAATATTACCTATTATGGGAAAAACAAAACCAGAGGACATTTATACAGAGAATTTCTACGGAAGTCTATGCAGTTGATCTCATCTCCACTTATTTTAAGGAAGAATGGCAAGTAGACTCCCATCAGCTCACGACAAGAAAGAGTGGATTCAGGCTTAGAGATGGCTCAGCAGTTAAGAGCA
Source organism: Rhabdomys pumilio (assembly GCA_030674055.1). NCBI lineage: Eukaryota > Metazoa > Chordata > Mammalia > Rodentia > Muridae > Rhabdomys > Rhabdomys pumilio. Next base: position 99,367,245 of record JANHMN010000003.1, read on the forward strand.
CTGGCTGCTCTTCCAGAGGTCTTGAGTTCAATTCCCAGCAACCACATGGTGGCTCACAACCACCATGGGATCTGGTGCCCTCTTCTGGCGTGCAGACATACATGAAGACAAGCACTCATATACATAAAATACATAAATAAATAAAGCTTTCAAAATAAGAGAGAGTGGATTTAACAGAACTATTCTGAGTTTGCTCTATGATTTTTAAAACGTATATACTTTATTTTATCATTTCAAAAATTCTATTTACGCATGTGTGTTTGCCTGAATATGTTTGAACCATGTACATGCGCACACACATGTACACATGTATTGTAGGGAGGTCAGAGAGCAACTTTTGGGAGTTGGTTCTCTTATTCCACCATGAAGTTCTGGTCATTGAATTCAGGTCAGGCCACCAGTCTTGTCAACAAGCTTCTTTACCAAAACAAAACAAAACTCACTTAAGTCTTACTGTTTACTTGAGAAGGTATAGAAATTTAAATGAGAATGCTCCCTATAGATTCAGATATTTGAATATTTAGTCTCTAGTTGGTGGTGCCATTTGGGTATGCTTAGGAAGTGTGGCTTTGCTGAAGGAAGTATGTCATTGTGGGCCAGCTTTGAGGTTTGGAAGCCTCACAACATTCCCAGGGTGCTCTCTCTTATCCCTGTCACGACTCCCTACTACAATGGACTATTGTCCCTTTGGAACCATTAGCCAAAATAAACTCTCTTGTATAAGCTGCGTTGGCCATAGTGTTTCATCACAGGACCAGGAAAGGAACTGATACAGAAGAGGTACCGGGGTTTGGGTGGGATCATGATGAGGTCACTGTGACATCCTGGGGTGCATTGATCCATGGGATAGCAAGATTTTCTTGTCCAGGAGGAAGCTGGAAATTATGAGTCTTCATTTCTGCGTGGAGATTGGGAGAGGAGTAATTCCCAAACTAGAGATCATGGTGGGGGCTCTGATAATGGATTCAACTGGGTTAGACCCAAGGGGCACATTTGCAGTAATTCAAACCCTTGGCAGTAAATAATTGAATGTGAACTTCAGGTCAGCAAAGAAATGAAAATTTATTTTGGAGACCATGAAACAGAACAAGGCCAGGACTTTGTGGGAAGGATTTTGTGGTAATTCCACTCTCCAGGCCGAGGCTAATGACTGCTGCTTTTCTACTCAAACAAAAATTGGGGTTTTGAAGAGGCAGCTGTATTAACCAATTAATACAACTCAGAAAAGGTAGCCAGGATTTGAGGCTTGGATAGAGTCATGTAAATGGAAGCTAAAGTGGTACAGAGTGAGGTTGGGATGAAAGTGTTCCCAGATATTATGTATCTTACAATTACAGCATTATTTTTACATTTTCTTTAAAACGTAATCCCCTTGTTCTTGGCTGATGCTGGCTCAGTCAGGAACATTTACAGCTACCTCCTCCCCCACTGCCTGCTACAGGGGCTGCAGCATGTAGGAGCTCCCAGACTCCATTCCAGTGGAGATGGCTGGGTGGCACAGCTTGGGAAGCTGGTAGCCTCCATCTATGCAGGTTTCCATTTCTGCACAGAATGGCAAAGATCAGTGAGGAGCAGAAGCTGCTGTTGCTACCTTCTTGCAGTGTGGAGCTTCAACACAGTGCTCATGTAACAGCTGTCCTGTGACCAAGAGCAGGAAAGCTGAAAGCTCAGAGCAGTGTGGAACACATACAGAGGGGATCCCATCACCCCAGTGATGCCTGTTAACAGCTATGCTGTTCTAGGTCACTTGTTTCTTTTCTTTTTTCCAAAGAGAAAAGTATTTGGCTGGAGAGATAGTTCCGTTGGCAAAGTACTGGCTACCAAAACACAAGGACCTGAATTTGGATTCTTATTACTCAAGCACAAAGCTAAATGGACAGGGTGTACCTATATAATCCTAACAATGGGGAGCCAGGCAGGAAGATTCCTGGAGTTTGCTGGCCAGCTAGTCTAGCTGAATCAGAGAGCTCTAGGATCAGTGAGAGGCCCTGCCTAAAAAAATAAGGTGGAGAACGATTGAATAAGACACCTGATTTTGACCTATGACCTACATATACAAATGCACACACTTGGGAATATGCACACCTGTGCATGCGCACACACACACACACACACACACACACACACACACACACACACCCCACAGAGTCTTTATCTTTTTAAACTAGTAAACAGGCTCTCACTCTGAGCTTCCCACTAGAACAGCTAGTGGAATTTTTCAAACGAGTCCCCGTTGCTTAGCTCACTCTGGAATTTTTGATGACCAGACCTAACTAAGCCTCTGCCAGCTCTAATGTACAATGCACACCAAGAGCCTGTTGGTTAAGCCAGTGTTTGTGGCTTGAAGTGTTTTCTTGCCTTTCTCAGCTGGATGCAAGTGTGATCGATACACCTCACAACTCTGCTGAAACAGTTGAAGACCATTGGGGCTTCTACTTCCAAGGAACTTGGTCTCGACCCCTAGGAGCACTCTAAGAAACTGTGGAGAACTACAAATATGTTATTATTATTATTATTATTATTATTATTATTATTATTATTATTATTATTTCTATTCCAAAAATCCTTCTAGGCATTACTTCCTGGCTCAGAAATACTGGGACAAGGCTGACTTTAGTTTTCTATCTCTATAAACCTCAAAAACACCTGGGGAATGCCAATGTTTTAGCAACCATCTCCCAGGTTGTATTTTGCACTCTAAAATAGCACAATAACATTAATTCACTGATAGAGTTTAATCTTCTATTTCAAGTGTTTTAAAATTATATACCAGCTATTTGTCCATTAATTAATTTATTAATTAGTTAATTAATTAATCAAAGTAAGGTCTCCTTATATAGCCTTGGCTGTTGTGGAACTCACTGAGTAAACCAGGCTGGCCTTGAACTCACAGTGCTATTCCTCTCTCAGTCTTCCAAGTGCCTGGCATTAGAGATGCGAGCCACCATGGGCACCAATTTTGTCAGTGATCTATCAAGCCATTCACTTTCCTCCACGTTGTTTGCTACAATCCTGGTAGCCACAGAAGCATCATAAAACATGACACTGTGACACTGACTTTGTCCTTGAAATTTCAGTGACTGTTGTCCTCGGGACAAACACAGCTTAGTCACCTAACCTCACCCCCGGCCCTCTCTCTCTTTACCTTCTAAGGGCCGTGCTTTTGGTGTCTCATTGACAAGGCAGTTCAGAATGAGCTGACACACGTGTGAAGGCCTCTTGGGACTCCTCAGACCAGTGAATCAACAGGAAAAAAGAGAGCTCTCTTTCTTAATTTTTTTTTTTTTGAAACAGGGGTCCTAGCTAGAGTTACTATTGCTCTGATGAAACACCATGACCAAGGCAACTTTAGGAGAAAAGGGTTTGTTTGGCTCACATATCTGGAATTGTTTATTTAGCCGTTATGTATGTGTATGAGTTTCAGGTGAGCGGAAATTAGAGAACAGCTTTCAGACTCCTTTCTCTACTTGCACTTTGGGATCTGGTTGCCGAACTCACGTTATCAAGGTTGGGCCAGTAAGTGTCTCTATCTGCTGAGGCATCTCACTGGTTCTCTGTTCATTTATTTTTGAGACAAGGTCTCATGGAGCCCAGGCTGGCTGAGGATGGCATTGAACTTCTGATCTCCCTGCCTCTACCTTCCAAGCTCTTAGAAACAGGAGTACATCTCTGTATTCAGTCCCCGTGGTGCTGAGGGTGGTACCCAGACCCTTATACATCTAACTGAACAACAATCTCATCTATAGACTTCTCTGTAGAAAAGCATCATCAACAGTCTGTATGACTTGAGTCTGGTGAATTCTACTGTGTTGAGTTAAGATTCATTAATGTCAAGGAACAGAATTCCAGTCAAATCACCTCAAATGCTGGCCCTACCCAGGTCCTCAGTTTTGTATAGCAATCAGTTCATCTTTTAAGCCATACCACCAGCTTTTGCTTCAATTTTCTGATCTAATAAAAATAACAAATATAAATTAATAAACAAGCAATATCTATTTTTATCACTTACTGCATTCGATGCACTGCATACTGTGTGATTGGCACAACTCTGGGCTTCAGGGTCTTGTGAGTTGTATATGCACACATATTATTTTTACAGTCTTGTAAAGTGGGCTACATTTGCATTTTAATTGATATACGTTAATTGTACAGAATAGTGAGCTTCAGTATAAGGCTGTCACACACATATAAAATATCCTTTGGTCATATTACTCTCTTGGAAGCTAATTTTTTTCTTTTTGAGACAGGATCTCACTATTTGTTCTGGCTATCCTAGAACTCACTATGTAGACCAGGCTGGCTTCAAACTCAGAGATCTGCCTGCCTCTGCCTCATACATATTTTATAAATGAGGAAACTAAGACTCAGAAAATAAAGTAACTGAGTCATGGGAGCGTCTAACTTAGATCTTGAGCAGACACTCTCTCCAGCTGTCCAGGGCTGTCTGTACTTTCATTTTGCTTTCTAAAACTGGATTATCTCACTACATGACCTCAAACTCACTAGCCACAGGCTAGTCTCTCAACATTCCTTGTGCCTCCCTTGAGGTTGCAGATGTCCTTTTGTCAGTGAATCATCATACCTGATTCCCAAGGGCTGTTCTTGTGGTGTGACACTTGGCCCAAACATTCTCATTCTCTCTCTCTCTCTCTCTCTCTCTCTCTCTCTCTCTCTCTCTCTCTTTCTCTCTCTCTCTCTCTCTTTCTCTCTCTTTCTCTCTCTTGCTCTCTCTCTCTCGCTCGCTCTCGCTCCCTCTCTCTTTCTCTGTCTCTCTCCCTCTCTGTCTCTCTCTGTCTGTATGTGTCTCTGTCTCTTTGTCTGACTCTGACTCTCTCTGTCTCTTTTTGTCTGTCTGTCTCTGTCTGTCTCTCTCTCCCCCCCTTCCCCCCCCTTCTGCCTTCTCCCCTCTTTCTTTGCCTCTCTCATCTTCTTCCAGGGTTGGAGCACATACTATTATCTCAGACTCTAGGGTTCTGGATGGGTCCTTAAGGCCTAACTGGGATAGGGCAACTACTCCTGGGCTGAATTTTACTCCCGTATTCCATGCCTGTCTCCATGGGATATGCTGATCCTGAACCCAATTCCTCACAAGTAAAAATGGCTGTCTCTGAGACCAGCGGAATCTACAGGAAACAAACCTACTATGTGCTGCATTCATTGCTGCTCTTCCACATTCCTTACATCTGGAGATTTGTTAACTACCTGTTAAATACTGAATTTAAACTCGAGACTCATGAGGGTCCTGCTTGAGGGATAGTCAGACAGTCTTGATTTTAGCTTAGTATTAAGGGAAAGTGCCAGCTTTATCCCTGTGTGATGGGAAAGACTTAAGGCTGGAAGTCCACTGAGCAGACCCTGGCAGGTATTTTATTGGCTACATGATCCTCCCTTCTTTACTGCTGGTCCTGTTTAAAACCAAGCTGTGAGCCTTTCCACCCTTTCTGCTAACAGTGTTCTGGGAACAAGAAGCCATCATCTCCTGATTTACCCCATCTAGCTGTCACTGCCTGGTTGATGAACCCAACTGTGTATTTTAAAATTATTCTTATTTAGGGGTTTCTTTATTCTGCTACTATAAAACATAAGCATGGAGCCTCGTGGGAACATGGGACCTGGGGTGACTTACCTGCATGTTTTCTGAGTCTCTGTCACCAAATTTGGGTCAAGAATAAACTTAAGTTTTATTCCTGTTGAGGTATGAGTTGTGCCTTTTGTGTCAGCAGCTCCATTTATACGCCATCACACCCTTGTATCTTTATATTGTCTCTTGTACCTACAGAATAGGTAAATGAAACACAATTTTTACAACAAGACATATTTTTTAAATTTTTTATTACTTTATGTGTATGGGTAACCCCCCCCCACACACACACACCGTTGAATGTATGTCTGGATACCTTGTGTGCTTGTTATCTGTAGAGGCCAGAAAAAGGCATTAAGATCCTCTATAACTAGAGTTACCAGCAGTTATGAGCTGCCATATGAGTGCTAGGAATTGAAGCTTGGCACACTGGAAGAATAGCCAGAACTCTTAACTCTTGAGCCATCTGTCCAGCCCAAGATCTATTTGTTTTAAAATTATGTGTGTATGTGTGTGGATTTGTGTATATGAGTTTAGGAAGAGGTCAGAAGAGGCTGTGGGATGCCCTGGAGCTGGAGTTACAGGTTATGAGCCTCCCTTAGTGGGTGCTAGGAACTGAACTTGGGTCCTCTGCAAGAGTAATATATGCTTTTAACTGCTTAGACCTTCTCCAACTCCCATAAAATGTAATTCTAAAAGAGTGTGGCTCATGGCTTGGTAAATTAATACAGTGAAAATGACCATTCTACAAAAAAAACTATTTATAATCAAAGCCTCCATATTATTCTTCATAAAAACAGAAAACAAACAAACAAACAAACAAACAAAAAACTACTCGTATGGAACCACAAAAGACCCTGGATAGCCAGAAGAATCATGCTGGAGGGATTTTCATCCCAGATCTCAAAATACATTACAGAGCTATAGTAATAAAAACAGTATGGCACTGACCCAGAAACAGACATGTAGACCAAGGGAACAAAACTGAAGACCTAATCATGAGTACACTTAGCTGCAGCCATCTAATATTTGACAAAGATGCCAAATGATAAACAAAGAAAAAGCCACTGGAGTATAGACAGCATCTTCAACAGATAGTGCTGGGAAAACTAGATGTCTACATGTGGAAGAATAAAATTAGAATTGTATCTGTTACCTTGCACAAAAACAGACTCCAAATAGGCCAAACCCAAGACACCAAAACATCTAGAAAAAGACCACAAGCAGGAAGTACCATGTAGTCATCAAAAGAATTTTCTCAATGGGATGTCAGTTGCTCAAGCATCAAGGCCAACAATCAGTTTTATGAATGGACCTCTGAAAGCATAAAATCCTCTGTACAGCTGAAGAAGTGTGCACAGAATGGGGATCTTGTCAGCTGTAACATCTGTCTGACAGAGGATTAATATCAAGAATATATAAAGAACTCAAAAAAAATCAAAAAAAAAAAAACCAAAAAAGAAGAAAGAGGAGGAGGAGAAAAAGGAGGGGGAGGAAGAGAAGAAGAAGGGAGAGGAGGAGGAGAAAAAGGAGGGGGAGGAAGAGAAGAAGAAGGGAGAGGAGGAGGAGGAGGAGGAGGAGGAGGAGGAGGAGAAGAAGAAGAAGGAGAAGGAGGACGAGGAGGAGGAGGAGGAGGAGGAGAAGAAGAAGAAGAAGAAGAGGGAGAAGAAGAAGAAGAAGAAGAAGAAGAAGAAGAAGAAGAAGAAGAAGAAGAAGAAGCAGCAGCAGCAGCAGCAGCAGCAGCAGCAGCAGCAGCAGCAAAACCTAACAAAACCAAAGTATTCAGTCAAAGAATGGGCCTGGGAACTAAACAGAGTTCTCAAAAGTAGGAAAAAAATGGCTAAGAAGTAACTAAAAAAATATACATCATGCCCAGTAATTGATCAGGGAAATACAAATCACAATAACTTGAGGTTTCACTTACCCCAGTCAGAATGTCTAAGCTCAACAAAACAGCAGACAAAGATGGTGGAGAGGGCACAGGCAAAAGGGAACCCTTATTCATTGTTGGTGAAATTGCAAAATGATCCAGCCAGTCTGCAAATCAGTGTGGAGACCCTCAAAAAGCTAAAAGCAAATCTACAATATGAGTCATCTATACCACTCTGTGATGTATGCCCTCAGAAATCAGCATTCTACCCCACAGATCCCTGCTTAGTCATATTCACTCATAATACCCAGGAATTGGAGCCTTCAACTCAAGATCACCTTGCCTCAGCCTCCCAAGTGCTGGGATTACAGATATGTGTTACCATGCCTGGCTTTTTCTCCTGAGTATTTTCTATCTGTGGCCAGTTGACTCTTTGGATATGGAGCATGTGGGTAGGCAGACAAACTCTATCATGTACAGCATGTTTTGAATACACACACACACACACACACACACACACACACACACACACACACACACACACAGAAACACACACATACACTCTTCTGGAATTAACTGAGTTAACTGAGTTCATTAAACATCTTTTCACATACTCATGTGTCTGTTTATTTATTAATTTCTTTACTTTTATTTACTCATGGCGCATGTGTACAGGCAGCCCTAGAATCTCAAGGCAAATTATCTTGAGACAAGGAAGAAGTTTACTGACAGAATTCTTTCCTGAATTCAAGGACAAGTCTGCACCAGCACGAGACCCTGAGGTTCTGGGCCAGCGTTACAGGCTGAATATTTGTGGGGTTGTTTTTCTTGTCAAACTTGATTCAATTTTTTTCTTTTCTTAAAATTTATTTTATTTGGTGTGTGTGTGTGTGTGCGTGAGCATGTGTGTATGTCAGAACACAAGTGTGTGGAATTGACTCCTTCCTTTTGTTCGTGGGTTCTGAGGCTCAGACTCACTATGGCAGGCTTGTACAGTGGGCACTTCATCTTCCGAGGGATCACCCTACTCTTGCTTCAGTATTTCCACCTAACAATAAGACAACAAATGTAAATTAACTGACAAGTACTAATGCATTACTTACTCTGTGCTATCGCCAAGTACTGTGGGGTTTGACGTTTATGGGTTGTGTATGTGGCATGTATTGTATTTATAGTCTGACAGGTAGATTGAACTTTATATTTTAATTTATATACATGAATTGTACAAAATAATTGGTCCCATTTTGACATTTTCATACTTACATGTAATGCACTTTGATCATAGTGTCTTCCTGGACATTTTAATTTAAAAATTGTTTTGAAAATAAAATAATAAAATTCTTTCTTTTTGCTCACTCCTATTTCTCTCTCTAGCCCTTCCCTTGTTTTCACTCCCCTGCTCTCTCTCAGATTCTTGGTCTCTGTTTCTTTAATTGCTGTTAGATATTTGTATACACAGTCCTAAATTTATAAATACAACCTGCTCAGTCTCTATAATGTTACTTTCAGGACTGCCCACTCGGCATTGGATACCCACGTTAGGGGGCTCTTCCCTGAGGAAGACTCTCTCTCCTGCTCTCAGCATTCCTCAGCTACCTGGAGTTCTTGGTCTAGCATGTTGGGGGCCTCATGAACGCTCCCATGTTTGCATGTTTACTTGTGTTGTCCTGGTTCAGGTCTTTGTAGGCAGCCATGTTGCTAAGACTTCATGGGTGTGGCATCTCTGACATTTCTAGGAAACTCCTTGTTCCTCCCGCTCTTACACTCTTCATCCACTACACCTTCCCTGAGCCGGGGCTCAGCTCCACAATTCTGCATTTTGATCAGCTGTAGTTTTCTATAATGGGCTATGTCTACTGCAATGAGATATGTCTTTGTCGAAGGGTAGGTTCCATGCTATCAGTGGGTAGTAGTAGCTTTAATTTTATCTGTATTTTCTTAATGAGGAAACGAAGACTAAGAGAAAATTAAGTAATTGACTTATGTAAATGGTTGACTTGAAATTTTAAGCTAGATTTTCTTGCTTCCAAGGACTGTCTGTTTCTTCTTTTTCCTTTGCTTTTTGGGGCTGAGTCTCACATATGTGACTAACTGGCCTGGGACTCACTATGCAGCTCCAGGTTAGCCTCAAACTCTCAACCACCCTCTTGCCTCAGCTGTGATTAAGGTGTGAATCAGTAGGCCTGGCTTCCAAGGGCTATCTTGTCAGGTGACGCCTGCCTCCCCCTACCAATCTCTTAATCTGGTTCTCCAGGTATGGGGTAGGCTCTCAGACTCCAGGTGTTAGCTGGTTTCTTGAAGCCTAATTAGCATGAGTCAGCTGCTCTTACTGTACTGACTTTGGCCTCAGGGTTGGTGTACCAGTCTCTGTGGTATTCTCTGAGCCTGAGCCCAATTTTCCACATGCAAGGATAGGTGGTTCTGAAGCTCGTGGAAAGTCATCGAAGGAAATGGTTTTGTCTATCATGTCTACTGCTGACCTCTGCCTCCAAAGCTGATTTCTTGCCAATTAATTATTAAAGAATGTGTTTTAAAAAAAACTGGCCCCATAAGGGTCCTACTAGAGGGATAATTGGATATTCTTGGTTTTGGCTATGTGTTATATTTTTGTTTGTGAGGTTTGGCAAGAGATATAGAAAGATATGGAGGAGACTGTGTACTGGGCTAGCAAGAAGGCTCAGAGGGTAAAGGCATTTGTCTCTAAGCCTGAATACCTGAGTCCAATTCCTATGACCCACATGGTTGAAGGAGAGAACCCAGTCTTTCAGATCATCCTCTGACCTGCCACGTACACAAAATAAATAAATAAAATGTAATACAATGTTGTTGGCTGTGTAATAACTCTCTTAGTTGTTATTATGACCTGGCCAGCCCCTCAATAATCACAGAGTCCTATCATTTATTTAATCAGTGTTAGCACAATTACTGGGCAATTTACCCCTAAACTTTATTTCTATGCTAGACTGGCTATTTCCCAACTGTGTTTCCCAAGTTACTTGCCAATAGCCATCCTGTCTGTGCTGGATTGACTCCATCAGGCCTTTTTCTGGTTATCTATTTTCTTTCATCTCTTTCTCTCTCGCTCTCTCTTTCTTTCTCCCTCTCCCTCTTTCTCTCCTTCCCTCTCTGCCTCGTGGTCCCTACCTGTAACCCCCAGCCCAGGAACTAAAGCCCTGTTTATCTCCACTCTCCCCAGTCATTAGTTGTCAGCCATTTATTTAGCTAGAGGACACTGATGAGCAAACATCATTTGGTGTACGTGAGAATGTGCTTGTCTGGACTGCAACCAGATCTTGAGGGCCAGTATTTAGCATGTGAATACATAGCAGCACCAGGTCAACCCACAACAGTGTAAAAATATTTATGTATTTTTAAATTATGTGTGTGTGTGTGTGTGTGTGTGTGTGTGTGTGTTTGTGAGTTTGTGCACATGAATGCAGATGGCTGTGGAGTCCCAAGAAGACAGCCATATGCCCTGGAGCTTACAGAGTGTGTAAGCCATTTAAATTGGGTCCTAGGAACTAACCTGGATCCTTTTCTGGAGTGATTTGTGCTCTGAACTGTGGAGCAGTGAGTGTCTCCAGCCCCAATAAAGTATGATTTTAAAAAGGAGGCTATGTCCACAGAGAGGCAGAGACAGAGAGAGGTTGGGGTGAGGCTGTGAGTGTAGGTAGAAGACTCTGCTGCAGGGAATTTAGAAAAACTGCAGGAGAGGGGTAAGACAGAGACAGGGGATTAACAATTTTTCTGATTTACTTAGTTGAGAAATAATTTTTGAATATACAACCTCCTCTTGGTATCCACAGGAGTTTAGTTCAAGGTTCTCCCAGACAGATGTAAATCTTTGGATGTCTCTGTCATCTTTATTTACTAAATGTTTAGGCTAGCACAAAATGTAATGGCTTCTTCATGGCTTCTTCAAACATATCCCAGCCTTTTACATAAAATGCTTTAGTATTTGTGTAAAACAAACCTTTTACAGACTTTTAATTTGAAGTCATTTTTAGGTGTAAATATTACATAAGTAGTTGCTAGACTCTATTGCTTGTAGAATAAAAACAAGATTATATGCATATATTCAGTATACATAAAATTAAAAATTTTCTTTTTTTCTCCCTCTGTCTATCCCTTTCTCTCTTCCTCCCTCCTTCCCTTCCTTTCTTTCTTTGTAAATGTTACTTCTCTTGTCGAGGCAGGTCCGCCCAGTCTCTTCTCACTTGAACTCACTGTGTAACCCTGGCTGCCTTCAACCCCACCCCCACCCCCACCGTCCCAAGTGCTGGAGTTACAGACATGAGCCACCACACCTGTTTTTTGTTTGTTGTCTTCCCTCAGTATTTCTCATCTCATCTCATATACCTCAGTATTCAGTTAATTTTAAAGATATGAAACATGTGGGCATGGAGGGCAGACTGTCTTTATCATGAACAACATGGTGTTTTTGAATATGTATACTTCGTGGAATGGCTAAATAAGGTGATATGTATCATATATGTATATATATTATATATAAGTATATAATGTATACATACACACAAATATATATATTATACTTCCTGTAGTGTTTAAAGGGTTAAAAAATATATTCTTGCTGGGTAATGATGGCACAAACCTTTAATCCCAGCACTCAGGAGGCAGAGGCAGATGAATCTCTGAGTTTGAGGCTAGCCCGGTCTACAGAGAAAATCCCAGGACAGTCAGGGCTACACAGAGAAACTCTGTTTTGAACAACCACATATACACTACACCATTTTCTGAGAACTCTGTTGGGTAGCCTGAGAAAGCGCATTTGTCTCACTTTGCTCTTTGCTTAGCTCTGTCACATTACATGAGGCCAGAGCACAGCTGTCACACACACACACACACACCAGAGCACAGCTGTCACACACAACACACACACAGACACTCGCACTAAAGACAGAATTCTTGAGCCTGCATGGGAGACTCCTGGGTAAGTGCTGATGTAATTTTTTTTTTTCAAAAACTATAAAAGGCTTCTGAGTTAAGCATTTGCTCAGCTGGTCCTTGCCAAAGACGGCAGGTGCTTTGTGTCACTGTCTGTTGACAATGGCTGTGCGCACGCTCTGAACCTCAAAGGCATAGTTATTCCAGGGTAAAATGATTTGAGGATGGTGAGCTACACCAGAGATCTGCAGGGGTCACACTAGGGCTCCTGGTCTTCCAGACAGTGCTGTTGGTAGAAAGAGGAAACGACAGCCAGTTCAGCCCCCACTGTACCCAAGCACACAGGTCTTCAGTGTTGCCACCCATGTTTCAATTAGGATGTCCTATTTGTTTGAATCAGAGGAATGCAAATTCTAAGTTTTCTTATTTCTCTTTTCCTACAATGTGAGGCCCAGGCAGACAGGACTTACTGATAGTCATTTATGAGACAGACAAGTTCATGAAATAACTCCCAAGTCCTCTCTTTCCTAATTCTTTACACTCCTTGGCACAGGCGCCTGCTCACCACAGGTGTCTCCTAAGAGCTTATGTCCCAACGTTTCCTTCTCATCCTGGAAACGGAAGTTCACTTTGAAAGTGGCTCTATTGTTTGTCCGGTTTAACCTCCAGCTGAGTGGGAGCAACTGGCTGCATGTTTGGCCAGTCTGCACACCGTGTGTTTTTGTGATCTGTAACATTTCCTTTCAGATCAAGTATGGCCTGGCATGACAGCAAGAGCCAGCATATCCAGAGTAGCTAGGATCCCACTTTCATCTTCCCTGCTTTCTGCTGGTGTCATTTGCATTCTGATGTCCACAGAACTCTACTTTTCTCTGTTCAGAAAGAAAGTAGATGGAACTAAGTATAGGCGGGTGAGATTGGACCTGAAGATATTTGAATCTGGATCTAGAGAGATGGATCAGTGGTTAAGAGCCTGAACTGTGTTGTTTTTACAGAGGACCTGTATTTAGTCCCTAGTTTCCATGTCAGAAGGCCACAACTGCATGTAACTCCAGCCCCAAGGGGTTTACTACCTGTCTCTAGACTTCTCCCCAGACACCTGCGAGAACATCTACATATTCATCCCCCAAATTAAAAATAGTATAAATTAAAAATCAGGATTTTGGATCCTCTTGATGGAGAAAGTGAAACAAAGTAACCCTTTCATTTATAATTTGTAAACTGTTTTGTCCCCTAACAAGGAGGAAGTGTCTAAAGAAATGCTTCCTATAGGAATAATATTATTTATTATTAAAATCATGAATAAATAAAAACATTGCATATCAAAATTAACAATACCTAAAGTTTATATACTCTTAATGAACTTATATACAGATAGGATTGGCATTGAAAATGGAAGATCTGAAGCTTCGCATTACATTTTACACTTTTAGCATGAAGTATATTTTATGCACATATCCACCATCTAAACCAAAGAAGTCTATGCAATTTAGATTTTTTAAAAAAGTTTGATTTCCTTCTTTTTGAGGCAGGGTCTCACAATCTAGCCTTGATTGGCCTGGAACTTGTTTTGTAGACCAGGCTGGCCTTGAATTCACAGAGATATACCTACTTCTACCTCCTGAGTTTGGTATTAAAGGCAGACACCACCACTCTCATCTATTTGTTTTGATTTTTTTAAAGACAAAGCTAGCCGCAAGCCATGAACTCCTAACCTTCCTGCTTCTCCTTCCCAAGTGCTGGGATTACAGGTGTGAACGAACCCATTCCCAGTGTTTTTCCTGCTGTGGGTCGAAACCCAGGACTTTATGCTAGGAAAACACTATACTGGCTGGGCTCGCTTCTCTTTCATAAGAAAAAAAACAAAAAAAAAAAAAAAAAAAAAAAAAGCAAATAAACAAATCCAACCTGAATTTGGAATGAGGATGATCTGATAACTTGGTTCTAAGAACCTGAATGAATTTTTCACTTTGCAAAATTAGGTTAGCTGTTGACATGAATTACAGAGTTGACTTTTCCAAATGGCTCTGGCCTGGTTTTATTTTGTTGCTGTGATAAAACACTCTGACCAAAAGCATCTTAGGGAAGAGACAGGTTTATTTCAGCACTTCCAGATCATAATCTGTTATTGAGGCAGGAACTCAAGACAGGAACCTGGAGCAGAAATCATGAAGGAATGCTATTTACTCCCTTGTCTAGCTTCCTTTAACGTCTCAGGTCTACCTCGTAGGGATGGTACCATCCACAACAGACTGGGCTTTCTCATATCAACCATCAGTCAAGACAAACTCCTCACAGACATGATCATGGGTCATGGGTCATGGGTCATGGGTCATGAGTCATGGGTCATGGGTCAATCCATAATTGGTAGTTCTTCAAATGAGGTTCCCTTTTCCTAGGAGACTCTAGGCTGTGTCAGGTTAACACAGGACAGGTTTCCTTTTGAAGCAGGGTTTATTTTCCAAGTATGTATTTAAATAATCTGTTATCACTCACTTTTAGAAATTTTCTTTTTTTCTTTTTTTTATCTGACAAGGAGTTTAACTTTATTCATGGCCCAAGCAACACAAACAAAATCATAGTGAAGTATTATTTTCACCCTTCAAGTTAGCTAATATTTAATTTAATGATGGAAATCCACAGGAGCTGAAGGTGATGAAGAGGAAGACAACGTCAGACACAGAGGCATAAGACTTTTCTGAAGAGTTATCTGGCAACTTTTATCTAAGTTAAAATATAATTTCTTTTACACAAAAAAATTAACTTCATTTTCTAAGGAAATAAATTATGCAACTTAAAGCATATTCATCTTATGATCCTATTAAAAATGGAGAAAACTAAAACCCACTAACTGTTCATCAAAAGAAAGGCATATAAATAAATGCAAGGCCATGATATGTTAGAATATTTTCTGTGTTTGCATGAAAAGATGTCCATAATTATTTAAAAAATAAAAAGAAAAGATTTTCAGCCATGTGCATGAAAGAATTTATGCAAACAAAATTGTGTACATAAAGTTTAATATTATAAACAAAATAGGCATGATTGCCACTCATCCTTTAGTCACAGGAGATGGGAAATGCACATGACTGGGAAACAGTAACCCTGATCACAGATTCCTCTTAGAAAGACAATAAAGAAAAAACCCTCGTTGACTCTATTGGGGGGTTGTTAGTATCACAAATGTAGTACTCTGTGTCTGGATGCCTGCTCTGGTATCCTTTAGAAGTTGGATGTTTCCGTGAAATGAACACTTCTGTTCTCAGGCCACCTGGAACAAGATCAGTCCTAAAACACAAAAAGAAAGATGTGGAATACGAACCTCAGGCTGGAGTGTGAAGAAGTTGCTACCACTTTCCCTGAACATCAGGATTTAGGGGAATCAAGAAAATTTCTATTTTTGGGAGGTGGTTGGCTCTTGCTTCATGTCTGGTCACAGCAGAAAGGAATGTGGGGGTCATTCTAGGACCCAGGGAATCTGAACAGAGGGAATTGCTTGTGAGAGTCTCTGTGTTGTAATTCTCTTTTCTCCAATTGTTTACTAACAAATTGTTGAGTCTCAGCCCAGCGTGGGTTATCACAAAGGGAAGTGGTGCCGTCTGTACAGCCTCATGCTGGGGCAGGAAGGCAAGTTCAGGCAAGTTGGATTCTGAGAGGAGCAGGTATTTAGACATAAGAATCTGCAGCATGGAGCCAGAGAGCTGGCAGAGGTGAAAAGAGCAGGAGAATTGTCTGGAGTTGTAGGCATTCTCCAGGGGAGCCTGGTCAAAGCTCAAGTATGAGGAGACTCAGGTTGCAAGGATGTGCAGCCATAGGTGGATGAGTGTAGAAGGTGGTGAAGTCTGACTCCGGCTGCATTAGGGCCCTGAGATCAGCCCTATTGTTGTTAGGAGACGTCTGTCCTCTGGGCCTCACGAAACATTGCCACTGTGGTTACCCATGGGAAGTGAATTGATGGATCTCCGCAGTGCCTGCTGCCTCAGATGTTCTAGGAGCTTATGAGGTGCTAGAGGCCCTGTTGGAGTCAGTCTGGTCTGATTCCCACCAGTCTCCCCTACCTCCCCCATTCTCCTTTCCCTGGTGTGTTTCTCTCCTCTGGCATGAATTGTGGGGCAATGTTGGAATATTTCAGTACATGTAGCCAGAGCAATGCTGTAATCCATTTGGAGTCTTTCTTAAGTGGAGAGTCTTGTATTTTCGATGGTTACATTCTTGGAAATTATGGCTCTGAGGTCTCTCTGACTGCAGGAGGGGAAACTCCCATTTAGATTGTGACATGCTGAGAAATTTTGGAACTTTTCTTTTTTTTTTTTTTTTTTAAATGTAGGAGAGACAAACCAGAAGGAACACAAGCAAAACTTCAGTTTCAAAGTAGCAAAAGAATACACAACTTTCTTGAAATGTATACATCGAATGGACCAGGCCATGCCAGAGGACAGGCCACAGAACTGTGTGACAGAGTTTATTTTCCAAAGATCATCACTGCGGCTCTCTCCTGCTTCATGCTTGTTCTGGATGACACTTGGACATTGTGCACTCCCTTTGAAAGATAGGGTCTGCCGGGCGGTGGTGGCGCACGCCTTTAATCCCAGCACTTGGGAGGCAGAGGCAGGCGGATTTCTGAGTTCGAGGCCAGCCTGGTCTACAGAGTGAGTTCCAGGACAGCCAGGACATAGAGAAACCCTGTCTCGAAAAGCCAAAAAAAAAAAAAAAAAAAAAAAAGAAAGAAAAAGAAAGAAAGAAAGATAGGGTCTACCACCCTTCTTGAATCAACAAGTTTGTAACTTTAAAGGAAGTAATATTATGGAAGGTATGTGTGCACACGCGTGCACACAGGAGTGCTGGGGACGGAACTCAGAACTTTGTGTGTGCTTAGCAAATGTCTGCCATTGACTTACATGCCCAGCTCTGTATGTGATTTCTGAGTCTAGGCCGTCGATGGTGATGTGATAACATAGCTTCTGCCTGTTTTTCAAATTAAGCTAATTAATTTATCAGATTGGTGTGTATGTTTGTGTGTGTGTGCATCCACGTACATATATGTGTACACAGAGGCCAGAGGTCAACCTCGGGTGCTCCCCAGGCACTGTTCACCTTGTGTTTTGAAGCAGGGTTTCTTTCTGAGACATGGGCTCCCCAGGCTGTTCAGTGAACAAGTGGGCTATAGAATCCTCCTGTCTGTCTCCATAGTGATTGAGGTTAAAGAGCAACACCACGCCTGGCTTTTTTTTTTTTTTTAAAACATGGGTACTAGGGATCAAACCCAAGTGCTCATACTTGCATAGCAAACACTTTGACAACTGAGCCATCTCCTGAGCCCCTTCTGCCTGTTTTCTATGGGATGTCCATTCTTGGAGCCTGCATTTGATACCTGTTGCTCTATATAAAAATAAATGGATTCCAAAACATCAGCTTAAGATAATATGCATCTGTTATTCATTTCACGATTTGTCTGAGTTAGGAATTCACCCATGGTTCAGCTGGATCCTCTGATTCTGGACCTGTGTTACAAGATTGTGACTGAAGATTTTAAAAAGGCCTAGGTGAGGGAATCTCATCTGAAAGTCTAGGTGGAGAACACACCCTTTCCAAGGTCACTTTGGCTTGAGGGGAAGGTTTAATTCTTTACGGTTTGTTAAACTGAAGGCCCCAGTTCCCACTGGCTGTCAGAGTCTATTCAGTATGGCAGCTTGCTTTGCTAAAGCTAGCAAGAGTGATGGAGAGAAATAATCCTTCACAAACCTTTGTAATCTAATGATGAGGAAACAGTTCTCTCAATGTGGCCATGTTCTATTGGTTAGCTGCAAGTTATTCAGGGAATGGGATCACACAGGCTGTAAGGTCCAGCAGGTAGGGATCACTGGGGACGATCTTAGAGACTTCTTACCACAGAAACTAGCCACTGTGTTGTGAGAAAATCGGAGAGGTGGAGGGGCACAAAGACTAGACAGATGAGCAAAAGAGTCAGCAGTTAATTTCTGAATCCCACCATTCGGTCACCCCAGCCCTGAGGCTCTAGCCAGTGTGGAGCAAATAACAGCTGGCCTTGTCATGCCCTTTGTAATCCTGACCCATATAACTCTTGAAAATAACAAACCCGTGCTGTTTTGCGCCACTAGCTAGTATCTGAGACAATCCACATGTCTCGAAGTTTCACTGTTCACCTGGTTACCTAGTTGGACCACATGAAGTGCTCAGTAAGTGATTTGGCACTTGGGTTGAAATTACAAGTCAGGCCAGTTTGCAGTCTGAATCCTTTGGGAGTTTACACAGGTCTAAAAACCTTGCAATTCTCTGCTTGTTGCAGGCACAATTTTGGCTCATCAAATAAAAGCAGTATTTTACTTTGGGCCTCTTGCCTCTAATAGCAGTCTATAAAATGCCTTTGAAGGCATAGGGCAGATCAAGCTTTCCTAGTTTGGTCCCGGGACTCAGCTCAGATGTCATGGCCAGGGGCACACCTTTGAATGAGGTAGGATGTTCTAAATGTCTTCATTAGTCCATTTTGAATAAGGCAATCATTGCTCTTGGTCTGGCATGAATTATATATCAGAACAATTGTGTCTGCTTTCTGTGTTCCTTTTTCTCATTGTTGTGACAAACACCCAAACTGAATCTTAAAGGAGGGAGCATTTATTTTGCCTCACAGTTTGAGAAGACACAGTCTGCCAAGGGGGAAGACATGATGGCAGGAGTGAATTATGATTGTGCTGCCATGGCTTGTCACATGACACAACCAGGAAGCGGAGCTCTCAACTTGTCTAGGATATAAACTTCTAGCTCTGCCTTCTATTGTTCCACCTCTGCCAGCCAGACCTATGTGCAAAGGATCTACTGTCTCCCCAAAGATGCAGTGTGCAAACACAGTGCCTGTGGGGGACATTTCACATTTAAGACAACATTTTCTGTGTACTCATATGCACCGAAGTGGAAGAAGGCTTGAAGAACCTTAACAACTGGCATTAGAATTCTTCTACAGGAGGAAAGGGGCTTTGAAAAAAATATTGATAAAGAAACATCAGGTGCACAAGAATGCCCATCTTTTCTAGCTTCTATACAAGTGTTAGGAAAAGAATGTATGTCTGACACTGAAGAGGTTTACAAGAGAAAATAACAGGAGAGAGAGAAGAAGCAGAGGAGGAAGAGATTCATGTGAGCATAGCTGCCATGAAGGAAGAGAGCCAATAGGGAAGGCGTCATTGGGGTTGTTCACAAGGCCTGGAGAAAAACAGGAATACATAGAAGAACTATGGCTTGTCTGTTTTCTAATGAGTGAGGGGACACCCTGCACCCATCATTTTCAGCAAAGTATACTTATCTAATATGCAGCATGCTAATGTCTTTCATTACAGGGCAAAATTTGGTGCTTGGATTTATTTAGTGCAGAACAAACACACTACTAAAGGAACATTATCCCTGGGAAACGAGCCCAGGAGAAGATATGTGTCCTGGGTCTTATAGAAAGAAACATTGCAGGAAGCATTAGACTTCCATGGGTCACAGTGATGCAGATTTTGAGCATTACCATAATGTAGCCCTTGTGATATGTCGTGATACAGGGAGGCCTTAAGTGATGCAGAGGCTCTTCCACCCGTGGATGAGAGTGAGGTCCAGACCTGGGTCTTATATCTTTTCTCATTTTCACACCTGTACTCTTTCCATGGACCTTGCTCCTGACCCGCACCTATTGGCCAGTCCCTACTCCAGGATGCTGGGGCAGTTTGGTGATACAAGCAGTTATCTAACTAAACCCAGCCCAATGATCTAGGGACTCTACCTAAAATCAGCCCCTGATTTTATTTTCCTGACTTTAAATTCAGATCTTGAAAGCAAGACTTGTCTTGTTCCCGAGTTTCAGGCCATCCCTCTTTCTCCGCTCTGCAGGTCTGAGGACTTGTTGAATTTCTGATTTAGAATAATTTTGTACATTTTTTTCTCTAATATTCCACCTGCTCATTTTTTCCTGGGAGACAGGAACAGCAGGCTTCATGCATAGATGTGAGTACAGGCTTGTTCTTTGACGTCTGGAAAGTCATATTTACTCTCTGGTCCTTGGATTGCTAACCTTGAAAGCAGTGTGATTACTAACTCAGCAAGCTTAGATACATGTTCACTGGCAACATGGATAGTCTTGGGAATTACCTGGTTTTGACAGGGGCTATACAGACATAATGACGGTTGGGACAGCTTGTGATTGCAGGCTTCATTGAGTGGGAGGTATGGCCATGGAGCACAAAGTAAAGACATGCCTGAAGTATTGGTTTTCAGCCTTAGGTGATTGAACATAGAAACTCAACAGGTTGTAGAGCAGAATCTGTTAAGTGGGAAGTGCCTACTAGGATAAGCAGAGACTCAGAACTATAGCCAGAACCTGAACCTGAAAGATCTGGGTTTAGACCAAGATTTAGTTTTTAGGAATCTTGGGAGAGGCAGAGGCGAAAAAAAAAAAAAAACCCAGGCTGAAGGTTAAATGTGGACTGAATTCAGATAATGGGAAGGTTGTGACTGGATCACTATGTAGTTATTTCTAGATCAGCAGTTGATTGGGATAACAGTAGTAAAATACTCTTATAGGTCAGCCTGGTACATTGGGATTGGTTAGGCTCTCCTCTTTCTCCTCAAGGCTAATCCTGGATGGGCTTATACCCACCTATGGAGAGGGATGGATTGCTAATACCAGATCTCTCTAGCAGAAGATTCTATGGTTCCCTAGGCATTATCAGACACACTGTGGAAAATGAAGACGATTCCTTGCAGGCCACAGTGCCCTCATGTTCATGCAGGAAGAATAGACCAGCCCATCTCTGACCTGGTCCTCTTGGCATTATACGTGTTGAACCAGTCAGAACAATATACAGAGTTGTGGGGTTCACTGCAGTGAGGCAGAAAGAAATGTCAGTGGCTGCTGTAGAGCAGGTACTTCATAAATGTTTCCAAAAGAGGAAAGCTGAGTGAAATGAAGAGGGGAGGAGGAGAGCTGGGAGACAGGACACATTAGCAGTGACTCTGGGAAATAGGGCTTCCCTCGTGGCCTCCTCAACACTGACAACGGAGCCTCGACCTTTGCCTTATAATAAGAAAACTAATTCTCAAAACACATTTTCAGATTATAAACTGCTGGAGTCAGGGAGATGCTTCTACCCTTGACCCAGTCAATCCACTCATGGGATTCTTTCATAAGGAAATAATTCAACATAACAAACAGCCAAGCACACAGACATATTTATGACATCATCAACGGAGGCAGCACATGTTCAACAATAAGGAGCTGCCTGAATTTTGGTACATTTATTCAGTAGAATCTCCTGGAGGTGTTAAAATGGCCACTGTGAAGGTTGTGTACCAAACATGGACATATATAACAAGTAATTTAGGGAAAGTGTGATTTAGCCAATGTTTAGTCCCTTGTTTCAATGGGTTAATTTCAAAAATATTGATTTTATTACTTTTAATTGTATGTGCACAGACACATAGGTGTCCATGAAGGCCAAAGGTACCAGATCCCCTGGAGCTGGAGTTACAGATGTGAGCTCCACAATATGGGTGCTGTGAACAGAACTAGGGTCCTTCTCAGGAGCAGTACATGCTCTTAGCTGCTGAACCATTCCTCCAGTTCAACCACACCCAAATGACTACTTTTCAAAAAGTACATTAAAATCATATGTATTTACTTATTTGTGTCACAGTGCATTTACGGAAGTCAAAGGATAACTTGTAGGGGCTCTTCTTTCATCACAGGGGTCCTGGGGATGGAACTGAGGTCATCAGACTTGGCATCGAGGGCTTTATCTGCTGAGCCATCTTGCCACCCTCCAAACCCATTAATTTCTTTCAATTTTCTCATCACTTTGGTTAAATTCCAAACAAAATATAAAGGTTAATTAAGAGTGTGTAATGTTTCCCTTTCCTTGTGTGACTTAAAAGGTCACACATGCACACACATATGCACAAATTCTAGTAAGACAGCTAGCACAGGGCTGCATCATGTATGATCGTTCTTGAATGACCACAAAAGACTCAGCAACTGATTGATAAGACTAGGCACCCGGGAACGTTTACAACCAACCTGGGGAACAGAGTAGGGAGCACCAACAACCTCAGTCATACAGTGAGCATCTGTGTGGGACACTGAGAGGTAAAAGAGCAGCAGACAGACATGCGAGACAAGGAAAGGCAGAACAGCATTTGAGAGCAGCAGCGGAAACAGAAGGGCTTGTCACATCAAGGGCTGATGAGAACAAAGAGCTGCAAGGAGACCTGAAGGGAGGCACTGCTCCGGCCTCTTTGTACATGAACTCCCAAGATGGAGTGACCCATGGGTACCATTTGAGACAGGACTTATCTGCCAAGTAACAGTCTAGGAGAGGACTTGAGCTTTAATAGGATAAGGGTGGAGGAAAGTAAAGTAAGAGAAGGCTCAGGTCAACATGGGGCAGGAGGAAAGAGACAGCAGAAGAAAACGATTGTAAAAAAAAAATCCTTTAATTTTAAAATGTTAGCTGCCATTTTTGACATGACACTGCAACAGCAGAAGAGCCCTGTGAGATTACAAAGGCTATCTGACCCCTCCCCCATCAGCAATGTTATTTAGCTCTTCTATAGTCGATGTAACCAACAGAAAATATCAGGGTGAAAGGTCCTGTAAGGAAAAGGAATAAATAGTATTGTCACATGCCTACAGACAATACACATATGTGTGCCAGAAAGATCCATTCAACAAGAGATCAGAATACAGCACAACATATGTCTAGTGAACGGAGTAGAAGTAGAAAACGAGTCATCCAGGAGATAAAAGCACCTGCTTCTGCCAAAGCAAAATTGATGACCTAAGTTTGATCCCCAGATCTCATGCTAGAAAGACCGAAATGACTCCCAAGAGTTGTACTCTGTGTGCTGGTTCAATGAGAGAATTTATCTCAAAAAATAAGGTGGAGGGACTGGGACAGATTACTTGGTGTGCTTTCTGTATGAGTATGAAGACCTGGATTCGGATACCCAGCATCCTTGTGAAAAGCCAAGTGTGGTGCACACACTTGTAACCCCAGTGCTGGGAGCATGGGGTTACATGGGTCCGAGAGGCTTGCTGGTCAGCAGTCTAGCCGGAGCATTGAGAATAAGGTTCAGTGAGAGGCCATGTTTAAAAACAACAGCCAGGTAAAGGTGGCGCACGCCTTTAATCCCAGCACTTGGGAGGCAGAGGCAGTTGGATCTCTACGATTTTAGGGTCAGCTTGGTCTACAGAGTGATTTCTGGGACAACAATGGATATGTAGTAAGATCCTGTCTTTAAAAACAAACAAACAAACAAACAAACCCAAACAACAACAACAATTGAGACAGCAATAAAGACAGACATACACTGTTACCCTCTGGCCTCCACATGTGTACACATCGTGAGCACACACAGAGCCACGTATACCACTTCCCTACAAATCATAACATAAGCCTTTTGCAGGAATAATTTTAGATTTATTGAAAAATTGCAAAGACAGTACACAGAACTCCTATACAGCCTTTACCTAGGTTATTCCATGGTAAACATAACCATGATGCATCTCTCCAGATTAAGAAACCAACACTGCAATGCTATCATTAATTAAAATACAAATTCTGTTTAATTTCACCAGTTCCCCAACTGTTGGGAGCTGACTTTAAGCAAAAAGCAGCTAGAAAGCAGCTATCAGCTTTGCAGCCATCTTGAGCCATATACCCTGACATGAGACTTGGTTTTCAACAGCCTACAACAGCTGAAGCACACTCTGATATCCCATATAGCTTGTTTTGCTGTTAAGTGCCCCCAGCTGCAAGGAGCACGTGGTATCCACGCCTACAAGGCATGCGGTGCACGTGTTGTCCACGTGCTATCCATGCCATATATGCCTGTAAGGTGCACGTGCTATCCACACCTGCAAGGCACGTGGCAAAAGCCTATAAATACCCAGGATTTCCTTGGTATGTATGTGTGTGTGGGAGTGTGGTGTAGTAGTAGTAGGTGTAGTGGTGTGTGTATGGTGGAGACAGTAAAGAAGACTTTACTACAGATCCTCTAGCTTGTCTCTATTCTTCGCGGCTCTTCCCCTTCTTCCCCCCCACTCTCTCTCTTGCTAAACCTGGACCTGCGGAACAGAGCGGGCCGCTATAGTTTGGCCCCCAAACGTGGGCAAGAGTGGTCCTTTACAGTTTACAGCTTGGGGTTTTTTACAGTTTGGCGCCTGAACAGGGGCTCCAATAAGCGGGACTTTTACAGTTTTGGCGCCAAGCGTGGGACAGAAAGGTCCTTTACACCCAACCAACATCCCCTTTGTGTTATAAATC
The DNA here is from genome assembly GCA_030674055.1 of Rhabdomys pumilio. NCBI lineage: Eukaryota > Metazoa > Chordata > Mammalia > Rodentia > Muridae > Rhabdomys > Rhabdomys pumilio. The sequence goes on from JANHMN010000003.1 coordinate 99,391,915, forward strand.
TAAAGATGTTGACATTGGAAAGTAACAGTCAGAATTACATAACAACACAATCTTTACAAGGCCCAACATTAAAAAAATTACTGGCTACAGTGGCTCATTAAGGGCTTCTCCACAGCTCCTCACAGTGTGGCCCCAATGACACGAGAAAATCCATGGATTTTTACAGACTTTAATGTCATGGTGGATGGTGGATGGATCTGGATGCATACCCCCCTCCAAAAAAAAAAACCCAGGGTGGACCTGAGTTAAATAGGGAGGAAGAGAGGGGGGGTGGGGCTGGGAAAGAATGCTTAATTGGCTCCACCCTCTGGCCTTCAGGTACCTTATTAGTATGTAAATCTCTCTAGGGCTTGAGGCCTGTTCCTTGTGACTGTTGGCCATAGACCTCTCTGTGGGAGGGGTTGTTGGAGGGCTGAAGCTAAATGAAAAGAACCAGGGCCTGGGAGCAGAGCTGAACTTCTACCATCCAATAAGGTTCCAGGGTTCCAAGCTCATGCTCGACCAAGCACCCAGCTGCATCTCACAGCCCACCACCCCACACATATGTAGGGGATCTGAACGAAATTACCAAATAATGAGAAAGACAGAGCCCCATCTGGACATTTCTCATCACCAAATGAAGCTTCTGTACCAGGACTGGGTTACATATGATTGAGTTCTTAGTATAAGGGATCCAGCAGGAACCTCCCAGAAACCCTGGCTATTGCCAAGACTATAGGTTGCTTTCCACAAACTGACAGCTGAAGACAACAGGTACACAATTCAGTGAACATGGAGAGGTTCAGCTGCTGTCTACATAGAGTCTTCATCCCTACACTCGACATCCTTGGTATAGAAAGGCACTTTGCACACTACCAAAAAAGAAACATGACCACCAGCCCAAACACAAACCTTTTGATCTACAGTGGTGTTATGCCTTCAAGATATGCTAGGGCAATGGTGGCACAAAGCTTGTGGGAACAACCAACCAATAATTGATTTGGCTTGAGGTCTACTCTAGTTGACACGACCCATACCCAACACTGCTTGAATGACTAAGAACCTGAGACTAGATAGCCCAGGGACTTAAGGTAAAACCAAATGTTACTTTAAAAAAAAAAGATTCCTAATGACATTCTGTTATGTATTCTGTTATATATCTGATCTATGTTATATATCACAGATCAGTACCTTGCTTAGTTATGCAGAAGCTTCCTCCTGCAGGAGATGGGAACAAAAATGCAGAGACCCACAGCCAGACAGAGTGCAGAGAGTGAGAGATCTTAGAACACTCGTCCATAAATGGGATGTTTCCATCAAATCCCCTCAAGGCTCAGAGAACCCTTCAGAAGTAGAGGCAGAAAGTGTATAAGAGCCAGGGGCATGGAGGACACCAAGAAAACAAGGCCAATGAATCAATAGAATCAAAACTCATATGAAATCACAGACGGAAGCAGCATGCACAGGACCTGCACAGGTCTGCACTAGGTCCGTTGTGTATAGATTATGGCTTCCAGTTTAGCGTCCTTATGGAATTCCAGAGTGTATGAGCAAGTGGGTCTCAGTTTTTTGTGCCTTCTTTTGGGCTCTTTTCATTTTGCTTGTTTGTCCTGTTCAATCTTCATGTGCTAGTTTTTGTTTTATCTCATTATTTTATTGTATTATCCTGTAGAAGCCTGTTTGTTTGCTAAGGAGAGACAGAAAGGAAGTACATCTGAATAGGAGAGGAGGTAGGGGAGAACTGAGAGGAGTAGAGCGAGGGAAAACCATAATCAGGATATGTTATGTGAGACAAAAAGCTAGTTTCAATAAAAGGAAAAAATACTACTCACAAGAAGAAGCAAGGGTGTGATTCAGAATCAGAGAAAAATAAACCTACCAATAGAAACAGACAGATATTAAGGGTATGATACGAATAGCAGGAAGGGATAGTTGAGGATTTAAATGATAATGAGCTTAACAAGAAAGGGGTAAGAAACATAAAAACAGAGTCACGAAAATGCCAGGATAACAGGTCATGAAGAATATGGAAGAGAGCAAATTCTCTGGATGGGCATCACTAACAGACCAGACACTGTCAAAAAAGATTGGTGAATTTGAAAACACAGCAGTAGTCGCCATTCCAACTGAACTACAGAGAACAGCAACAACAAAAAGACAGGAAAAATTGTCTACCACCTCTGTCACCTACAGGGCGTTAACAAGGGCATGATGTATGTCCCAAAGGAATCCCAAAAGAGGGCACAGAAGAAATCACAGTAGAGAAATTTCTACTGATTAAACCACAATTCCACAGACTCAGAGAGTTCAACAACCCCCAAGTAAGATTAAAAAAGAAAAGAAAAGGAAAAAAAAAAAATAAAGTAAACCATTCCAAGGAACAACTAAATTACTAGAACTCAATTATACAGGAAAAAAAATTGAAACTCAGCCAAACAAAAGATACATTATGTACAGGGGACAAAGATAAGAGGGACCAAAGAACAAGTCTTTGTTTGTTTGTTTTTTTTTTTTTTTTTTTTTTTTTAACATCTTTAAAGGGCTCACAGGAAAACCTGCCAACTTAGAATTGTCTACCAGGAAGAATATTCTTTAAGAATGAAGGTGAGATAGTAGTAGCTCGGTTGGAAGAGTGCTTGCCTAGCATGCATGGGGCCCGGGTTCAATCCCCAGCACCATAGAAACCTGTCTGGAATCCCAGTGCTCAGGAGGTGGTGGCAGAAAGATCAGAAGTTCAAGGTCATTCTTGAATACTTGCATATCCATGTTTATCTCTGAAAGAGAAACAAAGACAGAGACAGAGAGACACACAGAGAGGTATAGGATTTGTAGTTAGCTATGTAGGACATGGAATCAGGAAGGGTAAGACAAGAAGAGAAGAAGAGCAGGGGAAAAGACATTAATGGAATACATGAAATATGAACCAGACAAGAAGACTGTTTATGGGGAGGAAGGGAGATGAGGGAATGAGGGGGAGAGGCATACAGGGAGGGCACAGTGGGGGAGAGGGACAAACAGAACCAGGTACAATGCCACGTACAAAATTGTCATTGTGAAGCCTATTCCTTTGTATATTGACTTTAAAAATGAATTAAAAACAAAACAAGAGTCTCAGAGAACCAACTTTGTGTTGTCTATAAAAGGAAACTCACTCAGAAACTTAAAGACCTAGATGGGTTAAAATTGAAAAAAAAAAAAAAGAAAATGTATACCTTGTAAACACTAAATTATATTAGAAAAGTGGAATGGCTATATTAATACAAAGCAAAATAAATTTCAAGCCAAGAAAAACTACGGAGGCTATTTGGGACTCAGCCCAGCACTGAACAGATTGCTTAATGAAGGCTTTAAATGCGTACACCCAACAGAGCTTCAAAACACATTTGTCAAAAGCTGACAAAAGAGAGCTAGAGAGATGGCTCAAAAGCAAAAGCAGAAGTGGACAAATCACGGGTATCGTTGGAGATCTACCATTTCTTTTTAGTAATGGATAGAGCAAACAGATGGCCAGTAAGAATTAAGAACTTAGACTGGGCTGGCAGTTCAGCTGGTAAAGCCAGCGAGCCTGAAGCTCCTTGGTTGATCCTTACCACTCCATAAACCTGGCATGGGAGCGCAGCAATTTGGCAGGTGGAGGCAGGAAGATCAGAAGTTCAAGGTCAGCCTCAGCAAGGAACCAAACTTGAGCCAGCCTGGGCTCCAAAAATAAAACAAGGGACTGGGTGTGGTGGCGAATGCCTTTAATCTCAGTACTAATGAGGTAAAGGCAGATGGAAGCCTAGGAGTCAAAAGCCAGCTTGGTCTACACAGTAAGTTTTAGGCCAGCCAAGACAAAATGAGATCCTGTCTCAAAAGACCAAACAAAACCAAAAACACCCCAAATAAAACCGATCAATCAAACAAACAAAAAAATCCAAACAAAGGATTAAGTGTCATCAATGACTGACCTGTTTAACAATTACGGAACACCAGTGCTCAGCTACAGCAGAACACACATTCTTTGCAAGCTCACGTGTAAGTCTCCAAATAGAACATGTTAATGGGCCGGGCAGTGGTGGCGCACTCCTTTAGTCCCAGCACTTGGGAGGCAGAGGCAGGCGGATTTCTAAGTTCGAGGCCAGCCTGAACTACAGAGTGAGTTCCAGGACAGCCAAGGCTACATAGAGAAACCCTGTCTCAAAATCCACCCACCCCCCAAAAAAAAGAACACGTTAATGGGTCATAAGGTATGTCTCAATTAACTTGGGAGTTGAAATTACATGGACTCTGCAAATGAATTAAGTTGGAAATAAAATGGGAAAACGTCACCAACAACAAAATGCATAGATATCTGCACACTAAAAGATAGTTCTCTGAATAGCTCACAGGAGGAAAAGTACAGGCTGATCTGAAAGGCAGTGAAAACCACATCAGAGCTGGTGGTATGGAGCTGACAGCACTTCCAAATAAAAATACCTTTTAACTCGAAGTGTTCATATTAGAAAAGAATGTTCCACAAGCCTGCCCTACAAACACCCTTAAAAAAGCAGATTAAATGATAAACAATGGGAGTTTGTAGATTGAAAGGAGGCAAAGAGTGGAAATCAGGGGCTCTGGAGATGGCTTGGGGATTAAGAGCACTTGCTGCTCTTATAGAGGACCCAGGTTTGGTTTTCAACACCCACTCGGTGGCTCATAATCACTCATAATTCTAGTTTCAGGGAATCCAATGCCTTTTCTGGCTTCTGTGGGCAAGAAGCATTTATGTGGTACATATGCATGCATGGGGGTAAACGATCATCCACATAAAATAAATACATCTTTAAAAAAAAAGTGGAAATCAATGAAATACAACACAGAAAAATAGAATCAACACAACTGAAAGCTTGGGTTGTAAAAGGCTGATAAAATTGGCAAGAAAGGAGGGGGTACTTTAGAAATGCAAAAAGGGGCCATCATAACAGACCCCATAGGTGTTTTAAAAAGAAAATACTGTGAACAGTTTGTGCTCAATGAGTGAAGTCTATGGAGCATTAGAATGGAAAACTACCAACCCACAAACTCACCTAAAACAATATAGAAGGGGCTTCACTTGATTTATTGTAAGTGGTCAGCTTTACCCTGACCTCACAGCTAGATAAAGATTATAAAAGAAAAATAAAGACCAACACCCTCATGAGCTCTTAAAATAAATACCAGCAAATTGGAAACAATAGTATCTGAAAAGGAACACAAATTATGACCAAATGGAGCTTATTCCAGGAATGAGAGGTTGATTTATAATTCAAAACAGAAAATCCACCAATATGTGGAAATTAGTTAATTACTCACAGATTTTACCTAGTTTTGCTGAGTTTAATTTTGTATATTTGAAAAATTGAACACTAGAGATGGAGAGATGGCTCAGTAGGTAAGGGTACTTGCTTTGCAAATATGAGGGCTTGAGTTCAAATCCCCAGCACCACAGTAAAGGCTAGGAATGGTCATGCATGCCTGTTACCCCAACATTGAAGTCAGAGGACACCAAGGAGAAATGTGGCTTCTGAGAGCTTAGAGGCCATTAACCCTAGCAAAAATCAGAGCCTCCATGTTCAGTAAATATTTCAAAGAATACAGTAGAGAGTGACACAGAAAGAGACCAGGATTTCACTCTGGCCTCTGTGTACACGTGCACAGATGCTCACACTTGCACACTTTGGCTCACACATACATGCATGCAATGTTTTTTTTTTTTTTTTTAAATAATGTAGAACTTATTTGGACATGCAGTGCCAGTGACAATATAATATCTTTGTCAGAGAGCTGTTTTACCAAATGATTTGTTGAATAATTTCATAGTTCTTTTTGTTTATTTAGTCACATATTAAGTTACTGATTTACATATTTGTCAAGTACTCCTGTCAGTATTCTCATTTAATAATGTTTATTAATAGTATTTCAAATATTTATTTATTTATTTATTTATTTATTTATTTATTTAGGAGCTGGGTCTCATGTAGCCCAGGCTAGTCTCGGACTTTGTAGTTGAGGGTGGTCTTAACTCCTGATCCTTCTTCGTCAACCTACTGAGTGTTGGGATTACAAGTATTTGCCACATGCTTAGTTTATAGTTGGCTTCCTTTTTGATACAGGGTCTTTCTGTGTTGCCTAGGCTCACTTCAAACTTGTGATTCTCCTGCCTCAGCCCCCTGAGTCCTGGAATTACAGGACTGCAATAGTTCTGAACTAAATTATTTATATCTGGCAAAGCAGAGGGGATTTCACCTTTTTAACAAAAGCATCGCTGAGGCCGGTGGTGGTGGTGTACAACTTTAATCCCAGCACTCAAGAGAAAGAGAGGCAGATCTCTGTGAGTTCAAGGCCAACCTGGTTTTCAGAGTAAGTTCCATGACAGCCAAAGGCTACACAGAGAAACCCTGTCTTGGGAGGGAGAATCATTGCTGTAGGTCTTATTTCCTAAAATCAAATCAAATCAAATCAAATCAAATCAAATCAAATCAAATCAAATCAAATGTATTTATTAATAGGTAATATATTCACTTGGATGAAAACTTAAATAATAGCTTAGAATATGGCAGATACAGTCAATATTACTATACTAATTTCTTGTGTATTCACCCATAGATATTTTGTGTATAAATGAGTGTCTCACAGGCTGACCTTGAACCTCTGCTTTGAAATGATTCTCTTGCTTCAGCTTTCCCCAAAATTAGAAATACAGGAACATGCCACCATACCCAATCTTCTGAGTGTATTGCAGTTTTTACTTAAATTTACATCTCTGGTACACACTCTCTTTCAGCATACAAATCTTTCTTCCTCATCCTTCTTCACAGATGCATAGTGTACCACTGAATGGAAACTGTTTATTACTTTTTAAAATGCAGGAACAATAAATAGAAATACCATTGTACATACATGTATAAAACATGGATCCAAGGTTATCTGTAGAATATTCTTGTACCATGTTGCATACACTCATTACATAATTTAGCATCTAAAAGAGAAATTAATAGATTGAAAAGATACATATTTATGATTTTAAAGTATTGCCACACTGTTTCCATTGACTGTACAAATACACAATATCGTGGAAGAGCAAGGAATGTGTGTCTACAGTTCTTTAGTCCCAGACACAGATCTAAGACTCTTGGAAATGTGCTGGAAGTATCTTTGTTTTAACAAAATGACTGTTTTGGGGGCTCCTGGAAGAAGGTTGGCCACCGAAAAGATCCATTTTTCTGATTTTTTTTTTTTTTTATCTAACCCCACTCTTCCCAGGGAGGAAAGAGGAGCTGGACGGTGGGGACTGGAACATTGATCAGGCTTCTGTGAGGAGGTTCCCACAAACATCCATTAGGTACAAGCATGGCTGTGTGGGTGTGTGAATATATCCATAGGCTGAGAGGTGGCACATGCCACCATGGCAGGACAGAAGCCCCTGAGTCCTGCATGCTTCTGATACCACTCTATGCACTCCTCTCTACCTATCTCCTTTGTCATATCTGTCATTATATGTAAACTAGAAAATGCATTGTTTTGAGGCTTTTGAGCCATTGCAATAAATTATTAAAAACAAGTGGAGAATTGTGGGAACTCCCAGAGAGGTCCAGGTAAGCTGTTTGCTCTCAGCCTGTAGGCTCTGCACTAACTCTGGGTAGCAACTCTATTCTTAGTGAGTTTTAAAGCTCTCCTTAATGGCTATTTTGTTTCTAGAAGTTACAGTGGAATTTAAATATATAGCATTGATAACTAAGATTTGATTGACATTTTTTTTTTGTTTTGTTTTTTTTGTTTTTCGAGACAGGGTTTCTCTGTGTAGCTCTGGCTGTCCTGGAACTCACTCGGTAGACCAAGCTAGCCTCGAACTCAGAAATCCGCCTGCCTCTGCCTCCCAAGTGCTGGGATTAAAGGCATGCACCACCACTGCCCAGGGACAATTTTGTTTTCTTAATATATCTTGTTTATCTTGTTTTCTTTTATTGCATTGACTTTAATTTCCAGAGCAAAATTAAAAAATAACACTGAAACTAAAATATCCTTTTGAGTTACTGATTTTAATGAACAAACTATTATTCTTTTAAATTTCATTTTATTGTATTTTAATTTTAAATAAGATATTACCACTCTTTATTATGCCAAGAGATACTGGCCTATCCTTCCTGTGTTTTAAAAGTAAAACAAACAAACAAACAGAAATGGATGTGGGTTTTAGCCAATGCTTTTTAGATTGTGCATCTGAATAATTTGCTTTCTTACCGATGAACTGTACAAACCTGTATGTGTCTGTGTGCAGTCATGTGTATGCATGTGTGTGTGAACACATATGAAGGCCAGAGGCCAACCTTCAGTGTCATTCCCTAGGCACCTTCCACCTTGTAATATTTTTTGTATTATTATTTTATTATGTACACGAGTGTTTTGCCTACATGTATTCCTATGCACCATGTGTGTGCCTGGTGCCTGCAGAGGCCAGAAGAGGGCATCAGATCTCCTGGAACTAGAGTTAGAAATTGCAGCTGCCCTGTGGATGCTGGGAATCATAACTGGGTCCTGTGGAAGAACAGTCAGTACTTTTAACTGCTGAGCCATCTCTCTAGCCCCTATCTTGTTTTTTGACATAGGGTCTCCCTCTGGGAGCTAGAGCTTGCCAATTAGGCTAAGCTAGCTGGTTATGAGTTGCAGGGATCTGTGTCTACCCTCCTCCTCCCTGTACTTAAATTAATCTGCTCTTTTGCATAGTTGCTGGAACTCCAACACTGGTTCCCAAGTTTTCGAAGCAAGAACTTACCAGCGGAACCATCCAGCATCTCCTCCCTCTTTTGACATAAGATCTCATATATCCCAGGCTGGCCTTGAACTTTCTATATAGTAGAAGATGCTTTTGAACTTGTGATCATCCTGCCTCCACTTCTCAAGTGTTGGCTTGTGCTACCATGTTGGGTGTATGTGATGGTGGGGATCGAACCCAGGGCACTGTGCATGTTAGGTGACCACTGTATCAACTGAACCACACTCTCACCCCTAGCTATTTAGTGTTAACCACCAGAGGAAGCTCCATCTCATACTGTGGGTGTCTCTTTTCCACATGTTTTTATTGACCTTGTTTTTTGTTTTGTTTCTCCTGTTGCTTCCTGTGTGTGTGCTATTCCTGACAGGTCTTGTTATCAGAGTTTTGATGAGCTCATAAAATGAACCAAATAGCTTTTTTCTTTATTCCCTTCCCAACAAATTCTTCTCTGCTCTCCCGAACTAGAGAAGCTGGCTGAGTGCAGACACGCTCCAGGACCTTCAGTTGGTTTCTGTTTTTTTTTTTTTTCTTGACTCTCACAGTGTTGTCTCTGGCATTTATGCCTCCCCTTGGGTCTGGCTTCCCTGCCTGCTCTCTGGCATCTTTGCTTCAACCTGAACTGTCCTCTGAGTGAACCCAGGGGAGGGGATTTCCTTGCAGATGGAGGCTCTCCCTAAGCCCCGCCCACTTCCTGCAGGAGTCCTCCCAGCTGGGCTTCAGCCTCTGGCTCTCTGCAGCCCTGGCCTGCCCCCTGGCCACCATGTGTGTCCTGCTTGTGGCTTCTCCTAAGCCACAAACAATGAGAATAGGACTCACTTCCCTAGGTTCGCTGTTCAGGGACGTATTGAAGATTCAAGAAGTTCCCGAGAGCAGCTGCTTTGAAGGGGTTGTTGCAATGGTCTTGTTCTGGCTGTTTCCATGGCTGCTTCCAAAGGAGAAGGATCACAGGGCAGACTCAAAGCTGGACTCCACCAAGGGAAATAGGAATTGGATGTCTACCCACAGAGTTCGAGGGTCTGGTGTAGCCTGACTGTGCAGCTCTGCGATTCTTTGCCTTGCTCTTTGAAACAACTTGTATGTCCAGCCTTTCTGTCCAGCTCTCGGTGAACAAAACCAGATGCTGAGGCCCGAGCCACTCACTCCAGTTCCTTTCCTTGGCATTCTAGGACTCTTTCCTTGCTGTCTCTCCTGATGCCCTCTGAAGCCACAGCATCTACAATCTGACTGATTTGGGTCTAAATCCTGCACGTGTCACTAGCTGTGCGGCTTTTGTCACACTGACTTGGGGGCTGGGAAATGAGAGATCAGGGTTAGATGATGCTGGCTCCCCTGATGGACATTTACTAGTCTGTGAGCGAGCAAATAGAGGCCTTAGGCCTGGACAATAACAAAACATGCTCTAACCATAGCAGCTAGGACACATGGGAACATGAACAAAAGTGCTTGTTCCTCTGGAGTCTACTGCAAGACAAGATAGTGTTACAATGCACAACACCATGTCACAGCCACCCCCAGGTCCCTTGGGGAAGGCCTTCTGGGGAGATTGATGTTTTGGCCTGGATAAAAGAGACTGGGCCAAGTAGTGTGTTTAAGTACTTGAGATTCCTAAGAATTGAGCATCTACTCAAAAGGGAGAGAATTGGGGTCAGCAGGCCTTCAGGCTGATGTGAGCTTGGCTCAACTGAGCCTTACTAAGAACCAGGGTCAGTGATCAGGTTAGGGCTAGAGGTTAGCTCATCTCTGTAAAGTGGGTTGGGGGCTGCCTTTAAGGATCCCAGTGTTTCTCTGGAAGACAAAATTGAAGGGGCATGTGACTTCAAGTCCATGAATTTACTTAAGTCTTCAAGTAACCATCACCATGGAGAGGTGTGGGGTAAAGAACAAAGGGAAGGAAAGAAGGGCCCCAAACTTGAGGCAGAATACTCAAGTGATCTTGAGTTTTAGACTGGTATGTGAGGAGGCAGTAGAGAATGACCAGGGAGAGGAAGTAACTGGCAAAGTTTTCATTAATTATTAATTAATTAGCACAGCCTTGCAGAAGTCTCTTCCTGCCTGGGGCCTTGCTCCAGTCCCTCCTTTGCCTCTCTGCAGTTTGTTCTTTTAAGCTGAAGAGTCAGGAGTCCTGTTTGCCAACTATTTCCAGCTTTCTCCCCTTCCAGGCACGTGATAGGATTGCTCTTCTTGGCTCCCTGTGGTTATCTGAAGACAGAGTGACAATTTATGGCTGGTGGATTGTGCATGGGAGGAACATACATCATCTCTGGGCCAGAGTATTTCATCGCTAGTGCAGGGCCTTCCAGGCAGGACTCTCTTCCTGCCAGTGGTGTGGATGGCGTTCAAGATGGCAGCTGCTCTCTCAGCAAAAAGTGGAACAGACCTCTGGTATGGTCAGGGGTGAGGAAAATACCGCACTGCTGTTATAATGTGATTTCTATTTGCACAATGCCACTTCAGACCTGGGCCTCCTGTCTATTCTCACAATCATGCTGATTTTTTTTCTTAAAGTTTCTAGGCCTTCTAGTGAGTTTCTCCCTCCCTCCCTCCTTCCCTCCCTCTCTCTCTTCTTCCCTCCCTCCCTCCTTCTCTTCTCCCCTCCCTTTGTTGGTCCTTCCCTCCCTTCCTCCCTCTTTTTTTCTTTTGCAGGTACATGTGTAGGTACACATGGATGCCCCAAACTGACGTCGGACTTCTTCCTCAATTGGTCTCCATGTTATTTATTGAAGCAGAGTCTCTCACTGAACTAGGACCTCATAATTCTAACTAATCTAACTATTCAGCTTTCCTTGGGGGAATCCCGTGTTTCTCTCCTGAAAGCTGGGGTTATGATGGTGGCAACACCTACCTGACTTTATGTAGGTGTTGGGATCCACACTCTGCTCCTCATGTTTGTGTGGCAAGTGATTTATCCACTGAGTGCTATTTCCCTCCACTGTATTCCCCATTTCTTTACCTGAGTATCATCATTCAAGCACACATACCTGGGCTTAGTTTCCATTCTTGAGATCTTTAAAGTTCTTTCTTCTTTGACCATGGAGAAAGGTGGGTTCCTCTCAAACAAGACTGGAGGGTGGAGATGGAGAGGGTAGGGAGTGTGTGGTGGCCAGCATCCAAGGCGGCTCATGTCTTCTCCCTTATCTGCACCCTGTGTATGCCGCTTCTCATATGGCAGGACTGGCCTCTCTGATGGCTGTGATAGAGTATGCCAGCAGCAGTGGTGGCACGTGGCTTCCAAGATTAGGCGATGAATGGCATCTGTATTGCTTTTGGTCATTCTTTCCACCTTGGATGATTTGCTTTGTGGGATACCGTGTCATAATAATGCATGTGAACCATCTTAAGATAGGTGCTTCAGACCCAAACAAACCTCTGATGATTCTAACATTGTCTAACCCTTGATGATAATCTCTAGAGAGACCTTGTGCTAGACAACCCTGCTAAGCCACTCCTGAATTACTGACTCCATAATAAATGTGTGTTGTTTTCAGTTACTGAGTTAAAAGGAATCATCATGTAACAACAGACAACTGATACAGAGGATGTGGCTTGGAGATTATGTTTGGGACATCAAAGTGTGGAAGGATAATGATGACAAGTCTCTACTCAGCCCAGATGTACCCCTTGTTCTGGGATAGACTTAGCCAACATGGTACCAAAGGCCAGGTTTCCCAGATGCACTTGTAAAGAGCTGTCAAGGGCCAGCATTTCTCTTAGGAGAGAACAGAACCAGCAATAACACATCTTAGTGCATAGCCCTTAAAAATACCTTCTGTTGTTGCTAACATCTCACGGGAGCCAGGCTGGCCTCCTCAAACTTCTGATCTTCCTGCCTCTACCTCCTGAATGTTGGAATTTCTGTGGTCTGCCACCATACCTGATTCATGCCATGCTGAGGTTAGAACCCAGGTCCTTGTGTGTGGATCAAAACTCCCCAACTGGGCTACAGCTGAAGCAGCTTCAAAGTGAGTTGAGAGACTTGCTCAAGCCAGTCCTGTGCTTCAAGGACTTTCAAACACAAGATGAAACTATTTTTACAAAAAAACATTGACAGGACAGCCACATCTTCTGAGTGTTGTTGGGTGTGACACACAGAGACAAAGCCTACATGATATCATCAGTGTCTCATGTGCCAGTGATTGTGCTGACAGGGAAGACCAACGTCTGAAATTAGAGCCCCATAGAGCCACATACATCCATTACAAGCAAAGACAGCTAGTGAGAAGTGGGATACCTCCTACTGGAGTGAGAGCTTTCCATCGTAAGGGGGACTATGAGCTGGAGAGCCTGGAATTATTGTTCAGATCCCCCAGTTATGCTTGTAGCTTGCAGAACATAGGAAACTTGTCATCTAGACAACCGTGAGTATTGCCTCCCACTGCTTAAGCAATTCTCACGTCGAGGACAGACAGATACGGGTCAAAGGGTATGAGTTCAGTTACAGCAGGGTGTGATGGCACATGCCTTTCATCCCAGCCCCTTGGAAGAAGTGGATCGCTGAGTTCAAGTCAGCCTGTGCTGCATAGAGAGTTTCAGGTCAGCCAGGGCTACACAGTGAGTCTGTTTCATTTTTTCCCTCCAGCTAGATAGGAAGTTCAAGTATATAGCATAGTGACTATAGTTAACAAAGTGTTGCAAATTGCTAGGACGGTTTCACATAAGAAAAGTAAATATGTAAAGTAATGGATATGAAACTTACTTTGATGTAGCCATTCCACAATGCACTCTTAGATCAAAAACATCCTGCTATAGGTTGTAAATACTTATACTTTTTGTCGATTGAATTAGTCCATGATAAAGGGGTAGACATATGGTGAGATAGTGAATGCTGTAAAATACATTGTATTTTATTGTAAAATAAAATGCATTATAAATACAGTATAAATATAAATACAAATATAAATAAAGTACATTAAAAATTGAACTTAACAAAAGTTAAGTTCTACTATACATCTGACTCTGGAGTAATTAACACAGACGTGATATTTTGGAAACTCTGTGAAGTGGATAGTATTTGAGTTTCAGGTGAGGAGCCAGGCACTACATAACTTGCTTCTTCTGAGGTGGAAGCAGGGGCCACACAGGTAGGTGACAGCCACCCTAGAAGGCACAGTCCTCTAGTGCCCCCATCTGATGTGGAGCACCTAACTTGTGTTATGCTGTGCACTCCTGAAGCTTGGAACTTGCCTTTGCCGGGCAGATCCCCTAGAAGGAAGCCCTTGCCACGGCTGGGCCCAAGGTTCTTGGCTGAGGGCACTGACCTGCTTCTATCCACAGAGTCAGCAAATGTGGGTGATTTATAATCGCCATTAGTGAGGTGCATTTGAGGCCACGTGTGATCCTCTTGCACTTCAGCTCTGCACTGCTCTGTGCAGGAGCAAAGAGGAGTTGAATTCCTGGAATCAATCTAATCACAAAAGGTGACCCTGTCGCTTTAAGACTTTTAAGCAGTTGCAGAAAGGAGAGATGGTGAAGGACAATGCGAGAAGACTTAATTCTATTAGACTGTGTTTTTAAAAGTGACGACAGTGCTTGTTGGTGTTTGTTTGTTTTGTAGTTTTGAGAGAGAGTTTCTCTGTGTAGCCTTGGCTGTCCTGGAACTTGCCTTAAAAACAAACAGAACAGAACAAAACCATCTTTGCCATCTTCCAAACGGTGGTTGTAGTGAATGAATCTCTACATGTTGTTCATGTGTGTGTGTGTGAGTGAATGTGTGTGAGTATGAGTGTGAGTGTGTGTGAGTGAGTGTGTGTGTGAGTGTATGAGTGTGTGTGTGAGTGAGTGTGTGTGAGTGAATGTATGAGTGTGTGTGTGTGTGTATGTGAGTGTGTGTGTGAGTGTATGAGTGTGTGTGTGTGAGTGAGTGTGTGTGTGAGTGAGTGTGTGAGTGTGTGTGTGTGAGTGTATGAGTGTGTGTGTGTGAGTGTGTGTGTGAATGTATGAGTGTGTGTGTGTGTGTGAGTGAGTGTGTATGTGAGTGAGTGTATGAGTGTGTGTGTGTGTGTGTGTGTGTGTGTGTGTGTGTGTAGTTCAGAGGACAACTGTATGGAGCTGATAGTCTCCTTTCATCATGTGGCCATGGGATGGAACTCTGCCATCAGGCTTTGTGGCTGGAGTCTTTACTTGATGAACCATCTCACCAGCCCCACGTTGATAAATGCTATATTGTATGTATGAATTTTACCACAAATAAATATTAAAGAATAAAAAGAGGGGACCTGGAGACTCACCATCATCTAGGGACCAAGATCCATGGGAGGATGTGCCTGTTTGAACTGAGGAGGGATAGGAGTGTGGATAGGGGGTACAGGAAGGAAAGAGGTCTTATCCAGGGTTTCTCATTCGCCTTTCCTGTGGTGCCAGAGAGCTGAGAAACTTCAACACAAACGATACGGCCAAAAGTGCCTGCAAGATTCATGCTTTCCCAGTGACATGTCAAACACGGATGTTACAAATAACAACTGAGCGGTGCTGACTCGGGGCCAGGATGAGTTTTACAGTAATTAGCTCTGCTTGCTCATCCCTAAGTCTAAACATAAAACCGCCTGACAGTTTCATTCACAGAAGGAAATTCTTTAAGATCAAAATGAGGTTAAACCAGCCCAGATTTATCTTGTTAGGTTGTCTCATGTGGCCCAGGATGGCCTCAAACTTGCTCTGTAGCTGAGGATAACCTTGAACTTTGGCACCCTGCCTCAATCTCCTAAGTACTGCAGTTACAGGTGTGTACCCCTTGCTTTGCTATCACTCTACTGTAATAGTAAAGCCCAGGGAACTGGAATTTCCCCAGGAATCTCATGCTGGAGAAAGGAAAGGCCAGATCCTGGTGCCAGCCAGAAGAGGAACTTGCCTGCCAGGAAGAGACTTCACACAGGGGTGATGTCTTGTCAGACCACCTTGCAGGACAGCCAGGAGTTGAAACAATGACAGGCTGACCCCGGAGCCAGGATTGCCTAGTTATGCATACCCACAGCCATCTATTAAAATGTAAGCCACATGCCAGTACCCTGACCACAGACTAGGGTGCACCATTTTATTTGCCATCTTCCAAACTGTGGTTGTAGTGAATGAATCTCTACTTTTCGCTGTCATTTTTGACCTATTGAGGACAAGTAGTTGATCCTAGCTTGTTAGTGCTGCCAGTCTAGGGTCTAACCCCAACTGTTCTGGCAACAAGTGGACCCAATGGCCTTATGGGTATCATTTCTTGGCCAAAGAGAAATCCCAAATGAACTATCTCCTGTCTGTCTGTCTGTCTGTCTGTCTGTCTGTCTGTCTGTCTGTCTGTCTGAGCTACGTTTAAAATTGCAGCAAATCACAGGAAGCAACAAGGGATATCAGTCTAAGACCTGACAACTTAGAACATCGGCCTCTTCTCTTCTCTTCTCCTGATGGGGCTCACCCGTGGGCTCCCAAGCTCTCAGAGAGAGCTCCACCATGAGGCTTGCTGATAGTGTGGGAATGAGTTGGGAGTTGATTACTCCTGAAAGGTGGGAGGATTTGAGTGCTGACTGGGGAGTGGAGAGGACATAGTCCTTAGTTTCAATCATTGTCAAGAGAGAGATCTTAGAGGCCAGCCCTGTGAAGCATGTGATTTCCAGAACTTGGGGAGCTCTTATGCCTTTCCAAGGCTCTGAGATGAATTTGGTGGTCCCTCTTCTGTCTAACTTATTTTTTTTCAAACACCCAGACAAGACATGAGACATGCCCTCCTACATACCTTTTGACATGCTATCCCATCAAAGATTAAAAGTGAGCCCATGGGCTAGGAAAATGTTTCATTCAGCAAAGTATTTGCTGTATAAGCAGGAGGACCTGAGTTTGGATGCCCAGCACCCGCATAAAGAGCCATGCATAGTGGAACGTGACAGTTCCCCTGTAACGTAGCACTGAGAAGGCAGAGACGGGAGGATCTCTGGATCTTGCTGACGAGCCAGACCAGCTGCATCAGTAGTGAGCTGCAGGTTCACTGACACAGCTTATCTGTTGGTTTGAATAAGAAATGTCCCAGATAGTCTCAATTATTTGAACACTTGGTTCCCAGATGGTGGGATTTGAGATTATGAAGTCATTATGCAGATGTACTTGCTGGAGGAAGTATGTCCCTGAGGGCAGACCGTGAGGGTTTGTTGCTCTACCCAACTCCCTTTTGTGTAGATGAAATTGTGGCTTCCTGATACATTTGCCATGTCTTTTCGGCTATGGGAGTCTGTCTTTCCATAACTGGGAGCTAAAAATAGACCTTTTCCTCCCCTAAGCTGCTTTTAGACGTGGTATTTTATCACAGCAACAGAAAAGTAACTAACACACCCTATCTCAAAAGTAAGGTAAGAGGGAATCGAAGGATGGGTGAACACTCAATGCCGACCACCAGCCTCCATGTGCACTTGCACACAGGAGATTACACACACGCACATGCACACACACATACACACACAGAAAGAGAGAGAAAGAGAGAGAGAAAGAGAGAGATCCATGCACACAAGCACATGCTCACACACCAAATAAATAAATAAATAAATGAATGAATGAATAAATAAATAATAACCCTCCCCTTTTACAGACTTGCTCACTCCCTTCATCCCTCCCTTTGCTTAGAGAGAACAGGTTTCCGTATTATGTTCCTAGACTGTCATTTGCATCAGGGAAGACGCTGTCTTACTGAGTTTGGGTTCATACATTGTCTCTTCCCTTTGGCTCTTGGTGCATGTTACAAATGAACCCCAGAGCCGACTTCTTGCCTTTGTTCGGCTTCTGTCACACATCCTTCACCAAGGTCTTTCATATTCCAGTTTGTCTTAGTCTGTGGTCTCTAGGTTCTCACTGGATTCCTTTCTCTGAAAACTCTCCCAGATAAATCACAGCTATCGTGTCATCCCTGCACCTCTCCCAGAATAGCATGAGGCAGAGTTAGCCAGACCTTGGGAGAGCATCCAGGAAGTCTGTGTGTTATAGATGAGAAAACAAGTCTTTCTGCCTAGAGGATAGGGGACTCATCCAAGGTCTTGGCTTTGAGTTGGGGCCAGAAATAAACTCTCCTGTCTTCAAGGCTTTCTGCCTTTCTAGTACTGGCCTGCTGTCTCCTCTTCGGGCTTCCGACGAGCCCTTTTTTAGCCTTGATCTTTCAGGTGTCATATCCATAGAGTCAGGCTATCTGCTCAACTTTGCCTGGAGTGTCTGATTCAGGGCTGTAGAAGAAAGCTTGACCAAAGGAATGCAGATGATAGCTAGTGGCCCTCTTGATAGTGCCCAGAGGAAATGACTTCTACTGTCAAATCATAGTTTGAGAATGCATCGTGTGAACAAATAGTATCCTTCCTGGTAGACTTCACTCCGAACCTGAACTTGGTGAAGGTTCATGGCCATCGGAACTGCTGTCCTCCCTGTCTGTCTTCTGGCAAGAAAACTGTTTTGTTTTTGTGGCTTTGGGTGGTGTTTTTCTCATCAACGGGGGCTGATTCCTGACTGAGTTCCAACCAACACTACCGGCTGTGCCCTGAGAGTTCTGGAGGGAAGAAGATAATGACGCCATCCACTAAGCTCCTTCCCAGGCATACTCAGTGGAGTTCTGGTGACAGCAAGGAAGCCCTTTTTAGTCTCTTGTTTACTAAGGATACTATGTCTCAGAGAGGTTGAGTGCTTAACTCAAGGCCACACAGCGAGTAAGTTATTACAGGCAGAGAAGGTGCTGAAATGCTTGTCACATAAGCATGATGCCCTGAGCTCAGCTCCTCAGAACCCATAGGTTTTTGGGTTTTTTTTGGGGGGGGGGTATTTTTTTTAAAGCTATGTGCAGTGTCCTACGCCTTGTGATCCCAGCACTACGGAGGCAGAGAAGAGAGGAGGATTCTTGAGTCAGGCTCACAGAATTTGCAAATTTTATGTCTACTGAGAAACGCTGTAAATGAAACAAGCCAGCCAATGGCAGCTCTAGACTTGCACACACAAGTGCATGTATACACCCACAGACACATGCTCCCACGTAAACACTTATATCTCCCTCACATAAAACAGCCCCGTCTCAACATTAAGCACATGGTTTCTGTCTCTATTACTTACTGTGGTGGTCTAAAGTTGAGGCTTCACTAGTTATGAGAACTTGATCGTTCCTTGACCACTCTTTTTCTTCATGTTTAAAATTGGAAATCAAGTCAGTTTCTCATGAGAATGGTGGGTGATTAAATGGGTTGTTATATGTCAGGTTCTCAGCCATGTATCTGATGGGCAGTGAGTTCTTAGTATGGCTGGCACAGTGCGAGGTCAGTCTGCCCCAATCTCCAATGGGAATTCCCCCAGGAGATCACTGGGGAGATTGATTTCAAATGCTGTCATGCTGTGTGACCTTTTGAGATTACCCAGGTTGCTGCTCACTTAATTTCATTTAAGAAACCATAATACTTGAAGACAATCCTACGCAATCACCCCATGACTCATGGTAATTAGACACACTAGGTCAGTGATCCGTATAAATAGTTGAATTTACTATTATGTTTGTGTAACCAGGAGACATTTTAAGATGGTCTCTCTTTTTTTTATTGGTATTCTTTAGTGTTTATAGCACATCTATGCCATCACATCTCTGTTATAGGCACTGTTTAATTCCAATCGCATGCCCCGGCAGTGACTCACAGTGAGAGACCAAAACAGGGAAGAAATATATTAGACATGGCACTTGGGAAATGGGGGAGGGGAGACGGGATGCAGTATAAAAGTGCTAATTTCCTGATTGATATTGCCTAAAACTGGATTATAATAAGATAAAAGGGGGTTTTAGTCTCAAAGTAATTTTCTAAATAAAGTTTGTTCTTGTTGTTTTGTTTTGAGACAAGTTCTTACCATGTAGCCCAAGCTGGTCTCAAGTTTCTGATTCTGCTTGAGCCTCTTGAATGTTGGTGTCACAGGTGTACACTACTGTATATGGCTAAGAAACACTTATCGTGGAAAAGAAATAAGCCAAGAAATTCTGTTACCTTAGTGTATTTAATCTGTTAAATAAAGATTAATTGATTTTACCAAATATATTACCATGTATGTGTGTATATATATATGTATATACACACACACACACACACACACACACACACACACATATATATATATATATATATATATATATATATATAGTGACTAAACTCTTTGACAAGGTTTGCATATCAGATATTTACATTATGATTCATAATAGTAGAAAAATTACAGTTATGAAGTAGAAATGAAATAATCTTATGGTTGAGGGTCACCACAGCATGAGGAACTGTGTTAAAGGGCTGCAGTATTAGGAAAGTTGAAAACCACTGCATTAAAGTACGATCCCTTTATGATCTCTTTCTTTCATTTACCAATGCATTCATCTATCAATTTATACTCTATATACATCCATCCATCCATTCATACAGCATTATCTGCTTTTTTTCCTTAGTCACCTACCTACTTGTATATGCACATAAAGAAAGATACCTATAATAATGTTTTCTTATGCCAACTATGTTTCTTTGGGGTGGTATTATATTGAAGATTCAAGACTTTTTCTTTGTGTATTTTAATATTGTTAGAATTACTTATAGTAGGTATATAATGCTTTTATAAAAGCTGAGAGAAAGAGAAAGAGAGAGAGAGAGGATCAATGCTCCTGAACTTACCACAACATTTGGGTCTGCCTTTTGTACATCCCATATTGTTCATAGCCAAAGGCCCTTAGGCTCATTCAATACCTCAGTAAATGATGGTCTCATCTTAGATCTAGATCCTGCTACAGAGATCCCACAGCAGTCCTCAGTGATGGAGACTTTGAGTGACAGACTGTTGCTGGCCTATTGGGAGGCATAGAACTGAGGGAAGAAAGAAAGAAGGCTCAAGAACGGGAAGACATAAAGACTCTGAGTCCCTGGCATTTCTTGCCTTGCTTATGAGGATATCGAGCCTAGAGGGAAAAATAACTTGTTTAGAGTCACCTTATTGCAAACCTCTAAGCTAATTGTTTCCCCTTCTAAAAAAAATAATCTTATTTTCTACACATTGTGAGTAAGAAGAAAAGAAAGATAGGCTGGCAGGTCCTTAGACTTGTCATGGAAACAAAACAATACAGGGGTCATCAGGAAGTGTAGAGAGATTAGGTACACATCCATTCCATCCTCAAGCATCTGACCCTGTCTTCCTGTTAGGTTTACCAGAACGAGCATCTATAGGAACTGATAGATCCTCTAGAAGCATCTACAGTAGGTATTGCAGTGTTCAGAGGAATCCCATGTGGGCCGACAATACGCCAGGTTTGAGTGGTATGGAAAAGATGCTGCAAACTCTGAAGGTCTGTTTGCTGTGGAAGAGGGCTACAGATAGTTGATATGAGCTCTTGTGGCACTTAACACTTTTCTCATAGGATGGTGCTAGGGGTGTGAAAGGAACTCTTTCAGGACCCTGGAGGGCAACCCCTGTTCAACTTCAGCAAATTGTCAGCACCTCCCTAGTGGACAGCTCCATACTTCCCAGCTATGACTGGAACATCCCCATGGGCCACCTTGTGTGCTGTAGGTGATATTCTTTCTCCCTGTCTTTCTTTCTTCTTTCTTCCCCACCCCCACCTCCTCCTCCCTCTCTAATTCATTTTGATATAAGGAAATTTCAATTCAAGTTTTATTATTTTTTTTAAACAGGCATGATGTATAAAAAGGAATACACAATCCAAATAAAGAATTCATTTGGCTAAACATAAGAGCTGGAGAGCTTAGTTAGAAACAGTCAAGGGACGTGTTTGTCATTGTTCAGGAATGTTTTATAACAGAATTTTTTTTTTCAGAATCAAACCAACTTTAAGGACACATCATCTTACAAAATTGTTTTGGGCTATTTCCCAGTGTTCATGCAATATGGGAGGGGTTAGCCTGGCATGGAAACCTTAAAATTCCAAGTATTTTTAACAGCTTAAGGCTAAAGTTCAGAATATTTGAAATCTGGGCTGTTTCAGAAAAATCCAGAATTAGGACGACCATATCCATAGCCAGCTATCTAGCATGACTCAGGTAAAAGAGAGAAATCAAACAGGAAATGGAGGCCTGTCCTGGCATCGTAAACTTGTGCATAGGAAGTGAGGAGAACTTCCTACTGACAAAGAAAAGGAGGGTTAGGAAACCCATGAAGCCACCATTGTTTTGCTTAATATGAGAGGAACGCTAGCAAACCATCCTGTAAGGAAGCGTGTGGCCAGGCCAGCTGCTGCCAGGAGAGGCTCGTTCACTTTTAGCAGGTGGCTCACAAAACAGTCTTTGCCTTGAGAAGTGGAAGTGTCCTTGGCTGGAGCCTGGGTCTCAGCCAGGACAGCTCAGAAACAGTTTTGTCGATGCTTGAAGTGGCCCCATCCCAGCTCTCAGGTTCCTGTTGTGTTGGCTGTAAGTCATTGTAATGGGAGGCAGAAGGGCTTGGGACTGAGGCATTGGCTACCTCTAGTCAATAACTTCTCCTTTTCTTTCAGACAGTGTCTCACTATACAGTCCTGGCTCACCTGGAACTCTCAACATAGACCAGGGTGGCTCTAAACTGATAGAGATCAGCCTACCTCTACCTCTGGAGTAGCCTGTGAGAGACAGGTACCACCATGACAGGCTATTCTCTTTTTCTATAAGAAAAAAAAAAAAAAAAGATGATTGGGGTTGGAGAGGTGGTTCCGTGGTTCAGCCTGCATGCTTGCTCTTCTAGAAGACCTGGGTTCAGTTCCCAGCATCCATGTCAGGCAGCTCACAGATGCTCATCACTGCAGCTCCAGAGGGAACCGAGACCTTTGGTCTCTGTAGTCACTGTCACTCGTATGCACGTGCCCACTCACATACATACAATTAACAGTACAACAAATATTTTTAAAATGATTAAATCTAATCAGAATGTAGTGCTTTGTGCTTCCCACTCCTGACCCTAAGAATAGCCTCTCTGCGTGGTTCTAATTTTATCAAACGGGAGTTGTCAGCATTCGGTTCTCAGTGTGAAGGGGAGGATCTTGCTGATGCCCCATTGTGCTGCTCAGAGGAAATGGGGGTGGGGAGGAGAAGAATCCGATTAGTAACTGGAAAAGGAGGAACATTCAGAAAACAAGGTATTTGATGAGTTCTGAACTTTTTATGACCGCTGATTTCTGGAGTTCATCTGGAATAAAAAGTAGACAAGCCCAGCCAAGAACATTTTGAAAAAGAAGAATTTGCTCTATTTGATATCAAAATCCACAATAAAGCTACAGTGTTTAAAACACTGTAGGATTGGCATGGGAATAGACAGATACTTCCATGGAACACAGTGGAGAGTACAGAAGCAGGTTGGTCTCCATGGTGGGTATTTCAAATAAGAAGCCAAGGGGTAGAGAGAATGGGGGTGGATATTCAATATTTTATGTTATTATAGGTGCCTACTTAGAAAAGAATTAGGCTGAAATTAGGCCTTCCCACACATAAAGAAAAACAAGCACTCAAACACACTATGGAAATAACATTAAAGAACAAGGCCAAAGAAGTTTAGAACAGAGCTTAGTAGGCACACTCCCTTACCCAGAAGGTCACATTTCAAGACATATCACAGATGCTTAATTGGGGGATAGTATTGATCACCCCCTCTCTACATGCACAAATGTATGCCTCCAGCAAAGTCTAATTTATAAAGGCGCAGTGAATTGACAATAGCAGCAATGTAGAATGATTAGAACAGTATACTGTAAAAATGTTTGGAAGTTCTGAATTGTTTATTTCTGAAATTTTCTATCTATGTTTGGGGACCAAGGTTGACCACAGGTGACTGAAAGCATAGAGGTGAAATGGAGATACGGAGGGACCCTGTAGTGGGGAATGTTATTGGCCAGATGTGGAGTCCAACGCCAGCACCTGAAGTGCAGTAGCAGGCACATATCTATGAGTTTGGAGCCAGCCTGGTCTACATATCAAATTCTAGGATATCCAGGACTACACAGAGAGACCTTATCTAAAAATCAAAAACAAAAGCAAAACAAAGGAACAAAACCCAAAAACATGAAGAAGATAAATCAGAGCAAAAGTCTTGAGCTGAACAGGACCACGCTACAATTTTAAGGCAAAACCTGACAGGTTTGGCTCTCTGTGTGGACAACTTTTGTGTAGGGTAGGGCATTGTAATCGCGTTACGGTCTTAGGGAAGCTCTCCAGTGTCTCAGTCTCCTTTTCTCTGGATTCTCCTTCTCCTTCTAGGTCTCTCCTATCCCTGAACCATGTCAGTCTGTTTCTGAGACTCAGCTCCTGTTCCTGAATCTTTTGGGGTTTTCTGTCCATCTCATCTCTGTCTCCCTCCTTAGGTCCATCTCACTGTCTGTTCCCCCATAGGAGTGGACCAGTCCTGGACAAACAGTGAATTTCATGGATAGCCAGAGGGGAAGGAAGCAGGAGGAGACTGAGGAAAAAGAAAGACAGAGGGGAGGGAAAGTGCAGGTACCTCAGGATACCAAGACTCATAAACACACAGTGGCCATAAACCCTTAGAGGGGTGAGGCTGCTGTCAGAGAGGGAAAAAGGAGAAGTTCGGACAATTCTAACTGAAATACGATGGACTGGGAACTCTGGTGGACCCAGGGTTTTAGGGAAAAGGGTATCAGGAAAAGGTGCTCACTCTTCAGAGCATCTGGGCAGCCGGGGGCTCTCCAGGATCTGCAGATCACTCTCAAGGAATTGTCCTTAGTCAGAACAGAGGGAAGTCCTGCAGCTCCTCAGAGGCACTCAGAACACTGAAGTTCTCTAAAACTGTGTCATTATCTGAAAATGACCTTTGTAGCTGCCATAATTGTGTCAACTTTCTGTCTTTTAAATCTAAACTAAAAGTCCACACTTCCTTCATTTTAAAAAATACTCAATTCTCCTTCCACACAAAATGGGGCACAACTTAACCTGAGTGAGTATATGCAGATGATATTTTATCAGCTAGATACTTTTCTGGTCTTTGTTTTATCGAAGGGCATGCTCTGCCTCCCCATGCTCCTTGAATGAGATCTGGGCTCTGTCTCACAATATAATGACATATATTTCAGGCCAAAGGCTTCTGGGTGAGGGACAGTGATTACATGCCTCTCTCTCTCTCTGATGTGACCATCCTCACGTTCTGAGTTGTGTTGGTGAAAGGGAAAGATTTCTGGTAACAGTCACGGGTGGGGTTGTCATTTCCTTGGCAGCTACTTGAGTCCTTGTGCTTACACCCCCAACATAAGCCTCACCCCTGCACACGACATGACAAGATTTTCACTCTCCACCATGGGTGTGGCAGCTGAGGTCCAGCGAGGTCCAGAACATTTGCAAGGGAGACACTGACAGGACCTGAACCCAAGTTGAAGGCATACGTCTCTGAATGATAATTTGGCTCCTCTCAAGGGCTCTCCCCTACTATCTGTGTCCCTGGAGGTGCGTGTATGTCCTCAGATGTGCCAGTCTAGAGGATGACTGTAACTCTTCCACCATCCTGTGTGCCACTATATACCACTGCCTGTCAGGTCTGGAGGGTGCCCCTGACAATGTCCCCACCCACTATCCATCAGTGTCTATCCAAGTTGCTTTGGAAAGGTGGCTTTTGTCAACTTCCTCATGGTCCCATATTTCCTCTGTGTGCTCCTTGGCCTCTTCTGAATCCTAGTTTCATTCAAGACCCTTTGGTGTCATAACCTGATGTCCTCAAGTCTTGATGTCTTTCAAAACAGAGAGAAGGAGCCACCAGATGAGTCATTCTCCACTTGCCCCACCCCACCCCCACAACTTAGTGCTCTGGTCCAGGGGCTGCATCTGGTGATGGGTGATGGCTTCCTTGCCTCCTCCTCTCCTCCTTTATTCCCAAGGCTTTGCACACACTGGGCCAGAGCTCTCCATCACTGAGCTACAATTCTCTCATTCTTTTTCCCATATCAATTGCCCCCCATGGCTGGAGGTTTTCTGCTAACAGTTTCCTCCATTCACTGGTGACTATTGACAGATCCTCTTCACAAGGATAGTGGGGTGACATGAGGAGAAAGAAATCCCCTTTCCTCTCATAGATGGCGGTACTCTGGAGGCTGGGGTGTGTGATGATCCCTTGGTCCCCACACCCAGCTTAGGCTGGAGGACACCCAGGGCACATTCTTGAATCTCGTGTCTCCCTCACTGGCTTCAGCTAACGTGACTCACTTTCATTCCCTCATTCAGCAACATTAGCCACTCTGTCCACTCTCTTGTGCCAGGTCCATTTCTGGGCACTGCATGACAGTATGTACCAGGCTCTGTTCCTAACTCCAGGGAGCTTCCCTGGAGGAGGCAGACACACCTGGCAGACTGAAGTACATAGCGTCTCCTTGTGCTGGGCTGGAGTTCACAAAGGGCATGGAGGTGGGGCTCAGAGGAAGGTCCTCGTTCAAGACACAGAATAGAGTAAAGCCCAGTGTTCTTTCTAGAAGCTGTTAAATTCCTGGCCAGAGGCAGGAGAGGACAAGAAAAGCCAACAGGGAGGGCGTTAGCCTTCAGTGGAGCCTCTGGCCAGGAAGGGGAGTGAGAAGCTTCGAATGTAGCGTTGACACTGTTTTTCTTTCTTCTGGAGAGCTGCCACGTGCCGCCGCAGAGAGCATTTCACGGGTAGATGCATATTATCGCAATGTGTTTATCTAGGAAACCAGAGCCCAGATCCAGCATCTGTTTTGCAGCACAGCCCTGAGTGGAGTCCAATTTTCCAGTTGGGTTAATAAAAATAAAACTTGGGAAGCTGTGGGCTGGCTGCATCAGGGGTTGAGTCCTGGCCTTATGTGGGGTTATGGATCCATGGTGGACAACCTTGCCCAGGGAGGGAGGTGTAGTCAGCTAGCTCTGAAGAACACACCTCACAGAAGAACGATGGCTTTAGGTTTTCTCTGTCTCAACCTGACACAAGTTGATGGAACACTGACTGTGGCCAAAACGCTGGGCTGAGGTGTGCAATGGAGTGAGGTGCAGCTGAGGATCAGACTGTGGCTGAGATGCTTGGTGAAGCAGGACTGGGAAGCTAGAAGGACCGGCAAGACACAGGTGTGGTAATATTCACTCCCTTGAGATTGTCAGGAGGATCAGAGCACTCAAACCGATATTTAAAAGCCAGCTTGAGGTTTTGGGGAGGGATGGCTTAGATGGCAAAGCTACTACTCTGAAGCATAAGCACCTGAATCAACCATGAGTCCCCACATAAAAAGCTTATATCCTGATACTGGATCGGGGTATAGGGATAGGAAAATCTCTGGAATCTATTGGCCGGCTGGAATAGTGAATTGGTGAGCTCCAAGCCAATTAGAGATCATGTCTCAAAAAGAAGATAGATTGCACCTGAGAAACAGCAGCCTGGCTTGTCCTTCAGCTTCTGCATGTACACACATGCCCCTCCCTGCCATGGACATGTTCACAGACATGAATACACACACACACACACACACACACACACACACACACACACACACACACACACTCAGGAGGTCCCAGGGAGACTTGAAATGCAGAACTGAAAGTACCCAGACTCTCTGCCCCTCCTCCTCTGACAGGCTTCCACATTAACTTCCCCTATCCCTTGCAACGGGTTTTCTAACTCTCCAGATGGCTCAGTTGAGAACATGACTCCAGTGTTTGAGTCTCTCTCTCTCTGTCTCTGTCTCTGTCTCTCTGTCTCTCTGTCTCTCTCTCTCTCTCTCTTTCTCTCTCTCTCTCTCTCTCTCTCTCTCTCTCTCTCTCTCTCTCTCTCTTTCTCTAATTCCCAAGTTACTTGGGGAAAGGTACTCATCGTTCCTATGAGTTATGGATAGAGTCTCGGCACCGCCATCTTTGACTGGAGGTTCAGAATCACTTGTATAAATGTGACTAAGGAGAGGTCACTCTGAGGCACCACATTAGTGTGTGCTCTCAGTCATAGGACGTGCTTATGAGTAAAACAGAGTCTAGACAGCTTCATTCTCACCTAGCCTCACCCTTTGAAAGAGGGATAAGGAAGGGAAACAGACTACTTTGTTAGGGTCCAGAGGGCTGGCCCGGGGCTCTTGCCTCTCAGCCTGGTGCTCTTTCCACTACACCCTGTTCCTCTGGTCCTGATGTGGAGCCAGTGATTGTGAAACAGATTGCCTAGCAGCAGTCCCCTGGGAGGAGCTGCAGACTGAGCAGCATTGATTAAAGATAATTTTGCTGGCGGAATTTGAGCTGGGAGCCAAACCCCAAGGGTGTGGCCAGTGTGACCCTTGGGGAAATTATCAGAAAGCATATGTCATTAGGCCCTGGCAGGGTGGTCTCTCTCAGGGCACAGGGTGCATGGGTGAGGATGGACCCTCAATCTTGTTGGTGAAGCTGGGACCAGCAGTGAGGAGGCACTTCACCCAAGTCTCAGCTCAAACTAGGGAGTCTGAGTCACGGAATGGAGTTTACAGAGAATCCTTTCCTCCTCTGGGGACAGAGAAAAGGATCCCCAAAGCAGGCCAGAGAGTTCACTTCTAAAGGATCCAAGGGGAAAGGGACTTCATGTCTCTTCAGTCATCCTGAAACCTATTCATGTTCTATTGCTGTGAAGAGACACCACAACCACAACTTATTTAAAAAGCATTTAACTGGGGCTTAGTCCATCATCCTTACAGAGAGCATGGTAGCACACAGACAGACATGATGCTGGAGAGGTAGTTGAGAATTCTACATCTGGATCCATAGGCAACAGGTAGAAACACTTGGCCTGGCTTGGACTTTTGAAACCTCAAAGCCCACCCCTAGTGACACACTTCCTCCAACAAGGCCATACCTACTCCAACAAGGCCATACTTCCTAATCCTTTCAAATAGTGCTACTCCCTGGTGACTAAGCCTTCAAATCTATGAACCTATTGGGGGCTATTCTTATTCAAACTACCACACCTAATGAGCAATTACATTGCTCTTAGTCCTCTGTCTTGGGATGGGGTATAAAGCTAACATTTCCCCCGTATGCTGTCTTAGGCATGTATGCCTTGTTGTATCTGTTTTATTTTTCTTTCTCCAGCACTTAGTGGCTAGGGTTACTCTTACCTCCAGTCTGGAGCCTATCTTGACCATGGCTTCATCTGTATTCCACTGGAAGACTTATTGTAAGGAGTACTGACTGAGGGCTCTTGAGTCCTTCCTACCTTCCTGTGAAATGCACCCACCATCCTGTACTTGGCTACACCTTCCTGAAGCAGCATATGGGAGAAGCTTACTTTGACCTGGTTCGGGGTTCAGTCCATCACAGCAGGGAAGGCATGGTGGTAGAAAAATGTACAGCATAGCTTGTTCACATCTCGGTACATCAGGAAATAGAGATTTTAGGTACAGTGCAGGGCCCAAGAGTCTCATATCCACCAGCTAGGCCATGTGTACCAAAGATCTTATCACCTCCCTAAACAGCACTAGCGGCTGGGGACCAAGTGTTCAAACCCATGAGCCTGTGGGAGACATTTCAGTTTTAAACCACAGCACTGATATCAAACAGACATGCGCTTTGAAGAGTCTGCCCCCGCAGTTTGCAGCAGGGCTGGACTTGCAGCTCAGGTTCAGTGAGGCCTCCTCCAGTCTCTTCCCTTCCTTCCAGTCCTACATGCCTGTCCCATGAGTTCATTCTCTGTTTACTCTTTTATTTTTAACTTCACCGTGTACGCTGATGTTACGGTTTGATTCTAAAATGTCCTCTGTTGCTAACATTCCTTTCAAGGGGAAGACGTGAGCAAAGTCCAACCTCCTCCTAAAACTAAGGTCCAAACAACAAACTGAGGCACACCTCTGCCAAAGTTCACTCTGGGGCAACCAATGAGTGTATTTGGTTTCCTTATAGAACATGAGTAAGGGGTTACTTACAGATGTGTGGGTGCTTTTTCCCCAAGAGACCACATCTGAAAAGCCTTGCCCAATAAGGATGAGGGCTTTTCTAGAGCTGCCCAAGTGGAGCCCTTCTTCTCCCCTTGTGTACCCCCACCCCATATACTCCAGACCCTCCCCAAGGTCATGTACAAGGTCATGTAAGGCAGAGGTGCACACAGTAGGTCGTAGGGAGTGGCTGACCAGGGCTTTGTGGCCCCTCCTACCTCTCTTTTCATGGGTGGTGTAAACAGTCAATCAGTCCAGCTTGGCTAATAATCCTTTACAGGGGTTTGCAGCTGAACTCTACAGATGGCGGTTGCTTGGCTCAAAGGACAATCACTAATAGCACCCTCATAGGATCATAGTGTGAGTTCTTGCTCCCAGGTGCTGACACTACTTGGGAGGCTGTGAAAGCTTCAGGAGATGAGGCCTACCTGGCAGGGTGGGCCTCTGCACTATTTTCTTGTCACTGTGATGACATGTCTGGCAAAAACAAGCTAAGGGAGGAAGTGTTTATTTTGGATCACACTTTGAGGGGAAATCCACGGTGGAGGGGAAGTAGCAGGAACATGAGGTGGCTGATCTCGTGTCCATAGTCAGGAAGCAGAGATGAGCGATGTTGCTCACTGCAGACTATGACATAGTGCTGCCCGTATTTAGGGTAATCTTTTCTCTTTTGGTTAAACCGTTCTAGAAACATCTTTCTAGACACACTGAGAAGGGTGTTTCTAAGATGATTCTAAATATAGTTAAGTGGTCAGTGAGATGGCTTAGTGGATAAAGGTGCTTGCTGCCAAGCCTGAGTTCAGTCTCTAGGACCCACACAGTGTAAGGAGATAGCTGATTCCCACAAGATGTCCTTTGGCCTCCATATATATGTGGTGACAGGCATGCATGCATGTGTGCATGTGTGCACACTTTTACAAACGAATAAATAAATATAAAAACAAAATGCAGCTATGTTGACAGTGAATATTAACCATTGTAACCTCTGAAGGTTATACCCATGATTCCCGCTGCCCTGTGCTTTCTAATCCACCTTAGTGTGAATGGTGTCTGTCACATTTCCACACTGTCACGAACTGAGCTGTGCTGCTGTGCCTTTCCTACCATGTGGACTGAAGCCCTATGAAAATGTGATCCAAAATCTATCTTTCCTCCCTTAAGCTGCTTCTGTCCTGTATCCTGTCACAGAGAAATGAAAGTCTACATAAATGAAGTCACTAAAAACATTGTGCAATGCCAAAGGCTCTATGCTTGTGTTCATTCTTCACTTCCATTAGAACACTTCTGTAATTGAGTAGAACAACACAATAGCAAGCGGTGATTACAGTGATTACAAGGTGTTCCTCCCTTAGGAGGCCTGACAGTGAACACCATTTGTCCTCATTTGTCTTCTGTTGCTGTGAGAAACTCTATGACCAAAAATAACTTGGAGATAAAAGCATTTTTCTTTTTACATTTTACAGTCCGTCGTTAAGGGAAGCCAAGGAAGGATTCTAGAAGCATGAACTGGAACAGAAGCCAAGGAAGAGCACTACTTACTGGTTGTTTCCAGGCTTATATTTGATTACCTTTCTTATCTGATCTAAGACCACATACCCAGGAGTGGCACCACCCATACTGGGCTAGGCTCTACTCCACAAGTTAGCAATCAAGAAAATGCCCCACAGACATACCCATCTGATGGAGGCAATTTCTCAACTAAGATTTCCTCTTCCAGGTGTCTCTAAGTTGTGTCAAGTTGACAAAAACTGACCAGCACACCGATCTAGGAAGATGTTCATTGTTCCCAGATGCTTCTCCACTACAGTGCTCCTGTTCTTGGGTTGGCTCAAAGACCACCTATTTTACCTGCCCTTTCACCAGTCCCTTCTACTTCCTTTTCCAGAGGAGGGGATTTTCTGACAAAGGAGGTGTAGCAGAAGAAAGCCTTTCATGGGATTTTACTTTGAGCTAGATGATTGTGTAACTCCATACGGGCAAACAATATGCTGACAGGCCTCCCTTTAACACAGACTTGAGGTTTCCATGTTAGACAATCAAACCTGGACACGTGTTGACTGATTTTGATTGTCAAGAGTGGACACTGTTTACGGGAACACACACACTGCTTCAGTCAGCTGTGTGTTCATCCACACGGCAAGGTCTTTCTGTTGTGTGAGATCAGCATGGCCCTGACCTAACATGATGGTATCTCCTGGCTCCACTCCTTGGTCTTAGAGGTTCTTGGTCTCTTTCTGGCCATTTTTTTTTTATATACTTCTTTGTCAATTTATGTATCCTAGTTTGATTTCTACTGTTCTGGTAAAACACCATGACCAAAAACAACTTGAGGAGGAAAGGATTTATTTCAATTTATATTTTGTAGCCTATCATGAAGGGATGTCAGGGCAGAAACCCAGGGCAGGAACTCAGTGCAGGAACTGAGGCAGAGACCGTGGAAAAATGTAACAGCTTGTTCCTCCAGATTTGTTCAGTTTGCATCTTATACACCCCAGTGCCCAGGAATGGCACTACTCAGAGTGAGCTTGGCCCTTCCACATAAATCCTTAGTCAAGGAAATGCCCACAGGCCAATCTGATGGTGGCATTTTCTCAATTGAAGTTCTCTCTTGTCAGATGATTCTAGCTGGTGTTGACAAAAATTCCCAACCAACACAATCTTCTAGAATCTTCTCCCAGTCTTCTTTCTATTGTAGCCTTTACTTACATCTATCTTTAAGAGGGACCAATATTCTCCATGGTCTTCATGCACACAGACTGAATTTCTGGAGCCATTCCCCATTCTCTCTGAAAATTCAAATTTAGATGTCACTGCCTCAGCAGTTTGGCCAGCATGCTACCACTTCTTTATTGTCACCACGGCATTCACATCTGTCACAAAAACATTCTTTTGCAAAGCCACTCTTGTTACATCCTTGTATAAGGCTAAGGTTATTGAAGCTTACATACAAGGTTTATCTCTCTCTTCTCTCTGCATTCTCCCTTCTTCTCCTCCAGAAAACATAAAAAATGTCCTCAAGGGACTCACCAGTACCACTATTTCTCCCTCTAAATTACCCGTCTGCCTCCTTTGTTACACAATTCTCTTGGTATCGGAAACAATATTTTAGCTTGGGGGTTCTTCTCAATTCTTTCTTGATGGTGTTGGGTTTGACTTCCCAAACATCATAATGACTCATTTCTTTCACCCTGTTCTACAGCTTGCAAGTGGGTTAGCCATGCAAAGTGAATGTAGTAGTGTGCGGCTTAGGCAGCCACCATCCTCTGCCGCTCACCGACTATTCTAGAAGGTTCCATGTGAGCTCATTCTAACAACATTTGGCACAGGCTGACTTGCCTGCTCTATTGTGTTGAGTTGTCATTGTGTTGATCTGTGCCCTACAGTCAGCTGCCTCTTTTATTTATGTTCCTTTGGTTGGTTGTATGAGTCACTGGGAATCCGTAGATAGCAAGCTGTCTCCTCTGGAATCTGTCCCCGATGTTCTAGGGAAGGGTGCTGATATTGCAAAACCAAGTCTTGTCATGTAAACACATCTCAGAGTATTGTGGGTCATCCTTTCTTCATCAGCTCATCAGCCCATGATCCAGCCGAGTCCAAGCAGCTCTGCCCCCCAGTGAAGAACGAGAGAAGCAACGAGGGAAGCAACGGCATTCCTCAGTCATTTGGTTTTCATTTTCCATCTCATCATTCAGGAAGGTATTTCCTGAGTGCACTCATGGGTGAGTTTTCTCATCCAGGGGCTGAAATGACATTGTCCACATTTCTGAAATGGCTCTCCAAGGATCCTGTAGGTACAGAGTCTACTCTAATGATTCCCCATTTCTTAGGCATAGTTTCCATTACTTTTTGCTCAAAGCTAAAGTTATCCCATCCATCCATCATCCATGCATTACCTATACATCATCATCTATCCATCTACCTATTCATCTAGGCAGCCAGCATCCATTAATCCATCCATCCATCCATCCATCCATCCATCCATCCATCCATCCATTCATCCATCCAGGAAGATTCTCTGCCAGGACCTGAGATAGTAGGAACACGGTATGAGAAATGGTTTCTTCCCTCAAGGAATCTTGTTTTCTCCACTGAGCCCCAGTTCTGTCTCCCAGGGCTCTCTGAATGTTGAATGTAGGAGATGCAGCTGAGGCAAAATCTAAGGAAGGTGAGTACCGGCCAGGAAGTTTTCACTAAAGGGCCTTAAGCCAAGGTCTATGGAGAAGTGACTGTGGCTTGATCTCATCGGGAGATGCTTCTGAGTGTAGGGCTAGAAGGGCAGTTTAGCGGTCAAGGGGTCTTCATGCCTGACTCCCAGGTTGCTTGAACCTGAAGTCATTAGATAGAGAAAGCAAACAGGGAAGCTTTGCAGAGTGGGGCCAAGCATTTAGAGATCAGCTTTGGCTGCTGTCTTTCAGACATGTGAGACGCATCTGAGTATCTCCAGCAGATGGGAGACGTGTGGGGGAACATGAAGTCGGTACCAAAGAGCTACAGGCTGGGATGTATGCTCATTGAGAAGAGGCAGGGCAGTGAAAGCCTTCTCATTCCATTCCCATAATCTCGGCCCTGTAAAACTTCCAGAGCATAGGGCTCAGGGATCGGGGTTTTCTGCTGTTCTCCTTTGAGGGTCCCTGCAAGCTCAGGGCTGCTCGCAAGTGATGAGTCTGCTAGGGCAAGGAATTTTCCCTTCTCTAGGGGACTGGCTTTTCCGAGGATTGTTCTAAATTCCATTGGTGAGTCCTTGCTCTGTCCTGGAAACAGCTTCTCTTTATGTAAGCACTCTCAGAAAGTGACGAATCCTGAAAGAATGCTTCAGTGTTCAGATGTAGCCCAGGCAGAGAGCACTGCTCGCTGGCAGCTTGGAAGCAGGAACAGAGGATGTGCCACAGGCAGAGCTGGAAAATGGATGCAGGTGGCCTGTGAGTCACCAGCTCTAGTTGGGGGAGAGGGGCACTCATAGTCCTCCCCATGTTCCAGACAGAAAGGGGACATTGGAAAAGGAAGGGGCACGTCACTTCTGAGGGGTAGGAGAACACAGCGTGCTGCTCTGGCTTCCAGGTCAGGAGCAATTTCTTGCTAAGGGCTCTGAATTTGCTTCAGGACTGAGCACACGGAACCTGGGTTCTTGCTGCCCCCATTCTTGGCTTTATAGGACACACTGGGGAGGGGCAGAGTCCTTTATGACTAGTTATTTGTTTCTGTTTACTAAACACAGAGGTCCCCAACTTCTTCAGGGAGGAAGACTCCACCATCTGATTGTGGGTAATCCTGATACTTGAACAGGGGCTCTCTCTTTCTTCTCCCCACCATATGGAGTCACTGGTGGATAAGAGACAATAGTGTTGGCAATCGCTATAGAATGTTGTTGGAGGGATAGAAAGATGGTAAGATGTGGAGACAGTAGGATCACTAAGCGTTTGGGTGCTAGCCTGCGCTATTTAATAAATTCAAGGGTAACCTGGGCTACAAAGTGAAACTGTCATAAAGCCAAACAATATCAACCAACAAACCAACCAAACAAACAAACAAACAAAGCCAAAAGTAACACCAACATCTACTTGTAGAGATAGCTCTTGGTGGCCTTCTCTCTCATTGGTCTTTCTCCCATTTTCAACTACTTCACCTTGGGGTTAAATCCAGTTCTACCTCTAGGAATGAGGCAAGACAAGAGAGGCAGGAAGTTTAGCCATGGTTTCTCTGGGTATATTGCAGCTCAGGAATGGTGGGCCCTCAACCACTGTCTAGAGAACCCCACTCCTTTCTTTCTTCTCTTTCTCGTGAGCTGTCCGTTGTTGACTGATATCAAACCCAGGTCCTCATACTCTGAGCTACCTTCTCTTACAGAGTCTTACAGAGTTAGGACACCTCTCCTGGACCAATATTTAGTGACTGCCTGCTCTTCAGCCCATACTTGGCCTGCCTTTGCTACTTCTCTGCTCTCCCTTCTAAGTTTGTCCTGGCTCTGCTGGTTCTTGCCGCTTTCCCAGTGTGCCTCCTTGGGAACTCTGCCTTTGCTGACTCCTCCCCAGAGTTGGTTTCCTCTCTTAGAGCTTCCTGGTCTACCTCCTTTCAAATACCACCTTAACTGTAGCCTCTGTGCATCTTACACAAGCTAAACCCTTTTCACCTGCCTCTCTTTGTCCACTCTCCTCAATGGGCACAGTTTCTCTCAACCCAGAAGATATTAGATCTCAATCTGTAAGTTCCCTGTCTCTCCTGCTTGAGTGCAATTGTTTCCTTTGTTGCTGCATTCCCAGCACCTAGAAGAAAGCTTGGCCCATGCACACAGTCAGTAAATATTTGTTGAATAAGCAAGTGAGTCACTGTGTGTAATGGAAATGGAGGCCTTGGTGACTATTTCGTTCTGATATGTAATCTTCAATGTGAATGCTTGTCATTAGTGTCAATGTTTTCTTTTAATCAAATCCATTTTCTAGTAGCATTCTCCCATGGCTGCAAGAGACCCCCTCAGTACTGGGTGTGAGCCAGGTTGTTCCTGGAAGGAAGGATGGCAAGGAGCAGTTGCTTAATATGGTACCCAGGGCCTTAGATGTCCTTGAAGTACTCCATGCCACTGAGGGAAGCTAAGGTTGCACCCTTGTTTATGGATGAAGTAGAAGAGTGTATTAGTCAGGTTACCCAGAGAGA
>JANHMN010000003.1:99428523-99443704 GCA_030674055.1 Rhabdomys pumilio
TAGTCCCAAGGCCAAATTCATGCTCTAAAAGCTTAGTCTTTGCTCTTAGAGACTTAGGCTCATCAGATAAGGCCTACCACATGATGACATGTGATCTGCTTTATTCAAAGGTCTGCTAGTTTAGAGATTTATCTGTTTATGTTATGGGCACGAGTATTTTGCCTATATGTACATATGTGGACCATGTGTGTGCCTAGTACCTGAGGGCTAGGATAGGGTATTAGGTTCCCTAGAACTGGAGTTACAGACATGTGTGAGCTGCCACGTGCACGCTAGGAACTGAGCCTAAGTCCTCTGAAGAATCAGCTTAGTGTTCACAACTGCTGAGCCATCTCCCTAGACCTGAGTCTATTGATTTAAATACTAATCTACCTCAGCAATATCCAGGCTGGCATCTGAGCCTACTGGACTCCGTTCCCTAGCTTACAGAACTAGCAGCCCTGGGAGCCCAGTCTGGCAGCGGTGCAAGGCTGAGCAGTGCTGTGGCAGCTGCAGTGTGTTAGGAGTTGCTGCTGAGGTCCTTCTGGGGCAGTGACATCAGTCTTCAGGAGGGTCTAGCAAGGGATAAAGAACTCCTATGTGGCTCTGGCTTAACCCCTAGTATGGCCCCATTCAACAACTTCCAGCCCACATCCTTCAGAGTAGAAGTCATTACCCATAGGGAATGGAAGTCAGGGAAGCCAGAAAGTGCCTGGCTGCTCAAGGATTGCTGTGCAGAGGACTGGGGACAAGCAGGACCTGAAGGTCACCCAGAGCTCAAGGGCAGGCTAAGTGGGAACAGGGATGTAGGAGGGTGGCCTGGAGGCTGCAGTCATAAAGAGAGCTGCTTACAGCTGGTTCCTCTTGGTGACCTTGTCCTAGGCCCACACACACTGGGGCTGCCCTGCAGGCTCCCTACCTTCCATGACTTCCCAGAGAGAAAACTTCCTCCCTGCTATCCTCTGCTCCTGGGCTTGTTTCCTCAAGGTACTTTCCAGACTGTACTGAGAGTGCCGATGTCTTCCCCCCCCCCCCCCCCCCCACACTTCAAGAGACTAACTTCTTAGGGACAGGTTTGCCCTTCTCTCAACTTTAGGTCTCCTGGGCCTGGCATGGCTAATTCCAGATCTCTGTGGGTGTTGAATAACTAGGCTTTCAATGAGGTTCTCTTGCCTGAGTGTCTGGGACTCCCAGAGAGGGATGGAGAGATGACATGGGAAACTGGTGCCTCCTGTCCTTGGAGTCTTTTTCTTGTTGTATGAATTGAAGATGTCCAACGTGACATTTTGTGGTATCTCTATTTATATCTAATATATCAACCATCTCACAATTTACATATTCATTAACTAATTAACATATCCACCATCTCCAGTCTCTCAGTGGCCTGAGTTCTATTCCTAGAACCTGTATGGTAGAAGGAGGAGACTGATAAAGTTGTACTCCGACATCCATACACCCACTATGGTATACAGACAGATTCTGAATAAACAAACAAATGCAATCAATGAACACATAGCAACAGGAGAAGAGTGAGTGAGAATAGTAGGGGCGGGCCAAAGGGTACAGAGTTGTGGCTTTATGGGATACATAGAGGGCAATCTAATATACAGCGTGAGGACTGTAGCCAACAATATGCTACAATGTAAATTTGTTGAGAAAGTAGGATTTAAGCATTAACCTAAGATTGCAAGGAGGAGAAAGAAAGACTATGCTTGCCTCTACCTGATCCTATAAACGAATTAATTAGCTTATAGGGTCAATTCCCTTTCTCCTGACAAAACCTGTTCAGCCAGCACCTGAGATTCCTGAAATGCTTCCTCATGCTAATGAGGTATGCCAGGTACCCTAAGACCATAGCCAGTGACTTTTGCCCATCCTGGATGTCCTTACCTCCAGTCCCCCAAAACTTTATGGAGCCTTCAATCACCCTAAGTAAAGTTGATCAGCCTACTGACAAGCCTTCCTGGTGTGATCATTTGCAGGGCTTCTGAACCCCCTACCCCCACCCTCCATGTCTCTGCTCCTATTGCCCTCGTGGACTGGGGAGACCCACACCTCTTGGCTGGCAAACTGGAGACTATGGAAGCTCTAGTTGTAATCTTCGGAGGCATCTCCATGTTGTTTCCCTCAGTGTTTGGACTAGTTTTTCTTTATGTGTGAAGGAACCCTCTTTTTCCCAGTTACTTGTGGACATGTGAGTCTTTTATCTTTTAGATACTGGAGGGTATGAGCTTCTACCCTATTTGAGTTTTGATTGACATTCTCCTGATGCTTAGTGATGGCAAGCGCTTTCCCACACACCTGTCGGCCATTTATAAGCTCCCCTCCCTTTTTTTTTCCTCTTTTGCCATCTTGACATTCCTAACTCCTCACTTCTACTGAAAAGCTCTTTCTGGATATTCCATGCTGTGTTCTAGAAAAAGGTCATAGGAAAGTCCACACTAGGTGAGCGTGGCAGATCTGCCAGAGCCCAAGTAGCCCCCTGATAGTCATCTTACCATATTCAATCTGGGACCCACTGGCTTCCAGTGTGGGGTGCGTAGGAAGAATGGCTCATTTATAAATGTTGGGAGAAAGACTGACGCTCAAGGGTTAGCAGATAACACCTCAGAGTCCAAGGGTCCCAGGATGTGCTACCATGCTGCCCCCCCCCCCCCCCCGTGTACACTGCATGAGACTCAGGACTGTCTTCAGAGATCCCAGCTGTGAGACACATACATGTCTGGACTATCAGTTAAGGCTGTATGACCTGTGACCAACCACTACTCTTTCTATCTATAGATGGGGACAGTCACCAGAGGGTCAATGTGAGAATGTTCTGAACAGTGCTTTTGCACATCTGTCCTTCATAGATGTCAGCTGTTCTTAAGACCGAAATGTCCTTGTCTCTGACCCAGTTCTTTATTTTATTTTGGAGTGGGGGAGGGTATCCATCAACATGTTTGATGAGGCAAAGGCTGAAATGTTCTAACTGGGGATGGGCAGTAGCTCTAAGGACAGTAAGTTCTTAACCAACCACTAAGTGTTGACTTGACATTTGTTATGTGAGGATGGTACAGTACATTGTGAGAGTCATAAAAGAAATTACTTCCTTGCTGCCACAGGGACAGATTGACTTGGCTGTTTATTGGATACCTGTTGCGTATCAGTCTGTGTTCTAGACATTGGGGATATGTGGTGATCTGGACAGCTAGATTTTTGCTTTCATGGAAATTCTGGGTCTTTCATCTGATGTCCTGGCTTATCTTACATGGATCTAGTTTCAGGATCTCCTAAACCAGGAGCCAAATGGCTTCTCTCCTCCATCTTGGATGTTAGTATCAATGTTGCTGGTCTTAATTCAGATCCATGCTGTGAGTCAAATGCCAGACTTAGTAGGAGCTCTGCCAAGGCCTTTGGAGACCAGAGGCAGGCCACATATGATGGAGGAAAACTTAGCAGCCTAGGACTCTGCTAGGCTTGAGCTATCTATACCCGGGCCCTTCTGTCTGTATTTGGCAACCTGGGACTCTCCCCTGCACCGAGCTGCATACACTCTGCACTTCAGACGGTGGAATGAGCTGCTTTTCCTTGACAACCCTATGGCAATGTCTGATTTGGGCCTGCATATGATTAAAGTCAAATAAATCATAGGAAGGGGCATACCTAGTGAACAGAGGCTTATATCATGGAGTATTGGCCACTATATGATCAACAACAAAGGCTTACATAATCTATGCTTGCCAATCAAAACAGAAAGAACAGTCATCCCCTACCAGTCAACTCCTCCTCCCGAACCCATAAAAGGATTCATAAAAGATGTGACTGTAACCTGCTGCTCTTTTGGACATTCTAGCCAAAGTGGCCTATGCTCGCCTGCAGTGTGTCCTGTGCTGTCTCTTCAAACAAAACTTCCTGCTGCTTCACTGTTGTGTGTGCTTCAGTTCTCTCAATAACATACCAAGAACCTGGAAGTCCAAGTCTAGATAGCTAGTGGCAACCAGCAACACATTCACCCATTTCCTCTAGTTGGCTGTCCCCTTACTTTGGGCTCTGGGCTTTGTCAGGGATGGGTTCACCCAGAGCCAAGTGTGGCTGAGTTCACGGCTGGCTTCTTCTGCTTCTCTTCTGAATTGCTCTACAAGAATTCACAGACAATGAATTCCCTAGCCTCAATTTCAGGCGCTAGCGTGAGTCTTCCTGAGATTTCCCAGGTGCTGGCTCTGTCTCACTGGGTCCAGGATTCTAATCCCCAGTCCCCTGCTTTGGCTCAGAGCTCATGTTTGGCTCCACTGCAACATGGAGTTGAGGTTGATAATCTCCAGGATTCCCAGATGGCCGTGCTGCCTGAGCTGGCTCCTGGATCCAGGATGGCAGATGGAGATGTGGGGTAGAAGGGTTCTGTGCCTGCCCCTTGTTTGCTGTGTGATACGAGCCAAGCCATTCACATCTCTGGGCTCTTATTCATCTACCCAGGAGCCTTTTGGCAACTCTTAATCTTTTACTGAATGAAATCTCAGACTCAGTGTAACCTCCACAGTCAAAGCCAAGTGGGATGGAACTGAAAGAGAGGTTTTGTCTCCCTGATGGCTCCTTATCCTGACCTGTGCCTTCCAAGTTCATACCACACTGGGAGCCTGCAGCAGATGCCCTGCCTGTACCTGCAAGCTGCCAGATATACAATCAGGAAAGCTAGTACCCAGAGACTCTTGGGCTCTTTTGGAGTTGGGATTGCCTCGAACTATGGGGTCATGGATTTTGAAGGCAGTCTCCCTATTTCTGAGTTCTGGTGTGACTCTGGCAGTAGAGGTAGAGGACAGTGACAAGCATGTGGCAGTGAGAACTGGGGTGGGCTAGCAGGTCTCACAAGGATCAGTGGAACGGCCTCTGGGTAGACATCCAGAGAAGAGGAGATGGGGGATCAAAGGAGACCCGGGAGAGATCATGGACAGTAAGGGCTGGCTTTTTAAGAAAGGGTGCTGGGGACAGAACTCAGGTTGTCCTGCTTGTTTGTCATGAGCTTTAACTATTGAGCTATTTCCCCAGCTGTCAACATTGGTCTCTCAAAGAGAACTGCAAGATTTGAGCATTAGATTTATATCTAGGAGCTGAAGCATGGAGCTGCCGGTAGCCATTTTTCTTAGATGTGAAATTGAGACAGATGGAAATGGAAGAGAGCCGCTCTGTGGCCTTATTTATAGGTTTACCAGAAGCTAACGATCACAGGACATTTTTGTCTTTATTATTTTATTTTTTAATAAGCAAGTTTAGAATTTGTTGATTTCTTATGACCAGAAAATTAATATGTGATAGTGAGCCCAGGATAAAATTTATGTCCTGAAAGACCAAAGTAATAGGGTAAGACCCCTTTGGATCTCCTCTGATGGAGGAGTGGTCCCTGAGATCACTTGTAGGTGATAACTGTGCAATTGGATAGGACTCATGGATCCTGACACTAACATCCTGGTGACCCATAACAGCTGGATGTGACCAGAGTCAGTGTCCCTGGACACTGGTGTCTCTGCCTTGTCATAATGCAGGGATCTTTGGCTGGGAAGAGATTGGCTAACTGTTGCCAACCTCATGGCCCAAGCTAAGTTTGCTCACAGTTCAGGGAAGGGGAATTAGGTAGATACCAGGACTTAGACTTCCTAAGAATTGCAGGGAGGGGTTCTTCTGAAGTCCCACTCAGGAACAAAGGTTAAGGGAGAAACCCTGAACACCTTGACATCCATCCTAGCATACAAGCTTCCCTTCCCCAGTTCTAACATAACCTCTGACATTTCTTCTCCAATAGACATATGGGGTTCTATCTGGGAGAGAAAGGCTGGATGAGACAGGAAGTCTGGGGCCTCTGGCCTGCCAAGACTCCCAAGATCCTCGGAGCAAAGGAGGACAAAGATGAGATGTACTAGAGTACCAGAACATTCCATATCTATTCTACAGTTTTCTCAGAGTGTAATCCACTGTCCTCATTTCAGATGCAAATTCAGGTGCCCCCCAGTTTTCCCATGCTCACTAATGCCCATCAACTTTGGCTTATTCTGATTTCCACAGAGGTTAATTTTCTCGGAGCAATCCTTGGCATCCTAGTCTGTTTTCATTGATGTGATCAACACCAGGAGGGTTTATTTGGCTCACACATCTGATCACAGCTTATCATTGAGGCAGTTTGGTCAGGAACTCAAGTGGGAAGAGAGGCAGGGACCATCCAGAAAAGCTGTCTACAAGCTTGCTTTCCCGTGAGGTGTTCAGCTTGCTTCTTGTACAGTCCAGGGCCACCTGCCCAGGGGTGGCCTTACTCATGGTGGGCCGGATCCTTCCAGAGCAATGATTAACTAAGTCAGTGCCCGACAGACTTGCCTACAGTCCAATTTGATGGAGGATTTTTCTCAGTTGAGGCTCCCTCTTCTCAGATGACTCTAGTTTGTGCCAAGCTGACAAAAAAAAAACAAACAAACAAACAAAAAAAAACTACTCAGCATACATAAATACCTTGAAACTGTTGTTTGATCTATGAGCTGAAGAAAGGATGATGTTTTTTTTGTTGTTGTTATTGTTCTCTTTCTGTGGCCACTTGTTCCGTGTTGCAGCTAGTGATGAAAAAGCTGGGTCTCTGCCTAGAAAAGAGGCTGTAGCAAGTGCTTATGGTCCAGTATGGCTCTTTCCTTTTTATGTTTCAAGGGGACCCCAAATTCCTTGAGTGCCCAAGACCTAGAGTCTTCCTGTTGGCATCAAATTGCTGAAAAAGTGGGTGTGTTCCTTCCAGTTCCACTCTCCCGTCTCCCTCCTAAGGACCTTATGTCTCTTAGGTTTTGGAAGTGGGGGTTGAATGACCATGTCAAGGGTGGCCTCACTGGCTAACACAGGTGGAACTTGGCTCATGATGAAGTAATAAAGATGAAAGGAGAGAGACAGATGGAATCACTGGAGTGATGCCACAGGCTCGACCTCCCCTGCAGGGTCTGAAGGGTAGCAATATTGGGAGGATACCTACGAAGGTGTTCATCCCAGCCAGGACCCGAGGTAGGCACAATGCCTGAGTAACAAGGATAATAGCTTTGCCTGTATCACATTTTCCTCTTGAGAGGCATGTACAAAAATATCCACTAGGGGGCAGGAGGGCCCACTTTAGCATGACAGCTTGCTAGTAGTCAGAGTTGGAATTTCTCTCCAGGTCTCAGGGCCTGTGAAACATCACTGCTTCCAGTTCATATAAAAGGATATAGATATGGCACATGGGTCCAACTGAAGGGAATTTGGAGGTGTCTGTATGGGGCTTAGTGAAAAAATTCCATTATGCTTATAATTAAAATACAAAGTAAAGAAAAATTTTAGGTATTGAGTTTGTATAAAAATCTAAGTGAATGAATCACAATCATTTTACCACTAAACACGAGCCTGCTACAATCCAAACCTATTAGTATCCAATTATATGTGTGAGATAGCAATGCGATTTCTTCAAATTATCCTAGAGCATCATTGACAAAGAATTTTCTTTGAACAAATTGATGAAACAAAACTTATAAGCAGGGGCTGGAGAGATGGGTCAGTGGTCAGGAGCTCGTGCTGTTCTTGCAGAGGACCTGAGTTCGGTTCTCAGAACCTCTGTCAGGTGACTCATACTTGTAATTCTAGCTCTTGGGGGACCCTATGCCTTTGGCCACCATGGGCACCCTCACACACATACACATAATTTAAAATTTTTTTAAATTTACAAGTAACTTTTTTTTTTTTTTGACAAGGTGTCACTGCATAGCCCTGACTAGCTTGGGACTCACTATGTAGACCAGACTGGCCTTGACCTCACAGGGATTTGCCTGACTTTAACTTCCCTGTGCTGGGATTAAAGACGGTGCCAGCTGCTACAAATAAATTTATAACCAATAAAAAATCTATAGTGGTTGAAGTTATTTTTAAACGTTATTAGTGCTTTCTCTTCTCGTTTTTTTTTTCATCAAACACATTCTCTCTCTCTCTCTCTCTCTCTCTCTCTCTCTCCATTTCTTGTGAGATGCATTGGATATTTGCCCACCAAACTTTCCTGTTCAAATTCATAAAATGGTTGTTATGTGCTGATTTGTAGAACACACTTTCATTGTAGAATATCCACCTTGAGGTCTTTTGTGTGTGAAAGGCCACACAGCCGAGCACCTAGAGTAACTCTCATCTTGCTGGTCATGTGGAGTTCTGATTTGTGCCTTCAGGCCTGACATGACCCTGCCTTTCACTCACAAACAAAAGCAGACGTGTCCGGTCTGGTATTGTTACAACATGGGTGAATCTCAAAAACATTATC
The DNA here is from genome assembly GCA_030674055.1 of Rhabdomys pumilio. Taxonomy (NCBI): domain Eukaryota; kingdom Metazoa; phylum Chordata; class Mammalia; order Rodentia; family Muridae; genus Rhabdomys; species Rhabdomys pumilio. The sequence continues at coordinate 99,436,781 of JANHMN010000003.1, forward strand.
CTGAGTGAAGGAAGCCAGACACAAAAAGTGCAGGCTGTGTGATTCCATTTACTTGAAGTTTGAGAAAATGAAAAACAAATTTGTACTGAGAGAAAGCAGATGAATACTTGTCTGGGTCAGAGGCATGAGGGGTGAAGGGATGACTACAAAGAGGCTCATGGGACATGAAGAAGACACACCAGCCTTCTTTCTGAAGGCTGATTTCAATTCATGGAATTTCCATGGGTTGCAAAATTCTTTTTTATTTCCTTTCTTCCTTCTTTCTTTTCTTCCTGAGCAGATCCCATGTGTTCAGCCTGGCCTCAAACTTGTGCAATTAAGGATGATCTTGAATTCTTTAATTTTTTAAAAAATTTATGTCTATGGATGTTTTGTCTGCACTTGTGTCTGTCTGTGTACCAAAAACACACCAAGGTGGCCAGAAGAGGGCGTCAGATCCCCAGCTGCTGCCGTTACAGACCTCCGTGAGCTGCTGTATTCCTGCTAGAAATCCAGTCTGAGGGAAGTTGGCTCAGATATTTTGGTCATCCTGATAAGTCCTTAGAAACAGTGATCATGGAGTGTTCAAGGAATTTTGTTTATTGTCTTGCTTGTTCTTTGACTATCTGTGTTTCTTGTTTTGCTTGTTCCTTGACTATTTGCATCTATTGTATTGCTAGTTCCTCAATCTAGAACTGACCTTAATACTTGCATGTAATTAAAATGGTATAAAAGCAAAGAGGAGGAGGGATGGGATAGGGAGTTTCTGGGGAGGGGGAATGGGGGAAGGGGATGATATCTGAAATGTAAATAAATAAAATATCTAATTAAAAAAAAAAAAAAAAGAAGCCGGACAGTGGTGGCACAGGCCTTTAATTCCAGCACGTGGGAGACAGAGGCAGGCAGATTTCTGAGTTTGAGGCCAGCCTGGTCTACAGAGTGAGTTCCAAGACAGCCAGGGCTAGACAGAGAAACCCTGTCTCAAAAAATAAAACAAAACATCAAATCAAATCAAATAAATAAATAAAAAGGAAAAGGAAAAAACAATCCAGTCTGGCTCCTCTGGAAGACCAGGAGTGCTCTTAACCACTGAGTCTACTCTCTAGTCCTGACCTCGAACTCTTGGTCCACCTGCCTCCACCTCCAACATGCCAGATAGGTTCCAGGAGTGCACCACCACACTGGGTTCCATTGATTCATGCAGTTCTGGAGATCAAACCACAGCTTCCGTAGAAACTTAAAATTAATAAAAAGCTACTATTTTGGTTTTAAACTCAAACACTAACTTCCCCCAGGGACACATCCCGGGAGAAGCACATTTCAAAGACTCAAACAAACATTCCAGGGAGAAAGACCCAAGATAGGAGTTTATGAGCCCTTAACGCAGTAAACCTGGGTAAACAGAAGCTACTTAAGCTGACCTTTGTTGTAGAAAGATAAGGTGCAAAATTTGTTTTGTTGCTTGTTTTTTCGAGACAGGGTTTCTCTGTGTAGTCCTGGCTGTCCTGGAACTCACTCTGTAGACCAGGCTGGCCTCAAACTCAGAAATTCCGCCTGCCCCTGCCTCCCAAGTGCTGGGATTAAAGGCATGTGCCACCACCACCCAGCAATAAGGTGCAAATTTGAGTTACTTAGCAACCAGGACTGAGAACGGAAACAGAGCCTGGGAACAGCTGCTGAAGTCAGCCTTTGTGGTTATTGATTGAGGCAAAACTGCCCTTATGAGCCCTGTGAATATAGTATTAAAAAACTGTTCCCAACTCTAATTCAGGGTTCTTCTTGCTGGCATGCAAGGGAACTCCAGTGCACTGGATTTTATCAATTTATCAATAAACCTCATGTTATTGCAGCGAATCCTGTCCGTGAGCGTCTCTAGGGGTCTCTAGGGGAGCGCGTCCCCTGGTTTTGGATCTTTAGAGTCCAACACTGCTGGTAAGTGCTCTGCCAACTGAGCTACATTCCCAGCCCTTAACTCTTCTTTTTCTTTTGATCTCCCCTCCAACCATTACAAACAAACAAACAAACAAACAAACAAACAAAAAAACCCTATAAAACCCATTTTTAGCCCATTGACAGGAATGGTTTGGTTGGCAGGGGTGTAGCTTGCTAACTCCTGGCTTACAAAGATATATCAGTATAGGAACTCTGAGGGTGGAGGGATCTGGAGAGGGAGTGGACCTCTAATGTCTGCCTCTCGGTATTATAAAGAAGCCACAGCCTTTAAATTTTGTTGCAGACTCTCGGCTCCTATGTGCTTTGAATGAAACCCAGCTGTCCTTTCAGCATTTGAAGAAGCGGAGTACTGTTCTTAACAGAGTTGGACTGTTTGACTTCCAGTCTTCTGAATTTGACTTTCAAATTAGTTTTCAGAAACTGTTAGGGTCAAGGCACAACTAAAACAGTAGGAAAGGGTCATGGATTCGCATAAAATTGTGACTAACTGTGTCACGCTTGCATTAGTCAGGCTTGCGTTCCTGTGACAGGCTTAACTTTATAAAAGAAAGACAGGCGTTTAGCTCACATTCTAGTGTGGAAGTCCAAGACTGGGCAGACACCCATTGGATGGCATCAGTGGGAGGAGCATGTGGAAGGAAGGGATTGGATCATAAATTAAGAAATCGGTTGGCTAAGGGCCAAGCTCATTGGTCTTTTTTGTTCTGATGATAGCGTCTCACAAGGTAGCCCAGGATGGTCTGGAACTCACCGTGTAGTTAGAGCTGACCTCAGACTCACAGCAATCCTCCTGCTTTTGCTTCCTGAGTGCTAGGAGTCCAGGCAGGAGCCACCATGCCTGGCTCAGGCTCATTCTCATAACTCTCCTGAGACCCCAGGGGTCCCATAAGACTTACCTTAATCTCTTTTAAGGGCAGCTCCCCCAGAGACCTAAGAGTCTCTGACTAGGTCCCACCTCATAAAGGACTGACCTTCTCTCAGAGGTCCCAGCATATTTTGGACCCAACTCTGAACACAAGAGCCCTCGAAGACACACTTGAAACACACACAAGCACAGCGAGCTACAGGCACGAAAGGTCTTAATTAATTAAGCTCTGATTTTGTTGTCTCTTTTGTTTGTTTGAGACAGTTCCACTGTGTTTCCCAGGCTTGTCCTGATATCCTAGAGTCAAATGATCTTGCTGCCTCAGCATCCTAAGGATTAAAGACTATACAACCCAAAATTTGTAGTGCTTTTATTTTGTTGTTGAGACAGGGTGTTGCTTTGTTTTCCAAGCTAGCCTGAAACTCTCAAACCTCTTGTCTCTGTTTCTCCAGTGCTCGGGTTCATGGCTGTGTGCTACCATATTGGCTATCAAATTTACTTATGGATGAGATCTGTACAATGGCATCTATCTATTGGGTGACTATCTAAGACTTAGAGTAGGAGCTCTTCAGGTGCCGCCCCCAGGGAGGCAGTTCACATATCACTTCCTCTAGGATCAAGGGTACGGGCTAGGGAAGTAGCTTGCTTTGAGGGATGCTCAGGTGGGTCTCTGAGATTGCGTGGTGCTGAGTTTCTACACATCAGTTACAGTTCCCACTTGTAAATATTCACAGACATCTCTGCCTTTGGCTTGTTGTCCCTGAGTTCTGGGATTTGTCTTGTCTCCTGTCTGATCCTCTCCCTGTCTAGAACTCATGTGAGATCTGTTGGTCTTGTGACTGGGAGTTTCTCTTCAAATCAGAAATTGATACCACAGAGAGATATTGGAGTGTCAAGGTCATAGCAGGGTGGCCACCCTGATCTCCTCCTCTCTCATTTCTTCCCTCCCCTTCCCCTTGTCCATTCTCCAGGTGTCTCCATGCAGCTGACCCATGATAATTTCAGCTTCTTGGACTTGCCTCCTCTCAGGGACTGGGCCATGCTGTGTGTATCCCTGAAGCTGTCCCCCTAGAACCTCGCACAGGGCATAGTCCAGAGTAGATATTGATAGAGCCTTTAATTCAGTAGCGGGACCACCCGCCTGACTGGAAACTAAAAGCTATAGCCAGCTCCACTGCCTGTCCTCAGGGCCCCTTGTCCATTTGGGATACTGGCCTGTTGTTACACTCCAGAGTAGATCTTTGTGTTTACTGACAGAAAACCAAGGGGGGGGGGATGAAAACCAAGGAGGGAATCTTGTAACACCACAGGGTAGAGAGTGATGAGAACCAGGGCAGGGACAAGGTCAGGGATACAAAAAGGGACTCTGGCCCAGGACAGAGGCAGAGAGAGCAAAGCAAAGAGCAGAGACAGTGGGATCTCTGCCCTAGCCTTGACCCTGAGTACCTGCCTATGCCTCTACTCTGGGAACCAGGAGAGAAGCCAGCAACCTATCTCAGGGGACAGCCATGAACACAGCATGCTGAGTTCTGGAAGCAGCCAGGGACTACTTATGGAGGTTGGCTTGCCAGGCTTTTTCTCTGTGGGCCTTCACAGCAGGGAGTTTCAATTCTCAGGTTTCCCCTGCTGCGACTCCAGAGGGTAAGCACTTTGGGGAAGGACAGTTTGAGGTCCAGGAAGGGGACCTCTCTGGAGCCCAGGGTTTTGTGTCTGCTATGGAGCTTCAGACAGCTGGTGGCTGAGCCTCTGGGGCCCTGGCCTGAGCTGCTAATGCTGCTTCCATCTCTCTCACACACAAAGGACGCTGGGTATGCCAAGATAAGTAGTTAGGATAGAACAGGCCATGTCCCTGGGGCATCAATGTGACATGAACACAGCAGTAAAATGCTACCTCTATTTATGTTTATATTAAAACAAATGTGTAATTAGGAATAAAAGCCATTTTTACAGATCCATTTAAGAAAACACTGAGCCCTTACAGAAACCACACATTTAAGAGACCTGTTCAGAGCCAGGGCCTCTGTGCTCTTTCTCAAGTCACACTTCACACTTTTGCCTGGCTTCTGAAGGAGAGGTGAGGGTGCGCTGGTCCTGCTGCTGGACTGGGCTTGCAGCAGGCTGTTTGTGACAGGGTAAAGAATTTGAGGTTGCAGGCAGTAAGTTAGACACTGTTCTCGTTGCTGTGGTAAAACACTTGACATAAGCAGCTTAAGGAAGGAAGAGAGCTGGGGTGACCGCTCAGTGGCTAAAGTGATTGCCATGCAAGCATGAGGACCTGTTTCAGTTCCCAGGTGCCTGGACTCAGTAGTGCCAATCTGTAATCACAGCACACCTTTGATGAGATGGGAGACAGAGAGAGGAGAAACCCTAGAAGCTGTCAGTGAACAAGAGACCCTGTTGCAAGCAAGTGCTGCTGCTGTGAAGAGGCACCGTGACCACAACAGCTCTATAAAAGAAAGCATTTAATTAGGGCTGGCTTTCCGTTTCAAGATTTAGTCTGTTATTGTCATGGTGGAAATCACGACATGCAGGCAGACATGGTGCTGGAGAGGTAGCTGAGAGTGGATCTATGTGGATCTGCAGGCAGCGGGAAGAGACAGAGACTCTGGGCTTAGATGGGCTTTTTGAAACCTCAAGACTCCCCCCCCCCCCCAATGACACACTTCCTCCGACAATGCCACACCTCCTAATCCTTTTAAACAGTGCCATTCCTTGGGAATCAAGGATTCAAATACCTCTGGGGACCATTCTCCTGAACGTAGGGAGTAAAACTGACAAAGATTAATCACCACAGGTGGTTTAGTTTTTGCTTTTGGACAATGAGGTTGGCGATAACAATCTTTTGGACACTACACTGAATTTCCAGCCAGTCAGTCGTGGCTACTAGCAGGAAATGTGGGCAGTGGAAGGAGTTAGGGGCTAGGAATCAAGGGCCTGACTTTAACCAGTTCTTTTGGTAACATAGCACTGAAGCTTCAGGCAAACTACACACTACCTCTGGGTTTTACTGTCCCTACCTACGCCACATAGTGGTCACACTAGATTTGCTCTAAACCCTTGGCTCCTGTGATATGGGTGGGGTCACAATTTGTCTTTTCAGGACCTCTAGATCAGTTAGGCTTTACTAGAACATTCTAGAGTCCCTGAGAAAGACACAGCCTGTAGCTCAGCCATCTACTTCTGCATAACAGAAGACCTCAATGAAGGCTCATACAGGATTTTATTGGGAGGAGTTGTGAGAGCCGAGGCTGCTCTAGGCAGGATGTGTGTGTGTGTGTGTGTGTGTGTGTGTGTGTGTGTGTGTGTGTGTGGTGAGTATTATAGACAACCTTTAGTACTAGTTAGGAAGAACCCCCAGTCTTGCCTGGAGGTCAGTACCCAAAGGTAGCTTTCTCTCTAACAGCCTCCACTTCTGCTGCTGTCTCTCGTCATCTGGCTTCTTTGCCAGCACTGTCCAACCTGGCCACTAACCTGAGTGTCACCCCAGCTTCTCAGCCTCCTATTCAGAGGGGAGTCAGCTCCCACAGGGGAACATGGAGTCTCACGTGCAGTAGTAAGTTTGATTTAAGCCTTGCTTTCCACGGTGCCTCTCCTTTCCTTCCCTTCTACTAAGTGTGGATTATCTTGGAGTGTCACTGGATTAGTGGGAGAAGTTACTGTCCTCTAGCATAGTTCTCCAAAGGGGCAGCTCAGGGAGAGACTCAGGGGAGTTGTGCATCCTTCTGAGGACTCTGGTCCCACCTTCCTATCCTCCAGTCCCATTTCTTATCCAGGTTCAACTTTTACCGGCCTTAGTTAGAACCAGTTTATTTCGTGTCAGCATGTCTCTTTGTACTTGCTTTGGTTACAGGCCACCAGTGTCTGGCCACTCGCTCTTCCAACAATGATCAACCTCTCTTGTCCGTCCTTGACCATCATGGTTCTCTCTCTCTCTCTCTCTCTCTCTCTCTCTCTCTCTCTTTCTCTCTCTCTCTCTGTCTCTTTTCATCTCTGTCTCTCTGTATCTCTCTCTGTCTCTGCCTCTTTCTATCTGTGTGTCGTGTATCTGTGTGTCTCTTTCTCTCGCTCACACACACACATACACACACACACACACACACACACACACACACACACACACACACACA
>JANHMN010000003.1:99445214-99457398 GCA_030674055.1 Rhabdomys pumilio
TTGCCTTGCCTTGCCTTGCCTTGCCTTGCCTTGCCTTGCCTTGCCTTTCTTTCTGGCTCACGAAGAGTTAATAAACTCTGAGCCTCTTGCCCCCCACCCTCCACTATCAGCAGGAGTCAATTACCAGAAAAATCGTCAGTTTTTAACCTCAGGAGAGCAAAAGAGAATTAACTGTCAGAAGTCATCATCTTCTGGCCCCCAAAACAGTATGAGAGAGTTAAAGGTCAGCAGCCTTGATCCTTCCTCCAGTGCTGTATCCTACCTCGGTACCTGACGTCAGGGCAGGACTCTGGCAGATATTCCTCCTCCCTGTTTAATGAAAAGTCTTAGCCATATTTGGTACAATCTCCTGTCACCACTGATCCCTCAAAACTATTCTTGTCAAGAATCTACACATTACCTCATCAAACTGTCACTTTACTGTCATCTGAGCTCAAAGTCACTCCCAGCATTCCAGGCAACTGGTCTTTTGTTCCTCATGCTAACACATCCCTGCTACCTGTCAGCTTCACCTCTATTTCCTTTCTGCGGGACTAGGGTTGGCCCTCGGGTGAGGCAAGTCTCTCCACTGAGCTACATCTAAACTCATGGTTTACTTATTGAAATACTATGTTGCCCAGGCTTGCCTTGAATTTACTCTGCAGTCCAGTCTAGCCTTGAACTTCCAATTCTCCTGCCTCAGTCTCCGAGAAGCTAGGGTGATATAGGCCTGTGCCCAGATCTTGTTTCACTGGCTACTCTGTATTCTCTGTTGCCACTGCTGACTGCCTGTGAAAGCCACTGTTATACCTTACCTGGTATGACTGCTCCAACTCGTGACTGGCTCTCCTGCTCCAGCTTGCTCCTCACACTCCATGACTCTCCTTTCCACTCAGTAGTCAAAGAGAGTCCATTAAATATGTCTATCAGGTTGCACCACACCCTGGTTTAGAAACTGATTTCCCATTCTTTGTAAAGAAAGTCCAATGGCCTTGCCAAGGCCACACTTCTCTGTGAAGCCATCCTTTACCTGCCCTGGCTCACAAGCCTTGACCATGGTCACATTTTTGTGCTCCTGATTCAATTCTAGGCCTTGACTTCTGTGAGGAATGCTCATCTCAGCCGCAGTCCTTGTCATCTGTTATTGGGATAGAAGTTCCCATTTTCCTCAGAGGCTTTCTCAGTCAGCTCCAGTTAGGGTGGGCAACTGTGTCTCTCATAGCATTCTTTAGAGCACCATTTTGTTTTGCTCCTGCTAAAAAAAATCATAACAGAGGCACTGGTTATAGTGATGCAGGCCTGCAATTCTGGTTACCAGTGTACAATCCAGATCTACCTGCCCAGGGTGGCACCACTCACACTGGATTAGACCCTTCCATATCAATCATGAATCAGGTAAATGTCCTACAGACATATCAATCTGATGAAGACATTGTCTCCACTGAGGCTTCTTCTTTCTGGATAACCCATGCTTGTGTCAAGTGAATAAGAGCTAACCAGTACACGGTTTATTTGGGCGCACAGCTGAGAGGAGCACAGTCCACCATGGTGGGGAAGGCATGGTGGTTTGAGTAGCTTGGTCCACAGTACTGACCAGGAATCAGAGAATGAGGATCTAGGGTTCAGCTGGCTTTCTCTTTTGTTCCTTTTGATTCTGTCGTGGACCCTACCTTGAGTATGCTCAAGGTGTGTCTTACCTTTCCAGTTAAACCATTCTAGAAACACTCACTGGTCTGTTTCCATGGTGATTCTAAATTCAATTAAATGACAGTGAAGACAAACGATAATGCATTCCCACTTCAGAGGGTGTCTTGTTCTTGGGAGGAGGGATTGCTGCTGATGAGCCAAGAACACAGCCAGGACTGGCTGAGTCCACACAGAAACTCTAGCAGCAGAGACTCTTCCAGACTGCCTTGGTATCTGTTAACATGTCTTTTATAATACAAGGAACATGAGACGTGTTCTCTAAGTCCTATGCCCACACTCCTGCCTGAAGCAAATTTGTTGAACCAAAGGAAGGGATTGTGGAGCCCCCAGCCTTTAACTAGGCAGACAGAAGATTTAGAAGCCCAGACTTGAGAGTGGCATCTCAGTGGTGGCATAGTGACATTGATTGCAGGTAGGTGGTGTCAGTCTTGGGGTGGAGGGTTTCCAGTGAGTATCTGCTGCAGAGCTGAGTACTCTTTTGTTGGAGAGAAAAAGCCCATGCATTTTAGGACCACAGAAATGGCCTGTGTTGTGAGAAGACACAGAGTTAAGTCTCTGTTTTCGTTTAGACCATGTGTCTGTAGAGAAGGCTTTTTTTTTTTTTTTTTTTTTTTTTTTTTTTTTTTTTTTTTTTTTTTTGTTTTTTTTTTTTTTTTTTTTTTTTTTTTTTTTTTTTTTTTTTTTTTTTCCTCCCTCCCAGTTAGAATTGAAATGTGTGTTTTGAAGCTCCGAGCTGATTTTAAGAGACATTCTCCCTGGGAGTTTGGGCTGGAGCCTGGGACATGACTATTTATCATGGTTTCCTTTCCTTTGTGATTCTCATCATTATTGATGTCTTTGGCTTGGGGCAAAGAACCAAAAACAAAAATAGCAACCTACTCATGAAAACAGAGGGAGACAAAATGTTGTGATGAGGATGGGCAGAGAGAGGGGCTGGGAAGGCCCCAGTGGGGTCTCAGCACTCCCACTGAGCCAGTTCAAAGTGAAGTGGGCTGGCATGGGTCAGGCTGGTCCTGTATCACTCCCAAGGCTCAGCAGGAACCATTCCTGAGGAGAGGGGGAGCTGGCGGTGTCCTTGCAGCCCTTCTACCTAGGCTTCCTTCCACCTCTTTGTCAACAGCCTGAAGCTTGGGGCTGTGGCTGTCACTCTCTTAACTCTCTTGGGAAGAGGCAGTTCACAGAACGTGCTCACTCATCTCGAAGAGTCTTGGCATTTCCCAGCAATGTGTTCTCATTGACTTAACAGCTCAGAGGCCCACAAGTTCTCCTGCTGCTCAGGGCTTGCTTTGCTTTCTTTTGTTTTTGTTTAAAGAGTGCTACAGGTGCTCTCCCCCGCCCTCTTTTTTTCCTAAGATTTATTCTTTTTTTTTTATATGTATGAATATTTTGGACACACACACACACACACACACACACACACACACACACACACACGCACAAGCATCATGTGTGTGCCTGGTGCCCACTGAGGTCAGATGAGGTATTGGATCCTCCAGATCTCAGAGTTACAGACAGCTGTGAGCTGCCAAGCTGGGGCTGAATACTGAACCCAGGTCCTCTGCAAGAGCGGCAAGTGTCCTTACCCACTGGCCACTCTCCAGCTCCTTCCTGACATGCTGAGTGATTGCTGCCTCTTAGGCCCCTTCATGTCCAATCCCATTTTTAGTTTAGATCTCTCTCAAACCCATAAACTTCTGTACTGAGGGACACCTACAAAGCAAGGAGGCATGTGCAGGTTTGTTCTCCAACATTCTGGCTTGTTCTACCATTTTTTTTAAATTAAATTATTTATTATTTATCCCCTTTACAACCCAATATCAGCCCTCCCTCTCCTCCCAATACCCTCTCAAACAAGTTCTCCCCTCATTCCCCCTTCTCAAAAGAGAAGGAAAAGCCCTCCTCTGGGTGTCAACCCCTCCCCTCACCCTGCATATCAAGTTGCTGAGAGACTAGGCACATCTCTCCCACTGAGGCCAGACACGGCAGTCTATTTAGGAGTGTGGGATCCACAGGCTGACAGGCAGGCAACAGACTCAGGGACAGCCCCTGTTCCAGTTGTTTGGGGGACCCACATAAAGACCAAGCTGCTCATCTGATACATATGTGCAGGAAGCCTAGATTCAGCCCATGCTCACTCTTTGGTTGGTGGTTCAGTCTCTGGGAGCCCCCAAAGGCTTGATTAGTTGACTCTGTTGGTCTTCCTTTGGAGTCCCTGTCCTTTTTGGGTCCCTCAATCTTTCTCCCAACTTTCCCATACGACTCCCCAACCTCCATCTAATGTTTTGGTGTGAGTCTGCATCTCTTTCCATTGGCTACTGGGTGGAACCTCTCAGAGGACAGTTATGCTAGGTTCCTGTCTCTGTAGGCTGTTGCGGGCAGACCATCTGGGGTGGCGGGCAGATCCAACTAGGATGGGTGGCAGGGTTCCAAGACAGTTAGTTTTGGGGCCCCAGAGGGTTTTCACTGGGAGGCAGGATGTTCTTGGGGTCCCCCAAGATTCCTCTGGACTGAGGAGCAAGGCCAGAGTTAGACAATGATGCTCAGGGGACTGAGTCACTCACCTCTGAAGGTTGTCCCAGGCAAACCACTGTTCTATCATTTTAAGAGGGTTGGAGAGAGTGGTTGGTTACCAGGCCTGCTCCTTCTGAGCCTCAGGATATAATTGGGAGTCTACTTGTTGGAATGCAGCTCTTCCTTGCTCAGGCAGGAAGTTCCCTCTGTAGGCACCTATGGTGAAAGGTAGAAGCTGGCCTCATAAATATGAGCATAAGCCAGCACCACTTAATTCACAGCCTGCAGATCCTGCCATGGTCAACAGCCAGCAACACCTGCAAGGCCAGCAGACAGCCAACACCAATAGGGAACAGAGCTGAAGCCAAAGAGGAATGGACGGGGCACCAGTGTGTGACTGCCACCCCTAACTTCTTGAGTAGCCTGTGAGTAGTGTATGGTTGTGTCCACAGCTGGGCCATGGGAATATGCCAGAACTGTGCAGTCCCTGGTTGGTTCTGCCTGCAGAGGATCCAATACCTCAGAGAATTAGCTGATTTCATCAGCCTTTACTCAGTCCCAACCATAATCCTTAAAAAAAGCCTCTAAACAGGACACCTTAAGGCAAGACCCTTGGGCCCACTCCCACTCTCTTCAGTTTCTCTCCCATTTGCTTAATATCCTACTTTCTGTGCATTTCCTGCAATAAAGTTAGCTGCCCACACATGTGTCGTCGTCGTCATCGTCATCATCATCATCCATCTGAGACAATGAATGGCTTCAAGTCACCTTTTGGTGATATCATTTGTCTGGTACTTGGGTCTTCCAGTTATGCACCCCTGAGCCCAGAAAGGCCCTGCCATCCCCCAAGATCTACATCTTAGGTATCTTTTTATAGTAACAGGTGACTCTCCTTACCAGGACACTTTCTCTTGGGACACTGTAGAAACTGACAAGCCTGACTAGAATGAATGCCACAGCTGGCACGGGGTTGGTGGTGAGAAGCACGCAGGCCGATTGATGCAAACACAGACACGGTGGCTGCAGAGGAGATCAAGTATTGCTCAGCTGCTGATGTGAACCTGGGAGTGGGCCCAAGGGACTTGCCTTAAGGTGTCCTGTTTAGAGGCTTTTTATAAGAATTATGATTGGGATCGAGCAAAGGCTGAGGTAAGTGTCTGTTGAAATCAGCTAATTCTCTGAGGTATTGGATCCTCTGCAGGCAGAACCAACTGGGGACTGCACAGTCTTGGCATATTCCCATGGCTCAGCTGTGATGGCTCTTCTCTGGTGGGCACTGACATCTGTAGCCATAGATGGCAGAGGAGGTCCTCTCTGTCTTCATTCTCTTGACAGCTTCTTCTATCATTGCTGTGGGAGTGGCACCCCCTCACCAGCCCCTCCCTCCTTTCCCCCATCTTCTCCTTTAGGGCTCCGGGATTCTAATTCAGCTGGAATGAAATGAAGACGAAGCTCATTGATGAGACTGGAGCTGGGGTCTGGAGCGATGGTGGACACTTCACCATTGATGATGGATGGTTATCTCAGCGGAGGTGGCGGCTGAAGTATCACCACGACTTCTGTTTCCTTTGAACCCCTCACCTGCACCTCTAGTTGTCTTCACACCACATTTCCTGCATGAAAACGACTTGGTTTCTTCACAGTGAATAACTGGAGAGATCTCAATCCTTCCGTCAGCTGCGGTTTTAGAGAAGATAATTTTTATTTAATGTGTTTATCTTTGTGTGGATTCTCTTAAGATGGAAAGGACTAGACACACAAGGAGGTACATACCTATAACCCCAACACTTGGGAGACTGAGGCAGGAGGATCTTGAGTTTGAGGCCATCCTGGACTTTATAGTAAGATGCTGTCTTAAAATTCAGAAAATCAAATCAAACCAAGAGAATAGCAGGGACTGAGTCAGAGCCACAGAGCCCATGTGACAGACACTAATTCTTTAGACCTGAACTTCACCCTACTAGTTATTGTTTTCTGGTTTGTTCTTGATTTTCCCTGCCCAGCTCCTGATCTGAGGTTGTCCCAGGTTTGGCATCATTTGACCCATTTAGCCTGATATTTGGCCCACATTGTTGGTTCTGTTTTTCCCGTGGACACCAACATAAAAACTGTCTTTCCAGCTGTGTCCTCAAAGCTCCCCTTTAGCCTACTTCACTCTAGGGAGATTCTTACTAACCATATTCATCGAAGAGCAGTGAACTTGAAAAAAAAAAAAAGATGTTGCTAGGATCTGCTTCATTTTCTCTGTCTCTCAAATCTGTTTTTCCTTGGTAGATTTCTTCTCTTTTTCTGTATGTTGAGAAAATTCCAGAGACATTAAACTTTAAAGGCTCTCGAACTTGTGACCTTAGGAAAAACTCTCCTCCTAGTAACTCAAACAACCCCTGGAAGGGCTGTAATTAGTAGTCCTTGCTTGGGTGGCTTGGTGATCTCAGGAGACCTGGTACTGTGCCTGGTCACACTTGTCCCTCGGTTCCCTGTGATTCAACTGACAGCCCCACACCTCTCGCCAAAGGCAAGCAGAGCAGATTCCAAATGAAACAGGAGCAAACCAAGTAGCATTCCTGTAGGGGCATATTTTCCCTACAAGTTGGGAGGAGCTAAGGTGGGAGGAGTAAAGAGAGGAAGAGGAGGAGTAAGGAGAGGAAGAGGAGAAGGAAGAGGAGGAGCAGGGGAAGGAGGAGAGAGAGAAGGGAACATGGCTGCAGACATGCGCGTGTCTCTAACAGTCAAAGGTAGCTGATATATCTAGGTTGGGTATTGGGTTACACCTCTAATTGTGTAGGCATCTTGTTATGGAGCATTACCAAATATATATTATAAAGCTATTGGATAATCTTTAAACATTAGAGTCTCATTTCCACTGGGTACCACATGAATGGTGGGATGGTCTCAGCTCAGCCCAGCCTTGTGGAGACAGCATAGAAGATTGGCAGAGCCATCTCCCACGCTGGTGTCTCGCGGGTGCCAGGGCCAGTATTCTGGCCGGCCTGAGCCACTGTAGCAGTGAGAACAGGCCACTGCTCATGGCCACAGGCCTAGGCTAGTTGGAAGGATGGCAGCTGATTAAGAACAAGCCAGATTGGGAGATGCCTATTTAAATATCTTACCACAACACATTCCACTCTTTAAAGGCACCACTCATGGATGTTATTTATTCTCTCACAGAGCACATAAAAAGCAGTGAGATTTTTTCTCAACTTCACTTAATTTCCAAGACCTGAATCTAATAAGCCCTTCAGAGCTTAATAAACCCTGCATGAGTCTACTTAAGGATATTATTAGCCTTGTTTTTTTAGATATTAAATACTAAAAGTTATTGAGAGTGCCTGCCACACAATAAGCACTTCTGTAAATATCCTGCATGTATCTCAAAAAAGTTCCATGTGGGGTTGGGTTTGTAGACAATATGGATTCTACCCAACAGAAACCAATTCTAGCTAGAGAGAAAAACTGTACTGAAATGATGGTACAGTGTGTCGCTGACACCCTTCCAGAGGAAGAGCTAGCAAGCAAAGTGCAGATGTTTAGGGAACAGTTTTTGCCTGGTTTTGTAAGTGCCTTCAAAAGGTGGGTTTGGAGATCAATATGGGGCTGTCCCAGGGCTTCCACAATCCTTTATTTCTGTACTAAACGTCACATTCCTGGGGGAAGGGGATTGTGAGAATCTGATTGATCTTTCTGGGGTCATATATTTGTTTCTGGACCAATCACGTTGAAGGAACCAGTAGTTCAGGTACGTGATCCCAAGAGTGCCCCATCTTTATGTAGGAAGTGTTTTCAGAGAAGCAGATTCACTATGAGTTATTTATCAAAAGGCTAATAAGCACATGCTCGTATTTCTGTCAGCTGGGATCCTAGTTCATTCAAATGCAGGTAATGGAAGTAGGAAGAGCCTAGGGTCAGGAGCAGTATGTTGGGGTTACCATCCGAGGCTTGAAGAAAGCAGTGACTTCCAGAACCTGTGGAGGTTGGCATGAGGAGATATCTGCTTGAAAGTAGCTGTTATTTGGAAGGTCATAAGAGTCTCTCTGTAGTCCTGTAGTGTGGCATCCAGGAGCACAAGCACCAACAGGTCACGTGCCTCCCACCCTCTGGTGCATTTCTTCAGTGTAACTGGATGTCCGCTGGCAAAGGAATCCCTAGAGCCTGTCTATAAGGGGGACAGGCCAGGGTAAAGGAGGGTGGAGAGCAGATGGGAGGTGGGAATGGAAGTCAGTCAACACAATAAATTCAGTTTATGGGTGAGTGAATAATCCAACCCTTGGAGTAGGAAGTTAGTAGCTCCCTTGTTATTAGTTAACTAGTAGTTAACCAGTTAACTGGAGGGAAGTCTTTGGAGCTGATTTTTGTTTGTTCGATACTGTCTTTCATGTAGCCTGGGCTTGCCTGTAACTCTGTGTAGCTGAGGATGACCTTGAACTCAAGATCCTCCTGCCTAGCCTCCCCAGCTCTAGGATTGCAGGCACAGGACATCACACATTTTGAAATGGTGGGGTTTGGTCTTGACCTCATGCAAGCAAGCACTCTTCCTACTTAGCTATATCCCCAGTCCTAGAACCTGTGCTTCTGGCCAGTCTTCTCTGTCACCTCTCAGATGAAGAGCCTGAATCCAGACATTCACAGAATTCAGACGCACACCTCAGGTGAGCAACTTTAACTCTCAGCTCCCCTTGCCACCTTACCTCTTAGCTGCAGGGGTAAGAGCTTCTCTCTGCCTCCGCAGAACGGTACAGAAAGACTCGGGCTTTTGCCTTTTCTTCAGACTCTCTTTGAGGGTTTTGGAGCCACATACATGGTTTGGACTCTCAGAGGTAGATCTAAGCTTATGTGGAGTGCAGGCAGTTCCAGGCTCCTCTGAACAGAGACACGATGGAGATTTAAATCATACTTAGATTACGCTTCATTTCTCTCAGTCCCAGGGAGAGCACATCCAGGTGTGAACCACACACTTCTGAGAGCAAATGGCATTATCAGGTACCTGTTCATCACACAGATGGGCCCGATTGCACCTCCACTGTCTGATCATTCACTTTTCTGCCATTGCTTGGAGCCATGCAGAGAGAAACCTCATTGGCAACAATAACATTCTCTGCATGGCATCATTTTTTATCTCATGGTTTCCTCCTCTTTAGCTCCAAGAAGCAATCCCTGACATGCATTTACTGTGTATTAGGTGTAGGGACTGCCTCACTTCATCTTGTCAATAAACCTAGGAGGTAGGGTGATAACACGTAATCCCCACTTCATAAATGAGGAGACCTGAGCTTACAGAGATTAACGTGGTGCCTAAGGTAACATAATAAACAGCAGGTCCAGGACCGGAGCCCAGAACGATGAACCACAGAGAGCACTGATTTCTCATGTGCCTCTTGGCACCTTGCATGACCTGTAGTCATAACAGAGTGGGTGCTGGCTATCCTTCCTCCCTTTCAGATGTCAGCTATGACATGCATGGAGTAGAGGCACAGGGGAGACTACAAGTGATCACCAAATCTCTCTATGTTCTTTTTAAAAAAGATTTCTTTTATGTCTGAGTGTTTTCTGCATGTATGTATGTGCATGTCTCAGAAGAAAGCATCACATTTTCTAGAAATGGAGTTATAGACAGTGGTAGGTGCTAGTAACTGAACCCAGGTTCTCTGCAAGAGCAGCGGGTGCTCTTAACTGCTGAGTCATCTCTCTTGCCCCCATTTTTTTTTTTAAAGTTCCCTTCTCCACTGCTCTTGAGATTGAGGTGTAGAACGGTGTCTGGACTATTAGATGGTAGCAGAAGGGGCCTGCACTATATTTAGCTTGGCATTAACCCCTTCCATCTGTTCTCCCTCTTCCTGTTTCCAGAATTAGAAGAATCTATGCTAGCTGAGTTGCCAACAGGAACTGCTATTGTTTGGAGAGAACCAAGGAGTAGAATTGCCAGCCTTCCTGAATGCTAACAGTAGTGAGGAATGAGTCTGTGTTGGGTTAGACTAGATTTGGGGGGTATAGTTGTTATAATACGTTTGTTAAGTGCATGAAAAAATCAAACTCAGAGTAAAATTGGGCAGAGACTTGCAGAGTGGATACATTCATTTAACTATATGTTAAACAAAATGTATGTTAGCTTCACAGACAGAAGTAGATGGAAAATGGGCTGATGAGCTGGCGCAGCGGGTAAAGGAGCCTGTTGCTAAGGCCAACATCTGAGTTTGATGCCTAGGACCCACATGGTGGAAGGAGAGAACCAGCTCCTGCTAATTGGTCTTTGACCTTCATATGCATGCTGTGGCATGAGTGCACACACACACACACACGCACACGCACACGCACACGCACACGCACACGCACACGCACACGCACACACACTCACACTCACACATGAAACCAACCAAACAAATGTAATAAAAATTAAAATAGTAACAAAAAAGCTTTCTTAAAAAATAAATCTTGAAAGTAAAAGAATAATGTCTTAGTTTTATTATTTTGCTGTGATGAAACACCATGACCAAGGTAACTTACACAAGAAATTATTTAAGCGTTTATTTGGGGATTTGTTTACAGTTTCAGAGGGTGAGTCTGTCACCATCATTGTGGGGAGCATGGTGGCAGGCATGGAGCTAGCACAGTAACTGAGAGATTACATCTGATCTTCAAGCAGGAAGCAGAGGAGTGGAAGGGACAGATAGAGGGAGAGGGAGAGACACTGAGAAAGATTGAGCCTGGGCCTGAAAAAGGCTTTTGAAACCTCAAAGCCTTCACCCAGTTATACACCTCCTCAAAAAGACCACACTCGTAACCCCTGCCCCCAGACAGTTCCACCAACTAGGAACCAAACATTCACACCTAGGAGCCTATGGGGAGCATTTTCATCCAAGCCACCACAAATGGAAGAAGATACACCATGCAAACAGTAGCTGAAAGAAAGCCGGTGTGGCTAATACCAGACAAAAGAGGTGCCCAGGCAAAAATAGTTTGTTAGAGGCAAAGATAAACATTTTTATAATCATAAAATAGTTAAAGCAACAAAATACATAAAACTTTGGTCATATGTGCATTCAATAACATAACCTGAAATGCATGAAGCGAAACTAGAAACAAATGAGGAAATAGTTATTACAATAACATTTAAAGAATTCAACACCCCAGTCTGAGTGGTGCCTTGGGCATCTGGACAGATCAAAAGGGACAGGCACAACAACAATGAACATAAATAAATAAATAAATAAATAAATAAATAAATAAATAAACAAGGCTTGATAGCAAGAGCGCTCTAACCATCTGCAACAGAACAAAAACTCCTCGAAAGTGCACCTGGGACATTGTTCAGACCAGACAAGATATCAAGTCATAAAAACAAAACAAAACTCTCAATACATGCAAAAGTGGCAGCAAAATAACAAACTATCTAGGGATAAGTTTAACAGAAGAAGGACAACAGGATGATATTCGGAGATCGGCAGGCAGTCCATGAAATCAGAGAAGATTTCAACAAACAGAAAGACGTTCCGTATTCATGAATTCTGAAGCTTAATACTGTCGAGATGGCTGTACTCCCTAGACTGTTCAGCCCAGCCTCTAGCAAGATCCCAGCTGGATTTGTACAGATTTGACAAGCTTATAATAAAATTTATGTGGAGATATAGAAGATCCAGGATAACCAGACATGTCTTGAGAAATAACAAATCTGGAAGGCTCACACTCTCTGACAATGGCCAAGAGAGCACTGTGCTGGCGTGAGGGTAGATAAAGCAGTCAGTGGACAGGACAGAGTTTGGCAGTAAGCACATGCTCGTGTTATACTTAATTGATTTTCTACAAGGATGCTAGCAGCATGTTAGGAAGGATGAATAGACTCTTCAATAAATGGCAAAAGAAAAACTGAATAACCATGCAAAAGAATAAAACATACAAAAATTATCTTAAATTTTATTGAAGACCTAGCTGTCAGAACTACAATAATAATACTGTTAGTTAAAAACGGGTGAATCCTCATAGCCTTGACTGAGAT
>JANHMN010000003.1:99464454-99526323 GCA_030674055.1 Rhabdomys pumilio
ATACATACAATGTATATATACATACAAAGTATACATACATACATACATACATACATACGTACATACAATGTATACATACATACATGTATTTTGGTCCTGTACACCCTCACTCTTCCACTGAACTCCTTCTAGATGTATCTTCAACTCTCCCTGCTCATGCCCTTCCCCTATTAAAATAACGATTGAGTCCAGTTTGTGCTGGATTTGGGGCCGTCCACTTGTGCATGCCAACAATCTAGGATTCACATTCTTAAGGAAAACTGACTCTCTCCCTGCAGCCTTCAGCTTCAATAGCAGCTACGGAAGGGGTCAGGGCTAGTGAGCTCCCTCCCTTCTTCACGTTGAACTGTTGGCTGGCTGGGTCTTGTACCAGTGACCACAGATGCATTGACCGTGTAAGTCACGATCCTGTCATGTATAGAAGACCCTGGTTCTGGCTCTTAAAATCTTTCTGCCCTACCCCCAACCACATCAAATCTTTGTTTGTTTGTTTGCTTGTTTTTGAGACAGGGTTTCTCTGTGTAACAGCCCTGGCTATCCTGGAACTGAACTCACTCTGTACAACAGGCTGGCCTCGAACTCAGAGATTCTTTTGCCTCTGCCTCCTGAGTACTGGGTAAAAAGCATGTGCCACATCAAATTCTTAACCTGCTATTCTTCCCACAGGTGTTCTATTTCCTGAGGCTATAAACTCATTCTTGAAGGCTCAGAGCTTTCGTCATATGCTTTTCTCTGGTACAACTTAAGCTGGTCCTCTTTCAGGTGTCCCTAGTAGAAACCGCAGTGTTATGGATGTACTGGGTGTTAACAGTACATGGGGGACAGATAGTGGTCAGCCTTCTGGAGCCTGTCACACAAATGTGATGCAAATACCATATGACAGGACACTTACACACCTCTGTTTCTGTTCAACCTTCATCTAATTGTTTGCTGAATGGTTGGATAGGCAGTTCTGAGCCAAGTATAGGAAAGAGGATGACCCAGGATTGGAAGTGTTAGGAGGAATGCTGGGAATGGGTATGGCCTAATAGAAATATGTATGTGTATGGTGTGATGTCTAGCCTGATCAATAGGGTAAGTACATCTCTAGGAAGCAAAGGTCTTAGCCTTGTTTGAATTCTATACCCCTCCCTCTCCCTATTTTCAAACATTACAAGGAACCACATTAGAATTGGAAACCCAGCTTTTCAACCACAAGACAAGAGACAGTGAAGACTGAGGGCTGATGATTCAGGGCACTTTCGAGAAAGGGCTAAATAAGCAAGGATGTTTGAGGTTGTGACTCCTGTCCATGAAAAGTCAACCATGTTCTTGCCAGAATTGAATTCTTTGTGTTACTTAGTTTGATTTGGGATTGAGTCTTGGAGGGAATGTGGAGCGGGAAATATTTAAAAAGGCACCATCCCACACTATCGCTGGCTACTATCTGGTCCCAGTGGTCTTGCTGCCTCCATGGCTAGCCCCATGCAGCGACCACACATTTCGCGGTTTTCTTGCTGTGAATTATAACTTGGTAAAATCAAAATTCTAGAGGCTTGTGATTTATCAGTCAGATATATATTAGTAAATTCTCAACCCGCAAAGCGCCCACACAATGAACTCAAAACTCAATTAATATAAACACAAGTTATAACCCTAGATGTGGCAAATGTACCCTACTATTATTTAATCATCTGTCTAAGAAATCCCCAATACTTATGGCTCCCAGGACTGTGTGGTTCTGGATCCTCTTCCTCTCCTACAGGTTCCATCTTATCTCTTCCTCTCCCTCCTCCTCTTCTTCCTCCTCCTCCTCCTCTTCCTTCTTCTTCCTTTCTCTCTCTCTCTCTCTCTCTCTCTTTCTCTCTCTCTCTCTCTCTCTCTCTCTCTCTCTCTCTCTCTTTCTCTGTACTCTCGGTACTCGTCTCTAAAATTCTCAGCAACCTTCCTTTTCCACTGCCCAAACACAGGCTCTCACCTTATCTTGTGGCTGCCCTCACCTGCATATAGACAGCAATCCACTGGAATGCAGTGACAACAGTGGATTCTTGGACAGGGAAGGGGCCCCCAATTCAATAAGACTTCATCTAATTGAAGAAGCCATGTTTGTTAGGCACGCTTCCCAAAGAGCATCATCACCATCTGTGCTCTGAGACCAAGGAGAAGCACAGGCTATGGGTTCAAATCCCCAACCTCTAACCTTCTTCAGTACAACTTAGAGAGAATCGAGGGACCTAAGCTCAAATATCTTCATCCCCAAGAGACCAAATAGAGCCCCCTTCCTCTCCCAGTGCTGGTCTCTTGTGATATCTGTGAACCCCTCTCTATTTCCTGTCAAAATTCTAAGAATTTGTGCTTTGTGATCAGGTCTGAACTCTCCACACTAATGTAGACAAGGCTCAGATTGTCCAGTCTTCTTCGTAGGTAGACCCTGTCTCACAAATCAGGAGCTGGCTCTTTAGAGTGAGGGGATTGCTCTGCCCTCTGTCAGTCAAATGCCAGCTTGCTCAGGTCAGCTTGTCTCCATGGAGTTGAAGTCCTCAGAAGGAATCAGTAGGCAGCAGATGTGCGTGTGTGTGGGGGAAAGCTTGTGCCTTGCCACACCACAGCATCTAGGTGGGCTGTGATGTCCTTCTATGGCAGGAGCCAACACCACTGCCCTGGGCACTTTCCCCTTCAGCCACTATGTATTTCTTCTGCTCTGTCTCTTCCCTGTTGTCAGACCATATGTCATGATTTCAGGCCACTCAACTCAATTAGTACCAGCCCCCTGGCTGTTCTGGCTGAGAACTGACAGAAACTGGCCAAGTACCTTTAAAGTACATTCAGAAACAGAGCCCTTTCCCTACTGCCTCCTTTGGGGTTAGGGTGTGCAGTCTGCCTTCTAGCACAGGAGACTGTGAGAGGAAGCAGAGAGACTAGGTATGTGGAAAGAGCCACACCCATCCTGAATCTGTGGGGTTTATGGCAGGGCAACTGTCCAGAGAGCATGGCTGTGTGGGAAGCCAGTAGCTCTTAGCATCTAAAACTGCCTCAGCAAGCCACAGTCCCCGAGTATCAGAAGCTCCTCCTCTTGGAGGTTCATGTGTCCTTTGAGACATCAGAAGGGCTCAATGAGTAAGCAGTTCATTAGAGAAGAGGAGCCAGTGGGGCAGGATGTCTTTCCCTGGATACAGAAGGAAAGATTCCTGTGGGCTGCTGCTGGGGCAGGTAGGGGACAGGTGTCTGTGGGGTGGTGGTTATATTGGCAGAGACTATCCAGGTAGTATTCACTGACCTGAGGCAATGACAGGGAGGATGCAATTAGTGGTCTTTAAAGTGGGATCTGCAGAACAATCCACCAAAATAGAGGAAAAAATAGGAACTATATATATTTTTTTGTTTATAAATTTCTCATGCCAATATTTTTAAACTAAACATAGGCACTTCTATCAGCCCACAGTCTGGTGTTCATCATGCACAGGCAGCAAGGAAAGAGAGCTTGGAAGCCCCTGGTCCAGATGCTTTTAAGTATAAAAGGGGGTCTTGCAAACGACTTTCCCAGGCAGTGGATAGATAGGTTATATGATCTGATTCTGCTGAAGCTGTTCTCATAAAAGGGTTTGAAAAGACCCCTGCAAAGGCCTAGAGACAGACAATAATATAAAGAGCAGACTCAGAAAACTGACAGAGCTAACAAGTTCCTAGAAGATGCCTGTGCTTTTCCCTCTCCATCTACCTTCCCAGTCCCCAGGATTCAGGCCTTGTATATACTAGACACGTGTTCTATCATGGAGCCCTGTCCTCAGCTATGGAAATCTTCTTTGAGGCTCTTATTTAACAATAAAAGGCAAAATGTCTGACTTCATTAAAGAAAACAGCCACTCTGCCGTGACTAAAGTAACTGCATTGGCCCAGAGAGAAGACAGTTGCATAAAAAGGCATTATATTAAAACACACGTGGGAAACACAAGGAAAAACTCAAAGAAATTCATGATGTGTTGTGCAGACTGGGTTTAGGCTCAGGTGTAAGTTGCTAACATATTTCATGTTGTTTTTGCCATATGTTTTAGTTAGGATTTCTGCTGCTATGATAAAATACCAGGTCCAAAAGCAACTTTTGTCGAAAAGGGTTTACAGCTTGTAGTTCATCATTCAGACAAGTCAGGGCAGGAGCTCAAGGCAGAAACTTGGAGGCAGAAGCTGATGGACAGGCTACGAGGACTGTTGCTTATTGGATTGCTTCTTATGAGTTGTTCAGCCTGGCTTCTTATAGCATCCAGATCACCAGTCCAGGGGTGATACCACCACCCACAGTGGGTAAGGCTCTCCCATCAATCATTAATCAAGAAAATGCCCCCTAGACATGTTTCCAGGCCCATCTTATGGTCATTCTTTCTAGGTTTCTGTCAGGTTGACAAAGACTAATGAGTACGACACGCTTCTTTTGTTCTGTCAACTCCCATCTCTATACCCTCCCCGATCTTACTCCTCACTGATCCATTTTCTGGATTGATGACTTGATTTTGTTCTGTACTGCATTTAGTTTACAAGGGCATCTGCATTATCCATTGGAGCCTGGTAGGGTCATCCACGGGTATACAACTAAAGGGAGTGACACCTTCATTCCATGAGTCTACCGTGGGAAATAGTTCAGACATGAGAGTTAAGGAATCCCGAGTCCTGTTCCTTCCATGTCTTGCTGTTGGAAGGGCCATTCTTGGGCAGATCCAGGGCAGCCTATAACTGCTGAGAGAACCTGATTGCCCAGACAATGCCAACCTTCCTGATGATAACATTTGTAAAATTCTGTCTACTAAAATAAGGATGCATTCACAACAATGGACAACTTAGCCCATGGTGAGGACCACCAGTGCACTGTCGATCCTGCCTGAATTTTAAAACCAAAGAGTGCTGCTTGGATCCATCACTCACTCTCCTCTGGACAAGCTGCCACAATGAAGTGGAAGGGAGAACATGGACACAGCATGTCAGTAACATGATTAGGAAACACCCTTAAAACACAGTGGGAGCTTTACAGCACTTTATAATGAAGTGTTGGGGGACACAGGAAATCGTGGCTAGAGCTCAGAAGCTCACTGACCATTTCAGGGCCAAGAACTTGATAGCTATGGAGTTTAGAGATGTGTCTTGTTAACACAAAGGGGGAAATATCCTAAATTTGCTGACCTCTGTGGATGATGACTGTTACAGGTGTGTTATGTAGAAGGAGTAGACACACACACACACACACACACACACAACATCTTTCAAGTAAATGGGATATTTTTCTAAAGGAGATATTATAATAAATGAATCATATGATAGGAATTTCTATAGAAAGTGGCATTTGGACTGTTCCTGTTATGTAAGTTCAATGGCAAAATGAAATGTGTAACTTTCCCCTTTTGTCACAATCTGCAAGCATGTGTCTGCTGTCTTTCTCAATTGCTCCCACCTTCAGTTTTGAGACACAGTCATCACTGAAGCTGGAGCTTGCTGAAAGTGTGCCCTGAAAGCATACTTTAAAAAAAAAAAAGCACAAACTTTTTATTGATTCTTTGTGGATATCATATCATGCACCCCAATCCCACTCATCTCCCTGTCCCTACATATCTGCCCTCTGCCCTTGCACTCCCTCTATAAAGAATATAAACCAAACCATCCAAACAAACCAAAACATCTCATTGTGGAAGCTGCAGTGTGTCACAGGGTGTCCCACGGTATACCCTTTTGTTCACACTTCTTTTTTTACAAATGTTTGTTGCAATGAGTCACTGGTCTGGTTGGAGGCCTCTGGCTTCTGCTTCACGATCAATACTGGATCCTCACTGGACTCCTCTTGGATATTCTGTTGAGGCCCTGTGTCATGGAGACCCTGCAGCTTTGGCTCTGCAGGACTGGCCTGTCACATGCTCCAGCAGTTCATAGATGGGGCAGATGTTGGCGTGAGCCAACTCAAAGTCCTGTATCTGGGCCTGGATGGAAGCTGAGTTGGTCAGTTCACCAGGGCTAGCTCTCCTTTTTGCCCAGGTGAGGGGTGGGGCCAACTCTTTCAGTTGCATCTGATGAGGGGCAGGGCCTCTGCACAGCTCTCGGATTGATGAAATACTCATGGAGAACATTGATTTCATGGACAAAAGCGTTTTCCTATGGTCCTTCACATTTACAGAATTGGGAGGTGCTATTTGGGCAGAATTATAATTTAATAAGTGCAAAGACAGAGTTCTGTTTATCTTTGTGTATCTATCTTCCGAGGAAACAAATAACAACAGCTAGGGTCCTGGAGAGATGGCTTAGCAGTCAAGATCACTTGTCCTTGTTGAAGATTCAAGTTCTGCTGGGCAGTGGTGGTGCATGCCTTTAATCCCAGTACTTGGGAGGCAGAGGCAGGTGGATTTCTGAGTTCGAGGCCAGCCTGGTCTACAGAGTGAGTTCCAGGACAGCCAGGGCTACACAGAGAAACCCTGTCTCGAAAAACAAAAACAAAACAACAAAACAAACAAAAAAAGATCCAAGTTCTATTCCCAGCACCTTCACAGTGGCTTATAACACCCATAACTCCAGTCTCAGGGGATTCAATGCCTTCTTTTGACCTCCTCATGCACCAGACACACAGGTACGCACAGACATTCATGGAAGCAAAACATTCATGCACATAAATAAATCTAAAAAAAATTAAGGTTCAGCAAACTAGTTTCGGGTTGTGGTTTTTTTTTTTTTTTTTCTGAGACAGGGTTGTGTAACAGAGCCCTGGCTGTCCTGGACTTGCTTTGTAGACCAAGTTGGTCTCAAACTCAAAGATAGCTGCATGCTTCTGCCTCCTGAGTGATGGGATCAAAGGCACGCACCACCAAGCCTGCCCCAGCAAACTAGTTTAATTACAATTCTTTCACCAAGTAGATCATGGGCAACTTTAAAGCAAAAAGAAAAAGATGCAGCATACTGTTCATGAAAAAGAAAATAAATGTTCTGGGTTGATGGCATATGCGTTTAATCCCAGCACTCTGGAGGCGGAAGGAAGGTCTATATAGCAAATTCTAGGTCAGCCAGGGCTGCATAGTGAGATCCTGTCTTATTTTATTTATTTTTTAATTATTGGTTCATCTTTATCACATCTTTGACATTTTAAGTGTGTTATGTAATATATGCTAGCAGTCGTGTGTATCATTTATAAATATGTAGATTGCAAGCATCAGGCTATGAAATAGAAAGAATAAACTTTGGTGCTTAAGGGAGACAGCTGTGGAGTGAGTGAAGACACATAGTAGCAGTAACTCCGTGAGTGAAAGAGGCACAAGTCGAAGGTGGCTCCCCAACGTGGCTTAAAGTGGGGGTGCTTGGCTGAGGTCACTGGTCAAGACTGAAAAACACAGGCAGGCAATTAGGAGTTGGGCCTAGGAATCTCTGATTGAGACAGACGCACCTGCTGCTCTAGAGTATTCTGGGCCTAAGACGGAGTTTAATAGCTATCAGCAGGCAGGAGGCTATTAAAACCACCTGGATGGGCCTGGGTTCTCTGAGTTAGCTCCAGAAATGATCCTGGGAACTGACATCCCGAGACTCCTCGGAGCAGGAGCAGCATAATGGAAAACCAGGCCATGGAGGGTAAGAAACCGGTCACCCAAGTCTGTGGAAACCAGCAGCGGCAGGCACCCGGTGCTAACTTTGGGAGCTGTGTTCCAGGAAGAAAGG
This sequence comes from Rhabdomys pumilio, assembly GCA_030674055.1. Taxonomy (NCBI): domain Eukaryota; kingdom Metazoa; phylum Chordata; class Mammalia; order Rodentia; family Muridae; genus Rhabdomys; species Rhabdomys pumilio. The sequence goes on from JANHMN010000003.1 coordinate 99,472,108, forward strand.
CGTGGTCAGCAGGCTGCAGTGCTGGGAAGAGGTGAGCAAGGGTGCACAGAAAGCTCCCGCTGGCCTTGGCAACTCAGAGGTCATTCCGGACTTTGAGGGGCTGGCATAGAAACCAGACCGCAGCAGGCTGGGGAACAAGGGAGTGTGGTGTGTGGTGTGTGGTGTGGTGTGGTGTGTGTGTGTGTGTGTGTGTGTGTGTGTACACGCACGCGCCCGTGTGTGTTGGGAGGGGCGGGAAGGTGATTCAAGAAACCCGTCCAACACCTGGAGAAAACCAACGCTTGCTGGCCGGTTTAGCTACCAAGAGTAAGTGTCCTGGAGGGGATCAAGCCTCTAGAATCTCCTTTTGGGGAAAAGTCCTGGTGGGGAGGGGAGGAGGAGGTGGGCAAACACCTTGGGGCGCGGCGGCGTTAAAGCTGGGTTGGTGGTAGGGAGGCTCAGAGCGGGTATCCCTGCTGGCATCTGACCCCAGACTGTGTCGCGGCCCCGCGGAGCCCGGGTGGAGCCAATCTCGCTTCCGGCCGAGGACAGGGAGGCCACCGCGCCCGGGTGCTTAGGTTTCCTGCTGGCAGCGCGGCCCAGCGTCTCGGGTGGCTGCGGGTCCTCCAGGTAGTGCGCGATCCCGCTGCGCAGGCTCTCTGCCCGGCCACCCGGCCCTGCCGCACCAAGCTCAGCTTGGTCCCCACCAGCCGCGGGCTCCTGCGGGGCGGGCACCGGCTGCGAGCGCGGCCTGGTCCGGTCCAGCTCCGCGTACCGGGCCGCGCAGGCGTCAGCGTGCTGCTGCCGCTGCCCTGTGCGCCCTGCCTGGCGCGGCACCTGCGCTCCAGCCCGGCAGCCGCCCCCCATGGCCCTGCCCTCCGAACCCGGTGAGTGCGCGCGATGCTGCGCCGCTGACCTTGGGCGGGCGCTCGGCGTCCAGTCTCCTCTGTGCTCAGAGACCCGAACCCCCGCAGCTCCCACCCACAGAGCCTGTTCCCTCACCCCCTGCTGTCTTTCCCTACCCAGAGGTGCCCTGGGCTCCAGAGACCTACGGTGAACCTGCAGCATCTCTGGTTCCTGGCTTAGAGGAGATTCTCAAGATTTAGGGAAATTAAAGGAACCTGGGCATGCTGGCTTTTGAGCTCCTGGACAAGTTTCTAGGTGCCTGAGCCTCACTGGATGTGTTGGGTTGAGGTGAACTTCTAGGTGGAGGCAGAGGTATGGACGGGATGCCGAGTCCGTTTGAGACCCCCTTTCTTACGTCCACTGTCACTGGGCAAGTCACCGGGAGGAGTACAGCCTTGGGCTTTAGTAAGTTAGTTCCGCCCTTGAACTTCCTGCAGCTGCTTTAAAAGCAGATCTGCTAATGGCTGGTCTAGGCTGGCAGAGGCCTATGATGTAAGATTGAGAGGCCCCATAGTAGATATTTTCTAAGGGGAGTGTCCCCAAACTGTATGTGGCTGGAAGCTTCTTGGTGAGAAATAAGCAAAGTTACTGGAGTAAAGCTGACAGCAGTTGGCCCAGCATGGTCCTGAGCAGTTGTGGGCTGAGCGGGGTCCCCTTAAGAAGACTTGCTTCCCCTAGATACAAAGAGTCAGTGGAGCCACTGAGCTAGGCAGACAGAGTCTCTGTCCGCTCCAACTCCATCATCGCCTTCACCTCCGGGGAAGTGTTGACTGCAGATTGGGGAGTCAGCCTGTCCAGGTTGCAACTTGGAGGGACTTGGCTTGCTCTGAAGAGGCTGGTAGAACCCAGTCCTCTCTGGGTGGGTTGGTTTGAGACTCTGACATTTTAGGCCTATCCATCCTTAGCCAAGCCTCAGACCTGAAATCCCAGATACAGGTGGACTGGCTCTCACAAGCATCGCGTTCTTTGAGATAAAAGGTTTGCCTTTTCTGTTCTTATTCTTGATTGATGGCCTCTGAGTCAATCCCAGAAATTGGCATTTTCTTGGGTAAGTGAAATGTAGGCTTAGAATTAAGCTGGAATATACTTTTCTCTCACAAAGCAGTTCAGTCGCCTGTTTCTGCTGCCTGGTACATTAATCTCCTGTTTCCTCCATGTGCTGACTGCAGTTCTAGGAGAAGAGACAATGGCCCTGTCTTTTAATACACGGTATGAGGAGCTGATGAGGGTACATGCTGACTGATGGCTGGAGTCCAGGATGTACAGTTACTAAAATGTAGCAGTGATAGAGATGACTTTTCTCCCTCCTGATCTGGCTTCACATTTAAATATGGCTTCTGATTCCCTGTACCAGGTAGGAACTTGGGAGAGTACCAGCTCCACCATGGTGTTTGATAAGTGTCAAATAAAAGGAGTCAGTGTCTGGATGAAACATCACATTCGTTTTCCCTGCTGGACTCTCTTGTATCTGATGTCAGGATGATGATGAAGATAGGATGCTGACCGATAATACCTACAAAGGGCATGTGCTGAGCTAGGGATGAGTCTAAACAACTCTCATGTGCTGCCTGACTAATCTTGGCATCTCATGGCATTGGTATTTCCATTACTCTTCTTTTATAGGGAATAAAAAGCCACGGAAAGTTTCACCATCTGCCCAAGGCCATATAAACAAGTGGTGGAACAGGATTCAAAGCCAGATAATCTGGCTTGAGTCTATGTGCTTAACCATACACATGGCTGACTCTTGAGGTCACCACAGGGAGATGGCCTCTGCTTAGACCATTCACTCCTCTGTTGTCTTATGTAAACATCTATTCAACGAGTGTGTGCGTGTGTATACGTGTGGACTAAGTACTTAGCAACTGGGATGTAATTGCAAATGAGATAGGTGATGTGTGTGGAAGTGATATTTACCAGGTGCCCAACTGTTGTCAGACACATCTCAGAAACAAGAAGGAAACAGGGCCCTCTGGGCAAGCCTGTGTCTTGCCTTGAAAGAGCAGAGTGGTGTGTTTCATGATGAGACATAATTTGATTCCAGCTTTTGATGCCACGCAGCAACAACTAAGTGATAAAAATGAACATGCCCTGGTCTCTGGAGTAGGAGATGCAGGCCTCAGGTCTTGTTATCATAGGTCATCCTGAAATCCATTCAGGAGGGGTTGGGAAGGACGTGAGGAAGCTGGGGAGATGGCTCAGTGGATAAAGGTTGAGGACCTGAGTTCAGAGTCCTAGAACTCGCATAGGAAGTAGGTGTGTCAGTGTTCACCGGGAACCCCGGCACTAAATGGACAAGACAGGCTGGTCCTGGGGCCTCCTGGCGAGACTGGCTGAACAGTGACTAGCTTAGTAAAGAGACCTTGTCTTAGAAAGATAAGGTGGAAAACAACTGAGGGAACTACATCAACCTCTGGCCTCCACATGTTCAAGTGTGAGTGCACATGAACACTTGAACACTTGTACAACACACACACATACACACACACAGGCACCACACAATACCCCCCCCATACACACACAGAACTGAGGCTTTAAGCATGGGATGAGTACTTCTCAGTCCAATGAGGCATGTAGGCCACAGGGAACAGCAATATGCCAGTCTCAAGGTAAACTGTGAGGTTCTGAGCATCACTGGTCCTCCTGAGACAGAGTTGTCTCTGTTCATTTAGCTCCACAGGACCCTCAGCCATTGTTCCTCCCTTGTCATCAGAGCAGAGCTGCCTCGATGCTCTGTCTAGACCTGGTGGAGTTGGCCTCATACCTTTAGCTTGTCCTCAGGATGGCAGGTTTCTCTAGATTGGAAACTGCCGAATGGAAGGCGTTTCCCAGCTCTGATGCCATGGGATATTAATAGGTGTTTTTTCCCATGATGGGATTGCCAGTGAAGTGTGCTAAGTAGCTGTCTTTACTGCAGGACTTCTCACATGACTATGCTAGTAGAAACTGTGGAAATCTCTATAAGAGAAAACAGTGTTTTCTGATCTTCCCTTTTGGAGTCTACAGACTACACCTTGTTTAGACCAAGGCCGTCTAGAATCCTATTAAAGTTGGAGAATAAAATTACCTGAATGTGTTGGACTTAGAGCCACGATCCAGGATGCTCTGATCCCCCACATACCATTCCCTCCCTAAAATGCCAGGAATGAGAATGATTTGTTCTACTTGTCTTTTGACAGAACAAATTTGTGTGTGTCTCCAAAGGCCAGAAAGGGTATCAGAGTTGTAAGTGGTTGTTTAATATACATACTGGGGGTGAACTCAGGTCCTCTGGAAGAACAAGAATCACTCTTATCCACTGAACCATCTCTTCAGTCCCTTGACAGAACATTTTAAGGGCTTGGCTTCCCCTTCTCCCATGCTATAAGCATTTTGAATTATTTAATGAATAAACATTGCCCTCCTTGTGTGTAGCTTGCTGACTGTACTGTTTGTGAGACAGTTGTGTGGACAGGTGGACTGTAATCTCGGGGTTGCTGAAGCCCAGCAGTGGGTCACATGTCAGCCCTGTAATCCTGCTCTGGGCTCACAGGAGTAACAGTGTGGGCACAGCGAGGCATAGCTTCTCGATTGGGCACGAGGAGGTGACTCAGGTTCAAGCCAGGGCTACAGCTAGCCTCCTGGTAAACAACTGACCTGTCCTTTCTGGACTCCTCTCCTCAGGATTTCAACAGCACCATAGAAATAGCCATCTCACTCAGGGGAATTTCCTAGAGCCACACAGTTTGTTGAAGTCCCTGGAAGGCTGCGTGTCTCCCCAAGATCTCCCCATTCTCCTAAGGGCCTGAGCTTTGTGTCTGTGTTGTCCTCTGTGACCACTTCAGAAAGCACAGGGACAGAATCCAAGGTGCACTCTGGGAAGTCGCTGTGAGTAGTGGCAAGAAGAGGAGGGCAGGGGTGAGCTTGGGTAGGCCAGGTATGGGGTGCGTCTGTCCTGTCTGTGAGTGTGATATCTGTACATTCGTGTGCACTCAAGTGTGTGTGTGTGTGTGTGTGTGTACCTTTCCTTTGTCTTCATTTTTTTTTTTTTTTTTTTTTTTGAGTCAGGGTTTCTCTGTGTAGCCCTAGCTATTCTGGAACTCTCTCTGTAGACCAGGCTGGCCTCGAACTCAGAGATTCACTTGTCTCTGCCTCTGAGTGATAGACAGTGCATCACACCCTTCTTTCAGGGAAGAAAGGGAGAGTAGGGAAAGAGTTTTCATCTCAGCTGCCTGCCCTTGGGCTGCCTGCTTCTATGCTGAGGCCACTCCTTATTCTGGGTTCTGTTCCTTCCTAGACAAGGAGGAAGCACTTCAAAGTCCTTTCCTCTCTTTTGGAGGGAGGAGGGGAAGGAGGAGGTAGTGTTGGGCTCCAGGTTCCTTGGTGACTTGTGAGGAACCTTCAGGAGGGTTGTTTTGCATGAGGGGGCTTCTGAGAGGGTGCAGAGCAGTCGCTACTGTAGATGAATCCCCTTGATGAGGTGAGACCTATGGTCCCATCAATCCTAAAGTGAGGTTCATACCGGAAGCAGCCAAACTGATGCTATCACCGTCCCTCCTCAGCTTTCAGAGGAGCCTGGGCGTTGGAGGAAGGGCAGCTTATCTTGTGTGGTTGCCCAGGAGGGCAGCGGTGCTGGCTGTTTTCATTTCTTCTGGTGAAGGCTGGGAGCGGGGCCAGGACGTGGTGTTCAGGATCCTACATCCATTTTGCCTTGGATAACTGGCAGTACCTGAGGCCTTTAGGGCATTTTGGAAATTTTCCACTTGCGTTTCGTATTCGCAGGAGACTTTCCAGCCCAGACTTTCCCTGCTCACAGACATGCAAAGCAGAGACCTCCCACCCCAGCCGCAGCAGGGAGGACTCAGCTAGCTGCTCCTGCTCTGACTCAGCTCCCAGGCAGCACGTCTGTGTGGCATCCTCAGGATCATTTATGGAGACGCCAGGCTCAGGTCTGTGCCATGGGTTCTGCATCGCGGTTCTGGCAGGAGAAGGGAAACAGGTTTGTTAGTGTAAGGCAGGATATTAGTGGCGTTGGGCTTCCTTTCTGGAGGAGCTGTAGTGCTGTGCAAAGTTGTTGTTTGTTGAAATTGGTGGCATTTTAGCTCTTTCTAACTCTGTAACAATTTGTTCACACTCACTAGAGGGTGTTGTGTGTAACAAGATAAGCTGTTATCGTTAGCTGACTGATGCTGGCCAGTTCACAGTTAAGCCTTACGAGTCTGCTGGCTTCAGCTGGCAAATGGTTGAAAGCCAGGCATGATGGGGCAGCTGGAGCTGAACTCTGCTTGGCATCTGCAGAATAGGCTTTCCCTGGCAAGACTGGCCTGGCAGGTGCAAGAGGCTTGAGAGGGAAGGGATGGAAGAGTGTCTGTATAGGATGGTCAGAGGTGCACTGGGAGGCCCACTGAGGTCCATTTGCATGACTGGGACCACATAAAATCCTGGAAAGGCCTCACCAGTTGGGTGGGAAACTCATTGTAATCTGTAGCTGATTCTTGCAAGTTTTGAAAAGAAAAGGGTCTTATGGGGGGTGGGGGTAGGAGGGAAGAGACAATGTGTGTGTGTGTGTCTGTGTGTGTATATGAAAAATGACCACAGTACACCCTACACATGTATGAAAATGACAAAATCAAACCTATTATTTCATACAATGAACTTACACTGATAAAAATTTAAAAGAGGAAAAGGAAAGGGTCCTCCTGGGAAGCACTATTCTATGATCCTGGAGTCTCTCTTGAGCCTTGGGGTAGGGGTGGGGGATGCAGTGTCTCCATCATTTCTCTCAGTCTCTGCTTAACCAGGAACATGCATCAACTTCTCATAGGGCCCAGTTTGAGGAAGGCGGGCTCAAGCTAAGGAAAAGGGGGAGAATCGTGTGTAAAGAAGATGGGCTATGAAGAAAGAGTAAGCTTGGTTGACTTGAATAAGAAAGCAGTGCTTCAGGGACAGAGCTGGTGGGCTGTGGGTTAAGAAGCCTCAGACATAAGGGCTGCCCCAAATGCCCCTTCCTGAGAGCATCCAGAGTTGTGTGTCTGGCTCAGGGTATATTGGGTGGAGGGGGTGGCTTCCATGCAGAATAGGAGTTATGCAGAAAGGGTCCCTCTGAGCAGGGAGCCTTCTTTGGGGGGTTAGGCAGGAGAGGGTCCGATGGTCAAACCCTGGAGGAAAAATTTGACTTAATTTCTTCTCATTATGTTTTAAGCCCACTCATTTTATGTCTAATATTTTAGTATTTTAAAAATGAAATTAGTCAGACATGGTGGTGCACACCTTTGATCCAGCACTCAGGAGGCAGAGGCAGGCAGATCTCTGTGAGTAGGCCAGCCTGGCCTACAGAGTGAACTCCAGGCCAGCCAAGGCTACAAAGTAAGACTCTGGCTCAAAGGTCTCTAAAACCAAAATGAAAATAGAAAATGAAATTAGAGTAGCATTAATTATTAAAATAAGATATCCCAGGTGGGTATAGCAGCTTATACACTATAATCTCAGAACTCAGGAAGCTGAGGCAGGAGGGTTGCTGTGAATTTAAGGTCAGCTTGGACTAGAATGAATATCAGGTTAGTTTGGGCTACATAGCAAAATTCTGTCTTAACAAAACCAAAGCAACACAAATCAAAAACAGCTATCCCTGTCACGTGGTCATTTTGAGTGTGTACCATTCCCATGGCCGTGATCATAGCGGATGCTTTTTTTATATCCGTGTAATCGGAGCACACCACAGCTTTGTGTGTTAATTCTGTGCTCATTTGTTTGTTTGTTTTTTTCAAGACCGAGTTTTCCTGTGTGTAGCCCTGGCTGTCCTAGAACTCTCTCCGTAGACCAAGCTGGCTTTGAACTCACAGAGATCTGCCTGTCTCTGACTCCCAAGCACTCGAATTAAAGACATGTGCCGCTGTCGCCCAGCATGTATTAATTCTTTGTTATCTGTTATTTCACATGATTTTAAAACTATGGCTGCACCATCCCCCTACTGTTTGCTTCTTAGCAGACTTTCTCAAGTGTGTGTCTAATTTTGACATTTAAAAGGTCTTTGTATAAACAATGCAGATAAATATCTCCACAACGTTTCCTTGGTTCATATTATTTTCTTAGTGATTTAAGGAAGGCTTGCTTGGTCCGACAGTCCTGCATCTGCTGCTCTTTGCTCTGGTCTGTCTGTTTCTACTAAGAAATGATGACACTGGACCAGGGGACTGGGAATTGGGGACAGGGTCTCACTCTGTTCCCATTTACCTTCGGAGTCTGGTTTTCTGTACCATCCTGACCCCCTCTCCTGTCACCTTCCTCCTGAGCCTCTGTTCTGACAGCGCCCAGCCTCCCACACAGCCAGCTTTGGTCCTCTCCTTCCCTGTGGGTATGAGGCTTCTGCTTGTTCCTGGTTGAGTGCTGTCCCTCCCTCTTTGCTCCCTGGACCGACTTGGTTGGGCATTGAGGTGGTCTTTTCTCATCCTTTCCCTCTTGTCTTCCTTAGAGTGAGAAGCCCAGGAAAGGCACATCTCTGGAGTGTGGGGGAGGGAGAGAATTGGTTTCAGAGTCAAGACCACAGACCGGAGCTCTGACTACCCATTACCAACCTGGTTTCCCCCTTCCTGTGTATGTCATGAATTAGCCCCACATGCCACAAAGAAGCCAGTACTCTGAACCTCCGGCACAGGAAATGTCTCTACCAGCTAGAATTATGCCACTTACAACAAGAGGGCCTTAGAGACCATTTACACTGTCCTTTGATCCCATGGATGAGAAAATTTTGAGGCCTAAGAATGACTGATCTAAGATGGCCTAATGCCCTCTCCTGTAATTGCTTTCTGTCCTTGACAGACAGCAGCAAGGCCCATCCTACCTTCATCTACCCTGGCCAACAAAACCACTGTCTCTTGAAACAGCCTTAAAGGAATTGGTACTGAGTGGGGGGGGGGCAGTATCCCCACTCCCACCTTACTCCACCCTACCCCACCCCAACCTTGCCCCACTCCTGCAGAAGACATCGGATTGTGGACAAGGTGTATTCACTCAGTATGTGATCAGGACAGGGAGGCGGAAGGAAGGGAGGGGCCAGTGGGTGATTAGAACCTTCCATGTAAAGAGAGAAGGATCAGGAGAGCTTTATAAAGAGCGTGAGTTTTCAGCTAAGATTGTTACTGTTTAAAGCCCTTAATGTATATGCTGTGTCCTTCTAGAAAGCTCTGGAAGGGTGGGAGGGACCTTAGTATTGTGGTTTCTGAGTTCTACTTTTCAGCACAAAGTCTCATTTCTTGCATGAAGGATGCTCCTGGATTTCCCAAGGCTCTGATGTTCTCTCGTTGGGCCAAAGCTCACTGTTAGATCTGAGATGGACCTTCCCTCTTGGAGGAGCATGATGAACTGTGGGGGCGGGGGTGTGTGCTGTTGACCTCTCAGAAGTTTGGAGAAGGGTTGTTCTGAGCCCTCTCCCGACCATCTTAATTTTTAAGTTAGGAGGTTGAGGCCGCCCATCCCCCCAGGCTGGAGAAGCGGAAGAGCCTCAATGATCAGTTCGTTCTTTGACTTCTGAGCATTCGCTGCTTATGAAATGTGAGCCGCCTGTGCGCCTCACACCCAGTTACTAAGCTAATTGTGAAATCTGGTCTGCTGGGCTTGCTCTGGGAATCCATCACCACATCCACAGCTGACCAAGGACCAGGCTTCAGGTCATGGGCCTTTTGTTTCTTACCCTGGGGACTCAGGACATCCACAAAGACAGGAAGGCTCATATTTGTTCTTTCTTTGTCAGCCGAGATGCCTCGCCAATTCCCCAAGTTGAACATGTCCGATTTGGACGAACAAGTCCGGCTACTGGCGGAGAAGGTGTTTGCTAAGGTGCTCCGAGAAGAGGACAGCAAAGATGTTATGTCCCTGTTTACTGTCCCCGAAGACTGTCCCATCGGACAGAAGGAAGCCAAGGAGAGGGAGCTACAGAAGGAGCTGGCAGAGCAGAAGTCTGTGGAGACAGCAAAAAGGTTTGTTCCCATGACCAGCTTTCATGTGTGTAGAGCTGTGAGACCTGAGTTGGGACCTGAGGAAGCTGACACAGTCTGTCTTCCATGCTTGTTTTAACCAAGGCCACTTAGCTCGCTAGGTATTTACTGAAGGGTACCTTGCTCCCTTTGCCAGCTTGAAAAGATCAAAACCCAGGTTTGTGTTTGTGTGTGTGTGTTTGTGCACATCTGTGTGCATGTAAGCATGTGTGTGTGTGGGGGTGCACATGCACGTGAGTGTACCTAAATGTGGAGGCTAAAAGTAAAGCCGGGCGTTAGTCCTCAGAAGCTGTCTACCTTGTTTTGAAGTATTTATTTTACTCTCATTTTAAATTAAGCGTAGACATGTGTGTCTATGCGTAGGTATGTACATTCATGAGTGCAGACGCCCAAGGACCCTGACTGATGCCCTGGCAGCTGTGAGCTCTTGGAGGGGCTTGGGTCCTTTGGAAGAGTAGTATGCACTTTGAACTGCTGAACCATTTCTTCAGCCCCAACATCTATATGTTCTTTCTCTCTGTCTGTCTCTGTCTCTCTCTGTCTCTCTGTCTCTCTGTCTGTCTGTCTCTCTGTCTGTCTGTCTCTGTCTGTCTCTGTCTCTGTCTCTCTCTCTCTCTCTCTCTCTCTCTCTCTCTCTCTCTCTCTCTCTCTCTGTGTGTGTGTGTGTGTGTGTGTGTACTGTGTTGAGAAGACCAGAAGGCGGCATTGGCTCCCTTGGATCTGGAGCTACAGGTGGTTATGAACTACTTGAGCCAAGGTCTTTGGAAGAGCAATGCAAGATTTTTAACTGCTAGACCATCTCTCCAGTCCCCATCTCATTTTTGGGGGTCCCTTACTGGGACCTGGGGCTCTCTGATTAAGTTAGCCTGGCTGACCAGTGACCTCCAGGAACCTGCCTCTCTGCCTCCCAGGTAGTGGGATTATAAACACAATAGCAGGCCCAGCTGTTTTCCTGGGTCCTGGGGACAGAGGTCAGGACTTCCTGATTGTACAGTAGGCACTTTACCGACTGCACTGTCTCCCGGACTGCCCTGCTGCTGTGGTGGCAAACATACACCATCCCACAGAGCATTTCCCTCTTCAGGAATCTGAGGATTTAGGTAAAGCACCAGCTTTACTTGGCTTCATTTTTTTGTTTCGCACCTCACTGTTTGCTGAGCTGTGCCCTGGGACTGAAGCTATCATGATGTATACTATAGATAAAGTTCCCACTCTATGGAGCGTACACTGGGTGGGGACAAGAGGTAAGTAACTGTACAAATTGATCAAGGAATGGCAAGTTATGATAAGGACTGGGCCAGTCTGAGTCTAACCAGAAAATAGAAATGACCCAAGTACTGGATTTAGGATTTTAATGTGAGGTTACATGGCTCACAGAGAGCTGAGGAGGCAAACGGAGGTTTCCCAGAGATGCCAGGAAGTAGGAGACAGTTGCCACCTCTAGGTGACACAGACAATAGAATGATGTGGTGTGACTGGTGTCACCTGGCTGCTTCAGGGGCTGAGATGAAGGGCAGGATTCTGTCCCTAGCTTTACTCTTCCTGGACCTTCTGGGTTCTCACAGTCTCTGCCGTTTGCCCAACCTAGTTCAGAAACCAACTGGTACCTTGGAAAAGAGAGGAGAGGGCATGGACTAGGGTTTTATTCATTCAAGGCAAGCCTTCTACCGGTTGAGACTGAGCCATATCCCTCATGCGAAGGCCCCGCCTACCTTTTTTCTTGGCAGGATAGGATTTTGGCATTTCCTTGGATGGATGAAGTTGGTACTTGTATAAAGAGGCAGGGGCAGAGCTTGGCCATCTGTAAGCTCAGTTTCTGCTTTCTTCATATGGGCCTGGAGCCCCTGAAGGAAGGGCCATCACTAGCCACTGAGTGCCATCCTTGTGTTTGGAGGTAGGTGGCCCCAGACTTAGTGCTGTGTTCATCCTGGGAGTGAAAGGATGCAAACTATGGTGTCCCTTGTCTGGCATAGCAAGGGCTGGCCTTGGGGGCTGAATGCTCTGCAGGGCCTTCTATATACTGTGAATAGGGCATTCTGGGCCTTCATAATGAAAGCAGGAGCCCCTGGCATTTGGTATTACCAGGAATAATAAGTGTCTAAGGCAAGTTTCCATAGACATCTGCGGAGAGAGCCTGTACTTTCCCATCAGAGCCCAGGCCCAGGGCAAAATGGAAGCTTTGTTACTCTTAATCCAAACAGCACTCCATGGTCTCAGGAGAGTCGGCTGCAAAACCCAGAAATGCATTTGGCCTCTTGGTGCTAAGTGGAAGTTTCCTGGTTTGTATCCATCTGACTCCCTGATTTCTGTCTAGGGAAGTTTGTATCTATCTGTCTGCCACTGCCTTCCCAGGGTCCAGCCTAGGCCTTAACCACACTGGAGATCTATGGGTGTCAGCAGAGGAAAGGTATCCCACCTCCCCATTGCCAGTTCACCCAGGACATCTGGGTTCTGCCACTCACTAGCATGCTCTGTGACTTTGGGCAAAATATGAAACCTCTCTGGGCCCTAGCTTCTTCCTCATCTGAAGTGGGAATGTTAATGGCCAGTCTTTATGGGGCATTTTGAAGAGAGAGGGAATTGGCATATGTAAAAAGCTCAGGACATGTCTAGGTCATAGTTCACCTTGTAAATGTTGCCACCTGGCTTCCTGCTGCTGAGACGAGCAGCAATAGCACAGTGCTATCGGATGCTGATGGTGAGTACTTCTTGGCTTCCTGGTTTGCATTCCTTTCTTCCTCCTCATATTAACCACAGAGTGGGTGCTCTTGGTGCCCCAACTTGGCTGACTAGGCAAGAAGAGGTCTTGGGAGTTGAGTCAACTTATATTAGGAGACAGTAAGTGATGGGGCATGTCCTGTGATTCCACACTTTAACCAGGACATTGTCCCACCCTCTGAAGTGGCACCCAGTGCTGTTCCCTGAGATGTAACTGTCGATGTTTCTGAGTGAAATGTGGAGGAAAGCCAGCTATGGCTTCATTTCTGAAGGAAACCTGGCCCACTGGCTGTCGGTCAGATGTCCCAGGGCCACCTGGGGCTGAGTGCTCACTCGAGAATTGTCTCTTCACTGCTCACTAGAGGTGCCTTTATATAGCCATTCAGATAGCAACACTTCCAGCTCCTCATCCATGTCCACCAGTGATCCCTCCTGTAGTCTGAGGTAAATGGTGACATGGATCCTTGGGGACGCAAGACTGAAAGCAACAGCAGGCCTCCAGATTCCCAGTCTATGAGTCTGTGTTTCCAACTGTGACACAAAATGGGGCTTCTAGTTTGGGGCACACCCCTGCCTTACACTCTGGCTGTTCTGAATACCCATGATGCTTGGAGAAGGCTCTTCTTATGACACCATGCCTGCTTCTCTTCTTTAGACAAAACAAAACACCCACAACTCTTTTTAAATTTAGTATGGAGGCACAAGCCAGAAGCTGAGCGGTGAGCAGGAAAGATGAGCACCTGCCACCTGGTAGCCTGCCATGCGGGAGTGCCAGCTCTTGGGACAGGGCAGGGTTCAGACTCTACCCTAGTAGAGCTGAGGACCAACTCAAGACTGCTAATTTTGTAGGTCAGGGCCAGATCTGTAACCGGCAGGACCACTGACTGAGGGCCCTCTGCCTCTGACAATAGCTAGGTTTCTGCTAGGACTTGGCAAGTGGGTGGATGAGCTGTGTATGAGAGTGAAGTGTGGAGGTAAGCTCAGACTAGAGTGCTCTGGAGTTGCCAGAGGGTCTTGTGACCTCTCTGAGGCTCACATGAGTTTCCTAGTGTGTGGAAGGCACAGCTTACAGAAATGATTAGAAGAACCAGAATTGTTACACATGCAGAAAATGACTGAAGCCTTTTCACCCAGAAGGCTGGAGTGGATGCTGTCTAACAACCTAGTGATCTTTTGCTACTCTATGGACCAGGCTTCACCTGAATCCCCCAAATCCTGAGCATCGTTTGGGTCCCGATTCCAAGCTTTGTTGCTCAGTGACTAGAACCCATCCTTGTGAAAGAGGTTCCGCACACTTGGCATTCTCTAATAATAGGACCCAGCTGTATGCTTATTACAAACTCTTCCATCCCTTGGTCCAGATTCCTGAGCGCTGTTTATCAGTCAGTAGGACTCATTCCTAAGCTAAAGGTCACAAGTGCTTTGCTATAGAGTTGCAGGGTTTTTTGATATAGCCCATCCATGAAATTTTGTTGTCACATAGAAACTTTTCCCCAAAGTTTACCAAGTTTAAGACGTGTAAGAAAAGTACAGTGCTTGGTCAGACCCAGCATCAGCTGAAGCACTGACCCGGTTTCATTCTTTACCTTATCTGACCCTGACACCAGCAGAGTTCACCTCCTACAGCCCGTGTGCTGGGACTCAGCCAACTTTGAGACAACATGGAAAAATTTCTGAGCAACGCACGCACATGCCAGAGGGCCTTCATCTCTCCCATCTCTCTTTCTGCCTTTCCTGCTCCTTTTTATTTTACAGCTGTATGGAGATCATTCATGTTTCATACAAGCCATCCAACTCACCGTGCGTACAATTCATGGGGTTTTAGGGTATTTACTCATATATCACCAATATCATGGTCAGTTTGAAAATATATTATTATTTTTCAATTTCGATTTAATTAATTGAGTTTATTTGAGACAGGGCTTTGTTTTTTATCCCTAGCTGGTCTGCTACTAACTAATTATGCAGCCCAGGCTGACTTCAAACTCATGACAACACTTCTACCTGAGCGTTCCCCTTGCTGGGATTACAGGTAAACACAACAAAGACTATCTTTAATTATATGTGTGTGTGTGTGCGTGCGTGTGTGTGTGTGTGTGTGTGTGTGTGTGTGTGTGTATGTATATATATATGCAATATAATCATATAAGATACATATAAGAATAAATATATATATATATGCCTATATATAGGTATATGTATGTGTATGTACAAACACACACACACACACACACACACACACACACACACACACACACACACGATACACTGGCTTTGGGTTCATGGCTCTTCTATCTCTCAGCCCTTTGAGTCCTGGGATTACAGAGATGTACCACTATGCCCAGGCTTTGAACTTTGTGATAATTCTCAGAAAAAACCCAATGCCCTTGACCTTAGTGTATAGTCCCACCTCTTTTGTTTCCTTATTTTAGGACATGTTCTAATAAGCATGTATACCTTGCTTTTCAGTACTATGACAGATTTTAACAGGAAAATTAGGGATTTCATTTTGATGGTCTGAGCCTGTCTCCTGGTTTTGTTGGGTAGTCAGCACTGAGGGAGGAGACAATGGCTATGAAAAGTAAACACGGAGATTTGAAGCCTAGACGGCTAGGGACACGATGTCTTTAAGACCGTGACTGGATAACATGTGGATGACCTATCCAGGGAGAATTTCAAAAAATGTCCTATGTGTTCTGACTAAGAGCCTAGGATTTAGGGATTTCATTGGAGAATGCCTTGTGCAATTATTTTTAAATAGTCATGATATAAAGGGGACAGACTTAGGGGAAGAATTTGGCTATTTAGAACAGCTGCCTCCCTGAGAATGTTTTGAGTAAAGTTGATAAATGGGTATTTGCTATGGACTGAGTGTAGCGTAGCTGAAGTGCTGCTGAGTTATTTTTTTTTTTTTTATGAAGCTTACTAAATCAGCGTGCATAACCCCCATTTTATTGATTCAGAGTTACTGACAAAGCTTTATTGGAGGCACCCAATTCGTCTGTTTTCATAATGGTGGGTAGAGACTGCAAATGTAAAAGGCAGTAAAGGGGGCTGGGGAGATGGTGCCTGTTTAAGTGCCTGTTACACAAGCATGAGGGCCTGGGTTTGATCCTTGGCACCCACATAAAGAAGCTGGGCACGATCCTGTGTACCTACAGTCACAGCTCTGCAGAGGTGGAGACAGGAGGCTCCTTGGCTTTGATGGCCAGCCAGTCTAGCTGAATTGGTAGCTCCAGGTTCAGGGAGAGACCCAGTCTCAAAAACTAAAGTGGAACTCTATTAAGGAGAACAATTGATGTTGACCTCTGGCCTCTACACACACATGTACATACATGTGCATACATACCTCACACGTGTGCATACGTATAAGCATGCATTTACATATTCCCTATGCATTATGTATTTATTACAAATAAATAATAAACAGACAAACAAACAAATAAGTGGCCGTAAGGAATGTGCTTCACTCTGACAACTGGGGTCTTTTGGGAAAAAAGACAGCTCCTGGGAAGGTCTGGGGCAAGTGTGGTGAGGCCAGAATACTGTTAAGACAGACGGGGTCTGTCTTTAGTCAGTCTGGAAAAGGAGGACAAATGGCAAAAAAGAAGGACCTAGGCAAAGGAGGGAGGAGGGGTCGCAAGTCTCTGCAGCTGATGGATTTCTGGGTGTGGGAAAGTTGTATGCTTCTAGTCAGGCTGCCTCACCTGGCCATGCCCATAGAGTGAGGGGCCTCCACCCTCTATTCCCCACATACTCTCTGTAGACATTCAGGATGGTGAGCAAACAGCATGCCCCATTGCCAGCTGTTCCATCTTCTCCTCAGCACACAGATTGGGATCTCTGGCATCAGGCACAGAGCGTGTGCCAGCGCTCCAGCAGCTCCCCTCCTTACACCAGGGGTCCCATTTCCATGTGGAAGAGTTCAGTGACCATAGTAAGCCATGGAGCAGCTGAGCCTGTGGAAGTGTAGGAATCTCTCCCACTCAATGGCGTGCTAAGTGCACAGTTAACCATGCTTTGCTGGCTGTCACCACCACAAGACTTAAGAGTCTTGCCTTTCATCTTGAGGTGGAGGAGCCCTTGGAATGAATGAATGTGCCTCAGGGATTGACCCAGCAAGCTTGCCATTCTAAAAGACCCCCTCCCCATCTGTCCCTGTTGCTCTAGTGTTTGCATGCCCAGTCTGGATTAGGTGTCTTCCTCTGGGATCCCAAAATACTCCATGACATGACCATGTTGCATGTTAAACATCTGTCCAACTTTCCATGCCTATCTCTGTGGTTCTACTGTGCCCATGGAATCTGGAGTTATTTCTGATTTACCTGTCACTACCCAGGGCCTGGCCCTCAGTGGGGTCATGAGTGGGCTCTTGCTTCATTGCATTTCTGAGAGCTTGGTGAGAGGCTTGCTTTGGTGTCCCTGCCTGGCTAACTGGCCTTGGGGAGATGTGCCATGCAAAGCTCTGGACTTCATTTAGTATGTGAATCTGACGTTATAGGGATGCTTTGGAGGAAAAGGCAGAGTAGGAGTGGGGACATAATGAAAGGTAGGGACGGGGACAGAGAAGAGTATAGCCCTGGTGGGGACCCTGGGCAGGCACATGGAGATAATATACCAGGCTGCCTTATTGTCTGAGAGCCTAGCCAGCTAGAAGCTCCCTGTGGCCCGTGAGGACGATCCATCTAAGGGTTGATGAAGCTGTTCCCAAGCCCAGGCCTCAGTATGGAATTGATGCCCTCACAGTGGCATACTGGGCCAGCTCCTTGGCAGGCTGGGTATTTCTGCCAGGCGGTTGGAGGAAGGAAGGATCTGGCCAGCTGTGCGAGAGTGAGCTGGCTAACCCTGGTGCCCTAGAGGCTAGCACAAGGCGTGACAGGTGTGCTGTGGACAGACGGTTGACTTCCTGGTAAAGAAGTACTTTATATCAAAAGTAATAGGTCGCACTTTGTTTGGCTCTGAGTGTTTGTGTGTCTTGCACTGGCCTGGCCAGGAACAGGAGTTTGGTAAATGTTTATTGAATGACTAATTGAATATTTATGTCTTGCTCAGGACTGTAGGGAGCTCTGTCATTGGAGGTATCCAGGCTAGGCTGTTTAGGAGTGGGCTGGGTGCATAATATTAAAGTCTCCCCACCAGAGACCACCTGGTTCTCTAACTCTGCTGAAACTTTTGGTACTTCTGTGTGACTTTTTATTATCGTGACACATACCACCTTGGGTGATAAGAGGGCCATCTGTGGGTATGGCATATGTGCACATACCATGTACCTACATACACACATGCAGTGTGGATACTAGTGTACTAGCCTATGGTCCACTGTGGGCAGAACTAATTATTGTGTGTATGTGTGTGAGTGTGTGTGTGTGTGTGTGTGCATGGTCCATGTATGAGGGTTCTGGGATTTGAACTCAGGTTTTCATGCTTGCATGACAAGTACTTTGCCCCCTGGGCCATCTCTCCACACCCATAGGCAGAAATTTTTAAATGTCTCTCTGCCAAGATATCGATCTCTGGTTTCCAGACTTTGTGAATATAAGCTGTCTTGTAATTACCCTGCAGAAAAGGCATCGTCTGAACTTAAGCTATGGAGGTTGTCAGTGGACCAGATCTAATTACAAAAGCTTCAGAACAGTGCTTTTCTAGGCTAAGCACGGCCGGGAAGACTGGGAACACAGAACACTCAGGGTTTTCCTTACAGAGGGCTCACCTCAGGGATCAGAGTGCTGTCTGTGGGGCTGCAGTGACATTCTGGCTAAGTCACCAGGAATGGGACTCTCAGTCTTAAAAGCCACAGCAGCCTGACTGATCTTAAAGATGAATTCTTTCTAGTGAGCCCAGTGCAGTTGATGTCTGTTTTGGCCTTTGGGTGGCCTGAGCATAGATCCCTGCCAATCCCAGCTGACCTTCTCACCCACAGAACTGGGGAGTCACAAATGGGCATGGGTTCAAGTCGTCAGGTCTGTGGCAATTTGTTATGCAGCAGTAGGCATTCCTACTTTCAGATGCCAGCTCAGTGGTTAGCTGATGGGGATTCCAGCTCCCTGCTGCTCCAGGATGGTAGCTCTGAGGAGGTGGCTCAGCCATTTTAAACCTACCCCTGGGCCTTTAAGTGCACATTCTCAGCCTGTGAATGGTTTTGAATGACAGTTTGCCTCCTGTAGCCCAGGCTGTCCTTGAACTCAATGAATAGCATACAATGACCTTGAGTTCTGATCCTTCTGACTCTCCCTTCTGGTTGCTGCATGGTGTGTCACCATGTCTGATTTATGTGGCAGTGGGGAATCAGAACTGGGGCTTTGATGAATTCTAGGCAAGCACTTTCTCAACTGAGCTACACCCTCATTTATGTGAGACAGTCTGGCTGAGGCCACAGTGAATAATAGGCAATGAGGAGAGTTCTTTGGATTCCAGCTAGGTATCGGCTTCCTCTGTGGGACAGACATGTTCTTTCCTATTGAGGCACTCTTAGGAGAAGCTTGGGAAGCTCTTGACTTAGGCAGTCTTCCAGATTTTTGCCTGCATGTTTTGTTTTTGTTTGTTTTTTTAACCTATCTTACCTGCTGCTCACCTGATAAGTTACCCATTGCTTCTCTTTGGTTGGATGAGACCCCAGGCTAGACTCAGGCATAGGGGATAGTGTTGGCATAAAATGAAACTGTGATTGACAGGCATCGGTGTGACACAAGAACTGGTATCTCATGGGATGGACTAAGCAGAGTCAAGATGTCCAAAAGATGCTTTACAGGGGTACCTCTGTGCTTAGGGTGAATCTAACACAGACTGACTGGCTGGCCCACCCTGGCATTTATCTGTCATGATGTTGGCTCAACAACAAATGAAAGACAACAGGCCAGGGTTGGGGTTTCCTGGGGTTCTGGTTAGTTCTTTAGTTCCTAAAGCAGCCTAGTTTGTCAGCCATTCAAGTCCCTGCAGAGGCACCTCCTGAGAAGGGGCCAGTTTCATCTTTCAGGTGTGAACATCCTTGTCTTAGGGAGGTGGAAACTCAGGTCCTTAGGGCAGAGAGACTGGTGGCAAGCAGGCAAGGTGAACTGGATTCTGGAAGGTTGAGTAGGGAGGAGACCTGTATGGTACCAGCAGGAAGCTTGCTGCTTCTGGGTAAGCATGAGGCTAACTTGGGGATGGACTGATTTCCTATACCCGGTATCACCAGGGAAGTCTTAGTTACCTTCCTATTGCTGTGAAGAGACATCATGACCATGATAACCCATAGATGAAAGCCTTTAACCAGGGGCTTACTTAAAGGGTGAGTCCAGCTGCTGTTGCTGGCATTATCCCAGTGCTGAGTAACTCCCTTCCTGAGGCTCACAGGACTTGGAGTGACGTCAGCTGAAATAGTTTGGATTTTTGTTAACAAAGGAAGCCATGTCATCACAAATCAGACTAGCAAGTAATCATGAACTTGCAGCATTTTAAACCAGCCTTGTGGACTTGTCTTCCAGTGCCAGAGCAGCAGGTCCAGGGCCCAGGCTTCACACTGGTGCCTGTCAACCCCTCTCCTAAAGCAGAGATGTATGCAGATTTGTACCAGCCCCAGCTGCTGCCAGGGTGGCAAATGTCAGGCTTGAGGAAGGAGAAGCTGGGTAATGGTGGAGAAAGCAACTACCTTGCTGTGTGATTTTGTGTAAGGCTGCTTCTGTCTTTGGGCCCTAACCAAGGAGGTTGACAAACTGATCACTCTCATCCCTCCTGCTTCCTGTGCCCACATTTGTAACTAAAATACAGTGTTGTGTCTTTGTGTCCCTCTCCTCGTCTTTCCGGAGACTTCATTTGTCAGGGCTTAGAGTTTGGCTTATTTGAAGAGAGCATGCTGTCCACACCTTGGGGGAATGTCTCCTTGATGCAGTGTCACCCTTACGTACTGGAGCCCCTGCAGTGTGGTCTTGGCCTGTCTGTCTCTGCCCTGCTATGTTGACCTAGTGCCATGTGCCATGGGTCCCGCAGACTCTACGCACAGCAGTGAGGCATGACCTCAGGTGCAGTGTCTGGAAGGCTGGGAAGAGGAAGTCATAAGCAACCAGAAATGTGTGTGAATGCAGGTGCAGATGTGGAGGCTAGAGGCTGATGTCATCCTCTGTTTAGATCCATCTTATTTTTTGAGACAGAGTCTCTTGACTGAACCCGAAGCTCTTTGTTGACTAACCAGAGGTTAGACCCTTGTTCACTTGTGCTGGGGTTACCGATGCCCGCAGTGATACCCACTTTCTGTGTGATTGCTGGAGTTCTCAACCCACGTCCTCATGCTTGTAGTGCAAGCACTTTATCATTGAATGTGACCCGCGCAATCGTCTCGCCGGCAAGAACGCACGCGGACACATAGGATCCTTCTGCAGCACGTGTTTATTCCCAAGCGTGGAGGAGGACAGAGAGAGATCTAACATGGCACTGCTTTATATACACCCTAGGGTGGGGTGGACATATCTGATTGGCTGCTTGCTCAAATTCCCATGTTACGTCCCGGGTTGGGTGGTGATAGGCGGTCCTTTGCCATTGCACATGCGCTATTTTACTTGTTTACCCACGAGTGTCAGGTGCCAGCATCAATGGCTCTCCACAATT
Organism: Rhabdomys pumilio; assembly: GCA_030674055.1. NCBI lineage: Eukaryota > Metazoa > Chordata > Mammalia > Rodentia > Muridae > Rhabdomys > Rhabdomys pumilio. Next base: position 99,493,263 of record JANHMN010000003.1, read on the forward strand.
GAGCAATCTCCCCAGGCCACCAGAGGCTTCTTAGTGATACCCAGCACCAGCAATTGATGACAGTGGAATTTCCTGCTGCCTGAATTTCTCCCTCTTAGCAGCTGATGTCTCCCCTGTCCCTTGTCCTTGGCTCTTAGAAAGAAGAGTTTCAAGATGATCCGGTCGCAGTCTCTGTCCCTGCAGATGCCAACACAACAAGACTGGAAAGGTCCTCCAACTGCCAGTCCTGCCATGTCTCCTGCAACCCCTCTGGTCCCTGGAGCTACTTCTAAGCCTGGGGTGGCAACGTATGCTATGCCTGAGTATCAGCGGGTCACCATCAGTGGAGATTACTGTGCAGGGGTAAGGTCATATCCACCCTTGAAGCCTGGCCCAGTGTGTGTGTGTCTGGGAGATGGTGGAAGGGGGCCCAGGAACCTGAAGAGAAGAGAGACTTTAGTGGACACTCAGGAGTGTGGGCATGTCTAGGGAGCTGTTTCATCCTGGTTTGCAAGACTAAGAACTTCAGGCTGTCACACTGTGGCTGTGTCCAGTTAGTCCCATGTGTTCCCAAGCCCAGAAATCTGCCAATGAGACCTGTCAACATTCCCAGCATCCAGCAGAGACTATGAACGAGATGGTATTGACTTGTGTAAAATTAGTTCTTCCATGCTTAGGTCAATATCTTTAAATACAGGCTAGAAATCCCTCAGCCAGTAGGAGAGGCTCTTGATGAGAAAAATGAACAAGCCTTTCCTATTCAAGCCTTTCCTATTTCTTAGAGAAAGAACTTCCTTGTTCTTCTTTATGAGTGTATAGTATTTCATTGTGTGTTTGTGCCACATGCATACTGACTTCCTGGGGATGGGGATACAGATGGGAACTAATTCAGTTAGCAAGGCTGCTTTTCTGCCAAACCCAGCCTTAGCCTGCTGTCCAGGGCTTGGTGTCCACCTCACATGTGTAGGCAGAGTAATGGACTAGAAGGTAGACATGGGCTCAATGCATGCTGATGGAGTGTATGAGCTTGCAGTGTTTCCTCTCCTTCCTTGTTTCTTTCCTCTCATGTGGGAGGGCCTTGCAGGGCCCATGAGATTGGCTAGTGGCTGTTCCTCCTGAGGAACCCCACGCCTCCTCTGATCTCCTTGGCTACCTCCTGAGTCCTTTGTCATGTGGTCCTTTGGCTTTGCTGTAGGTGGGGACTTGGCTTTATCTTAGCATGTGTCTGCTGTCCCATCCCTGTGGTTGCTCTGATGCCAGTCCCTTGTGTGGGTATCTGAGATTGGAAGTGAGCTGCATCCAGTTTGAAAAGCAAGGAGTCAGAATTGGAGAACGAATGAGAAAGACGTATGCTGACCACTCTCTCTGATGACAGAGTTGGGCCAGGGAGGAGGGAGGGTATTGTACCCATGATGCTTTATTTATCCTCCCTTGAAGAACATCCAAAGCAATTAGGAGAAATGTGAATATCGGGATCTTAGAATGCAAGAGCACATAATCTTCATGTTCATAAAATTTTAGTAAGATGAATAATGCTATGAAGCAGAGATGGAAAATTCCAGGTCCAGCCATCTTAGCTCTGTGCTCCTCCAGCCTCCGGCCCCTCCCTCCCTGTTGGTGACTTCTCTCTCCTGCCCTGCCTATCCATCTGCATCACATTAAGCAAATATCACAAACTTCACACAAATGACACAAAGTGTCACAGACTTCTGTGACACTGGTCTTCCCTGAGTAACCAGGATGATGGAGGTTAGGTTGGGAAGGCCTTCAGAGGTCATACATCTCTGAGCATGAGAAGAACATCCTGGGGCCAGTCAGATCAGGGTCAGAAGTCTGACTTTGTCACCTCCCAGCAATGACTGATCGTTTCTGGCCCTAGTTTCTCCAGTTAATAAACAAAACGAAACCTATAGAAACACCTCATGCTGCATATGTGACTAGGAGCCCCACTGACCTGATGAGCAGATGCCTGCCATGTTGACTGACAGTTAGAGGCTGGCAGAGCAAAAGATGTTTGGGGACCCATAGATTTTTCTCAGTTGCAAATGGTGGTAGTTATCCTCACTTCAGGGATAAGACTCGGGCTCTGCATGCTGGTTACAGCTGCAGGCTTCTGTTTAATCAGCATCCTTGGGGCCAGTCTGGGTTGTGCAGGCTGAGTACCCGTCTCCCTCCTAGAAACCCTATCTTTCTTCCTGTGTCTCCTGTGTCAGGGTCCCCAAGACCACCCGCAGACCTTGAGACTTGCTAGAAGGGCTCTCAGGATGCAGCACCTGTCTGTACCCACAGCCTCAGTATTACAAAAAGAGCGTGGAGTACATCCAAGGGGAGGGACATACAGGTCTTGGGGATACTCGGACTGGCTTCCAAGAGGTCTCTCCCAGTAAGGCACCAACACCTAGTGTCCATCAGGGAAGCTCATTAGAGACGTCTTGACATTGCTCACGCATCTGCACAGCACATCCCCAATTCCAGACTCCTGGAAGGAACTCAGGTACCCAGCATAAATCGCAGTGTTTGTGTGAGCAGGTCACACACAATGAGCCCCTCTTAGCAGTTGATGGGAACTGTCCTGAAATCCTGGTTCATGGTGGCCAGGCTTACACAGGATCTTTCCAATCACTGTTGTCTCTGGCTTGTGGACAGACCCTTTCTTACATGTCTCTCTGCTGTAGATCACTGTGGAAGACTATGAACAGGCTGCCAAGAGCCTGGCCAAGGCCCTGATGATCCGGGAGAAGTATGCACGGCTTGCCTACCACCGCTTCCCACGGACCACAGCCCAGTACCTGGCATATCAGGGAGAAAGTATACCTTTAGAAGAGGGTCTCCCAGGTATGGATTCTTGGCACCAAGTCAGATTCTAGTGGTTGGGACTTTTTGCTGACTGAATATTTTCCTACCAGTGGTGTTTTTGGAGGTGGGACTCCTGGTGTGTTTAAAACAGTACAATCAAATGGACGGCAGTGGAAGGGCTGAGTGGGAGTACTTACAGAACCCATGTGCCCTGGGCAGACGTGGGGAGGGGGGGGGGACATACTTGCCTTCATATATGGACTCTGCCAAGTTCTTGGCCCTTGAGCAAACGGCTTCTCTAAATTTCAATTTTACGGTCTGAAGAAAACGGGACTGCCAGCAATCACCACTTCCCTGGGTGAGATTGTGTGAATGTGTGTGGAGTGCTTAGTGTAGACTGGGCATCTAGAATATTCCATAAATGGCAGCTGTTGCAACCGGCTCTGCTCTACCTGTCTTGAGACAAAAGATTTAACAATGCCTGAATAGTTACTATAACAAAAAATGTTGCGGCTTGCTCCTCTCTGCCTGGCTTGGCCTCTCAAGGGCTGGGATTAAAGGCATATGCCTCCACTGCCCAGCCCAAACTGCCACTCTGGTCTTTGGGTCAGGGTCTAGAGAGAGAGAGTGGGGATAAGGGGAATAGACGCTAGGAATGGAGACAAGATAGAGGTTCTGATCCAGTCTCTTTTATTGAAGGGAAATCTGGGGTATTTATACACTTTTGCCATGCCCCTTGTAGGAGCGTGGATACCACGTGTGCCTTACAGCTGCTTTCTAGCCGCTTTCTGTTAAAAGTCTGCTCCCAATAGGCAGCCATATTTAAGTTCAGGGAAAGGAGACAAGAAAGGGCAGGGTATCTTCCTGACCTAGGAGCAGCAGAGACTAACAATGAAGTTGCTAAAACAAGAGCATGTCAGCCCTTATCCTTGAAATCCAGATGGAGATTAGACAAGGACTGGGGATCATATCTTTGAGGACAGTACCCTCACTGCCTTCCGTAATAGGTGCTAGGTTGTCCTTGTTTCTAGCTCAGTTCTGTATTGAGCATCCCTTTCCACCAGGGAGGGGACTGGGTAACTCCCAGGCTTCCCAAGGCTATTTCTCTATCAGAGGGATAGGTCCCCAGTATTTCCAGGGGCCAGGCAGGAATGACTGTCAGACGCTCGGATGCTTCATATGGCAGAAGGCCCTTGTGTCTTGGGTGTGAGTGTGGTGAAGCGATGCAATCTCTGGGTGGGCTGTGGCTTGACACAGGCCTTTCCAACTGTCTGCCCCTTCCTTCCTTACACACTCTATCTAGAGATTCCTGAGCTAGTCTGTTGCTGTGCCTGATGGGGACATCAGCATCCTGGCTCTGCTTGCTCTGCCTTCTCTGTGACCATCACAGCTTAGGGTCAGCCTGTTCCAGAGTGCTGAGGCAGGACACCCTGCCCTGGGCCCTGGGTTCTTCTTCCAATCAGGAGCCAAGGTTCCTTCTGCCTGTCAGGCAGCTGGCCTGCAAGGTGCTGGCTGATCTACTGTGTTTATTTCCTGGCCAGAAACAGCTGGTTAAGAACTGAGAACTCTGGAGACTAATGAGAATGCAGATGCTCCCGACTGTTGATGGATTGTGCTCCCAGTAAATCAAACTGAAAGCTGAAAACATTCTAAGCTGAAATGCAATCAACACAGCCAACCTATGTTAACTATGCTCAGAACGTTCTGGGAGCCTACAGTTGGGCAAAACCATCAGCTTACTTAGTAACAGCATGCGGAATAGCCTTATAATTCACTGAGTGTTTTGCTGGCCGACAAACACACTTCTACACAACCCTAAAGTTTAAAAAAGCCCATTAAGTTGAACCATTATAAGCAATGCCCGTGATCCTTGTGCAGGGCACACCTGTTTACAAAGCATTCCCTACCCCTGCCCTTACTACCACCTGCTGGCTAGGAGGTGTCTCAGGTGAGAAGTCAGGATCCCAGAGGCGTTCAGAGTCACACAGCCAGGAAATAGCAGAGGTGTTTTACTGCTTGGGTTGGGCATACTCTGCCTGGCTCCATGCTGGGTAAAGGACTCCATGCTGGCCAGTTCCTGCTCTGGGAGGGGAGGGCCTGGTTACTGCTCCTTTTGATCTTTTAGGGACAGGGTGGCTTCTTGTCTAATTCCTTGGCTGCCTTGGGCTCAGAAAAAAATGTGGGAAGAAGGAGCAGTTATCCCCCGCCCCAAGCATTGCCAGTGCTTTCCATTCTCTTACTGAGAGAACATCTAGCTGTTCTCTTCTAAAAAAATAAAAAGAAAATAAAGCAGACATCCCTGATGGCCAAGAAGGGCCAAACTAGGTGAAGTCCATTTTAATTGTGCTAAACACACACATATGTGCATGTGCAAACACATACACACACACACATAAACACAGACGCGCACACATGCACATGCACACACATGCATTGGTGTGCTAGCCTTGGGACAGGCTTGCTCTAGGGACAACTATAGCAGCAAACAGCACAAACCAGTGTGTCCTCTGATACCCAAGGTGTGAAGAACTATTATTTCACACAGTGGTGAGAGTTATAGAGACAAAGAAACCAGGGAAGCAGACAAAGCTTACAAAGTCTGATCACTTGGCTACCACTCATCCTGTTTTGCAGACTTCTACCCTCCCCCACTGCCCCAGGAAGACCCTTACTGCCTGGATGATGCACCCCCCAACCTGGGCTACCTGGTCCGCATGCAGGGAGGTGTTCTCTTTGTGTATGACAATCAGACGATGTTGGAACGCCAGGAGCCCCACAGCCTGCCCTACCCTGACCTGGAGACCTACATCGTGGACATGAGCCATATTCTGGCACTCATCACCGATGGCCCCACGTAAGCCAGTTTCCCCCATTCTCTCGTTCATTGTGTGGGTGTGTGGGAAGGAGCAGCAAGCTTTGATGCATACACCCCATCGTGGATTTTCCTTTTTTGGGGGTTGCACAGACTTAGAGTTGTTACTGCTGCACCCCACTGCACATGGACATGTGGGAGTGGCCACTGTGTACCCACATCAGCTGCCACCCCTCTCCTTAGGCAAAGAAACACTGCAGAGAGCTGCCAGCTGCCAGCTACCAGCCTGGGGCATGGGTGAACATGGAGGGAGGAATAAAGACTCTTGTTTCAGCTATTGGGCTTTCTGTGTTTTTGAAAGTAGCACGCAGGGATCCTGGGACCCTTAGAGTCTCCACCAATGCTTGAGAGCTTGGCTGGAGCTGACAGGGAAGATGGCTCTCTTCTTGGTGGGGATTTGAGCCAACCAATGGTGAAAGTTCAGTTACCTGAACCTTAGGAATGGGAGTGGTGAAGGGAAGAGGCTACCAGAGTACCATGTACCCCTTTGTTCACTCCTGCCTTTTGGGTTTTGCTGTGAAGGGTGTGGGCCTCGTCTCTGAGACAAAAGAGCAGGATGGGGGAGGGTGGGCCTCTCTGGCTCCTGGTCCTCACTGATTAGAGGCCAGAACTAAGACCCAGGAGGGGAAGAGACAGTTTCTGAGAATCCCTTCTTATCAGAGAGGTGTGAACAATGATCATTATCTGAGATATTATCAAGGGACAGACACTGGACAAAGTGACTAAACCTAAGGTTTGATGTGACGTCTTACTGGGGTCTCTATCTCTCACCAGCTCAGAGTCCTTTCCCACTCTGAGATCCCTGACTCACTCAGGGCTTGCCTCTGTGGGTAGACAAGGACACCGCTGTGGATTGGCATTAAAAATGTTATTGTTGGGGGCTGGTGAGATGGCTCAGAGGTTAAGAAGAAGACTGATTGCTCTTGCAGAGGTCCTGAGTTCAATTCCCAGCAACCACATGGTGGCTCACAACCACCTGTAATGGGATCTGATGCCCTCATCTGGTGTGTCTAAAGACAGTTATAGGGTACTCATATACATTAAATAAATAAATAGATAAATAAATAAATAAATATTTGGAAAAAATAAAAAAATAATAAAACCCCCCAAATGTTACTATTGCCATTTATTTATATATACGTGTGTATATGTGCATGTGAGGAGGTTGGTGGCTGGGGGATCCCCTAAAGCTGGAGTTTCAGGCAGTTGTGATTTGGATACTTGGAGTCGAACTCAGGTCTTCTGCATGAACACTATGTGATCTTAACCTCTGAGCCATCTCTCTGGCTCCAAGCAGCTACTCTTTATGGCAGCCTAGGGACTCGAGGTGTAGACAGCTGCTGTTTGAGAATGCTGAGGGAGCATTCTGTGAGGCTGGGCAGCTGAGCTGGTGTGGGAGACATCCGGCCATGGCAGGGAGTCTCATCTTTGCTTGTTGAGGAAAGTGTATTCCCTGTGAATGCTTTCCTTGCATGGGGATCCTGGAGTGCCAGCCCCTCAAAGCTTTCTGTCTCAGTGTTCCTCACCTGCCTGCTTCTCACTGAAAATATCCTCTTCCTGCCCAGGAATCTCAAGAGTTGAGGATCCCTCAGGTCGTGAGAATCTAGGGCTAGTTGGTCATGGGTAGATGGTTGATGCCTCTGCATCCCAAGATAGGCAGACTGTAGTAGATAATCTGACTGCATGATTGATATTCTAGGCAATGAATTGTGTATTTAAAGGATTGCAGGGGTCTGAGGAAAAATGAGAAGAACAATGAGAGGGGCTGCTCTGCTCAGCCAGACACAGAGCCTGTAACACGTACTTCATTCTGGAATGGTACCATCTCCATAGTTACGCATGGGACGGCTATTTCTGTGCTAATTGCTCAAACACACAAGACAACAAACACCTGCATGGGATCCCAGAGTTGGTGCTTTCCCCCCTGTGTTTTGACTGTCTCCTCATGTGGTTCCATCACACACGTGTGTGCTGGCCAGTTCAACCAGGTCTGAGGAAAGCTGGCAGCATCTCTGCTCTTCTTCCTCCATGCTATCAGAGCCTGACCCTTCCAGCCCGGGTCACTACCCTATCTTGAGGTTGCTAAACAGTCATTTGATGTGACGTCTTACTGGGGTCTCTATCTCTCACCAACTTGCAGGAAAACCTATTGTCACCGGCGACTGAACTTTCTGGAATCCAAGTTTAGCCTTCATGAGATGTTAAATGAAATGTCAGAGTTCAAGGAATTGAAGAGTAACCCCCACAGAGACTTTTATAATGTGAGAAAGGTATGTGGTGGCTAGTGTTGAAGCCACTCACCTGGCCCCATGATGACCTGGGTCTGTCTAGGACCAGAGCTGGGTGAGCGCCAGGTCTCCTGGCTGGACATTTCGTGGCCAGAGTAGTCTGTGTGATAAAACACACCTGTGCACTAGGAAGACTGGTGAACTGCATCCTTGCATCAGGTTGTGTCTTGGACACTGTGGTACCACTCTAGATTCATGGTGGAAGGCCTGTGTTGGGGCAAGTCTCTTTCTCCAGCATCAGAACACAACCTGCTAACTGGTCTTAACAGTGGCAGCTTTAGGGTAGCAGATCTGTTAGAGACATCACAGAGGGAAAGCTGTCAGGACCTCTCTGGACTTAGGAGTTGGCACATTTACAGGCTTTGGAGCCAGCTCTATTAAAGCAAAACACTGAGATGCTCCAGTCTCTGCTCCTCCTCTGCCCCTGGAGTGGCTGAGTGGCTCTGGCACCTTCTGCCTGCACGGGCAGCAACAGGGCAGGTGTGTATGTTAAAGGATCCTGGTCTGGAGCTTTTCCACTGTCTTCCAGGGGGAGGAAGGCTTGGGATCATGCTGAGTGTGGCTCAGATGGAGAGCAAGACTCACTCTCTGCTCATAAGAATCCTCAGAGACAAATGGTGTGACAGGGGAGGGGAGTGGCTTTCAGAGAGGCCAGAACTGAGGAGGAAAGGGCGAGTGGTACAGGGGAAGAAAAGAGTGTCATTCTGGAGAGGGAGCAGTGTATGCAGATGTCAGAAGAGGAGAGGGAGGAGAAAGCATGCAAGCATGTAGGGCTGGAACTTGGGTGACAGCCAGGTAGAGGGAGGCCTGCAGGGCTGTGGGAAGGTTCTGAACCATGGAGGCCTATGGACTTCTTAAAGAATGCCAGAAGTCTCAGACTGGACCAAGAGGCTTCTGAAGTATGAGTATGACTCATGGGTTATTGGAGCTTTTTGTATGTGTCTTGGATGTACGGGCAGAGGTGAAAGGATGTGGTTAGACTACTTACCTAGACACAATAGCCACTGTCTGTTCCTTCTTTGGGTGGCTCAATTTCTGTGAGAACTTAGCATATACCCTGGAAGATGAGTGAAACACCTCACCCAGTCTGGCATAGCCCTGCCTTCTGCAAGTGTGAGCGCTATGGGCCTATATAGCTCCTGAGGCTTGGGGTCAGGCTAGCCTAGCCAACGGTGCTTCTGATGGTCCCATGGTCATCCATGGACATCCCATGACTGTCTCTGGATTGCTCCTTGGCCATGATGTGGGAGAGTGAAGAGATGATTCTTGGGTTCCCTGGAAGCCTGGGGTTGATGTCTGATCTATACACAACAGTGTGGTTTTTGGCACCTAGACTGGTCCATAAGCATGAGTCCAGAGCTGAGGAGCTAGGCCTGGTCCTCCAGGGCAGGAGAGCTGGCCTGCTGGGTGACTTATTTTCCCACTCCAGATCTGTGCTCTAAGGACAAGACTGGGATTCTAAAATCCATAGTGACAGGAAAGGGGTATCCCTATGGTGGCTGTCATGTCCAGAGCCAGGCTCTAAAGGCAGGAGCCTGAGGCATGGCAGGTGTCTGTATGGGTAGTAAGGGATGCATTTTGACATTGTAAGCCCTAACCAGCAGGACCCTGTAACTGAGACATGTATTCTCTGCCCAGTGCTATGAAAGAAGGACTGTACTTGCTACTTGAAAGCTGGATGTTGGATAGAAATGAGCATTGTCCACTTTGGTAAAGTGTAGCATTAGGGACATCATAGGTACCATTTGGGCCAAGCCTGACCAAGTGGGATTGGCTCCCTGAAGCAATTCAAGCTTAGAGAAAGACTACAAGTGTCAGTTTCTCATGTCTGCCATGGGTGTGAGAATAGCCAGTGTTAGCTCAGGTCCCAGATATGAAACATTCCTGCACTGAAATGTGACTGTTCCTGTGAACCTGGATCTCACATGACATTAGAGCATTCATGTAGATTCTTCCAGCCAATCGAAGACACTAATCTCCAATGAAGGCCTTTTTTTTTTTTTTTGACTTATTCTGCAAGTTGGACTGGGGGTGGACGATGTTCCTGGATGGCCAGCTGGTTTCATTCTATGTCCTGTGACTCATGGGAACCATGACAGGCAGTGTGTATGACTGGGAAGCTGGAGGACATAGCTAGAATGGCAAAGAATGTGTGGAGTCATGCTGAGGCAGGCCCTGCTGCGGGGAGCTAAGCCAGGCTGAGCTCCTGGTCTCTTCTCGGCTCTAAAGTGCTGGAGCAACAGCCTTGCTCCACGTGATGTTCTGCATCTTACAGCTTTGAGATGTTTCTGTCTCTCCTGGAGGAGGGTCAAGAACTGATGGCAGGAAGGTCCCTGATGAGTGAACACTGTCCCCAACACCATGGGCTGGCTGGGATAATGGACACACAAGTCCAGTAGATCAAATGTCTGGGTTGACATGTCTTAACAGATAACCAGCCAGCTGTGGACAGCATCCCCCAGCTTGAGGTCAGTGTCTCCTCACCCCAGCCTTGCCAGAGAGCCCTGTCTGCTGCATCTCTAGGATGCAGGCCCACCGGTGTCTGGCAGCACCCTGAATTGTGACCTCTCTTGGTCTTCTTGGGCTCATGAGAGGTGACCCAGCATGCCCACCATGTCTCTAGGGCATCTGTTAGCTAGGTGACAGCCTGCAGGTGAAACAGTAAAGAGAGAGGTAATGGAGGGGGAGGGAGATAGGACCAGGCAACATGAGGAGTGCTCCTATCCTAAGATAGTGACAGCATTTTCATTTCTTTTGTTTTTTTGAGACAGGGTTTCTCTGTGTAGCCCTGGCTGTCCTGGAACTTACTCTGTAGACCAGGCTGGCCTCAAACTCAGAAATCCGCCTGCCTCTGCCTCCCAAGTGCTGGGATTAAAGGCATGTGCCACCATCACCCGGCTAATGATAGTGTTTTTTAAAAAACAAACCACTCTAGCTTGTATATGTGCAAGGCTGGTGTGGTTGACAGAGGACAAGGGAGGAGTCCGGGAGGCCAGGAAAGAGGTCGTTCTGGACTCAGAAGTGAGTTCTTTGGTGGCAGTGAGGGTGGAGCACACATTTGGAAGGTAGAAGCAATGTGATTGTGATTGGCCGGTACTGAGAAGAGTGTGAGAAGGCCAAGCGTGCCCTCCCCACCACCTTGTGCTCTTCATGGTGAACATCTGAGTTCGGGATCTGTCATTTCTCAGACACTGAGAACTGGGAGACTGTCACAGAGAGTACGTTTATGGAGGTGCATTACATTTGAACTGTCTTTGAGTTCCTCAAATAGAGATGTCTGATAGGTAATTACTTAGTTTTGGAACTTTCAGCTAATGGTCCACATTTGGGAGCTGTTAGTTTAAAGAGAGAAGTTAAAGGCACAGATGGCTCAGCTCTTGGTCTTCCTGCAGAGAGCTGGAGTGCAGTTCCCAGCATTCATAGCGGGCAGCTTACAACCTACATGTAATTTCATTTCCAGGGGATCCAATGTACCCCTCACCCCAGGCTTGCCTCTTCTCTCTGTCTGTCTCTCAGGACTCCTTCCCCCTTCAACCCACCTAGGCTTCCCCCCTCTGGTGTATATGCATGTATTCACATACACAAGAATAAAAATAATCTTTAGAGGCACAGGTGGCATAGGTCTGGGGCGAAGATGAGCTGTCGCAGGAGAGGTCAGAGGTGAAGAGACAGCTTGAGGTTACAGGCATTTAGCATGACATAGAAGACCTGAGACGTTCTACAAGGAAGCCAAGATCCCACTGGACTCCATGCTGGTGCCTCCTTTGGGGAATCTATGTTTCCATTGAGTGCAGGGGACCCAAGCTCCTGACTCCTGTCTATGAATCAGAATTTGCACTGAGGTCTGAGTCCACATGTTGGCTTCTAGTCAGGATATTTGTTTCTGAATGGGGCTTGAAAACCCTGGGTTCGGGTTAGGTAGAGTTGACTGAAAAAGGTGTAGTGGTCACCCTCTTAACTCTCTTAGGGTTATTGCTTTGGGGATTCCCAGGGAAGGGTGGGATTTCAATAGTTATATGAACCCATTGGAATGGATGACACTGGCTTATTTTTCATTTATTCATTCATTCATTCACCATTGACTCACTGATACTTTGGACTGATCCGGGGGTAGGTGCTGAAGTGGATGCAGTGGGCTGGTCCCTGTCCTTGAGGAGCTCCCAGGCAGATAGAAACATATAAGAGGGGTCAGGAGGATGTGTCCATCAATGTGGGTGACTGTACCAGGTGCCCAGGTTGGGCAAGAGAGAGATTGGATTAGCTGAGCCCAGGGGATCAGGGTTGGCTCTCATGTGGAGGAGGTGGAACAAAACCAGTGAGCTTGACAGGAAGGAAGAAATCCTGCAGGCTGAGGAAAGGCGTGGGCAATGTGATACAATAAAGCAGCTTGGTGTCTGAGGAGCCATACGTGGCTCCCCACATGTGCTGGGAGCAGCCGGAAGGGGAGAATGACAGTTGCACGCAGCCTTAGTTCCAGGTTAAAGTGTTGGGCCTGGAGGAAAAGTAGGAAGGGGGTTGGTAGACACTGTGTCCACAGCCCATGTGGTGCTAAGCCTCTGTGTTCCACATGGAGAGTTGAGGCTCTTTGGTCACTAGGGGAGGGGACCAGCTCATTGACCAGTGGGTGATGTGTTCCAGGTAGACACACACATTCATGCAGCGGCCTGCATGAATCAGAAGCACCTGCTGCGTTTCATCAAGCACACATACCAGACGGAGCCTGACAGGACCGTGGCCGAGAAGCTAGGTCGGAAGATCACCCTGCGGCAGGTGTTCGACAGCCTGCACATGGACCCCTACGATCTCACGGTGGACTCGCTGGATGTTCATGCGGTGAGCGAGCCTCTCCGTCAGGAGTACTCTGTCCATAGAAGCCAGCATAGCTGTGCTCAGACAGTTGGTGGCTGGGGAATCATCTATCTTTTCTTGTAGTAGAGCTGTGGAAGGAATCTGGTGTTACTGAATAGCAGGGCTGGGAACAAATGGGTCAAAGGAAGACCATGAAGTCTGATGGTTACAAGTTCTAGTCCCCCTCAATCACTTAGGAGTCATGTACCCTTAGGTGATTCATCTAAGCTTTTATTTTCTTGTCAATAAATTGATGACCGTGGGGCTGGAGAGATGGCGGTTAAGAGCACTTCTGCTCTTCAAGACAGGGCTTCAATTCTCAGAATCCACAGTCAGTAGTAAATGAGTGCCTATTTCTACAGTTCTAGGGACTCAGCGCCCTCTTCTGGCCATTATGGGCACTGCATGCATTCAGCCTCCATCCATAAAGGCACACACACATTAGGAAAAAAAAAATCAATACATTAAAAAAAAAAAAAAATAAAACAGGAAAAAAGATTTAAAAAGTGATGACTGTCATCCACCTTGTTAATTTCCAAAGTTGATAGAATGCTGAATGATGGTGCAGTTGCTGTGGAGACGCAGAGTGGTTCTTTAAAATGTTAGCTGTAGAATTCCATGGACTTCCTAGCTCCTACTGAAAATGGAGACTTCAGTTATTTTCAGTATTCAAAAGGTAGAAAATAACACAAGTATTCGACCACAGACAATAAGTAACCCAAATGTAACAGATACACACAGTAATTACTGTTCAGACTTAAAAAGCCAGAGTAAAAACTTAATTTTTTTTCTGATTCCATTTTTCTATGATCTATGCATGTATGTTTTTGCACATGTGTGGCACATGTATGTGCCTGTGGAAGCCTGAAGTTGATGCCAAGAATCATCTTGGATGGCTCTCCCACCATATCCATTGAAGCATGAAAGGTCTCTCAATCAAACTTAGAGCCCATCAACAAAGGCTAGCCAGCCTCTTTGGAGATCCCCTCTCTCTGATTTCTGAGGCAGGAATTACAGGTGGGGCACTATGCCCACCTGGCATTGAAACGGGTTTCTGAGGATCTGGTCCATGGGATGAGCAGTAAACAGATCCGTTGCTGAGCCATCTTCCCCGACCCTAAACTTGCTGGTTTTGATTGTTCAGTGGTCTTTGTGCCCTCTGCTCTGTTAGTTGGTTATATTCCTCAGACCGCCAAGACCTTGACACACCACCACAGAGTGCCTGTCCAGAGTCCTATGGCTGACTGAGAAGACATGGTCCTGGCACTCAGAATGTCCAAAGTTTCATGCAGAAAGTTGTGGTGACACATGCCTGCAATTCTATTGCTATGGAGGATGAGGCAGAAGGATTCCAAGTTAGAAGATAACCTGTGCTACATAGTGAGACTCTGTCTAAAAGAAAGAAAGTGGGGGGGGGGGGCAACATTTTCCAGTGCGGCTGCCTTGGAAAGGTCTAGAGAAACATATGGTAGTCACCTGGAAATGTGATGCAGCCAGCTGGTGGTCTCCTCCTCACAGGGCCGCCAGACATTTCACCGCTTCGACAAGTTCAACTCCAAGTACAACCCTGTGGGGGCCAGTGAGCTTCGGGACCTGTATTTGAAAACTGAAAACTACCTGGGGGGAGAGTACTTTGCTCGCATGGTCAAGGTGAGTGAGCCCTCAGCCTCTTCAGATACCTGCCTTCAGAAAGCAGGTGCACATGTGACTTCTGTCCCTTCCTCTCCCTGAAGGCCCTTCTGTCTACCACCCAACGCAGACAAGGGCTGGTCTCCTACTCTCGAGCATGGGCAGGTGTGTCCTGTGGGCCAATGGCAGGGAAGAGGAAAGAAGGAAAGAGCTCCTAGCATCCTGGTGCCACCCCTGTCTATTTGCAGCCAGAACTCGGCTGGTTGTAGGCTGGCTCCAGGTGAAGACATGGCTGCTGCCCAGTCTGGTTCTGTAGCCTGCTGGTGTCAGACCCTGGCCTCCTTCCCAGGAGAAGCCTCGGCGGGGGAGTGGGTGCTTACATGGCAACACCAAGGATTTAGATCACCCTTCCCACCTATGAGCAGGGAGCTGAAGGATCCCAGGGCCCACCTGGGGATCAGGGCCTCTCGTAGCTGGGAGGCCTTTGGGTTTTGGGCTGACTCAGTTCTTGGTATCAGGAAGTAGCTCGGGAGCTGGAGGACAGCAAGTACCAATACTCAGAGCCTCGGCTCTCCATCTATGGTCGCAGTCCCAAGGAGTGGTCTAGCCTGGCCCGTTGGTTCATTCAGCACAAGGTCTACTCACCCAACATGCGCTGGATCATCCAGGTGCCCCGGATCTAGTGAGTACCGTGCTCTTGTCTGCCCTGGGTTCTCGGGGGACCACAGTCTGTCCTACATGGTTCCTGGGTGTGCTCCTGAGGGTGAGGCAGGGTGGTGGGGCTTGGCTCTCAGCACACATCACTCTTGCTTTTGAAGAATATATACATGAGAAGGCCTTGGTGGGGGACTGCATTTTCATCTCACTAAAGATTTGGGTGAGCCTGGGGCATGAGATGACCTGTAGTGTCCTACATTGCTGGCCTCTTCCTGGCTGTCATACAGAGTGACACTCTCATCTGCAGCTGGGCTGGGTTGGGCATAGGGTTTAGAGGGGCCGAGTTCAACTCTCACCCAGCCTGCATCCCAACACTTGAGTCTCAGTGGCCTCTGGCTTGAGGCAATGGCCCGATAGGCGCAGGAAGACGCCCATCAGTTTGCAAACTCTGACCACACTGGCTGTTTACTGTGCTGGGAAAGTGACTGGGCTCCACCTGGCAGAGCAAGTCCCCCTAGCAAGCAAGTCTTTGCTTTTCCCAGTGATATATTTAGGTCAAAGAAACTACTGCCAAACTTTGGGAAGATGCTGGAGAACATCTTCCTGCCCCTTTTCAAAGCTACCATCAACCCTCAAGATCATCGGGAGCTTCACCTCTTCCTTAAATACGTAAGTGCTGGGGCCTCTACTGAGCTCAGTGAGGCGGAGGAGGGCACACCTGCCCCACAGGGGTCCAGTTCACCTTCTCCACCTCCCACTCTGCTTCCCTCCCCAGCTCCTGGACCCAGGCACAGGGCTGCCAGCTCCAAGAAGCTGTATAGTCAAAGGAATGGAGGGAGGCTTCTTCTCAGGGTAGATGTTGCTGGTAACACTGGGGAAGGTTGTGTCTGTCCCTAGAAGGGCAGCTGTGGGCAAGGATCAGCAGCTTTTAGCCTGGAGGTTGGAGATACCTGATAAAAAGGATTTCCTGTGTTTCTTTCCAATGAAGCAGAGGTGCCTCTGGGGCCACGGATACAACCGGCCAGGGCCCTTAGATCTGTTGTCTCATACTTTGTCGTCTGTTGCCCCAGCTGATGTCTCATACCTGATATAATATACCTGATATACCAAAGGAATCCTTTACCTCTAATTCTGAATCCAGCTCTGGGCCCAGAGTCTAGTCAACTCACTTGGGTCCTGGTTTGCTCAACAATAAAAGGAGGCCCCCCACAGAGTTGTGAGGCCAGGGGACTTGATGGTTGCTAGTAGATGCTTGGCATATCAAGTAGCTCCCCACCCCCACCCCAGCTTGTCACTGCTGCCCTTGGCAGTGGCTGCTGTTCCCTGCAGACTGGCCTCCTTGGCACAGCATTGGGAAAAACTGGCAGCTCAGACCCACCCTCATCTGGCCCAACCTCAGTTTCCTCATTGTCTCCTCTGATACACAAGGAGCTGGCATTCTCCAGGCCCCTACTGGGCCAATGCAGAGGCGCAGGGTCCCCAACAAGAGTGTGAGCTCCTAAAGCCCGTGGGAGGTTATCCTGCCCTGGCTCAATGTCGGCACCCTTACTTCCCACACAGGTGACGGGGTTCGACAGTGTAGATGATGAATCCAAGCACAGTGACCACATGTTCTCAGACAAGAGTCCCAGCCCAGACCTCTGGACCAGCGAGCAGAACCCGCCCTACAGTTACTACCTGTACTACATGTACGCCAACGTCATGGTGCTCAACAACCTCCGCAGGTGGGTGAGGCCTGGCGCGTGCCTGTGCTCACATGCACGGGATCCTCTGCCAACACGCACACCCACACGTGGTGCTTACATTTGTCACATGACCGCTCACACATGTGAGCATATGCTTGAGAAGATCTATGCCAATACAGATATGTAGTATATGTACACCGATGCGGAACTTGGCACACACATGTTTGTATGTATATACTCGCCAGCACACACCTCATGTGGACCGTTATATCCCAGAGACAGGAGAGACCTAGGACATGCTGACCACATGCATGCTTCTTTACTGCTGTGCAGCAATCTGCACACATGCACTTGTGCTTTGAGAAAGTGCAACTCCTATGTGCTAGGCACAGTCTGGACACGGGAGAGATGGAGTGAGGCAGACCCAATTTGCCTAAGTCTTAGTGTGGTCTCCCACGGAAAGGCTCCACAGACCAGACAAAGCACATACTGGCAGGAGCCAGAAACCTGGGACATAGGACACAGGACACAGCTACATTTCTCATGGTGGATGGAGGTCACAGGAAATGGGGGAGGGGATGGAGAAGGCCAGGACCACTCTCTATGTCTGGTCTCCTCTGCCCTAGGCTTCTGCATTGTAGGAGGGGCTGCTTCTAGGGTGCACTGGTTTAGCTGTGCTGACCATGCCATAGGGATGTTCTCCCTTGGACTGGGGATGTGGGCAGGGTAAGCCAGGGGCACGTCTTAACCTGGAGCCTCCCTTCCACAGGGAACGAGGCCTGAGCACATTCCTGTTCCGGCCTCACTGTGGGGAGGCCGGCTCCATCACTCACCTAGTATCTGCCTTCCTGACTGCAGATAACATTTCCCACGGGCTGCTCCTCAAGAAGGTAAGGGGGCCACTCCTGGGAGCCAGTGCTGTGCGCTGGGTTTCCATCCCCCACCCCCTCTTCAGAGCTCTGTGTTCAGTGGTCCTCCTGGAGGGCCATGGCTCCTGGAGGGCTGGGCTACTGTAGTCTTCTCAGTTTCACTTAAAATTTTATTTAAATATTTTCACATATTTTGATTATATTCTTTTCCCCTTCTGATTCCTCCATTCCCCCTTCCAACTCCTCCGTATGGCTACCCAACTTCATGTTCTTGTCCTCTTTCCCCCTCCCTTCCTCCCTCTCCCTCCCCTACTCTCTAAAAACAAAACTAAAGCAGCGAAACCAACAAAAACAATTTGGCTCACTTTTAACCATAAAATAACCAAACATCACATTTTAGATGAAACAAAAATGAACAAACAAACAAAAAAACCAAACCAAACAAACAAACAAAAAACCCAGATAGAAATCTCTGTACTTTCTTTATGAAGACAGAATTAGCAGCTGTTTAGTGTTTCCAGATCCCTTTCCTTTCCTTTTTAAAGACTGATTTTTATTTCTGTCTGTGCATGCATGTCTGTGTGGGGGTCTGTGCATGAGCGAGGCAGGTACCTGCAGGGGCTGTCGGATCCTGGAGATGGAGTTACAGGTTGTTGTGAACTGCCCCAAACTGAACTCAGGTCCGGGCATGTTCTACAGCATAATTTTAACATAATAATGAGCACAGAATTCGGACTCCTTCCATTGCATAACAGCCCTTGCTCTGAGCTGCGACTTTGCTATGCCCCTCATTTTAAAACCTTGGGACAAAGGACCTACCGCTGGGTCAGTAACTGACTCTCAGTCCCCAGTGGTGGGCACATGAATCATCTGGCTTTTGCTTCCTGTAGGTGATGTCACTATGAACCTGGGTACTCAGCCTCCAGGCATATTGGATCACTTCCAAAATATCGCCTCGCCTCTGGCCCTGACATGTCCCCTCTCTGTGGTCACATTTGTATGGGACATCAGAAGACTACTGTAGCATGAAGCCTGCTCTTCCCTCAGGCTCTAGCTCCGATGGGCTAGACTGTGTCTAGCCTTCTGCTAGTTGCTTTGCTTGATGCTGTGTCTGCACACCTAACAAGAAGCATCTTAAAGGAGGAAGGCCTTATTTTGACTCACACTTTGAAGGATACACCATGGCAGGGCTGCTGTGCCACCTGGTTACATTGCATCTGGCTGGTTAGGAGGTGGATCCTAGAAATTATAAAACTTCAAGGCCCACAGCCAGTGAGCCACTTCTTCCAGGGAGGCTCTATTTTCTAAAGGTTCCATAACCTTCCGATACAACCACCAGCTGGAGAGCAAACTCTCAAGCACACAAGACCATGGAGGAGATTTTATATTCAAACCAACGGAAGCCTCAACTTGAACATTTCCCACGCATATAGGGCTTCTCCTGGCCTGCCCACTTCAGGGGGCCCGTGGAGGTGTCAGGTGTGGCCTCTTGCCCAGCACTGTACCCTACAATCTGAGGCCAAGAGTGAGTACAAACAGAGCGTGTGAGGCCCTACAGGTCCCAAGCAATGAGTAGAATGCAGGCAATAAAGGAAGGTGGTTCTGGACGTGGCAGCTTTCTTGGGCTTGATGGAGACCTGTCCAGCCTCTGGTTTCCACTGGAGTTAACAACCCCGTGCACCCTGGCACACGTCACACGAGTGTCTGTCGGTTCTTTTGCAGAGTCCTGTTTTGCAGTATCTCTACTACCTTGCTCAGATCCCCATTGCCATGTCTCCTCTCAGCAACAACAGCCTGTTTCTGGAATATTCCAAGAACCCACTTCGGGAATTCCTGCACAAGGGGCTGCACGTCTCTCTCTCTACTGATGACCCCATGCAGTTCCACTACACTAAGGTGAGGCTGTGGAGACACGCGGGCGGCCGTGTCCCAGCAGGCATCGGTCCTGGCCTGCTCCCTACCCCCTGCCACTGTGAAGAGACAAGCCCGTAGCTCAGTTTTGTTTTGGGGTAGTGTGGTTTGGTGAAGACAAGGGGTGCTCCTCTGGTGAGGAGAGTCTGCCTTTCTCACCAGCTACCTCTGATTGATGTATCTCTGTGATCATGGAGGAGTTAGTGGAACTCTCTCTATTGTATTCTTTTATTGTATTTTATGTAAAGTGGGCATAATATCACCTCTCCCTTAAGCTGATGAACTAGAGTCTAATAGGTCTACTATATTATATACCATTCATTCAAAAGTTAAAGCAAGAAAAATTAAACTAATAGTATTTGTAGACTAAGCTGGTCTTGATACCACAGAGACCTGCCTGCCTCTGCTTACGCCTTGGGAGTGTAGCGATTAGGGCATGCGCCACCACACCTGGCTTTGCTAATTGTACTTTTATGATTACCCTTTGTGTCTCTGGGGAGAGAGACGGGAAAGGAGATGACATGCTCAGGGAACAGTCATAACTGCTCCCAGAACATTCTGCTGGTGTTGACTGGATCAAGCCACTGATTAGCAAGCAAGCAAAGCAGTGTCCTGGGCGGAGCCTCCTCAGGCTTGCAGTGTCTGGATCTTTTACACCCAGAATGGAAGCCTTTGGAGAGCTGCCTCCCATCTTAGTTGTGTCTGCTGGTCTTTATGGTGTGAGAACCTAGGGCTGCCTTACAAACTCATTTAAAAACAGGAACGTAAAACTCTGGTTTCTTTTCTGAGTGTATAGATCTTTCACAATGCTTTTAAACAATAGTAACGTATCGGCTTGATGCCTGGATTCCCGGTGGTAGGGGGCTGAGGCAGTGAGACTTGGAGTTGGAGGCCAGCCTGGGCTACAGATGAAACCCTGCATCAAAACAACAACAACAACAACAACAAAAAACAACTAAGAGACTAAAAACAATGACAGCAACACACACACACACCCTCTACCCAGCCCAAAATAGTAATGGAATCATTAAGTATTATATAAATAGCAAAAAAATGTTATGAAAATAACTATTTTCCCAAAACAAAAATCCCAAGAGGAGTGGCACTGTTCTGCAGTTTGCTTCAAAGTCTCATTTAACAGAAGCCAGCTGGGTTCCCATCTCCGCCTCTGCATTCAGTTTGTTGGAAAGCACAGGAAAGCAATCGTACATCACAACAGCTACATAGTGGGCGAGCCGAGTTGGCAAACAGATTCCTGGTCTCAGAGGTCTTCAAACCCCACCTTTAGACCCTCAACTAGAGGCGAGTGGGAAGTAAAGAAAAGGCTGGTGCTGGACAGCACATAGTTCCTGTCCAGAAGAAAAAGCAGGGCCATGGCTAACCCAGCTCCTTAGGGACGGATTGCATCATCTCCAGAGGAGTCATCTTGTTCTTATTTAATGTCACATTTTACTCTGTTTCTGTGAGTGCTTCGTTGGCCAGTGTCAGAGGCAGATGCCTTGGGGAGCCGTCCCTCTTCAGATCTTTGTTTTGTCTTATTTGAGTGAATACTGTGCATTTAATAGGACAGTCACAGGAGAGCAGGACCCTGGCTTCCTGACATTCTAGGTCCTCAGTGCTGGTGAGCAAGCACATCCAGAGGCATGCCTGACTTATCTGTATTTGGTGACCCACAGTTGCACACAAACCGGTCTCAGGAGTTTGAGGACCTAGGTGCTAGAGTTTTGAGGAAAGCTGTGGAGGGTGCTTGTTGTGCTGCAAGGCTGACATGTTTTCATCTGCCTGTGCTCTCTGGCTGGGGCTAGGAAGCGCTCATGGAGGAATATGCCATCGCGGCCCAAGTGTGGAAGCTGAGCACATGCGACCTGTGTGAAATCGCCAGGAACAGCGTGCTGCAGAGCGGCCTCTCACATCAGGTGTGTGTGATGGGCTGTCTGTTCCTCCACCCTTCAGTGTGCGAGCACACAGAATGCTATGCCCAGGCACCCAGATGGGTGACAAGCTGAACAAGCCAGGTTGCAGGAGCACTGACACTCAGGCTCCATGAAAACCTTGAGAGGTCACAAAGGCTGCCCCTCATCTATCTCAGACCTGCCCTCAAAGAGAGGCCTTCCCTGGCTTTCTTTCTCCTTAACCTATTTTTCCTCATAGTATGCATCACTGCAAACTATGCAAAAATGCCATGCATTTCCTGTGTTTTCCAGTTTCCCTTTTGAAAGAAAGTTGAGTGTAGAAGCTCATTCCATAGATTCCCAGGCCCTAAAACAGTGTTGGCACAGAGCAGGCAGAGTGCACGCACAAGACTCAGCCTGTTTCTATGGCTCCTTTAAGAATCAGATGTGGAACCAACACTGAGAACCTGGGCATCTGCCCAGGGGATGTCATTTAACAGAAAGAGACATCCTTACAGGGGCTTGGGAAAGATGACAGTTAAAAGGCCTAAGTGCTGTGAGTCGTTCTGGGATCCAGCCTCTCCAGGAACATGACTGTTTGCCATGTCACCTCTCAGGACAGATTCCTAGTCTTAGTCCCTTGCCTTACCCAATGTAGGCCCATCAATTTCGTACTTCTCTTCCACAACAATGGAGAGAATGACTGAGTGGCCAGGGTCACAACATGGAGGTCCAAGGAGATTTGGGGTCCCATGGGAGGAAGATGTCCTATTGAAGATCAGCACTAGGGACACTCGTCTGTGTGCTGAGGCTCACATCAAAGCTGCCTGTGCAGATCTAGAGATTAATCTGGTTTCACTTTTCTCTCGGCCCACAGGAGAAGCAGAAGTTTTTGGGTCAGAATTATTACAAGGAAGGACCAGAGGGCAATGACATCCGAAAGACAAATGTTGCACAGATCCGGATGGCATTCCGCTACGAGACCCTGTGTAACGAGCTCAGCTTTCTGTCCGATGCCATGAAGTCAGAAGAGATCACAGCCCTGACCAAATAGGCCCAGCAGTCCACACACGCTTTTACCTTTTGGTTTAATGTCAGGTCTGCTGGGACTAACGGTGGCCAAGATCTCAAACTAGGGCTTCCGTCTGTGATGAGGACCCCTCTGAAGAAATCTCAGCCTCCTGATTTTGGTTGCACTCTGTGAACATGCTCACTTGGTTAGCATTTCTGAGCCAGAGGCTGGCTCCCTCCTGTGGGGATCTGGGAGCTGGCACTGTGTACACCTGTCCGATTGTCCACATCTGTTGTGATTGCCAGTGCTTACATGGTTGGGGCTGGGACTTTGCAAGACCGAATGCCAAGTGACACAAGGCCTGTGTGGTGTCTGCCACACTCCTGTCAGTAGGCCCTATAGTGTAGTTCTCATTTTGGCGTCTGGCTGCTGCCTGCCTTAAACCCCCACCAAAGCTCCCTTTCATAAAGGGGCTATCTTGAGAGAAAATACAAAGCTCCCCTGTTGACTATTTGTGCATTTTTAAAAAAAGTTTCTTTCCCTGCTAGCATCCCTCTTTCCTGTCTGGTTAGGAAGCCCAATGCACCCTCTGAGGTCATCACTTCTGTTCTATGCTATTTTCCTCATCTAGGACTCAACGAGTCATCTCAAACCATGTTCTGTGAATCCATCTCATGGTCCACTCCTGGGCTAGGGAAGATACAGGGTGAGGTTCTGGGGCTGTTCTCACTTTTTTTGTTTTTAAATGAAGGCCTTTGAAAAGCACAGGACCTCTGCTCCTTTTGGCTCTAATATCCTACGATTGTAGCTGTCAGTACCTCCCCTAGGAGTCAGACCAGGGACTCCTCAGGGCAGTGAAGTGTGCTTCAGGACACACAGGACTAGAGCCAAGTTCCTGATCTGGTCACATCACACCCCCTACTCCCCTGCCTCCTCCTACTGTTTTAGGCTTCGCATATTTTAGATTTTTAAAATAGAATCACTCTAACACAGTGCATTTTATTTTAAAGCAGATTTCTTCAGAAGCTATCATGGTCCCAGGGGCCAGGTAGGGTTTTTAAGTTTAACATGGACTTTAGCTTTATCAGACTGCTCATCTTTGTTACTAGTGCCTAGAACATAGTAGGTGCTCAATAAATATGGAGTAATTGAATGACTTTCTCTTTTGGCATCTGTATGTGCAGAATACTCAACAATGTTCAAAGACCTTCCTAATTACTCACAAGGCAGGAAGTCCTACACCATAGTTAGATGAACCTAATTGTACTTGGAAGATGCTCATTTAACTAATTATCCTGTCCTGTGACTCTGTGGTCCTTCCAGTGGTCACATAGTGTCTGGAACCATGTCATCTTTTACTAGGCATATACACATACTATCTTACCTGGCTGATTATGGAACTGAATGAAAACCTGTCATTACAAGGGATTATTTTTGAAAAGCCTCCGTTTGTATACATTTGCCCAAACATAGCAAGTATTGTACAGTTTTTCATGGTATCAAATACTTTTTTAAAGACTACAAATAAAGTCTGTTAGGACTGTGACCCAACAGAGCAAATGTTTCTTTCTTATTTACTTTTGAGATGGGAAACATGGAAACCTGTGAGCAGTGGAGCACTGACAATGAAAACCCACAATTCTCAAGCCAAAGCTCAGGCGACCTATCTGGCACCTCAGCCTAGCCTCTGCCCGGCCCACAGAGCATCAGCACAGCTGCATCTGGATGGAGTTCTTTGCCTCAGATGATGTCTTAGTTTGTTCACCAGTGTGTGTTGGTTTTACTTGTCCTGAAAGCTTCTCAGACACCTGTTTCTCTAACACTTTGTTTTATGAGATCTTTGTGCTCCCTGACCCTCTTGGGGTGTGTGTGTGTAAATCCCTCCTTTTGCCTGAAGCCAAGGCAACTGTATATGGGCTCAGGTTCCAGACAGTACTCTCTGGCTGATTCCTAAGCATAGATGGTTGACTTATGCCCTACTTAACCTGTACTGTTGAAAGTCAGCACCATCTCCCCACTTGGTGAGTGCACACTTTTGAATAAAAGCAGGTCTGAGCATACCTGGCTGGCTCTCAGTAGCTGCTGCTTGCTGAGGGGTGGACTCATGACACAATACTCATCTTTCTCTGGTTCTCAAACAGAGGAGAATGATTGGTTATGATGCACTTAAATGTGGTGTCTGACCATGATTGTCAGAATAACCATAACACCAGGAAAAGGAGCACACACCACAGACATGCAGCCTCTGGCTCCTGTGCTTTCATCTTTATGGCTTATTCTGTTAAAACAGAAGTCTATGAAGAGCTAAGACTATAGAGTGGTGATTTGGCAAAGTATATTTGAGGAACTCTTGTGCTTTTGATAGTAATGTGTATTTCTCCACAGTATGGTTGACAGGCACCAATGCTGCCACCTCCTTCTGCTTTCCCCCCTTCGGCACTTAAGACTTGAAGATGCTTCTCTGATGGAAAAGCATTCTCTACATCCTTTTACATGGAAAGCACGGAACTGCCAGAGCACAGTGCTCAATCCTTTATTCTGTCTAATGGGCACTAGGGCAGAAAAGCTAATCAAAGTCACAGCAGCCGCTTACACTGCTGTCCGCTGTGCTGCCCCTCATAAATGGAGGTGATGAGCTGACAGGCAAAGTATGCTTCGGTTGAGAACCCTCTCCCCAAACAAGGAAACTCCCAACACTTACAAATGCAAGTTATTCAGACTATCTTTTAATGAACCCAACTTCCCAGTGTTAAAAAAATCAGGGAACCAAAGGTTTCAAAGCAGCCTTATTACCCAGTTGTACATTAATACAAGAAAATCACCTCAAAACAGCACAGAAATACCACAACCTCCAGAGCACAATATAAAACAGTCCTCTAATAAATATATTTAGTATATAAGAATGTGAAATTACATAAGCAAAAGTCTTTAGTTAGCTAATGTTCACTTGCAAAGTTTACTTATTGCACAGTGTATCAGTTTCTCCTAAGAATAAAACAGGCTTTGCTGTTCTCAGCTTTTACCTCAGTGCAGTCAAACTCTTTCTACAGCATCCGAGCCAACTCGAGTGAGCACAGCACTAACATACGATTTACAACAATTCCTTAAAGCAGGAGGCAGTTCACACATCTCTGAAGGCACACAATTTCCTACTATGGTATTTATGTAGTTCTTATTTTAAAAAGACAAAGCTGTACAGAATAGAAAAAGTATACATTTTACTCATGGGACAAATGTACAACTTTTATGATTAGATCCTATGGTGAACTCTACCTACTATTGACATCTGAAGAGTCACCACCCAGTTCAACGGAATGCATAGAGAACTCTGCTCACTACTTGGTAAGGCAGCTGGAGACACTGACACTTCACAGTAGACCAGTTAGCATCTCAGAGCTCACACTTAAGTGAAGGGCAGTGGGCAATAAAGAGTCACTGGACTCTCAGTTCTTTCAAAAGTGAAGAATTCTGGGGAACAGAAGTATTGGCTATTGCTAGAAATACCCCCAACCCCTAAACTATGCATTTCATTTCAGAAACACTTTGAAATTAGACAATTTGAATTAAACCCAGCAAGTGTAAATCCAAAGGGACAATTTTAGGGCTAGAAAACACCTCAGAAGATCACTTATCCCAAGGCTTAAAGAGTGTGTTCTATGGAGCACTTGAGAATCAACAGAGGAGCTTGAATCATCTGCAAATATGAAGTTTAAAATGTTTTAAAGATTTTTGTTAGTGTGTGTCTCTGTGTGTGTAACATGCATGTCGGTGTCTTAGAGGTCAGAAGAGGGTGTTGGACCTCCTGGAGCTGGAGATACAGGTGGTAGTGAACCACTAATGGGGATGCCGGGGATTAGACTCTGGACTTCTGCACGAACAGCAAGTGTTCTTACCATTGAGTTATCTCTCTAGCCTGACCACACCCATTTTTTTTTGTTTTTTTTGAAACAGCGTTTCAATGTAGCCCAGGCTACTCTTGAACTATGTGGTGGAGGATGACCTGGAACTTCTGGTCTTCCTGCTTCCTCCTCTCAAGTGCTGGGGTAGTAGGGTGCACCAGCAGCAGTTTTATGCAGTGCTGGATGAAACCCAGCCTTCATGTGCACTAGACAAGCACTCTACCAACTGAGCTACACCTCCAGCCCTGAATTAGTTTTACAAAACAGAAGTTTTTCATTCACAAATTCTAATGAAACTATATCACCAATGCATTTTCACATTTTCATATACTTAAAAGTGATCACACAGTTAAAGTTTATATACGAAAACCTCTATTAATAAAATGTAGCTTCTCTACAATGGGGTAGCATGTGTGTCTGTACTCAGTGCAAATAGACTCTCAAAATTTACTTGAAATGCTAATGTTTGAAAACCACAAGTGCAATCTCAGTTCCTCCATAGGAACCTACAGCAGAGTAAGGCTTTCTCAAGGTCATGAAACCATCACAGCGAAGGTCCGAGAGACAACAGCAGTGTGCGGGACTACTTAGCCATCTGGTGTGTATGTCACTGTGCGTCATTACAGTGAGTGGACTACTGATGTCTTCAGTGTTTGGGGTGCAGAATCAAGTCAGACCTTTTTCTTTGAAAGGGATTTTATTTGAATGTTCATTAAAATCTGAATCAAGTCAGATTTTTTTCTGTGAAAGGGATTTTACTTGAATGTTCATTAAAATCTGAATCAAAAATCAATAAGCAGTAACTTCAATTGTGTACATCTATACTTAGGAAAACAGGAACATTTGCAACCTGCCAAAAATCAGTGAGAAGATTTCCATAGAATGCTAAAATTTCTTAAAAGGAACTTATTTCATGCACTAGCTTGTTTATAGGCTGAACTGTTAGCATTATCGTTCTTCCTCCATAAGCCACTGCCGAGGTCGCTAAGGCTGCACTCCTGTTACTGTTCTCTCCAGAATCTTGAATAACTGCAGAGAAATGGGAAGAAAGCCAACTGAGATCTGGATTTTGGAGTTTTACAACTGCATGGTGAAGAGATTTATCTGATCATCTTCTTTTAATCTGAGAAATTTGAGGAAACCGAAGCCTCAGAAAGGTATCTTTACCTAAAATAAATGCAGTCTAGTTCAGGATTGGATGACTCAGTATAACCTGGAAATATAAAACGTGTGTTTCTATAAAGAAAAAATTCCTTCTGACAACTCAAGCTACATGGGCATTATGAAAAATCCGATGGACACCTATTCCGGTCCAGAGATGCATTTCTAAAGCAGCCATGAGGATCCCTCCGGTATAGTCCATTTTCGAGACAGAGTCCCAACCAGACAGAACTAATCTCTGTGCTGCATAATGGCAACATGAAGAGTCGTTCCAGAACCCAAGGCTGAAAGTGACATATAAAATCAGGAAGCAATTGGGGCACAGTACTGAAGGATCCAGAATGAACCACAAGGGGGCAGAGCACACACACCTCAGGTTCCAGTTGAGACATTAGTTTCAGTCACTTATCTCAGATGGCTACAACCATCGACACTCTAAAATCAAAACCTACTAAGAAGATGCCAGAACAGTCCTTCCCTCCCTGAAAAGCAGTAATGTCAAGCATTGCTGCTGTCTGTAGCAAAGGGCTCAAGAGCAACACAGAATAGGTGGGCTACGGGAGTATGGCTATAGTAGCCCGCCATTCATGGAAGACATGGGAGTTTATTTAAGAACGAGACATATTATCAGAATAGCAAAAATACGAGGGTGGGAAAACTGATATTTCTATGTGTGCCACAACGTCCCTCCCCTCCTCTATGACAACACTGTATTTATAGTTCGGAATAACAACAGGAAGTCTCCCCCCAAGTCACGGCCTGTGGGGCTGGCCTGCCTCATCAGCCATGTTAAGAATATAGTTAGCCATGTCATCTTCAGTAGGTGCATCTGACACCACCCACGATTCATTTGCTCCAGTCATCTGTAGGCGACAAATGGGGCAGTTCCTGTGGCGATCACTCCTGTCAGGGAAATCCAAGCAAAACAAGTTTTTCTTTTCTTTTTCTTTTCTAAAAGAACAAGTTTGTTTGAAAAGTACATGGCTTTAAAAATGCAAACAACATAAAAGTGTACAGTGAAGATTTAATCTTTCTCTTTATCCCAACCTTTAATTCTCTTTCCCAGGACCTACTAACTAGTTGCTAACTATTTCACTAGGATGACTGAAAATGTCAAATATGTGGGAAAAGAGCAAGCGTGTATGCTCTCGCTGACCTTGTACCTACATCTTATAAACCATTGTGTACTGGTGTATGTAATTTTTTTTTAATTTTCTCCTCTGAGTAGCCTTGTTGGCTTGCCATCCTCCTGCTCCAGCCTTCTCAGGGCTGGGGACTGCAGCATGCTCTCACACACCTGACCTGAGTTTACTCTTTGTCAGAAACCTGGAAGGAAAAACTCTTGGCCTCGAATTTTGTAACAGAAAAAGTATCTTTGGAAAACAATGTTCAGATGTTTAATAGAATCATCAAGATGTTCAACAGAATCTGCAGAAGGCTACCAAAAAGTAAGTGGATTTTATAAGACTTCAGGACACAAGATGGTTATAAAACTATTTGTCTTCTTACATACCAGCAACCAACAAAAAATATTTAGAACAGCATAAAACTATAAAATATCCCAAACTGCCAAGATCTGCAACACTGAACACTATAAAACTGCTGCAGAAATCAGAGGCTTAATATTAAGAAACCAACTGTCCCAAACTGATGTAGTCAATACAGTATCAATCAATGTCTCTGCAGGCTCCTTTGTGAAGCCTGGCACACTGATTCTAAACTCCCTATTAAAACATATGGATCAGTACACATGACTCTAGACAGGGAGACTTGTAAGGCAGCAAAAACCAGGACAGCATGGGATTGGAGTGAAACAGACATAGATCAGTGGACAGAAGAGTTGTGTACTTGAACAAACGATTTCAAAGAAGGTTCAAAGGTTAATAAAGATGGTCTTTCAGCAAATTATATAAAACTGGAGCACAGGCTTAAATGTGAAACCCCAAACTTGTAGAAGATTAGTAACTTTTGTGCCCTTGGAGCAGGAAAAGATTGTACAGAAAGGATCACTATCACAAACTGAAATTTACCCTCACTGAAACAAAAACTTCTCCTTCAGAGACATTCTCAAGGGAAAGAAGACAATCCACAGAAGGAGAGAAAACATGTACAGTCATATGATAATAACTCCCACTAATAAAATGGGCAAAGATCTGAACAGAACATCATTTAAAATGCTCAGATGATAACTTGTCAGCCAGTAGGGGATGTAAGGGAGAGCCACAGAAACACTGCCCCAGGCCTGATTACAATGCTGGCTAGCACAGGCAAAGGCAGTGCAACTCCTATGTGGTACTGGAAAGGGCACTAAAAAAGATGAGAGGGAGCCAGGCATGGTGGCACACATCTATCCCAATTTTGAGGGGCTGAGGCAGGAAGATCACCACAAGATCCAATTGAGACTTTCTTGGTCTCTACACTGCTAGATCTTGTCAACAAACAAACAACATTTGTTTTTAAAAGTATGACTTCTTTGGGGAGTGAGCTGGCAAATTCTTGAGAAACACCGGCTATATGACCTGGCTACCTGAGGTAGCCACCCAAGAAAAAGTCAAAATGGATGTCCATAAAACTACTAGTCCACAAACAGATAAAGAAGCCTTTATCTGCCAACTTTCTGCACTTACAACACGGTTAAATCTTGAGCTGATTACACTGAATGAAAGACACTAGACAACAGAGAACACTCTGTATGATGCTACTTTAAAAAGTCTAGCAAATCCAAAGTATTGTTAGCAAATGAAAGCAATTAACGGCTGCCTAAGAACCAGGCTTCAGGTGATTCTGGGAGTGATGGATTTGCTCTTCATATGGTGACAGCTTTCATGAGTGTGCACATAAATTAAAACATTGATATTTAGACACATGTAGCTTACTCCATGTCATTATACATTCTCCTAAATGTTCCATTATCCTGTAAGAAAAGGACTTCAGTTAACTGACCTAATATCCCGTCAGATCCCACAGATGAGGATGTGGTTCCTCCACACACATATGGAGAATTATTGGGGGAGGGGGGGGCGCAAAAAAGAAAACTGATTCTAGATCCAAATCAGGCATCAAGACTCTTAAAGTAAATGTGTCAAAACCATGCTGTGTCCCCACACTTCACAAGCAAACACTGAGCTAGGGAGCAGCATACCACAGAGACTACTCAGAGGACTGGAGAGCAAAGCTCTCATGGTTAGCACTCAAGTATTTCTATTTCCAGTTGTTGATTCAGTCCCAAATGACCTCTGCTATCCCCAATGACAGTAGATAACTTACCATTTATCAATACACTTCTGACAGAAGCTGTGAGCACAGGGCAGGATGAGGTCAGCTCGCCCGTCCATGCAGATACAACACTCCTCCTCATCAGTCAGCTGCTTCACCCTGAGTGTGACAACTGAGCTGGACAATGACAGTCTCTGTGCATATGCTTCCTACTTTGTTTCACTGCCTTAAAAAGCACCAGTAAACACCCATCTTCTGGGCAAATATGTTAGAAAAGAAACACTAATGTTAAGTTTCTAAATACGATAAAAGACAAATCCTGTGCAGGTAAAAGAAAACTAAATCTGAACAAAAACTGCACATTTAAGTCTTTCTGAAATAACTCAGCCCATTTAAGGCATATTGAATTTACATACAGGAAATCAATCAGCATAGAATTTATTTGCCATAAGGGACACACAGATGCCTCATCATCAGGGCCTTATAGTGGCACTGACAGTATCAGAGGAGAGAAGAGGCAGCAGGGTCCTAAGATTAGACTCCAGAGAGAACATGAAAGGACTGGAGCACAGCTGGGACTTAGGAAGCTCTGGGAGAGAACCTTCTACTGACGTTGGCTACAAGCCAGCGCCACAGGAGCCCTGCTCCTTTGCACATGGAGTTTAGTCAATTCCAACTCAAGTAGCTCAGTTTAAAATATCCATTTCCTTCTGCTCCCAAAACCAACTTCAGCCTCAATTAAATGATTTAAAAATTGCATACAGCTGTTCCTTGGTTAGTCACCCCATAGGTTAGTTTTCTGAATGTAATGTTTCCAAAAGTGATTTTCAATGTTTTATTCTTTGTGCTTTCCTGTTGCTTTAAACTGAACGTCTCAAAGTATAGCCCCACTCTCCTTAAGGGTAGGAGCTGTGTCTGATATAATTTCCATTCTCTGCTGTATTTACAGTACAGCATGAAAGTTGGCAATAACACTTGAATTTGTTGACCTGAATATAATATAAAGAAATGTCAAATGTACAGCATGAATAGTATGTGCCTAGTAAAGTACACACTTTAGAAATGTGAGAGGAAAAATCACAGAACTCTGACAGAGAACTAGGAGCATAAGGTAAGACATGGAGGCATAAAAGAAAACATGAAGCCTGCGTGCGTGCGTGCGTGCGTGCGTGCGTGCGTGCGTGCGTGCGTGCGTGCGAGGAAAAGACTGATTATATAGCAAAGACAATCTGATTCTTTAATGTCAAAATACTAACTCTGAACTTGTTCTAACAGGCAACCTGGAAGCAGCAAGAGCTCCTGCTGATACAGGACTTCAGGAGAGTTAACTGAGAGGAAAGCAAGGGGTAGTTTACAGAGAGGAAAACCAGGTAGAACCTCCTCTCACAGCTCTTGAGAGACAGCTGGAGCTGGTTTAAGGAGCATTACAACAGACATACTGTTAGGGTGAGGTAAGAGATTAATGCTTTCTCTGGTCATGGAGAAAAGCATGCCCATGAATTGAAATGGTGAAATGGGTGGAAACCTATATGCATAGCAACCTGATATGTGTGCTCACATTTACATTTGTGTATACACACATATACACAATACATCAGTCACATACAAATAGACATATCAACATCTCTATACATATCTGACACTTTAATGCCTTTTCAGATCCACTGATTTAGCATTTCTGCTTCTGGGCTTCAAATCTTCACCTGAGGATGTCAGCAACGGAGACTACAACAGACTCCCCAAAGTGACAAGGTGTTCTGACAGGAAAGTTTCAGAGTTAGGAGCAGACGGCTATAAATAACAGCACTGTAGCCTGAGAAGAATGAGACACAGATTGCCAGAGGAAGGTACCCCATGCCTTCCTGTCTGCTGCCTTTCCAGCAGCACAGTGACAGGACAGCCTCTAGGGTACGGAGAACCACGTGAACAAAAGCTGGAGACACTCTGGAGAGCAAGGCTCAATGGGAATTTGTGTAGTTTTCAAACATTTGAAGGGCAGGCAGAAGAGATCAGACTTGTTTGGTGGAATTCCAGAGGGTATGGCCTCTGTACTCAAGGACACTCTAATGATTTACTAATAATGGTGACAGGTAACTCACCCACACATACCATTAATGCAGGGCACCTTCTGTGTGTCCCACCTATTAACTCACTTAACTGCCCCAACAGTCCTCTGGGGCACTTGCCCTTGCTCTCATCCTCTTAAAAAGGTGAGGCACTGATAAAAGAGCAGAGTGAAGCCTCAAGCCTAGGCCAGTTGGTTCCAGGCCTTTGCTGTGCTGCCTCCAGAGGGCCAGACTACTCTGAGGCAAAAGGAAAAGGAAAACCTTCACACTGGTAAAGCTAT
>JANHMN010000003.1:99526333-99594503 GCA_030674055.1 Rhabdomys pumilio
GTAATGCAACTTTAGTAGTAATGCAACTTTAGTAGTAATGCAACTTTTAAGTACAAGCTGGCTTCCATTCGGTGACTACGGCTCAGACATGCTAGTGCAGAGACAGACAGACAGAGCAGCTCCCGGGACTAGTGGCATCGGAGCACCACAGAGCTGGCCAATCTCCAGCTCCTCCTCCAAACCACTGAGCTGCAATGGGCTAAACGTTTGAGTCTCGCCTATGTCAGCTTCTAGTCATGCACTTCCTTCTTCTAAATCTACTTCCTCATCTGATGAACTGTATCCCCACGGAGTCACTGTTACGATTTAATGAACTGCAAGTACTCCACAAAACTAGCCATTATAGAACAACGCATCCAATATGAAGCAAAACTGTAGAAGGCTCCCAGACTCTCCTACATACAAAGTCCTTTTTCTATGACCTGGCATCAGGGTACCAGTGGAGGCTCACAACATGAAGCCAAGTGCTGGCTCACCCAACCAAGCTGGCACTACTCTCCTAGTCTTTGAGTCACACTCTCACCACCTTCCTGAACATGACCGCAACAGGAACTTTTTACTTGTGGTGTGGCTACAGAGGCAAGTAAAAAACCACTCTCAGCTTTCAAAACATTAGAAAAAGATCACCACTCTGAAGTCAGACAAGAAAAGAGCAGAATATCAGACCTCTGATAGGCCTAAGCACTGCTACAGCACTGTGACACTCACACAGCAGGCTGGTAACATAGCCCACTAGTAAATCTAACAGGGAACTCTACGTGGGAAATACAAATCAACCACAACAGCACAGCACATGGGAACCAGTTATTATGAGTGAAGCGAAAACGCAACTGTACCTGAAGCAATAGAAACTCCTGTCAGACACTAACTCTAGGACAGAGTTGATGCAGATTCTGCATACCACCACCCAGTGTCACAGTAAGACAGAACGTTAACAAGCCTGGAACCACAGAAGCCTTTTTCCAATGAGGTATTTACAAATTTAATTATGTCACATCAAGCAGCAACAGGTGGGAGCTTTCACACCCTAAAAGCATAGGGGGAGAGCTAGAAAGAACAGTAGTGTATGAGACCCCAGTGAACAAGCACCGTCATGGCAAACTGCAGCTGATGTCACTTCCTCCTGTGCAGTGTCCATATGTGCACCACTGCTTTTCTTCCCTGAGTAGACATCAAGGCCTGAGGACAATATTTAAAAATTTAACTTCCAATGAAATAACTACTGAAATGATTATGCCAGATTCTTGGACCTAATGTTATAAAGGGCTTTGACTGTGTAAAAACCTGTTAAAGGGAAGGCATCAGTATCTCCTGTCTAAATGTAAGAGATGGAAAGTGGACTCCTGGTCAGTGAGCTGACAAACATTTCCTGCTGTGAGCCGCCTTAATCTGGGACTGAAATGAATGGAAGGACAGACTAACCTAAAACTGACCTGCCTACGACAGGCTGAGACAGCAGAACTGAGGGTGTCACAGAGCGCTAGGGAGAACGTGCTGTGATCTTGGCACTTTGCTGCTATTCACTGTACTGTGGCTCACACACCTGCCCATCCAGAGACTAGCCTGACAAGATGTTACAGAGGATGGGTTCCCATCAGGCTCTTCAGAGGTGGCGCTCTGAGCCAACACCCCAGCAGCTTGACTTGTGATGTCTTTATATAGCTGAATAAACTGGTATAAATTCATGATCCGTGATGCTTCCACAATGCCACTGCTTTTGTTAATCTAGAAACACAAAGAGAGAGGGGACATAGACACACAGCAGTCAATCAAATATCCTGAAAATAGAACTTTATAGTGCACAATATATCTAGGAAAATAAGAGTCTAAATAAAAGAACGTACACGTTTTCTTCAATTCTCCTCAGAGAAGGGAAGCCCCCCTTGGGTACTACCCCACCCTGGGGCATCTCGTCCCAACAGGATGAGAGACAATCTGTGGAAGATGTCCAAGCCACTGATTCACTTCATTTGTGAAACCACACAACTCAATTGCTTTTTGTAGTTTAATGTAGCATTCTGGCTTTAGTTTAAAAGTACAAAATGGAGCATACATATATGCAAAAAAGGGGCTGAAGAAATAACGCAGTTGGTAGAATGTATTGCATTTGATCCCCAGAACCCATGATAAAAAAAAAAAAAAGCTAAGCATTGCAGGACTGAGAAGGCAGAGATAGGTATATCTCTAGGGTCTGTGATTCACTACCATTTACTTTCAGTATACTACCCCATTCATTCTAGTGACACACACACACACATACACACACACACACACACACACACACACACGCACGCACAATTATATGTATTGTATCATAAAATCATATCATAAAAAGTTTTTTCTTTTTTTAGTTCATGAAATCCAGTGTTCTTAAATCATCTTCTGAGATAACTCTAATTCTTCAGACTACCTTTTATCCTTCAAGATTGCTTAACAATAGTAGACTCCTTATCATCTATATAATGTATTTCAGACTGTCAAGTGACTCATCTGGGCAGAGTCTGGTCAGAAATGGACTTCTGGGCATTCACAACTGTGTTAATTATGGCTTGTATGGCTTGTCTTACCTTTTAGAAGAAGGGTTGAGACTGAAGGAGAGCTAATAAAACTCATTTCCTTTCAAAGGCCTGAGGCTAAGAACTGCTATTCTGATTAACTTACTGGGAGCAAAAAGCTTTCTGCAACAGCTTCCATGATATTTTTTAGCAGTTATCTACAATGCAAAAACTAAACTACAAGATATTACGTCTCTAATAAAAGGTCCACTCCATAACTCAAAATCACTACAATCTCTCTGATGGACTGTTCTCACATGAATGTAATCCAATGTTTTCAAAAGAAGGGATTTCCTGAGATAACCAATTTTTAAGGTCTCATCTCAGAGCTAACTATGGTGTCCTCTGAGGGCTCCACAGCAAGCTAAAGCTTCAGAAGACAGTTGGGGGGGGGGCATAATTTGATTGCCACTTCCTCTGATTGCAATAATCTCTCTGACTTGGCAATTAAAGAACAGTGAGAGTCAAACAGCTTGAAGGCAACAACAGTGTCAAACGATGCTGTGAGATGACTCAGTAAAGTCCCAGCCACACAGGAATGAAGACCCAAGCTCAGTTACTCAGTAACAACATAAAATCTGGGTACAATGGCATGTGTATGTAAGCCCAGTGCTGGAGGAGCAGAGATGAGCAGATCCTGGGCATGAGTGGGATACACGGCCTGCCAGTCTAGATAAAACAGCAAGTGAGTTTCAGGTTCTGTGAAAGACCCTGCCTCAAAAAAAAAAGAAGACTGACAGAGAGGAAGACATCTGATGTCAACCTCTGGCCTCAACCATGATGTACACATGCATATAGACTACCACACATACCACACATACCACCCCCCCTACACACACACACACACACACACACACACACCTAAGCTTTGTAAGACTAGCAAATCAGTAACATTTATTTACAAAATCTATTACATTACTAAATGTGCATTTAACTACCAAAGCAGTATAAATAAGCTCTGAACCAGAAGACTCCCGATCTCACCTTGGTGCAGACCACCCGTACGACCACTTTCCAAAAGGCAGAGGAATCGGACCCAGGTTGTACCTCAAAGAGAAGATGCTTCTCCTGACCAGCAGCTACCCTAGCAGTTCTGAAAGAGGCAAGCACAATTATTATTTTTATGAAAAGGTAATAGAGCTTTGAAACCAGACTCAAGTAACCCTTTCCAAGAGGGAAGGAAATAACAAGTCAGAGACAGCAGTCAGAGACAGCAGAAGTGATTATAATAGACTCCTATAACACAGGAACAGAGAATGTTCTGAATACACACCATATCTTTGAGTGTCTAAAAAAGATGTTTTGAAAAAAAATTAGTCCAAGGCTGGGCATGGTGACAC
Organism: Rhabdomys pumilio; assembly: GCA_030674055.1. Classification (NCBI taxonomy): domain Eukaryota; kingdom Metazoa; phylum Chordata; class Mammalia; order Rodentia; family Muridae; genus Rhabdomys; species Rhabdomys pumilio. The sequence continues at coordinate 99,530,229 of JANHMN010000003.1, forward strand.
CAGCCTGTAATCTCAGCACTTGGCAAATAGAAGGACGGAGGCTCAGGAGTTCAAGGAGAGCCTGAGGCCAGTCTGGGCTGCATGAGGTCCTGCCTAAAAGAAAACTAGCAAGAACAACACTGACAAACACAGCCCAAGAAACCTGGGACTTTAAGTAAGAGTTTACTGGCTGAGTGTACACAACTGCTGACCAAGTGCACACAGTCCTGAGGAACACCATATTCTTGCTTGAGTTCTGTTACATAACCACATTAACATACCTTTTGGAAAGCTTTTAATTTATAGTAATTTTAGATTTGGCCAGGCAAAACAAATAGTTTGTGGTATTAAGTATAGTTCTATTGCCCTTTCCCCATGAAGTGGTTACAAGCCACACTAGCATAAAGACCACACAACACTTTCAGTATCTTGCTATCAACACCAACTACAATCAATCTGAAGACCTAAGACCGCAGCTCCCTAGCAGGACAGCTGCAAACAGTAAGTGTCTTCCAGCTACGTAATGTAACCGGCCTCAGTCAGTACAGTCAGCCAAGGGCAACAACTGAGCTGTGCCAGCTTCCAGCTGGTTCCTGGATACCAAGCCTCACCTCTGTAGGACTGACTTCATGGCTGGAGGGCAGCAGGAAGCACTGCACCTATGAAGTGCTCAACAGTAGCCACTGAAGAGAGTTCCAAGCTACAGCGCTGGCACTGCTTAGTGTGCAGACACCAGCAAGAGCTTAGGTTTGGTTCTCAACACTATTAGAACAGAAACAAAACTAAGCAAGAAACCTATAAAAAACAAAAACAAAAACAAAAACCCAACCCCCTCAAACCCACTCAAATATCCTGTGCCAAATAAGTAAAAGAAATGTATTTTTACTATTACCCAATAATTTAGCACACAGGTGATATCACAGAACACAGTTTTTTTTTTTCCTAGAACCTTTAGATCAATAAGGAAAATCTCATCAACTAATATGAGTTCACATATATAAATTTAAGGACTAAAGGGTGGCAAATGTTATTAAATTCCTAGGAGTTGGAACAATGCATGGGAGAAATGGCCCGGTGCTTGGTGAGGTCCTTGCCATCAAGTCTGACCACCTAAGTTCGACACCTGGGATGCTCCTGGTAGGAGAGAACAAATTCCGGCAAGTTACGTTCTGACCTCTACATGTACACTTCCCCCATAAATAAACAAATCTATTCTGTTTTTTAAAAAGCTGGAACAAGAATAAGGTGACCAATTCTTCTAATATTACTAAATTCTCAGTTCTGTTTTATTCCTTATAAATATGAACTCAAAACAAGCTATTTTTCTTTTTTTAATAAGTAAAATCCAGTGTTCTTAAAAGAGCAATTCCTGACAAAACCTTAAGACTGCCCTTTAGACTTCACAACTGACTGAAAATAACACAGCTACGTTCATAAAGAAAGTATGTCTTCTTACCTAACATGTTTCATATCATTAGTATGTCCTTTATGTCGTCATAAATGCCTCTGGAACCAGTACATACAAATCACTGAATGCTATTAATAGTGACTATATACTACAAGTTTGTATATAGTGGTCCTGGGCTTTGAAGTGGTTGAATAAGAAGTAATGTAGGATAATGGAAGAAACTTCCAATTCAGAGATGGTTAGAAGTGTCATCAATATTTGAGTAATCGATTAAAATGGTTAATCAGTTAAAATGTTCAAACTCTTGGCACAGTGCTTTCTGTATTTTATGTGCTCAGCGATAACAGGCTAGATTGAGGAGACTAGAGAGAACCTTTAGATCTTACTTAAGGGGGCTGAAAAGATGGCTTGGTGGTTAAAAGCACGGATACTCCACCAGGTGACCTTGGTTCAATTTCCAGCACCCACATGACAGCTCATAATGGTCTGTAACTCCATTCCTACTGGGTCTGGTGCCCTTTTCTGGCTTCTACAGGCACTAGGCATGCATGTGGTGCACAAACATATGCAGGCAAAACCTCATACACATAAAATAAGATACGAATATTTTAAAAGATATTATTTAAAATAGCTTAGGCAAGTTTTAATTAAACTCCCAAAGAGACAGAAGGCTCATACAGAATAAAGAAAAGTAGAAATAGGTGCTACCAGAGGAAGGTTTAAGAGGGAAAAGTGTCACCCACCCATCCACCACAGCAGAAACAAAACAGCAGTATTGAGAAAGCATAGGGAACTGAGGCCATTCAAGGGCAAAGAGCCCTTTGTATTTTAAAAGCTTTTATATCAATCAGCACAAAAACTGAGGTGAAATCTATAAAGAAAGACTAAGTTCAAGGTGGAGAAATTGGCACTCTATCCTAGACAGAGATTCACTCAGGAGAGGTGAAAAGACTTAAAGTGACCCCTCACTGCAGGTGCACATTAGTGAACACACACTGGTACACTGGGGTGCTTCCTTTGGTGACAGTGGAAATTCTCTTCTGTTTATGTGCTCTTTACACAAGAGTCGATTAGTCTCTTGGTACACAACGGCTGAGCTATAATAAATTTAGAATTGCTTCACTATACCCATTGCCTGTGTTCTAAATATCATTTGAAGTTCCTCCATCCCTCTGTTCCCTTTCCACATTTTAAAATAGCTACTGAAGTCTACTTAGAGCAGACAGTCAATGTAGTACTTTCTAACTTATGCTAAAAAGCCCCTTCTCACCATCAGTGCATGCGGTCACCTCCTACAGCCATGACAAATAGGGGCATGAAGGGAAAATAGAACAAAGATGAGCAGGCCTTACACATCATTGAGTTCAGCTACTCGCCCAAGAAATTCTTCATAAGTTAAGGAGCCACTTTCTCGAACCAAGGTGACATGCTTTGCTACTTTTTCTGGTAACTTGTTAATAACCAACTGCGTCTGATCCGAAATTTGCTGTCCCATGGTGAAATGATGTCTTTCAGAATTCAGAAAGAGTTCTGCTTCACATAGTTTCTGTTAAATACAATGCAAAAGTTATTTTACATAAATATAAAAAACCACCAATTTATTCTTTGTCCTCGTTAGGGTTATTATTGCTGTGATGAAACACCATGACCAAAAGCAACTTAGGAGCAAAGTTTATTTGGCTTACATTTCTTTATCATTGTTAATCACTGAAGAAAGTCAGGACAGTCACTCAAACAGGGCAGAAACCTGGAGGCAGGAGCTGATGCAAAGGCCATGGAGAGATGCTACTTACTGGCCTGCTCTTTATGGCTGGCTCACTTTGCTTTCTTATAGACCCCAGGATCACCAGCCCAGGGTGACCCCACTCACAATGGACTGGGCCCTCCCCCATTGACCACCAATTAAAAAGGTGACCTACAGGCTTGCTTACAGCCCCATCTTATGAAAGCAAATTCTCAGATGAGGTTTCCCCTTCTCAGATGTCTTTAGCTTAGATAAAGTTGACATAAAAATATTCAGTACACCCATCCTTCAAAAAGTAAAGAAAAACTACAAGCACCTGAAGGGGAGATTCAGTCAACTCAACTGAATCTGACATACAATGTATTTAACCATAGTCTTTAAAGTAAAGATTTATGTTAATTTTTCAGAATCATATAGCTAAATGATTAAGGTATTAGAAGAGGGAATGAGTCTCTAACTACCAAAACAAAAAAAAAGTCATTAAACACATACAAACACACACACACACAGAGACACACAGACACACACACACACACACACACACACACACACGGAAAGGGACAGTCAAGTGACTGCATTTTCCTAAGAACATTTCCAGGCTGTCTACTATATGTCACACTCCAAACTAAATGCTCTCCATATGTGACATTTATTATTCACAGTATCCTATAGGGTAGATGTATTGTTGTATCCTTATTCTACGAGTAAGGAAATGGTTAAGTCCACGGTATGAGACAGATATGAAGTTAGAACTTCCACCTCAAGAAATTCCATTTCATTTACCATTAACATTTTATTTACCATTAAAAAAAAAATCTATCTTTTACTTTTACTCAACACCTTTACCACATAAAGCAAGTAGTAATAATTACATAGAAAAGAATCTTAGCTTGCTTTATCACTTAATAAAAATGACATTATAGCTTTAAATATAAATATAAATACGAACATAAATATGAATATAGGGCTGGCAAGGTGGCAAAGGCACTTGCTGCCAAGGCTGACGACTTGAGTTCTGTCCCCAGGACTCACGAGATGGAAAGGAGAACCAACTCTTGAAAGTTGCCTCTGACCTCCACACATGCACTGTAGCATGTGCAGCCCTAGACACATGTGCACATACACACAAGCCAAATAAACATTTAAAAATATGACTTCAGAGTATACGACCATAAATGTGTATCACTTTCAGTATTAAAATTTAATGTACTGTCTGAGGATTATTTAAAAGTTACTTTAAATATAGCAAAAGTATAATTATACTAAAGACAAAATTCCCCCACTACTGTTTTGAATGTGAACATATATGGTAGCAATAAATACTGTACTAGAGGGATGATGAAAAGGAGGAAACTCAGACTACTAAGACCTAGTCTCTGAAGGCAAAAGATCTCATTTTAAGTATGTCCAAGTATAACAGGTTTGTACCAAGCACATCCAAAGAGGAACCATTGAGATTCCCAGCTAACAGAAGGTGTCCAGGGAATTCACCTTAGTTGTTCCTGGGTGGCACAAACTAGTGACATCTCTAAACACAACAGTGTTGAACTCCATTTTATTCTAAGCAAGGGCAGTTTCCAAACAAAATTTCCCAAATTCCCCAAACCTAAGAAAAAATATAAAATACAACTTATAAAGTGAAAATTAGGGTATGGCAACAAAACAAAACAAACAAACAAAAACTATCAAGAAAAGCAGTAACTTTACACTTAAGAAATATAGATATTTAAATGACATGCTATCTTTACTCTTCATGTTCTGGCTCAGATGTGTGGAAATAACGTAAGTAAATGTCTATAGACCAACTGGAAACAGCTGTCATACATGGTCTTTCTAAGAATTATGTTTGTCTGGGTGGTGGTGGTACACACCTTTGATCCCACCACCTGGGAGGCAGAGGCAGGCAACGGCTGTGAGTTCGAGGCCAGTCTTGTCTACAGATGGAGTACAGGACAGCCAGGACTACACAGAGAATCCCTGTCTTGAAAACTAAAAATAAAGAAATAAAAATATATTTAATAAGTACTGTGTGTGGTGCGTATGACAAGATGGTGAGCAAACTTGAAAAGACGGTTCTTGGCACCACAGGGCACCCACGCTGGGGGAAGGCAATAGTGATACAAATAAATATATAATTACAAAACGAGAAGCACTAAACCAAACACGTGCAGGTGCCTTGAAAGCCTGGAAGAAGGTGAAAGACACTGGTCTTGAGTTGGAAAAGAAATTCTGTGCAAACACTTGAGTCCAGAAAGATAGTCTGGGTTTGTAACAGAGTCAGGGCGTGGTGGGAGGTCATTTTAGGCAGAGGTCTCCCAAAGCATCTGAGATACGTAGATCGTAGTACCTTTGAGAGAAATAAAACATACTGGGTTACTTAAAGAAGGGAAATATTGACATCAAAACAAAATCAAGATGGATATTTAAGATTCTTTTCAGATAACTGGAAGACAAGATTAGGTATGCCTGCCCAATCTGGCTGACTGAAACTAGAGTGAATGAACCATATCTACTGAATAAAGAGACTGGCTAAGTCTATAACTACAGCAAGATATTAACTCTTGGATGTGTCCTGAAAAGGTGACTGCCCCAAAGCACCAAGGTAAGATGGGCTTTAAAGCAGCACAAAAACAGAAGTCCTGAGGTTTTAGATGAAAATAACACTACAATAGGTCTAGCAAAGATGTCAAAATAATTCTGAATTCCTGCTAGAAGCAGGTGTCTACAGCAGGGAGCCTCCCACTCTACTGGGTTAAACAGGAGGGCATTTGTTTGTTTGACTGGCTGGTGTTCAGTTCAAGGCAGTCACACCTTTAAAAGAGTAGAACATATTTCAAGACTCGGGTCTAGAAACAGAGACAAGGCAACTTACTGTAGCTGAGCACAACTCGGTAATGACCAGGGCAGCACAATAGCCTGTTCAAATATTTGATGAGCTGTCACATGGAACAGGAAGTGAGATTTTTACATGCGTACACAGAGATTAGCCAATAAGTACAGAGGGAAAGCCAGACTTACTGTAAGAATGCCCTACCACCCAGCGACGGAAGGGCAAGTGTAACATACGCGGACTTTTCAATAGTACGAAATGTTTAAAGATTGGAAGTTCATCCAATGAGTGGCACAGAGAATTTTCCAGCTGCAAAGTAGAAGCATTAGTGTCCAACCCAGCAATTCTCAACCCCAAAAGAACATCAGAAAGCACAGATATTTCCAAGATTGTGACGCTGTCAAAAACACAGTGATGAGGTAGCAAACCTAATTTTATGGTTGGGGGTCATCATGAGGAACTGTATTTAAGGGTCACAGCATTAGCAAAGCTGAGAACCACTGCTCTCAGAATAAAACTTAACTTCCTCAAGCTTTGCTGTATCAGCTTAATAAACTGTCAGACTCTAATCAGACTGCCTGAAACTTCCAATTCCATCTACATTACCTAACAAAGTAAACCAAACTTCTGAAGTGGTCTCACGACTTAATGGAACTCATGGCAACTGAATTAAAATTTGTATGGAGGTTCCTTCCTTTACTTTTGGATCTCCAGCTGTTCCCAAGAATAACTGAAATAAATAGAGGAAAACTACACACGTTGTGTGGGGAAGTCTTCACAAGAAAAATACGACTCTAACTTGGACCCAGGGCCATATACTTACTGGACAAAGACGAGTAAATTGTGAAAAGATGACAAGACAATAGACTTGGGGGTAGGGCTCTTAACTGTGGGAAAGTAGAGAGGAACGAGTTACTCAGACATGTCTGTACTGAGACCTATCTCTGATTGTAAGATGTCTTCCTTTCTCTTGGTAAAAGGTACTTTCACACGACTGCCTCGTCTCTCTCTTTAAGGAAGAAAAAGGAAGATTCCAGTACACTTCTTTTATCTGATGTATGTGTACCTTAAACAACTTCTCATGCCCAAGTATCTTATTTTGATACCCTACACTGCTCATCAAAACCCATCTGAAAAGAAGCCTTTGTTGTTTCTTGAATTAGAAAATGTTGCATTGTCTCCCTGGTACCCTAACTTTGAATGACAAGGTTTATAGTGTATATAGCATATTGTGTATATAGCATATTATAGCATATTGTTTTCCTGTAATTGCATTTATATCCAGAAAACTGATTCAGTGACTCATGCCTACCTGAGGGCATGGAATGAGGGTGTTCACACTGGCTAGGAGGGAAGACCCTGCGTTTAACCAATATTAACCAATTTCATCAGTAGTGTAAAAATATGATTATTTATGTGTAGTATGGAGCCACTGAGATGAGTATCCACAAAAGCAATCTGCTGAAAACCAACCTTCAGTCACCAGCCTTCCCAGTACTGCTCTTTGAAGATTTATACATTGTTATCACAGCATGTACCATTCAATGAAGTCACTTTACTCAACTTCCCCCATGAGTTCTTCAGGATACACACCTGTGCTCTTGCGTCTGAGTAGTAGGTAAGTATACAGTATTTCCCTAGTAAATATAGAAATACTTTTTTGTCATTCATCTAGTATTCTTTTATTAGCTCAGCCATCCACACTAACATGACATAGAATTTAAAATTATATTTGTAGATAAAATTGTGAAAACTTATCACACACACACACAACATAAAATCTTCACAACAAAGTATCTCTCTCAAAATCATAGAACAGTAGTATTGCTTACATAATATGCAAACCACTGGCAATAAATTTCAGCAAAATACAATTCTGTGGTCAAGATTCCTCAAGGAGCTGTGACCTCTTCTAGTAAGAAAGAGGTGTGCTTCCCGACGGCACAGATATTTCCAAGATTGTAACGCTGTCAAAAACACAGTGATGAGGTAGCAAACCTAATTTTATGGTTGGGGGTCATCATGAGGAACTGTATTTAAGGGTCACAGCATTAGCAAAGCTGAGGATTTTCTGAGTAAGAGCTGTTATTCTGAAACTCAGAGGAACATTAAGGATTCCAAGAATATGCCACATTCTTCAGTGGGTGGCATATACAGCTAACTGCTTCTTCTTCTAACAAATGAGTTGCTGTAGTTCAAGTATTCCTTATAAGAATGTAACAACTGCATCACTAATAATTCTCACACAAGGAACTCCCTGAAAATGTGAAACATATGACATTCAGAAATGACACAGAGGGAAACTGAGTCCATCAAAGTGCAAGAAGACTGGGCGAGGGCTGGAAAGGTCAGCTGGGAAAGCACTTCCAGGAAGTACCAGGCCCTTGGGTCTATCTCTGAACCCATGTGAAAAGACAGAGCAGTGGCACACTTGTGATCTTAGTGCTGGGAGGGCAGAGACAGGAGGATCCCTGGGACTTGCTGGAAACTAGGTGTAGTACCCTAGGCTGACTTCTGGTGTCACACCAGATGACTATCGGACAATGACTGCAGTATCAAAGGCACCTTTGAAATTTGTTAAATTTTGTAACATCATCCATCTTAGTAATACATACTAAGTTCTACAACTGGGACTCAAAGGATACTACTTATTATTCACTATTTACACAAATTCTAAATTTACAAAGAGGTACTAGCTGTTGAAATTAACACAGATATCCAATGATTAGGCTGGTCAGAGTCGGTATAAAATCTAGAATGCCTGTTCTGAAGTCAAAGGTATTAAAGAGGAGAAATAAAACTAAAGAAATCTCAAAAAAAAAAAAAACAAAAAACAAAAAACAAAAAACAAACAAACAAAAAAACCCAAACTGAAAACCTATATACAGAGTACTGAGTAACTGCTGGAGTTCTAATAGCACCAGTATGTTTGGTAAGTAAACTTCTGACTTAGAAAAAAATATATTCTCTTTGCACTTTCTCTACCTTTTTAGAAAGAGAAATCAACTTCCTCTAGTTAAGAGAATTTCAAAGAATATATATCATATATGTCCCTTATATATACGGTCCCCCCCATACCAAATGACAAAGACAACATATTCTTGAAAAACACAATCATATTAAGGAAGAAAATAGAAACTGAAACCAGCCAGCACGAAAGGGGTAAAACAAAATCCATGCAACTCCCGAGGGTTCTGAATTCAGAAGGCATTACTTCTCAAAGACAACTATCAGGACCATTGGTCGGGTGGCAGTTCACAGCCCAGGTAAAATTCTGAAGGATGAACTTCATTCTACAGCAAGCATGGTGAGGGGTGTGTGGAAAAGATAATCTTAGTTTGAGAAATAAGGATTAAAAGCAACTGAGAGTGTTACTGGAGCTACATGTATGCCAGTAGAAGGACATGCGATGCAGGGCATCAGGAAATGGGGTTGGGCCAGAATATGAAGGCACACTGCCATTTATTTAATAGGTAGGCTGGAGACAAATTCCAACAATAGTAGCCCCACATTTTGTAATGAAACTGCATACAGAAGGCAACTTACCCTACAATTATGATTAGCAAGGAAACTTTTTTTTAAATGTCGGTTCTCAAGGTAGCAATTAGCTTGACAAGCAAAGGCCCAGGTGCACTGCCAGGGCGGGTTTAGTAGGAGGGTTGGCCAACACCACAGGCCCAGGCTTTCCCCTCAGAAGCCTTGCCCTGTGGCCACCCTGTGGCCACCCTCCCGCCCCGGCCCCCGCCCCTAGGCCCCTCCTTGCGCACCTGCTCCGCTAACCAACAGCTAAACTGCTCAGTGCGCCAGCGCCAAGATTCAAAACAGCGCGAACTGGTCCCTGAAACCTCTCCTCAGCGCCACCACGAAGGCGGACCCAGAGCATCCACCCGCCCCTGGAATCGGTGCCCAAAGCCCGCAGCCGAGGCCTTGGCTAGTGGGCCATAGCTCCCCTGAAGCCCGGTTCCACACCCTGGTGCTGCCCAGGCCTCCACTTCCTGCTCCAGGACCGTGGAGAGGCTGGGAAGGGACGCAGCGAGGGGGCGGCGCTGCAAGGCTCACCCTGTTCAAGGCATCGCTCTCTCCGCGCCAGGGACGCCGCCTTAGCCGCTGTTTAGCTAAACCCACTAGGCGGCAGCGGCGCGGTCCGCAAACCAGTCGCACCTCAGTGACGTACGGCCACGCCCTCGCGCGTTGCCTGGAGACGGAGCTCCACCACCCCCCCTTGCTGGCTTTGGAGGCTTCCGTGGCTCAAGACTGCTGGCAGACACAGGCAGGCAAAATATTCACATACATAGAAATCAGTAAAATAAAATAATTTTGTAAAAAAGACAAAAAAATGAAGAAGCAACTCACAGACTTTGGAAAAGCAAAATACATTTAACAAAGGACTTCTAATTAGAATACACAATTCTTACCTCTCCAAAAAAAGTTTGTTTTAAATGGCCAAAGACTAGACGAGTCTTCTAGAGTTATGGATAGCAAATAAGCACATGAAATGATGTCTGATATCGTTATGCAAATTAGAATGAAAATGGATTATCAATACAATACCACAGTGGCTAAAATGAAAAGAACTATTAAATATTGACAAAGATGCTGAACAAGTAGATTTATAGATTGTCTGTTGTAAACGATACAATCATTGTGGAAAGAGATTGTGGCCATTTCTTTAAAACCTAAGCACAAACATTCCAACCACATAATCCAGTCATCCTGCTTCTAGAGTTCATCCACATGGAGACTAGTACACCAACATCAGATACCTGCTGTGGTATGAATAAAAATGGTCTCCATAGGCTCACAGGGAATGGCACTATTAGGAAGTGAGCCTTGTTGGAATAGATAAGGCTTTGTTGGAGAAAATGTGTCACTGGGCATGGGCTTTGAGGTTTCAGATGCTTAAGCCAGGCCCAGTGTCATTCTCTCTTTCTGCTGCCTGCTGATCCAGATGTAGAACTCTCAGCTACCTCTCCAGCACCATGTCTGCCGGTGTGCCACCATGCCTCCCCCATGCTTCCCACCATGACCATTATGGACTAAACCACTGAACTCTAAGCCAGCCTCAATTGTTTTCCTTTATAAGAGTTTCTGTGGTCATGGTGTCTCTCCACAGCAATAGAAACCCTGTGACACATATCAACAGGTGAATGGAAAACAACTAAAGTAAAGCCACACAATGGAATATTAATCGGAAATAATAAAGAATACATGATTGACACATGTAACAATGTGGATGAACCTGAAATACTTAGACTGAAAGAAGATGGACCTTCCAAAAATATTCTAGAATGGCCCCCACCTGCAGGAGTCTTTATTGACAAAATCAGATCCATGGTTGCTTAGAGGACAGTGTCATGTAGGAAACACTACAGTGTTAAAATGGGAATTAGAGGTGACTCACTCAGTGGTAAAACACCTGCCTAGCATGCTTAAGCCTTGGCTCAGATTCAAACACCAGTCCTCCAAACCTTCAAAGGGTAAGAAGAAACATTTTAGGGTACTAGCTATGTTCCCTGTCTCAGAGCTTGATTTCCCCACAGACATGAATGTAATATGAAAACTTCTCAAACTGTACACCTTATTCATATATAGTTTACTAAATGCCAACTACATTCTCAAAAAGATATGGAGGAAAGATGTAGCTTCTTCATTTTTTAAAGGTTCATAGTTCTGTCTAATCTGAGCCCAGAAGTCAGAAAAATCACTCTCTATAAAGTACAGTTTTATAAAGTGGGACCTGTATTCCTTTTTATAGTGAGCATTACAAAGACTGAAATAAAGGAGAGATTACAAGACCCAAGATGATATAAGGTGATAGTTATATTTTTAAAAATGACTATCTAGGCAGCTGCTGCTTAGCATAAAACATTCCTTTTTAAGTTTGCATAAGCATAATGAAGAACCTAGAAAGTAAACAAAATAAGATCACTCTTTTATTAATAAGTGTTACTCTAAACATATGTCTTAGTCACTTTCTATTGCTGTGAAGAGACACCATGACCATGGCAACTCTTATGAAAAAAAGTAATTAACTAGAGTCTGGCTTACAGTTTCAGAGGCTTAGTTCATGTTCATCATGGCAGGGAGCATGAGGGCATGCATGATACTGAAGAAGTAGCTGCCAGCTACATCCTGATCCACAGGTCAAGAGAGAACCACTGGGCCTGGAGTGGGCTTTTGAAACCTCAAAGCTTCAAACTTCAGACCAGTGACACACATTTCCTCTAACAAGACCACACTTAATAATCCTTCTAATCCTTTTAAATAGTGCCACTCCCACTGATGACTAAGCATTCAAATATAAGAGCCTTATGAGGGCCATTCTTATCCAAATCAACCACAAAGTATAAATGATTAACCATCCTCTGTCATAAGGTTATTCTGTAGCAGGAAAAGAAAATGTTGTTCTTGCATATAGCAAAAGTGTTGAAATGTTTATAGGAAATTAAATAGATAGATAGATAGATAGATAGATAGATCATAAGAGTTATAGAAGAAGTCTCTAAGTTCACCTTCCTAAACAAAAGACTGTTTTTTTCAATAAACAATGTAATTTGTCAGTTGTATTCAGAGCTTCACAGTTTAGAAATTTTCCACTCAGTGATACTATGAGGACTGAATGCACTCGAGGTGAATACAGTCCCGTAGTGATGCTCAGAAGCATTTGCCTTTTGAAATGTATATTTTTTTTTTCTAGGAAGGTATGTCCTAGGCCTCCTATCAGTCTATAAGGTCACTGAACATCTGTGTCAGGACTGTGAGAATACTGTGGAAGACTGAGTGGCAAACACTATCAACTTCCTGTATGTAATTGATGAAACTGCAAGGTTGACAGTGCTGACTTACAATCATCTGCTCCAACATTCCTTACAGACGAGGAAACGGAAGTGATGCACCCAAGAACTACGAAGCGAGTGGGTATAAGTGGGTTAGCCTCCAGAGTTCCCCGGCTATCACTCTGTGCTTTCACAGTATATAGTATCACCTTCAATTCTCAGGGTAGAACACAGAAAAAACAGTTAATCATGGTTAAGAACAAATGTCTGGCTGGACAGTGGTGGCACCTTCTTATAATCCCAGCAGTGACAGGAAGGTCTCTGAGTTGGAGACTAGACTGGTCTACATAGTGAGTTCCAGGACAGCCAGGGCTACCCAGAAAAATTCTGTCTCAGGGGTGAAAAACAAAAACACCAAACCATCAAATGTTGTCTTCTAGGATGCTGCACTCTGGTGTTTCTATATCCCAGTCCATCCTTTCTTTTGTCTGCTTCTGCACTCTGGTATAGGGCAGTATGGGCGCTATGGTCTGCCCTTAACCCTCAGATTTTATTCTCAAATCCTTTGGAAACTCAAACATTCCTAGCTTTATTTTACTTATTGCCAATTCTTGTATTTTATTGGCAATCCAGCCCTGTGTTGCCATATTAACAGAAGGGAGCTCCTACTGGCATGAATAAACTGTAGCAGTGACACCAGAAGTCAACAATTTTCACATCAAAGTGACTTCAGGATCCAAGTGTCAGTGCTGATGTCAGCAATACCAACTGAAGAGATGGCAGTGCCCAGAAGACTCTGTGGTGGTGGGAAAAGTGACTTGAGTCTCCAGGAGAAAGGTGTCATCTGAGAGGAAGCACTGTGATATTTACGATGGTGGCAGGGAAGAAGTGTGCTGTCTAGCAAGATCAGTGGGCAGTGCCAGGAAGGATGTAGGAGCTGGGTTCAGTGGAGTCAGTGGAACTGATAGATGAGGTGACACCTAGAGGAAATGGTCACAGTGCCTAGTGGGAAATGGAAAAACCAGCAAAGATAGTTGGTGTGCTCTGTAGAAGGCACAGAAGTGAAGGGAGCAGAATTAGGCCAAGGACAATGGGGAAAACTTAGTGGATGGATGAACCACACTGACTTGTGAGCATGTTGAGTAGTATGCTTTGTGGATGGTACCCTGCTCCAGGAGCGCCCTTCTGATTTTAGATAAACCAGAAGGGTTTAGATAAACCAGAAGGGCATCTGCTTTAACAGATCCAGGGGGAAGAAGGCCATAGCAGTGCCTCTTGAACCATTGTTTTGGGAGAGGGAGATAAAAGAAGTCTAGCCTTTACAACAAGGATAATTTCCTCTTCTCCATGTTGTGTTAAATCAGCCATTTACCCCCCCCCCCCCCCCCCCCCCCCTCCGTCCCAGGGGCCTCTGAGGAGGCTATTCCCCCCCCCCCATAGCTGGAGACTTAAGTAGGATTCATAATGAGAAGTATACAATGGGAGTTAAATATCTATTTATCAAACCTCATTAGTCAGTTCTGATTGATTCAAGGAGACTCTTCCTCCACACAGATGCAAACCTCAGCTTACCAATGAACCCTGTAATTCTGAGTGAGCATCGTTGTGTTTTGGTTTAACTGCACTGGAAATTCACATGCAGGGTCAGAGTCCAGCAGACAAAGTCTTACTTCCATCTAAGTTAGGATCAGGTTTGCCTCTTGTCTCTGACTTTATCTCTAATGCCTACCAATTCCATACACATAAATGCAACCCCTCCCTCCAAAAAAATATCAAAAATTTGCCCATGATTGTTCTTGATTGCAGAGGTAAGTTGATGTCAACTCAGAGAGAAAAGGTCATGTTTAATAGTCTTAATTTATCGTTTTGGTTAGTTGACAGCTGCATTCTGTGCCAAGGGAAAGCCATCCAAACAAAACTAGGTCAGCAGGAACAATTGGGTGTATAGAAAATATTCTTAGCACTTAATACTGGTCTCTAAGTTGCCACACATTCACTCATTCAGCAGTTACTGAGAGCCTACTTTATTTATTTTTAAAGCAATGTATTTATTTTTATTGAAATGTGTGAAGTTCTATCTGCATGTACGACTGTGCACCACCGCATGCATGTCTGGTGCTCACAGAGATGAAACAACGGTATTGGACCCCCCTGAAACTGGATTGATGATGGTCGTGAGCTGCCATGTGGGATCTGGGAACAGAACCTAGGTCTTTTTCAAGAGCAGCCAATGCTCGTAACACTGAGGCATCCCTGCAGCCCTCTGAGAGCTTACACTGTATGTGATATCTTTCTGTATCTGCACAGATGTTAAGAATGAAAGGAAAGATAATGTATGCAATTATAACAATGCTAGGTGGCATACCCTAGCATGGCAACATAAGCAAACTGCACACGGGAGCAGGAAGAATTCACTGCCGTAGTGGGAGACAATCATCTAAAGTGGCTCTCCAAGATCCCCACCTTCTGGTATGCATGCGCTTGCATATGCCTCTCTTTCTATGAGTGCCCTGAACATAGTGCTTACTTCTGACTTATGTATTATTGTTACCACTTCCAAGATTAAGGCTAAAAGACGATGACTGCTCTCACTCTCACTCTTGCTCTCTGCCTCCTCCCTTGCTGCTTCTCATGTGAACTCTGAAACAGAATGGGATGTAGGACCCAAGCCCCAAGTAACAGGCTACAGTGTGTGAACTTGACTGTGTAGCCATTGTCTTACAGCTGTGGCCAAATAGCAGAGAAGAGAGGAAAGATGTGTTCTGGTTCACAGTTTGAAGGTATGGCTCATCACAGTGGGAAGTCATGGTAGCGGGAGCAGCTAGGGCCTGAAGGAAAGGACCAGGAAGCAAAGACACCAGGGAAAGGACCATGGACCAGGAAGCAAAGAAAAGGTGGGAAGTACATCTGAGCTATAAACTTTAAAGCCTGCCCCAGATCTATTTCCTCTATATAAAGCCTAGTTCCTAAAGGGTCCACAACCTCCCAGAGAGGCAGAATCACGGGGAGACCAAATGTTCAACCACACAAGCCTGTGAGAAATGTTTCACCTTAAAACCAGGACACTGACCAACTTAAATGAGACCATCTGAAGCAAAGACAGCCCACAGGGTGATATATGTATTTCTGTGTCCATTTTACTTTTGCTAAGTAAAGATTATGATGTATCCCTTAAACTTTGCACAAACAGTGTTTCTATAGAAACAAAGGAACAAAGAAATTTCTAAATGCTTTATTTGTTTGGGGCACAAATATTTCTTCTCTCAGGTTCTTCTTGCTGGAAAAAAAAGCGAGAGCTGATAATGCGTTTGTTAAAGGCACACAAAGTGTACATGTTGGTACATAGAAGTATTAATACACTTTCAAATACATTAATAATAAATTAAGGTTGAAATCATTGCTGTATTAGAGAAAACGAATGGATTAGTCTCAGCAGCAAAAAATTAGTTCAGAAGTAGATAAGCTAGAGATATCAAAGCTGGAAAAAATATTAGCTTCAAATCACACTCCACTGTACATGAGTATGTGTTGAGTAATATCAGTTATGGAATGCCATGCCTTACATAGCTTCTCACAGCTTTAATCCAAAAATCTGAAAACTAAACTTTTACCAAGCCTGAAACTGTTTGTGTGTCAATATGATGACCCCCAGGGGGAAAATGCCACACCGTGAAACTTTATCTCATGTGGAAAGTTATTTTTAAATTTTCGTATGAAATTACAGTCAGGCTAAGTGTATAAGGCATTCATGAAACATAAGTAAACTTCATCTTCAGACCGAGTCCCACTAATATATCATTATGTATGTGAAAGTATCCCAGACTTCAAACATAATTTGAAATTTGTAACACTGTTTCTACCAAGCATTCAGGGAAAGTGTTCTCAGTTTGTAGTAGATTATCTGACAACATTTTTTTGTACTTTTCTTTTTTACCTTTTAACATAGTTGTTTTCTCAGCAATGGGTTCTGTAATTCAAGTAAAAATGGAAATGCATATTTTTGTTTGTTTCTTTGTGTGTATGTGGGAGTGGGTGGAGTTTGAGGGTTGGACTGGAAGGCTTGTTTGTACATGCCAGGCAAGTGCTTTACCACTGAGCTAGCTCCTGGCCTCTCCTGTTTTTAGGTTTCTTATAAAAGAAACCTAAATTATATTTTAAAAATCTTATATTTGTCTCTAGAGAACATCAGCAACAGCAAAGAGAAAAGAAAGTGTGTCTATGTTTTTAAAAGTGATGCAGGTCAATTAACCGAGAGGCTTCCTGGCCCCAGCCTGTATTTACAGTCTCTGCCAACAAGGCTGCTATCGGTGCCCCCAGCTCCCATCTCATATTCTGTTTATTTTGGCTTTCCAGAGAATAGGTGTCAAGTCGCTAGGCTCTCTATGACCTTCTGTTTTCCTTTCCTTATTTTATGTGTGCCTGATTCCAAAGAACATGACCAGGTGGTGCATTTCCCTGTGGGAAGATTTTGAACTATGGGGCTGGCCATGTCTCAGGGACTCTGGCCTTCATCTGGGGTCAGGCAGCCTGGATGTCTGTCACACTGAGTGTGAGCTGAGCAGCTGTTTTAGGACCTGGTGCTTTAAAGCTCCCTCCACTCTGTGGTCTGCTGTGAGGCACCGATGGGCTAGGGAGGCTGTGGAAAGCTTGGAGGCCAGAGGGTAGATTCCGGAGAAGACTGCAGTAAGGAGAGGGTTCCTTCTGGTGAACTCTGCAGTCTTTTTCTGCAGGAACCAACAATGGCTTGCTTCTTTGGTTCTGGGGCATGAAACTTGCCTCAGCTGTACCTTCTCCACTCTTGTATCTAAACTTCAGCTTCTAAGCATCGCACCGTAGTTTTGGGTGGACTCTTTGGCTCCTCTGGGTTTTTAACGGTTTTCTTTGATTCTTCATTAGCATTGACGTCATCAGCCTTCTCTTCCTTTACAACCTTGGTTTCAATCATTTCCTTCTGTTGGTTCTTGTTTGTGAATGGGAAGGCCTTCACATACCTGTAGGAGCATACAGACCACAAGGAGAGGCTTCAGGTGACACACATCACAACAAATAGGACTTTGTCTACCATGGGGCAGACTGGCACAGTCCCCTGAGCACCTTTACTTCAAGGTGATGCTAATATAGTTATACTCAAATCTATCACTGTCACATTTTAGAGGATTCATTCATATTGGACAGTACCCACAGGCTGGACTTTGGATGTCTTCACCACTCTCCCCCAAACTCCAACTCATATACAGCCTAAGATTTTCCCTAAATGTCGACCTCTCCATTTTCATTTCTTGACCTTGATGCCCACTGACCACTGTTTGCGTCCACATACGTGTAGAAAGGTCAGGTGGTAGTGACGTTTAAAAGGGGTGCCATCGCCATTTTGACCAAATGCCAATAACAACCATGGATGAGCACAAGCTAGCTGCACAGCAAAGGTGACAAGACTAGAGATGTGCCAGCAACCTCACCTTTTCACGTAGCAAACAGCCAGCACAGCTGCAGCACCAAAGAAGAGGAGAGCCAGCACCAGCAGGGCTGTGGGGACACCTGGAGGGAAGAGAGGGACCATTGATCTTCTGTTTGCACGTGTGTGTCTGTCCAGGCAACGATTCGTTTTTACATGAGCTTTAGATAAATAGTGCAGAAGATGCTTCTTTGTGACTATTTTAATCATACACACACACACAATTTTATTTTTTGCATTGTATATGTGCGTGTGTGTAGGTAGGTGGGTGCAAGCTCTAAAGTGACACAGTCTAAATGTGGATGTCAGAGGACAACTTGTGGGAATCAGTTCTCTCCTTCCATCATGTGGGTTCTGGGGATTGAACTTATGTTGTTGGGGTTTGGCAGCAAGCACCTTCACCCACCCAGACACCTCATCAGCCCTCTATTTGCAATGTATGGGGGGGTGTCTTTATATCATTGCAATGTCAAGAGTGGAATTTATTTTTTTGAAGCCCTGAGACCAATCTCACAGGCCCATGTGAGAAACTGACATTTGGGTTAAAGTCACATGCCATAAAGATATGTAATTTTTATCTATAGTAAAGGATAATCATAATTTGTTTTTGTAAAAATGCGAGTTTCCAGCAGGGAAGCTCTTTTATGCTCATGATGTGGCGCCTGACCCTTGAAGCTCTTTACAAAGTTAGCTCTGAGTCTACGGAAGCTGAGTTTTCGCTCAGCTTTTATTTGTGCCTGGTGAGTGCTGAGTGCTCTGTCTGGGATGAGCTGGGTAATCTGCACTGTCTGTTGAATACAGTTGCTCATGCCCATACAGACTCAGAAAACATTCACCTCCAAACCCAGCTGCTTCATTCTTGAATGCTGCTCCACTTTCAACAGATGCTTCTGTTTCTGTATCCATGGTGATAGGTTCTGTATAAACTTCCGTGATACAGATCATTTTTGTCTTCCGTGCCATGGAGGTTAAAGGTGGAGCCCGGGTGGTGGCAGAAGCAGGCATTGTGGAGTCTGGGGATGAAGCCAAGTAGGCACTGCTGCTGACAGAAATCTCTGTTGCAGATGTTTGAGTGTCGAACATGGGATCGAATGTGGTAATAATTTCTGGAATGCAGGAGTTGACCCAGGTGTCTGTTTGGAGAAAGGAAAGGGAAAGGAGAAGTAAGCCTGGCAGCAGGACCTCACCAGGCCTGCAGTCAGAACTCAGGTCTCATCAAGATTCAAATCTAATCTCAGTTTCCTTCCTTAGCATCCTGCAGCATCAGCCTCCACTGAAAGTCAATGAGGCCCTCTGTGAGCCCACCCAGCCAACATCATGAGACCAGAAGACTCAAAAGCTCAGGCTTCCTCTCCACAGCCTTGCTATCCTGCCAGCCCCTCAGCTCTTGCTACAAGTTCTTAATCACCCCAACTTTCTCTGTGATGCCTTTCCTACCCTTACAACCCCTGTCTGCTCTTAGCCAATTCTCCCCAGCTGTCAGGTTTACCCAGCCTTGCCAGACTTCTCTAGACTGGGTCTCTGGTTGCACATTCTTGTCCCTGCCTGATCTTGTCATCTTGTTCTCATCATTTTGTCCCCCTCTGGGCTGAACAGGACCTGCTTGGCAGCAGGAGACTAGTCCGATTTGATGATCATGGTCCTTCCTCTGTGCCTAGCATATAGTATATGCTCAGTGAATATTTGATAAATAAGAAATGGAGAAAGATAAAGGAAAAATGAAAGAAAGGAAGGAGTAATTGGGGGTGTACATAAGATACCACTTTAGGACCAGATCTAAAATAAAATCTCTCTGTGCTCAAGGAAGGAGTGGGGAGGGAGGGACATAGTGTTTTTCAATCTGTTGGATAGGGTTGCTAGGAAACACATCTGTTGTCTTTTTTACTCTGGGTCATCCATGGTACCAGGTGTTTAGCGTTTATCAAGGCTTCATTTACACAGGAAGATGCTGAAGTTCACAGACATCAAGTTCTCTTGCTCAACCACAGTTAGGAAATGACAGAGCTGCACAGTATCTTACAATACAAATTTACTTCTATTTTAAACCTTTAATTATTTATAGCAGTGGATGCCACCAGCCAGAATTGTAGCTATGAAAGAAATAGTTTCATTAAATTGATTTGTCTTTGAAAATTAAATGAGTCCCCAGTTATGGGTACAGAATACTACCAATAAAATGTTTGGCCACACTTGCATCAAGTCAGTATTTTATTCTATTCATGATTCTTTGAAAACAGCCTTGTTCAAATAAACATCATCGTTGACCTTTGTCACCTGGAGCCTTTAGTCCTGTTTCCCATTCTTTAGCATTTGCTAAGTTCTTCCCTCAGAGAGTCACCATTTTAAAGCAAGGGAGGAAAACACAAAGAGCTTAGTAGACACTGTTGGGTTCTAAAACATGCAGGCACTTGAAGTACATACAGTTCCTGCTTCTGGCATGACTTAGGGTGGCGTGTGGAAGACTGATGGCACTTATTCAACAGAAACTTACATAGTACCGTCTTCATGCCAGGCCTGTGCTCTAGATGCCAGAGACATAGTCCCTGTTCTTAACGGGCTTCTGAACCATTGGAAGAACAAAGATGATAAAAGATAAAAAAGCCATGAATTTCAGAATATTATAAATATTATATTTATAAATATTATAAATAGTGAAACGAAACTTAAACAGGGTGTCAGTTAAACTGGTAAAGGTGGAGATGAAAGCTGCATCCTTGTCTAGGGTGACAAGAGGAAGTATCCTGGGGAGACCGTACTTAACCTGAGACCCAGTGGTCAAAAGTGGCCAGTCACTAGAGATCTAGGGCAGATACTGGAAGAAAACAAAAAGTGAAAGATCAAGAACTCAGCTCGGCTGAGCCCATTCGATGAACAAGAAACCCAGTGTGGCTGAAACAGAGCAGGGCTCATCTGTAGGGAGAGAACAGGATATCCTGGGCAGCAGAATGTGATGATCCAAGAATGGAAACGTGGGCAGGAGCAGCCAGGTCAGGAAAATGAACAGGAGTAGAGTGTGGCTCTAGAGAATAGTGAGTGTGACTGGCAGGAGAAAGCCCGAAAGCAAGAGGCGAGGCTGGAAAGATAGACCTGGCCAGGGTATCCAGACTGCAGGTGACCATGTTTAATGGCTTGGAATTTACTCTGTAGGAGAGGGCATTTTCTACTGGGATCCACAACCTTTTTTTAACCATATCCACGAGGTTTTGTATACATTCTATTTTTATATGCAAAAGACATGACATGCTACATACTGCATTATCTGGGACGTCACCCAAGGCTGTGGGGGCGAACAGAAGAGTAAGTTACCAGTGGAGAAGAGATAGGAGAGGGGCCAGATGCAGAGGGAGGAAGGATGTCCAGGAGCAGAGAAGGAGAGTTCTTGCAAACTGCATAGAAATAGGAGAATCTAGAAATGTCTGGCTCCTAAAACTTAGAAAGATTAGGAAGAACACAAAAGTCCACCTATAGAAGGCAGGCTGAATAAATAACTACACAGACAGCCACTCGAGCATATTAAAAACATAGCCATTAAGAGTTAGAAATGTCTCTGTGAGTTGATCCAGACTGGTTTCAAGGCTATAAGTAGAAAAGCTATGCACAGAGTATCGCATGGCATTCCAGCTTTGCTTCTGTGAGAAAAGTAAACAGTATTCCATCTACCTGTCTTTATGAGCAAAACAGAGGCACAGGCAAGAAATGCATAAAGATGGAAGGATTAGGAGTCACACCTCCCTGATTATTTTTAAAGCAGCCTGTTGATGCTGTATGTAGCTGAGAAAATTGAAGCAATAAAAGTTAAGCCCTATAACAAACCACAAACCAAAGCAAATAAACTTCTATTCTTCTCAAGTGAGATTCTAATCACAACGGAGGTGGGGCTTGTCCAGTCACTTCTACATGCAGTTCCTTGATCACCTGTCCTTGCAGAACTTTCTTCTGGAGTGGGGGAAGGGGGTGAAGCAAGCCTCAGTTTTACTCAATAGATTTGTTTCCCAAATATACTGGCTTCGCTATTTTGAAACTGTTGTAGCACAAAAAGATGTATTATCTATGAAGAACTAAGGTTCTGGGTGTAGGAGAAGATAGACAAAGCAAAGCCAGAAAAAGTAAATTATTAAATTTGAGTTGGAAACATCAATATAAATGCACAGTTCACACACACACACACACACACACACACACACACACACACACACACGTACTCTCTCTCTTTTTCTCCCTCTCTCTCTCTTTGCTGAGACTCAATGGAAATGCCACTAGTAATGTGAAATGCAGATCTTGGTTTCTGGTTAGCATTTTGCACCCAAAAGAACCAGAGGTCTGTATAGAAATTAGCTGTTATCTCTCCACCAGGAACAGAGAAGGTACAAAGTGAGCCTGGGCCTGCCTCATTGTTAAGAAGCAGTAGTCACCTAAGACTCCCACATGCCAGATTTGAAACATGCACAGGACTTGAAGGAATAATAAGTATAAAATTTATTATAATGTGCTTGATACATTGAATCAATCAAACCTCACATGTCTGTGGTAGCATAAGGTGGAGGACGTATGTGTATACATGTATACATGCATGTATGTGTGTATGGGTGTGGGGGTGGATGGAGTCCCCTATATAATAACCATTTCAGCAAGGACCACAATAGTAGTTTGGGGTGAGAATATTTGCATGGTACTAAATATCATCTGTAAGGTTACCCACTAACTACAAATGAGAAAACCTCCTTCTCACTTCAGTTTCAATCTGTTAGTCACCATCTTAATCAAATAATCAAAGTAAAACAGTAATAGGAACTATTGCCATCTGGTGCTGTTTGTTAGGCTGCCATCCCTACTACCCAATACTCCCTACAGCACTCAGCACACATTGACGGGAAGTGGAAGAAGTCTCTCGACCTTTCAGAGTGTGGGAAGTAATGTGGACTGAGAGTACAGCATAAACAAAAGCAGGAGGAAACAGATGAGTCTGAGGCCCCTTCCTCTCATCTGTTTAGTCAGAGATGAGCACCATAGCACTGTGCCGCCAGCAGGTGGGGAAGTGAAGTAGGACCAGCTCACAGGAATGGGATGAGGCACACAGATAACTAGCTCTTTAGCTAAGACAGGCTGGAGGGACAAAGAAGGATGGAGACATATCATCAGGGTGGAAGGAGAATCGACAGCAAGTCTTGACTCTGCTGCCAACTCCCCACCCCCAAAACTCGCACTCTGAACTGTTGGTGAGGGGAGGAAACAGGACGGGCATCTCTAAGATCGCTTATTATATCGAAGCTCTCTGCTTCAGAGAATTGCTTGGAATTCCTGGATCCAATTTTGCTGATGTTGTTTGGCAAATATTATCTCTTAGATCTTACAAATTAGTGTTGAAATCTCTCTTGTGTGTATATGACCACTGGCTAGCTAACCTTCAGGAAGTCAGACATATGAGTATGTGTGACAAGAAATGGTCAAGCAGCCTTCTTATGACACAGAGAACAACTAACAGGTAGTAGTTGAAAGAAATGCTCTGAGAAATGGCATAGGAAAACCATTAGATTAGGGCAACCAAGGTCTATGGGCAAGACCATCAAGATGACTGCAAATCAGACCTACTCTCTAGGTTCAATGTCTTCCTTCAAAAGAGGGAGACTGGTCCTTGTTCTCAAAATGTCAGGTGCAACATGTGAGTTATGTGAGATAGTGGAAAGGATGTGGTGTCAGAGTTAGACCCAAGCACAGCTCAAGTGTATCCTCCAATGTTTGTGTGTCAGAATCCAATGTGATAATGTCAAGAGGTGGTAGGACCTTTAAGGGGTGGAGCCTAGCAGTAAGTCATGAAGGATACTGAAGCAATCAGTTAGTTCTCCTGGGACCCTGGTTGGTGCAGAGTTGCATTATACTCCTGCATCCCTCTCTAGCTTCCAATCTCAGCACATGTACCTCTTCTTCCACACATTCCTCCCCTTGTGATGACGTAAAATCCTCTCCCAGGTCAAGTTGCTGCTATGCCACAACCTTGACTATCCAGAAGTGCGAGCTACTCTTCCTTTCTTTATAAATTGCTCAGCTGCAGGTATTTCATCATAGTAATGGAGAATGTCCAACACAGATACATAAGACAAGTGGATTAAAGTTCCCACGGCTACATTTCCTTGTTTTTAGATGGGATGATAAGGCTTCCTCAGGGGAAGTTCAAAGTTCTGCAAGATAGCTAACTTCTCAACTGCTTTGTCCAGAGGGATGCATCCATGCCTATAGACATCTGTTTATTTCCCGCTTCCTGTTTATCTTACAGGAAATCTGGGCAGTGGAGGTAATAACCAAGCCTCTGGGAACCCCTGTTCTTACGCTACCACTCAGTCTTATTTTCCCTAATATTTTCCTCTGAGGGACACATTTCTCCCCATAGCCTGGTCTGGTAAAATTTAGATAACCCATGACTGCTTCTGCTGCCGCTCAGGATTGTTCATCCCAGACAGGTCCAAGAGCTTGAGACACCCAGAAAATGTGCCACATGAAGTGGTCAAGGTCTGACTCACCAGATGAGTTGTAGCAATAGGCTTTGAACTTTTGACTGGGGGAAGCGTTCCAAATCAGGACCCCTTTGCCATTCTTCCCACACTTGGGGTTTGAGAAAATCCGAGGGATGACTGAGACCCGTTCTCCAACCCATCCGTAGCTGTAGGAGGATACACATTGGTTGAACTGACAGAGGTTCGAAGGCATCATGTCTACCACTAAGCAAGAACACTGGCTTTCATGAAGCTCTTTCTTACCTGCAAGTCTCGAAGCCAGATTTCTGTGCTGATTCCACCTGGTCCCTGCTGGCCAGATTCAGTCCCAGCATCTTACAGGCCTCCTTGGCTTCTGTGAAATTCATCTGTGGGTTTACATTTCTGCCTACAAGTGCGACGCCCATGATTCTGCATGTAGAAATGGAAAGGTCTGGAAAGAAATCATAAAGTTTTCAGTTTGCTTCTGGCCTTGTTCCCAGCTCTCAGGCTCTCCTTCCTCTCAGAGAATCACTGTCTTGATCCTGGTCTGTGAGGCTGGTATTGAACTTAGTTATGATAATACAAGCCAAGAATACATGAACATCTCACAAGGACTGCCCGCTGGGTTAGATGCTTGTGTTACCTGATCGAGGCTGTAAATCTCCAGATCTCGAATCCACTGAGCACTCTGCACTAAGGAACCTGCCAATGATACTAGGACTTTAGCTATCAATCTGTCCTGGTGTTGGGGTCTAGGTGATTTAGATGCTGCAAACTTTTTCTTAAAAGTCTTTATAGGGAAGTCTTTGAGAGTTTAAGAAAGAACTCAGAACTCTGGTTAACAGAATAATCACTAGCAATACTCCAAAGTAACGTGTCCCTGTTTTGAAAGAGGCTGTCCATGTACTTGCTAGGAGTTCTCTTGCTGTGAGTTCTCTGTTTCAGGTTCTTTCTGGCTATTGGAGGACAGGCTTACTCAGAAATTCCTGGAGGAGCCAGCAGGAAATCTTGCAGGGCAGGGAAACTAAATAAAGGAAGTGGAGTTTCAGAGTCAGGGCAGGCTTGGCTATCACCTGCTCTCTGTAACTCTGAGACCTTGCATTTGTTACTTTATCTTTTTGAGCCCATTTCCTTATTTGGAATACAGAGAGTAATGGTCTACTGGACAGAGGGTAGTGGGAGTTACATGAGTGAGTCCTAGCAGGACTTAGCATCTGCCATGTACTAGGTACTAATAGATAATTATAGAGAGCAGTGTCATTTGGACTTCAATTTCTTGGGAAGGCTGAGGCAGTGGTACTGGTTAGAATATTTTTCTCAAAATCTCGTGGATTTGGGAACTCTTTTGACACACTTCTCTAGAACTCATGAACCTATATAAAATTACCATGTTGTATTATATCCCTTATATTACCCTTATCAAACTCCCGTTGGGCTTTATCTATGAAAATCCATAAAAGGAAAGCCCTTTAGCCTTGCAAATAGTGGCTATGCAAGGCTCTGGCAGGAATGCTCAGCCTTTGGCCTATGGACCACACAAACTCAAAGATAGTCTAATGGTTCAAAATTGTAAACTTACTTAAAACATTGTGAAATTTTCTTGTGAGATCCTCTCATACCTTCCCCCCCACCCCCATCTGTTGAGCTCCATCTATGGAAGTTCATTTCAAATTCCCAAGCTTGCGTGAAACGCTCTGTGCCTCTCCTGCTGTTAATTGACTCTTGGGATCTTGGGAACAAGTTAGGGCTTTCATCTGTGAAGTTACACCTCGTCAGGCCTTGTAGTCGGAATTAAATTAGGTAACTTGTACCTAGCAGAGCTCCAATCCATGGAAAATAGTCACATATACAAATCTCACGCTTTCCAATTTCACTTAGAAATTCTAATATTAAGCTGGAATCCAAGGTTACACTCCAGTCAAACCTTCCATAAGACTTCTTAGAAAATGTCACAGAGCGTAGGAACAGTGCGTTCTTGGGACTCTGATAGGGTGGAGTCAATGAAAAGAGTTAGGATCCACTACCTGTGTGGCATTGGATGAAGTCCTTGGATGCACTGAGACTTTTTTTCACATAGGGAATGTTTTCCTGAAGAGAAGTGAGTGAGACTCTACATATGCTCAATTCTGAATCTCTCTGTAAATTCTGTAAATTCTGAATCTCTCTGTCGCCTTTTAAGATGTTCCCATCTGCACCCACTCCTCACCTCAGCACCACTGAGGCCAGCTGCATGATGGGAACGTTCTGCTTTTTCCAAGAATTTAATTTCCTTAGGAAAAAAAATGCCCTTATTGAGGACAAAGCAAATAGTGTGGTAGGCATCCAAGAGTTCTGGAGGGGCTCAGTTTGGAGCGCTAGCCGAGCACGCACAAAGCCTGCAGTTCCCGCCTTCTCACGGCGTAAGACTGAACACTCCACACCTGTAATCCCTACATCTACTAGGTGAAGGTAAAAAGGACCAGGAATTCAAGGTCACACAGTGATCTTGTGATCATAGTGATCACAGTGAAGGTTAGCCTGGGCTACAGGAGACCCCCCCCCCCCAAAAGAAACCAAATCAAACCAAGAAAACCCTTCCAAAATAACTGGTATAACTGCAGCATTACAGGGCGTGTGTGTGTGTGTGTGTGTGTGTGTGTGTGTCCTCCTGATGGCATTTCTAAGAGAACCAGGTTTATTTTAAAGTGACAGTTCTGGTATTTGGGAGGGTGTGGTGGTGGCACAATCATCTACTCTAACGTATCATAAAAGTCAAATCTAGAAATATATAAATTAACATCTGATCTTGATACAGCTCCTCTTTCAGTGCATCTTCAGCAGAAGAACAGTTTCTCTTTAATAAACCTATTACTTCAGTTGCCCAGGACAGTAATAAGTGGTGTGTGGCTTCAGTGTTTTTCCTAATGTGCCAAATGAGGTTTCCATGAATGCATCTCACAAACACAGAAGCAACTGGAGTTTCACAGCTGCTGATGGTAAAAATTTTAAACCCAAATTTTCAGTTAACTCCCTGCATATTAAATTTACTGTAGATTAAAACGTCGCATTCCACTGGTGGCAGAATATCCTTGCGATTAAAACAATTACACTAACATAGCAGTATAAAGTGTGCTGTGTTTAATAAAGGTTACCCATTTTTCCTGAGACTTGATGACTGCCTTCAATGTTTGTAACCTTGGCTTGCTTCTTGAATGAAATCTTTTAAAAACAAATGACTTCTCATGTTTTTTTTTTAATTTCAAATTATTATCATTAAAAACTTTCCATAACCCAAAATAAAGTTCTAAGTGATGTAAATGTGAAATGAGTCATTTGGAGAGTTTAACGAAGCAGCAAACCTCCCCGGCTGAGCAACAGACCCCATGCAACCTGTTGACCTCACAAGTCTCTCCCACTCCCAACAGTTCATGGTCAAGAGTAGGGAGAGCCTAGGATGCTACCCAAGACCTTGTGTAGCCTCAGCTTAGAAACCTGAGAAGACACCTACCTTTCCCTTGGATGGCACCTTGGACTGGGTGCCTAGTGGTCCAAATAGCGGCAAGGAGTAACAGCAGGCTAAAGTGCTCAAGCATTGTGCAGATCCCTCTGGAGCACTGTGGCTGGCCACCCCACAGTAAGGGAGACAGACGCTCAATCATCAAGCTGGATGGAGAGTTCTGGAAATGTGTTGAGGATTTCCCTGCTTTCAAGCCTCTGATTTGTCAGAATCACTGGAGGAAATGAGTGACATCCCTTGAACGCCCAGGCTGTACTTTGTGGATGGCTTTCTGGAACATTTAGCTAATGCTGACTCAGAAAGCACACAAGTGAGGAAAGCAGATAGCACTGTGTCAGCTACTGAAGATTTCCCCAGTTCCCATATTCCCCTGTGGGCTCAGTTCCCACACTTTCCAGTGCGATGCTTTGCGGAGCCCATTCATTCATATACTCCCATGACTGTCTCTGTCTCTAAGAGAGAATGAAGATGGATTGTGTTTCTTTTCCTTTCTACAGTCAGTACCCAGCACCTCTCAGATGCATTGCCTAGTAATGTGTAAGGAAATAATGGTGAGGCTTAGGAGAGTGAAAGCTCGTTAAAACACCATTCCTTCCTTTGGAACTTCTTACATACACTGAACAGATCAACATTGCTAGGAGATTCATTTTTCAGAGAGACGAGACTCATAAAAAGTCTTATCTAGGGCTGAAATGATAGCTCAACAGTTAAGAGCATAAGCTGCCCTTTCAGAGGATTTGAGTTTGGATCCCAGAACCCATACTGGGCAGCTCATAACCACCTGTAATTCCAACCCCAGGGCATCTATACCATCTTCTAATTTCTGCAGACACCCACACTCATGGCACATGCCCACTCACAAGCATGTGTACATATTAATTAATAGTTTTTAAAATTCATAGCTATAAAACACAAGTAACAAACCATTTATTTTTGAAAATTAGACACTTTGCGCCTTACAAAAGGAGTTTTGATTCGTATAACAGTGATCACCACAGGGATTATTGTGTCACAGATCCTGTAGTTACTTTTAGCTGGATGCTGGTGGATTCAACTCAGACTCCAGCATCTTCGTCTGACACACGTGAGAGACAGCCACACTGTGTTAAATCAGAATGCACTGTGTATCTCCAAATGGGATTTCCAGTGGTTCTTCTTCAATAATTACAGTTGGAGCTTTGGAGTAATGCCTTGAGCAAAAAGGTTGTGAGTTTTCTTCAAAAGTAGGTGTCTTTTATGGGAGTGATATTGTCTTTTCAAAGATTCATTTTTATTTTTTAATTAAATGTGTGTATGTATGTGTGTGTGTCCATATGTGGCTATGTGCACATGAGTGCAAGTATCCAGGGAAGCCAAAAGAGGGTGTCACACCCTGAAGAAGAGTTACACATAGTTATGAGCTGCCCAACATGGGTGTTGGGAACTGAACTCGGGTCCTCTGCAAGAACAGAACTTAGTTTTGTCTAGACTGAGTGTTGCCTGTTTAATTCAGCACCTGAATCACGTGGATAACTAGCTCTACTTAATTGTACTGGTAACATATATAGATATATGTGCAAAAAATGTCAACAATGAAACTCTTTTCTTCACAAACACTGAGAGCTTCTAGGAAAGCAAGGAAATAGCCCCTGAATATCTCCAATGTAAACTTGTTACTTGTTTACACACCAGCCCTGGGGCCTCATAAGAATATGTGACTCTAGCAATGTAGTTCCAGGAAAAGAGGTAGGAATCATGTCCTTTAAAAATCATCCTCGATGCTTAGCATCATAAGAGAAAGAATAGATCATCACAACAAGAAGGGAGAGAGGACAGCAGGAAGGGAAAAATTAGCTGTAGAAGGCAAAGCATGTGAGAAATAACTTAGGAGCAACGAGACGACACTGGGTTTTATAAATGAAAGGATAGATGGGGCTTTTTGAATAAAAGGGGGTCTGAATGATTGCACCAGAGCTAAGCAGTGAGTTTTCAGAGTAAGGAAACAATTTGTTCATGACCTGGGTGAGAGAAGAATTTAGCCACCGTTAGAATATGACTGGGAATAAATATTGCTTTCAAGATAGGCTCTTACTATGTAGCTAAAGCTAGCCTGGACTTTTTTTTTTTTTTTTATTAAAAAATGAAAATCTTATACATGTAGATAATGTGTTTTGATAATATTCATCCCATTTTCCTCTCTTAGCTCTTTCCTGCTCTTCCTCAACTCTTTCTTCTCAACAGGTCTCCCTCCTATGCTCATGTCTTTGTCCTATAACCCACCGAACTTAATTAAGGCTGTTTACATGTGCATGGAAGTAGAGCTGTTTGCTGTACCATGGACAACTTGGTAGTGGCGAATTTCTGAAGAAAAATGATGACTTCTCCTCTAGCAGCCATTAACTGCCAATAGCTGCTGGTGAGCAACCTTCCCTGGCTGGGATGGAATGTGGTGGAATGTGGCCCACGTGACCACAGCTGCTATGCTTCATCATGCCCCAAAGACAAGATCTCACAGCACTTTTTCTAACGGCAGCTCTTATATTCTTTCTGCCTCCTCTTCTACCTATGTTCCTTTAGTCTTGGGGTGGGGTGGGGATGGGGTAAGGAATGATATAAATATTCTGATTAGGTCTGAGCACTCAGCAGCTGCCTAGTCTCAGCATTCTGAGCAACTAAAAGTCTATGCTTAAGAAATCTACCACCTTCTTAAAAAGGAGCCTCTCTGTTCAAGGTGAGTGATTGAAAACTTGACTGGAATTCACTGCCTCTCCAAATATTAAATATATATTATATATTACTATATCACATACACATATATATGTAAATATATGACTTTGATCTGAGTAAGATTTTTAGTTGCCTTTCAAGTTCAACAAATGCAATCACAGCTTAGATGGAGTAGAAGTTTTGAAAAATGGCAGTACATAAATACATTACTATCCAGAGTACTGGGCCAAAAATGATGTCCATATTGTGTTTAAATTCTAACACTAAAAATCCACGTGCCCTGGAGCATATTTTAAGAGCACTTAAATTCTCCGGGCCCCAGTTTTCACTGCCTGCCAAATGATGGAGTTACAGGAACTAAAAAATAGCAGTAGTTCTATGGTCCTAGGTAAGGATTATTTTAAAGAAATATACAGGTGGACAAAAGTATTACTCACTGAAGTCTGACTGCTGCAACCAACAACCCCACAACTCAGTGGCTGGCTTGAAAAGTCTATGTGGCGTCCCGCTGGCTGACAGGAGGTGATGGTGGGAATAGTGGGTGTGAATACTGAGGACTCCACAGCACAGTTTCCTCAGAGAGAGAGGGTGCTTCCACCTGTCTTCTACTACCTCCAGCGTTCTCTTCCTGGATCTTCACAGTAACCAGCAACCTGGTAAAGAGTGTAGATCATGGTGCTGAGGAACGCTTTCAAGGCCAAGCCTGGAATGTGTCACTCCTGTTTATAGCTGAGCAATTAGAACTTAGTCACATGTCCCCAATCCAACCTGATTAAGAAGTTTTAATTCAGCTATGTACTCCAAGAGGAAAATGAGTTGCTGAGCATGGAATGGTCTGTGTCCCTACCTGGTCACCCAATATTCAACTCACTGTTTCTCCCTTTTGCAGAACACAATACATTTCTCAAGGGGAGGCCACTCATGGTCCTAGACTGCACAGAGTCCATGATCTCTGAGCTATGCCCTGTCTTAGTTATTTTTCAATTTCAATGATAAGCCATGACCAAGGCAACTTATAAAAGAAAACGTTTAGTGGGAGCTTATAGTTTCAGATGGTGAGCCAATGACTATCATGGCAGGGAATATAGTGCTGGAGTAGTAGCTGAGAGTCTACACCCTGGTCCATAGACCACGGGCCTTGTGAAACCTCAAAGCCTGCCTCTGTTGATATACCTCCTTCAAGGAGGCCACACCTTCTAATCCTTCCCAAACAGTTCCACCAAACTGGTGACCAAGTATTCAAATAGATAAGCCTATGGAGGCCATTCTCATTCAAACCACTGCATGCTCAGTACTCCAATCAAGTATAGCTGTGGTAATTTGTAGTCTGGTGACCTATGGGTTTTAAAAGTTGTATGCCACTTCCCGTATGTACTGCTGAAGCAGAATCTGGATGATATCAGTGAAAGTTCCCATTCATCAAGGGGAAGGATAGAAGTCACAGCAATCAGCAGGCTTAAGAGGTTCAGTGATGCCAGAGAGGTGACATAATGAAGATCATTGCTGCGGATCAGATGCAGTTTGCGTGTTACTCAAGGGTCCAATGTGATTAAATACTGGCTCGCCAGGGTGGTACCAAGTTAGGAAGAAGGTTCTAGAGGGGAGTTTTCCTCGTGCAGTTTCTTTGG
This sequence comes from Rhabdomys pumilio, assembly GCA_030674055.1. Lineage (NCBI taxonomy): Eukaryota > Metazoa > Chordata > Mammalia > Rodentia > Muridae > Rhabdomys > Rhabdomys pumilio. The sequence goes on from JANHMN010000003.1 coordinate 99,562,721, forward strand.
GAGTTCTTATGAGAGAGTTGTTATATAAGGAGCAAGCCTAACCTGGTCACCCCCTTTCTCTCTGCTTCTAGCTTTGACATGTGACTGCTGGCTCCAACTCCCACTCCTGTCACTACCATCTGTCCCTTTTCTAGGAATTTCTTGTCAGAACAAAACTGATAAAGGCCCCTTCAGCACTGTGAAGCAAACGGACCTCTTCTTAAACTGAGCGTGGTCATGCACGCCTGTAATCGCATCACTCACAGCGTAGAGGCAGGAGGATCACGAGTTTGAGGTCAGTCTGAACTACAAAGTGAGAACCTGTCTCCAAACAAACAAACAAGGCCCTGGGGACTGTTGAGGTGATTTAGTGGGTAAAGATGCTTGTCTCACTGACTCTTAAAACTGAGTTCAGGCCCTACAGGGCAGAAGGAGAGAACTGTCTCCCACAAGAACTGAATTCACTATCCTAAGGCTAACAGTCCCATCAAATGTAACACACCAGCAAGAGTTGTATCTCACAGTCAGAAGCTCCAGGAGCTGGAGGATGGCCATTATCAAATCGATCAAATCTAGAATAGGTCCTGGACTCTCAGAGCTGAGCCTCTGGCATGCCTGTAGTGGATTATCTTTAGGTTAATTGAGGCGGGAAGACCTGCCCACTTTGGATTGTGCCATTGCTTGGGCTGGGATCCTGCATTGCATGAACAGCAGAAAGTGGGCTGAGGACATTCATCACTCTGCTTCCTGACTACGGTGTGCCCAGCTGCCTTATGCTCCTGCTGCCAGAATTCCCCACCGCAACAAGCTGTACCATTGAATCGGGAGCCAAAATAAACCCTTCCCCATCAGGTTGGTTTTGCCAGGATATTTTAGCCACAGGAAAAGTAACAGACATCTCTGGAGACACATTTTAGAAGTGTTACTTGTTCTAGATTAGAACTTGATTGTGTTTTCTGGGAGAAATTCAAGTCTATAGTTCTTTGTGGATCTAATTCAGCACTGGAGAAAGATGAGGGTTAGTTCCACATAACAAAGAGACTTTTGACTTCTGCCAATGGTTTGGAAATGTGCATTTATTTTAAAACTCAGCTATGTGACACTCTAGAGTTCAACACTGCCACACCTACCTGTGTGAGGCTTAACAGCATTAGGGACTGACAGTCGGTGACATGTACGTCCAGCGCCTCCCTTGCAATACCCTCTTCCAGACTGCACGAAAGAGACAGCCCATATGACTTCATAGCTAGAACGTGAAGGTCCTTTTAGAGAGTGACATCAGTGGCGATGCAAATACATCCTTTGCAATAGAAGGCTGGCAACCAGACTCTCAAGATTAAGCAGAAATGTCAGCTTTCAGGAGCATCTTGAGTGAAAACTTTTATTCCATTTCACAGTTACATCTGGAAACACAAGGCTGGCTTCCATGTCACTGGCCATGTGTGGCAGCAGCTGCGACTGCTCCACGTTGTTCCTCGCTTTCCTGAAAGGGTAGACCAACAAGTGTGTTTTCAGCCATGCCATTCCAAATAAGGCTATGCTCTTTGGAGAAGTCCTTTTCCTCAACTGTCCTTACAGCTGGAGCAAAGTGGTTGCTGGTCTGTGCCTGAGGATTCCTGCAGGCCTTGGAGGCCAGTGGTGACGCTGAAACAGTTCACTCGTGTTCTCCTCAACTCTGTTTCACCCAGAACAGGGGTGGGAAATTTGAGGCCAAGTGGACAATGGGCTCACTCAGGCTGGATCTTCTTTTGGCTGTGGGGATGGGCTGAGACTGGATAACCCCCTGCCCCCACAGAGTCCTGCCTAACAGCTGCTCTCTCTCTTCATTCCCTGTACACCCTGGATGTGACTCAGAGGTGTTTATGTAATTAAATCTCCTTCAGCTATATCTAATCCCATGGAAGCCTCCAGGTAAGCCCTACCCCTGCCTGCAAAATCCCTCTGCCTGGTTCTGAATCTCATTACCTTTAATAGCACATCCTTGGGCTTCTCTCTGTGTGTCTGTCATTTTCTAGCCACTGTAAAGATGTTTCTTCAAAAACAGTATTTTAAAGTGAGGCCTAGTTGGGGGAGGGCATGTCTCTCTGAAGGGACTGATTGCACAGAGTCAGGTTCTTGGACTTGAAAATGGTGTTGCTATAGTCTGACTTCATTCTTGCTCTCGCTGAGAAAGATATAAATAAGATGAGGCCATGAATCAGTCATGACAGCTTTCTCATGGGAATAGGAATTGTCATAAAGGTGACAGTACTGAGCCACTTCAAAACATCACGTGTTCTAGGCTGCTCTCCAGCTTGAACATTTACTTGTTCTTTTAACCAACATTAAATGACTCGCTCCCAAGGGTTTGCCATGCTAGGTACCTAGACAAGACATGCTAAGACATAGTACTTGAGGAAAAACATCCAGGGAGAGAGATATATAAGTAAGTTAGATAGTAGATACAGTTCAATGGTTAAAGTTTAACAAGTACCAGAAGCACTAAGTGGGTGCCACCCATTACGTTGGGTATGTGAGATTGTGAAAGGAGGTCACAGAGGCCTGTATAGAGGGGTGGTGCTGATGCTTGGTCCTCAAGAGCGGTGAGAAAGAGAGGAGAACAAAGACAGTAAAGATGCTTCTGAGTTAGAGGACAATGGGAGACACAATGTCATTGGGAACCATGGCTGACCTGGAGCAGCTGAAGGGCCAGCTGAGGGAGTGGGATCAGACTGGAAGGCACCCAGCTGGAGAAGGTTCCCACAGGTGAAGAAGATCAGGAGTACAGTCCCTGGAGCCAGACCACAATGGTTTGAATGACTTACTTATTGGCAATATATGCTTGACAAGTTGAATCATTGTATGTGTGTATGTGTGCATATGCACATGTGTGCACTCATGTGTGTGTGTGTGTGTGTGTGTGTGTGTGTGTGTGTACTCTTGTATAATTTATGCTTCTGTTTCCTTTTTTGAACATGGAAAGAGTAATATCTATTTCAGATTTTGTTTTTCTTGAGGACTAATGAATTACTGCCTATATAACACAGATGTTTTTTGGATCACAACACATTCTACATGAGTGACAGCAACAAAACCAATGAAACAGAAAAAGCAACCATAAGAGAACCCCATCTCCGACTGAAGAGAGCTGAATGAAGGAAACCACCGAGCAGTGTGGAGAGCCACCATGCTGGAGGAGGACGCACTGCCTTCAGTTTGATGCTGAACAGGTCCTTGGAAGGACTCATATGGGTTGGAAATATCATGAAAACTGTAGTCCTGAGGTGCAAGGCAGAGTGAGAGTCAGAAGTGGAAGGCACACCTTTTCTTACCCAAGAGGTGGGTTAACTGTGTAGGATTGCTTTCAAATGGAGCAAGCAACCAGGGAACAGACTGTGCCAAACAGCAACTCCAACCTGACATACGAAGTCAAAAGAAGACATGACTTCTCCAGGGAGTCAAACATCTTTGGAGTGTGCAGAGGGCTCACTGTGTTTGTGCCTGGTGACTGCTGATCAATACCTAGTGAAAACCAATTGGTTGGCATAACATGGGTGCCACTGAACAGAGCACACTTCCAGACAGTGAGTGTCTTTGTGCACAGATTTGTGTATTATCCACATGTATACAGATTCATTGTATATTAATTCACATCTTCCTGTTTCCTTTCTAGCACGGGGCTGCTTTTAGCTTGTGTATTTTTATGAGAACACTTTTTCACTCTCTGAAAAGAAATGGTGATTCCGAAAGGGAGAGAAGACAAAAGAATGGTTGTGATACATGAAGTGGAAAGTGGGACAATATCTATGTTGTGACTCTAAGTCTGAGCCTTATGGTCAGTACTGGCTGCTAAGTACAATTCTTACTGACCACGAAACATAGGAAAAAGGGGAAAGCAAGCTTCTCATTTTCCCCTGAATGAAGAGGTTTCAGTTCTCCCAATCCATCTGCGCCAGGGGCAGGACTCTTCCCTTGGGCTAGAGTCCTTAATGAAGGTTGCTTCTTTGTTAACCAGACACTTTCCCAGAACATGATTTGATCTTTTGTTGATCCTTTCAAAGCATCAGGTTATTGTGAGTAGCTTCCAGAGTGACAGGAGAGAGCCTCCTTGTTCCCCAATGGAATGGGTGGCCATATGTGCAAACCAGGCCTGACACACTGTACGTAGGGGCAAGGTGTGTGTGAATGCAGTAGAACCGGGCATGGCTAGGAAGTTCAATGTCCTACTGCTCTGCTGGCAGTTCTTGCTGCAGTCCCGAGCTCCACCACGAGTCCCGCTGGGCTGCAGAGCAGGTGGATCTCCCAGAGGGCCCATCAGCCTGCTCTGTGCAGGAGTTATAGGAACTGTAGAGCCCAAGCACAACACTCAAGACCAGCATCGCTGCAGCCATCATCCAGATCACTTGCCAGTGTTGACACAATTTAGGATACATGACTTGTAGGAAGTGGACCAGTTCTTCAAGTTTGCTGTCAGTAAAATACAGATAGAGAGATTAGTATACCAGGCACATGTCTTAATGCCCAGACCTATAGTTCCCTGCCTGGGGATTCCTTCTACGCTGTCTCAAGCAGTGGTTCTTAAGTTCAACAATACAGAGCACCACCTGCACCACATGGCAGATTGTATTCAAAATATCCCAGGCCTTCTGAATGAGAATCCCACAGCTAACGTCTAAGAAGCCCTGGGTAATTTTGCTTCCACTGGTCCATACTGTAGGAGGCTCATGCAGATGTTTGTCAATCTCTTTATCTCCATCCTTTTCTTCTCCCACTCTCTCCAAACCCTGTTCTCTCCATTCCTTCCTCTTTGTCTGCCTCTCCCTTGCACCTCTCTCCTCAACTGCCACATTCTTCTAGGTTATTTTCCAACTTTCCCCCAGCCCATCCTCTCTCTTTTCAGCTTAGTAAAAAGACATTGATCAGAGTCCCATCCTAGAGCTTTCTGGAGATGTCCTGCTCACTTTAAGCAAGCTAAAGTGTCTAAGTCCAGTTCTATGATTTGTAAAGCAAGATTATTGAGGGTGACCAGACCAAAGTGGTGGGGAGGGTGACTGAGGGCTTCCTGTAGATACCAAGTCACACCACAGACACTCAAGTGCTCATACCAGCTGCCTGGCAAGCTTGAAGCTTGAACAGAGAGTTGGTAGGAAGCAGAAGGCTTGCTATGGGTCAAAATATTCAGCAAACGTTCTCCTAAGAAAGGGGCCAGGTCCTTGGAATGCTTGCCTTGGATGCCAGGGCCACAGAGAACAGCAGTTGGTCACTTGTCCATGTGGGGACCCCATCAAGCCATTCTAGCTGTAGAAGTCATTACATGAGTGGGAAGTAGACCAATCTCAGCTGTACAAGCCATTACATGATAGCTTAGTATGTTTGCTTCTGAGAAAAACCACTGACCACTTATGCAACTATTGGAAAGGGAGAGATTAGAATTACACGCTTCCTTCCTTCAAGCCCTATTTATCTTTGGATCCTAGTGGGATACAGCTGGAACCCAAAATGGAGTCATTTTTTGAGCTTTATTTTTGTAGTCTGAAACAGGCTGCTGGTGTGGCGAGAGGCCCACTCTAAATCCATGCTTAAAGATTTATCTTTTCAAATTAGATGTCGGGAGGGGGAGTATGCACACTGGAGTGCAGGTGCCTGTGGGGCCAGAGGCATCAGATCCCTGGAACTGGATTGTCAGGAGGTTATAAATTCAGACCCTCTGAAAGAGCAGGATGTGCTCTGAACTGCCAAGCCATCTTTCCAGCCCCTAAACCCATCCAAGTCTACAAAAGAGGAGATCAAGATCTGGGTGCATGATCCTTAACTGGTCACCCAGTTTTTAACCCATAAGAGAAACTGGAAATAAAATTAGGCCGGAAATAGAATTCCTTTGGGTCAGTTTTTGACGGCTAAAGCTTCTGTTTCCTAAGCATTAGTGGAAACGCAAAGGCACCTGCTTAAGTTCCGTTTCGACGCCATAGAACAAGTCTGAATCAGTGGTGAGAAAAACAAACAAACATACAAACCAGTTTTATGTTATATATTGTGAACCTTATTTGTATCCCTAATAATGCCACAGACTGCATTAAGAGAACATTGGGTTACTTCACTCAACGTTCCTCCAGCGATCAACATTTATAACAGATTACTTTATTACATGTGATAGAGAAGAAACTTAAACACAGAGACTTATAGTTTGACGTTGAAGCCTTTAAATAAGGGGCTAGTTGCTAGGCTTAGTTCAGAGGCTTTTATTTATTTCTATATTTTTTAAAATTTATTTAATTTGTGTGTATATGAATGTTTTGCCTGCACATATATATGTGTGCTATATGCATGCCTGGTTCTCATGAAGGCCAGAAGAAGGCATCAGATACCCTGAACGTGGAGTCAGGACAGTTGTGAGCCATGATGTGTATGCTGGAAACTAAATTTGAGTCCTCTGCAAGAGCACAAGTACTGTAAACCACTAGGCCATCTCTCCAGTCCCGGTGTTTCTTAAAATGTATAAAATAAGACATAAAATTTCCTGTGTATGTAAGAGTGTGTGTGTGTGTGTGTGTGTGTGTGTGTGTACGTGTGTGTGCATGTGCGTGTACATGCACTTACGGATGCACATGAAGGTCAGAAGAGGACACAGGATGTTTCCCTCTATCCTCTCCTATCCCTTTGCAGAAGGGTCTCTCCTTGAACCTAGAGTCCATGTTTACTTAGATAACTAGAAGTCAGCAAGTGATCCTTTTGTCTTTGCCACTGTTGGAGCTGGAGTTACAAGCCGTGCACAGGATGCCTGGCTTGCTATGGTCCAAACTCCTGATTGCTGGGGTCCAAACTCCAGTCCTTATGATTGTGTAACAAGTGTTTTTAATAACTGAGACATTTTCCAGCCCATATGGAACTTTTGGTAACTTCTGCTTGCTAGTGAAATGCAAACATCTCACAGAGGTCTCACACTCAAGTGAAGGCTCTTGCAGGTAACTCTGGTTCTAACAGATTCCACAATGGACTGAGCACTGTCTGGCATTAAGCATGACAGCTCTTGGGACCAGTCTGGCTTGGATTATGGGTGAGAGAGGGACTTTATGACAATGGGTATGCAGTTTATATGATAAATATGAAAAAAGGGCTGAGTCTGAAAAAGTGAAGCTGTATTCCTGTGCTGAGGGCTAAGTCTCTTTGGAGGGCACGACTCTGGTCTTGTATCAGTCATCTGAGGAAGTTATCTCCACCAAACTTAAAAAACTCTAATCAGGCACTGAAGGATGGAAGTCTGATGAGGCCTCCCAGGCAAAGCCTTGCTCCCCCTGGCTTTCATGAGACAGGAGGAGGATGCTATTTGCCAGCGATCGACTTAGCTAGATAAGGCCTGTGCTTTGTAAGCCAGACTGTTTATAGCCATGTGCCTGCTCTGTTTCTCTTTTGTTCTGTGTGTGGAAATGCTGGAAATTATAGCCTGTCTTAGATGAGTTCAAGGTGCCAACAGAAGGGCTGTGTCCAGGCTTGGGCTTGACAAAGGCAGCCTGGTAGTCAGAAAAATAAATGCAGATGACCCCCAAGAGGGAAGAGGACCTGGATGCAGTTGCCGAGAGTCAGGGTTGTGCTTCCATGGTTCAACTTGAGGGTCTTTCACCAGAGAAAGTGGTGTAACTGGCACAGGAATGTTCACCATGAGGAAGCATTTTCCCTGGCACTCTGAAAAAGCTCTTCCCTTGACAATGGGGTTGACCCAGGCAGGCTGAGCCCCCTCCTGCTGGTTGCGTCTTCTACCACTGGGCTTTGTCAATGGCATCTACAGGCTTTGAAATACTGTTACTGTCTTTCCAGTCTTTACTCACTACCTTACTCATTACGTGTAAGAAGGTTCTGGGGCTTGCCAGCAGCAGGTTCAGATCACAGACACTGTGTCTGAGGTCAGTGGCAGATGATCATACAGCTAACGGTTTTATCCAGAGAAGTTCTGGGCCAAGCCAAGGGAGTCTAAAAGAAGATTTCAGTGAAGTGTTCCAAGACTGCTATAACTGTATTTGAGAAAAACAAAACAAAGCAAAACCAAGGTCTTCATGTACTAATAGAGACAGTTGGGCAGAATCTATGAAATTAGGGCTTTTTAAAAAAATATATGGTGTTGATATAGTCCTTAGAGCAGTGTATGCCCCTTCTCAGGGATAGTTTATTCTGTCCTTAAACACATCCCTGTGTGGGATAGTCCTGGCCTAGTAGGGCTATGACTTCATTGCATGGAAAGCCTTGCAACTAGACAAGGCTATTTCTGTTGTTCTTGGTCTGGGGATGTACCTCGGTGGAAGAGCACTTGCCTACTCTGTGTGAGATCCTGGTTCAGTCACTGGTGCCAGTTTTGTCTTCCTTTGTTTTTAATATACTGCTCTGCACAGTACAGTGAGACCTACACCTATGGAGGAACAAGAACACGGAATTTCGCTCTGTGTGTTCCATCGCTGTTTCCACTTGTTAGAAGGAGATATCTTGAAACAGAAAATATTTCGTTTCCAACCTAAAGTGAAGACACCATTCAAGTGACCGAGTGTTTGGTCAACATAGCGGGTCATGGTAGAGACTGAACTTTGCTGTTGACCTAAATTTGTTCCCTGCCTCGCTGTTCCCTCTGCTTCCCTCAACCGTTCTTGTTTTTCTCTAAACCCTCTCTAGGAATTCAGGCCAGCTCCTTTGATCTAGCCTTTTCTATGGTGGAGGCTGTGGAATGGGCTGACCAGAGCTTGGCTTGGGGTCCACTAAGAGTTTCTCTCCCTTTCTCAGCTCCTAAGAACTATTAATGGCTCCCTGCCTTGTCCATGACTTCCTCTGATGCCCTCAGCTCTTGCAACTATGCCACTGATAACCTGATTTTCTCGACTTTCTGTACTTATTACCTTCTTGAGTTCTGCTAGTCAAGAATTTGAGTTTCGTCTGCCAATAATTTGGTCCCCAGACCTACTGCCATTGAGGTCTGGAGTTTCTATCCATTTTGTGCAATTAAATGACTTGCAACCCATTTGGAATCCAAGTATAGGCTTCCAACCTGCTTCTCTGGTCCTTTTCATCCTCCTGTGTTTCTTCTACCTCTTCTGGTTCCTCGGGACTCTCTGACTTCTGTTCTTCTTCCTCTTCCTCCTTCAGCTCTTGAAGTTCTTCGGTCTTCTTTACCCCTTCCTGGTATCTAAAGGGCAAAGAGAAACAACTGAGTCTGGGAGAACCAGACACAGGACATTCTTGCCTGAGGCCCTGGGGGAAGGGACTCAAGAACCCCCAGTCATTGCGCACTTCCTGTGGCTCCATACAACAGGAAAAAGCTGGGAACCACACCACGACTCATGTCAGTACCATTTCCCCTTACTCCTCAGCCATCCTTCCTGTTTATGTGACAGTGTGACAAACTGACTAGGAAAAAATGTGGGACAGGGTCTACTGCTGGTTGTTATCCTACAAAACATTCCCCAGAGATAAGATTGCATTTTCCCTGTAGAACCTAGGAGCTTCAACTTTAGGGGCCCCCTCATTTCAGGATACTGGGGTATTTCTCAGATGTGCCAGAGTTTGACATAGGGAGGTACCTTGCTCTCCTGTTTTGGGGGGAAACTTTTCTTAAAAGCCCCTAGTGATTCTTGGGATTACATATTTCCATGAATACAGTATGCTCACTTGTCAGACAGCCAAGTGTCTAACTTCATTTGTTTGATTGGAATGACTCCACCCATGACTGAGTGACTACACACAGATACCATGGGGTTCTGTGCCTATGGTAAGCTGAACCTCCCTCAGGAGTCCATGGGGTACCATGCTAAGTTAAAGGTGAGTTTCTATCTTGAGTCCTGGGCCTTTGACTCTGCCCAATGCTCTCTCCCAGTGCCTGATAGCTGGCCCTGGTTGCTAATGCAGCTTATTTACAGATAGGCAGGGGTGGAAGTGGTGGGACAAGGACAGAAAGGAGGAGCCTCAATTTATACAGAAGACCAGAGAAATTCTAGGAAGCTCAGTTGAAGGTGCCCCTGGGCACTGTTGGCAATAACTACACAAGTATCAGGAAGCCTCAGGCAGCACCAAGAAGAACCTAGCCCAGGCCCTTAATGTTTAGACATTTCTAGGCAGCAGCATCGTTCCTGAAAGACAGGAGTCTAGTCAAGTCTAGCCATTGTCTGAGCACACCCTGTGGCCTGCTTCCCTGAAGGAGAGGCTTTGGGCCCACTGATAGCTTCCTGAAAACTCCACCGAAGGAAGCCAGGGTGTGGGAAGCTCTCTTCTGAGACCTGCCAGGTGCCCTAGGGGTGGCGAGGTCTGACTCACCCTTTGTTGTAGGCTTCTTCCTCTGTCCTGGCCTTGGCCTCCTGGCTCGTCTCCTCCAGGCAGCTTGGGAGTGGCACAGGGGCACACACTTCACAGTTAGCCTCTGCATTTGTCTTTCCACTGTGAGAGGAGGGAAGTGCAGGGCGTCATTGCAGGAAGAGACTGCACATCTGCAGACAGAACCATATCTTTGGCCTAGTTCCTGATTCAAAGAGACAACTCAGGCTCTTTCACTGGCTTTTGGGTTTTAAAACATCTACCTTGAGATGAGATTTCATAAAGACACAGTCCATGAATCTTCCCCAGACCACAGAGGTAGACCCCACATCAGTTCCTTTAGCCTTGTATCCCTAAATCCAACTTTATTCTTATTTGAGGAGGTGCTATGAGTGGACAGGCAACTGTCACAGGTGGCAGAGCACTGCCACAAGGAGACAGACAGAAATATCATAAACTGCCCTGTGTCTCATGACTTACATTTATTCTTTCAACTGTGCCTTAAGTATGATAATGTTACTGGTACAAGGCGATATGGACTTACAGGAGGAAAAGAGAAGCCTCTCTTTTTTTTCTAATGTAGAATTTTGCAAAAGGAAAAGATAATGATATTAATTATGAATTATAATATTTATGAAAGAAACTGTTCGGTGACAAAAAATGACAAGGATAGGATGGTCACAAAGAGTGGATGGTCACAAAAGACCTCTCTGAGGCGCTGAAATTGAAGCCCCAGCCTCAGAGATAAAATATCTGTGCAGAGATCATCTGAGGCAAGAGATAGAGAATAAATAGACTTTGAGATGCAAGGGATGCTGGGAGATCCGAGTTGCTGAGAACAATCAATATGGCAGGAGCTAAGTTTGGAACAGAATAAATTGTCGTGCATACGAAGTGTCCGAGAACAGATGTTGGTGAACAGTTGGAGATGCCCAAATGAGGCAGAGACGACTTCCTCCCTAGAGATAGTCGACTGATGTTGTAGGAACATAAAGAACAGATGGTGGCTTAAGGAGAGGGCATGAGGAGAGAAGAGCCTGATAAAACAACAGAAGTAGCTTCGAGAGAGGTGGGTGCAAGCCAGAAGAGGGTGGAGCCTTGGGGTCAGGGAGTAAGGGCTCACTGTGTTTCACTGTGTCTTCTGAAACTCCGTGTCCCTGGGGTGTGTGATATGCAGGGCTCACAAGGAGCCTTGAGCTAATGGATGAACGGGCTTAAGGAAAGGGAAGTAAGAAATGCGAAGCCACAGCTTGAGTATCAGGGGAGCAGGGTGTGACTGGCTGGGCTGCTCGCCTGAATAAGTGGCTCTAGAGTGCAAGCAAATTCAAGCACAGGAAGAAAGGGCCCAGCAGAGGGAATGAGAGAAGGTGGCCAAAGAGACACTGCTTTTAACTAAAGCAATTGAGACCTTAGAAAAGTAAGAGAAACCTCTCCTTAATTGGGACAAAGAGTAGAAGCGGAGGACAGTGGGGCGGCAGAGACCTGACAAAACATGATCTGCCTCCTACCTGGTGGCAAAGCTAAAATGTTGTTTGTAAGGGCAATGCCATGGTCTTCTTCAGAGCGTGAGCGGACAGGGATCTGAAAGGGCCGAGAAACAGCAGGAAGTACAAGCACTGTGTAAATAGTAGGAAAACAAGCACACTAGCCAATCCCCTCATGGTTGGGCATGTTTGGAACCTGTCTAATGAATGAATGGAACCAAAAGTTCAAAGGAAGCAACCTAAGAGGCACTTCTTCCTTATAGATGCACTCCACAGCCATCTTAGTGCCCCTAATCCACTAGGAGTGACAGTGTCATGGAGGAGCCCAGAAACAAAGCCAACTCTGTAAGCTGAGCCTTCCAGCAGGGAGCTAAAGGATCACCACTGCCTTTCCTTAGGCAAGGTCCAAGCCTCCAGCACGCTTCCTACTCTTGATCCCAACTTCTTATCTCTTAGCTTTCTTTCCTTCAGACCTTGAAAGTGTGTGTTTCATTAGGTTGGAAACCAAAACCCATCATGAACAAGGAAGATGATGCTCTAAAAATACCAGCTATTCCTAACGTTTCTCCTCCTGCAAACTCTCCACTCCTGTTCCCGAGACCTTTGCCTGATGTGCAGTTTCCTATCCGTCCACTGACTGGAGCAAGTGAAGAAAAACACAATTAGAGTCAGGGGCAGGGATGGTCGCTATCTCTGAAGTATATTTCTACGTTAGAAGTGAAATGCGGCCCTCACACTTTTAGCTTCTTGTCTCTATAGCTACCCATGTTACAATCCTTAAAGCCAGACAGGTACAAAGAGAACTTGCTGGAGATAGACCTAATTAAACCCCAGGCTCAGAGACCCTAACTAACCAGCCTGAGGTTGGGCAAGCTTATAACTCCCCCCACCCCTTGCCTGGCAGGAATGAGGACATCGTAATAGAAAAGATACCTGTAGCTTCCCTTGGCTATCAGACTATTGAAACAGTATTCCCTAAGAAAGTGAAATCTCCTCAGGAATCTTATGCCAGCAGAAGATTAGAAGCCTAGGCCAGCCAGAAAGGAAATTTGTCTCCCGGAAAAAGACATGCAACTTGCCAGGTCACCCAGTGGAGCTGAGACTGGTGGACCAATGACAGAGGAAGAACACCTTACCAGAACTGTTGAATCATGTGGACCTCTGGCCCTCTACTTAAACCCGACCCTTCTGTCAGGACTGTGAACATAGACTGGGTAGAGGGTCACTAGATCTCTGTTTTAATTCCCAATCTAATCATAATGAATAAATCCTTTTCTGATTTCTACTATTTATTTGGCCCTTTTAATTGGCTGATTGAGGGTAGGTGATTGAGCCTGACTTGTTAGGGCTGCCAGGGCACAGACTATGACCTTAACTCTAGTAACAGTGTGTGAGAAGGCTCAGATTTAGCCCTGCTGCAGGTTGGTGCTGACCCATGCTTCAACCAGGCACTGTCCTTGTGAGGAATTCTTTCCTGGCAGATAAGAAACAATTCCATACTTGCCAACACTCACATTACTGATGTTGGTTGGGCTGTTCTCTCTGACCCACTAACTTCCTGTCAAGATGAGCTTTCTTCCTTATCCCTCTGTCAGTCCTCTGGGTCTCTGCCTGCTGTGTAAGGCCCAAGGCATCTGCTGAATGAAGCTGTTCCCACTGCATTCCCATAGCCAGCAACACTCCTTCCTCCACAGACAGCTTCAAGTAAGAGAGGCTGGGAGAGCCTTGGTTTCACACCAAGCAGGAAGCTGGGATTGGAGGTGGGACAAATATAGTGATGAGCGAGTGTTGTTGTTATTTTCTGATTTTTAGACCAAGCTTGGAGTCCCCTAAGTATCTTCTCCAACTACCTGGAAGTTTCTCCTTGTGTATCTTTAGGACTTGGGTTAAATCTTCTTTACTCTGGGACCTTTGTTGATGTTCTACTGTCTCCCAGGCCAACTGGCTAAAGTGGATCTGTCACCATACTTCCAGAGCAAAGGGAGAATGTTCCACACCTGTACATTCCCTCCCTGGGACTTTGATCAAGGAATGGCCTATGTTTGAAAGGTGCCTGGTGCAGACTACAGTTCTTTTGTTCCTCCAACCCCTCAGTGATATGCCTGATCTTTTCATATGAAGTTAGTATGAAGTCAGGTCCTTTCTGTAAGTGAGGACTTCCATAGAACCTAAAACTTGGATTAGGCTAAGAGAATCCATATTAAGCTCCGTAAGAGAGCCAGGCACAACCTGTGCCCTCCCCAGAAATCACTGGGTGGACATTAGTGTTCATCCTCACCCTGGGATCCTGTGCCTTCTTTCTGGGGTGAGTCACTAAACTGTGGCTGTTTTTATCACTGTGCTCAGCTCTCCGTCACCTGAGGTCTGTTTGTTCAAAGTAAATTGTAAGCCAAGTCAGTTGTCAGTTTATTCGTGAACAATATTCAAGCCTTTCTAAAAGGCAGGTCTTGCTTCTTGGGCTCAGAAATGCTGCTAAATCCTCTCAGTTCAGTGACTTCCTCTAATAAACCTAAGCCAGAGAACCTGAATCATAGGCCTGTCCTTACCCCCTCACATCCAGTCCCAGATTCTTGAGTAATAAATATTCTGGGGTATAATTTTCTCCAGGATATAAACAATAAAGGGATAGGTTGTTTGCTGTACAGATTTACTGACCTTGTTGCTTCAAAAGCACAAAAGACACAAATTTTAAAGACCATAGCCAACATGGCGCTGTGACATGCTAGCATCGTGGCCTGTTCATAAAACTAATCTGCTAACACTTCCACATCCCAGCTTTGCTGTCCCTTGGGAGTGGTCCTGCACACACCCTCCCCTCCCCTGTTCTGTCCTACACTCCATGCCTATCTACTTACTGGTTCTCTCCCAAAGACTTCTCTTTTCTACCCTCTCCTCTGTAGTCACAATGAATGTCCTATGGTTTTCTATTAGGAGGCTAAGAGCATGAGCCATGGCATCTTTTAGCTGTGTAAGGTCAGGGAGTGTATCTCTGGGCATCATCTTCCTCATCGATAAGACAGAGGCTAAGAAATTTATAAAAGAAATTTAATAAAATAAAAATATTATCGTTAATAATGTATCCACTTCATGAGGTCCTTAGCAGAGTTAACAAGAAATGGACAGCAATTAGGATAAAAGGTGCCTGGCATACAGAGAATGAGTTATAGCTAGAAACACTGAATTGTTATCACCATCGCCATCATCTTTCTCTGCATTCACTGCTACCTGGAAATGCTGTTTATCTCCTATTCACCTAGTTGATGATAAAACCTTCAGGCTTAACTTTAAAAGCAGATTCCTAGGGGGAAGTATTTTCTGAGCCCTGACCCTTCTTACACCCACACAGGGTTAGGGGCACATTTTCTCATGTGTTGGTCCCTTAGCAACCCCACACACTTCCTTATGACAACAATCATCACATCATGGAATAATAGGCTGCTTCCCGTCCGACTTTCCCACTAGACTGGTACTCCTTGAGAACATTCCATGAGGCTGACCTGAGAGCACATGTCAAAAGAATGAAAGAATAAAAGACCACAGACATACAGCTCCTCCTATATGCATCTTTCAGGGTAACTGAAAACCTCTCTCTAGCCATATGTCTAAGTGTATACATTTCTAGACATTTGATGAGTTGAAGAGTGGTTTGTTATGAGATGACCTGCAAGAGCAAGACTCAATGCTCTAAGTCATATGAAACACTATTGTCAGCTGCTCTGTACTGTGAACTGGCCACAGGCTACTCGATTATCCTATCGCATGCCTAGTCAGTTCTCTCCCTTATGTGGAATACTTAGGAAATGGGGAATTATTTAACACGAAGCTCAATGCAACTATGAATGTCTGATAAATTATAACACATTATTTCTCTTCAAAATGACTAGGCAAACTGGAATAGGTGGCATCTGCATATAAGAAAAGAAGACACGAATTTATATTCACTGGCAAATTGTTTCATGATTGGCCTCTTGGGGGTCTACGATGCATCCAATTCTATGCATTTGGAGAAAAAAGCAAATTAGCACCTCTTATAAGTCCACAGGAAGGAGCTGCTATTATTTGGAGTCTCCAGAGTCTCTCTTCCATTAGACCTCCCTGCCCTTTTTGCAGCCACCTTTATTTGGATATATTTCCAGTAGCGAAGTGTACAGTGTATACATGGCCAATGGCAATTTCGAGTTAGCCTGAAAGGGAGCTAAAAACTCCCTCCTGGAAACCTCTGGCTTGAGTCTGAGTCTTACTTGGGCCTTTTAGCTCCTGATTCCAAGCCTGTGAACAGCAGCACCATCCCTAATCCTCACTCGGTTACTCTGCAGTTGGGGGCTGTCCTGCAGAGTCTCCTGTCGAGGACACTTTGAGTGCTTACTAATCCCCAATGTCTTGGACATGAGCGCTCAGCTGGCCTGAACATTAGTTTTGAATGAGAGTCTATCAAGGAGGGCAGGGACCTAGATGTTCTGCTTTGGCAGGGTCTGTAGGCACAGATCTTGGAAGAGGCCCTTGATGGAAGTGCTCTAACGTGGACTTGTGAGCCCGAAGTGAAGGCTGACAGAATTTCAGAGAGTGTAAGTGATCGTTTCTCCGTAGGTTCAGAGGCCATGACTTAAGCATTGTGGCTTTATCTGGTAAGATTTGTAACCTTAGATACGTTTGTTTAGTGACTCATTTGTCATGTCTTGATAGTTTTCCTTGAGTTATCAAGAAGCGAGAGGAAAGAAGAGGATACAGTCCACGATCTGAAGAAAGGACTGTATGCTGGTAGGTGGCAAAGGGTGTAAATACTGGACAAATGTTGACAGTAACCAGAGGGTTCCTTAGTGGGAACTTGGCAGTCACACATTCTGAGAGTGAGGAACACAGGCTGTCTTGAGACAGAGAGTTTGGGAGCTTCTCTGAACTGACAGAGACGAGCATTCACATTCCCAGCCAGACAACACAAAGTCTTCTACAAGAGAAAGTGGAAGTCGTGTGGAGGTAAAGAAGAAATAAGGTCTACACTCCACCAACTGAGGAAAGACACAAAGAGAGCCCTGAGAGGTGGAAGCTGTGACCCAGATGATTCCCAAGGAGCAAATGAAAAAGTTCACAACAAGCTGTAAGCTCCTCCCATCACAGAGGAATTGCCATAATGCTCTGGCTTGGCAGCGAATGACCTGCAAATTGCTTGGAGGCCTGGGGAAACCAGGCCTGGGAAGCTAATGTGTCTTCCTTCCCACTACTAGATAGAAAGAAGACTTTTTAAAAAAATATATTTTCTTTCTTTTCATTTATTTTATTTATATTAGTACACTGTAGCTGTCAGACACTAGAAGAGGGCATCCGATCCCATTACAAATGGTTGTGAGCCACCATGTGGTTGCTGGGAATTGAACTCAGGATCTCTGGAAGAGCAGTCAGTGCTCTTAACTACTGAGTTGTCTCTCCAGCTCGAAAGAAGACTTTTTTAAAAAGAAATTTACATTTCCCAAATTTATTGTGTTTTGGGGATCCCTACCCCCTCTACAATAGTTTAAACCCATATAATGATTCTATTCCCAAATGGAAGAAATGTATTCATCTTCCTCTGGTCTTGTCTAGGATTCCAGGACCTGGCAACCATTTGCTCCAAGCCTGATGACAGCATCACCACGAAGTGACCAGGGTCAAGGGAACCAGAGAGATAGAACCTTGCTACACTGGAGCAGCATACCCTGAACTTGCTATCTAAGCCCTGTTGAATTGGTGTGTGTGTGTGTGTGTGTGTGTGTGTGTGTGTGTGTGTGTGTGTATCCCCAAGGAACCCCAGCTAATGAGGAGGCTTCCTTCCAGGGGCTCTTAGGCAGGGTGTAGTTGGCCTCAGTTACAGTATCTTCCTGGTCCAAGACTTTTACACATGAGATCTGAAACCTTGGTGGGTCTCAGAGAACTATTCATTTCCCCCTAGAACTTTAGTTTCTTTCTATTTCATTTTTGGTTTGAAAATGAGAGGAAAGAAAGCGAGTCAGAAGTTTTCCTTAAGGATTCCCCAATATTAAGTGGAAAACAAAGAAACTTACTTTTCCAAAAGTGCAGGCAGCGCTGGGGAGACGGAGATGCTGCTTTTCCCGTTGGGCGATTCAGACTGGATGGAAACAGGACTGAGGATGAGCGAGGCAGCCAGGCCTCTGGCAGTGACACTGGGGAGGGTTGCAACTCCCCCTTCTCTTTCCTTACCCTCCAACCCCCAATGCTTTCCAATCTGCACTCTGAGGCTCCATCCCAGCAGGGAGCCATCAGTGTTCCTCTGTCCCATTTCCTGAGGACCAGACAGCTTCCTACCCAGTGTGGGCTTAGAATTCCTTGGGATGGATTCACACAAGCACCACTGCTCCCACAGGTACTGTTACAAGCACAAACCTCAGGAGGTGCCTAACGTCACAATGTGCCCAAGCTGGCAAACATTTCTGTGAAGTTACCCCATGCTGGTCTGCTGCAGTGGGTACGGTCAAAGCATAGGCTTTCAACTCTGTGCCCATGCTAAAATCACCACAGTGGGATAACAGTACTGGTTCATTCCAGAATTCTGGGGTGGGACCTATGATCAGGGTGATTTCAATGCAGCCTTTGTGATTTTAAAGTGTAGTTTTTGTCAACCACTCATGTAAAGGTATACATTCAGAAACCATGTATCTATGAAAAAATCCTGTTGCTAACTAGCCTTTTCTAGACTCTTCAAAGAATTTTTTTTAGTTTAAAAAAATTTTGTGTGTGAATGTATGTCTATGCACCATAAACTTACATTGCACTTGGAGGCCATATCAGGGTGCTGGATCCCCTGGGGCTGGAAATACAGACATTTGTGAGCTGCCATGTGGGTGCTGGGGATTGAACCTGGGTCCTTTGGAAGAGTAGATGCTCATAACTGCTGAGCCATTTCCCCAGGACCTTCAGGTTTCTTTGTATTGGTGATTTGGAAGTATAAGTTTATTACTTAGAAGGCAAAAAAAAAAGAAAATTAACAGTGATTGCTAGCTATGGGTACATGGAGCTTTCAAGCTTGACTTGACCAGTCTCTTTCACACTGAACGTCCCTCTGTACAGCTGTGCTAGAATGCACAATGATTAGAGAAATCACTGGATGAAGGTATTTAAAGGTTTTAGAGAGAAGTCACTAGATTCACAAAGACTTTAGATGTAGAAAAGATTTTCTTATATATTGAAATTGTCTTCATCTAGAATAAAATGGTCATTTTTCTCTGCCTTTCTTTTTATACTCTGTAGAAATATTTAAAAATAAAGAAGAAAATGTAAATAATTTGTTTCATTTTTGTTCAGAAATGACCATTATTATGATGCTGAATTTTTAATTACTAACTTGCCACAGCCTGGAGTCATCTGGGAAGACAGCCTCAATTGAGGAATGGTCTAGACCAGCTTGGTCTGTGGTCATGCCTGGGGTGGGGGTGCTAGTTAGCATAAGAAGGGCCAGCTCTGGTCTGTGGATGCGATGGCTGAGTCTTGTCTTGATATACCCTAAATGATGGATGATAGCCTGAAATTGTAAACCAAATAAACCCTTTCCCCCCTAACTTTATTTTTGTGAAGATATTTTATTACAACAAAAATGAACCCAGAACAATTATTAAATTTCAAATGATTTTTCATGATTTTCAAATTTTGGAAGTACATTTTAAGAAATACAAAACTGAATTATATTACATATGCTCCAATTTATTTTATATAGTTTATTTTATATAGAAGCTGCTACTTCTTCTCACTACATCATGGGTGATAAGTCTACAGAAACTCTTTATGATGGTATTTAGAGTTCGCTGCCAATCTCCTGTTGATAAGAAGCACTACTTTCAGGGTTCCATTGTTGGAAACAATGGTGTAGTGACTTAGGACAGGATGAGACCCAGTTCATGAACTCCAGCTCTGCAGTCCGAGTTTTGCTTCAGCTATCTCTGACACAACCCACTGTATGTCTCAAAGGTGCTTTTAAAAAAGCATACCCTCCTTAAAGAAGGAGGTTTGGTTTCACTTACAGAGATAACTGCTTATACTTCCTGAGCCATTGGTCTTTGCTTGAGAGCACAGAGATCTCTTCTCAGAACAGCGGGGTGGGCTGCACTGGGTTGCTTTGTGTACCTCTTTCAATATTGTATGCTGGAAATGTCCTTTCCCTGCGGACCCTGTACCCATCTACGACCCCTCCATAGTAGGCATGTGAGGGAAAGGTAGAAACGGGCGGGCAACACCATACTCACCAGAGCTGGTAGGGAGGGCATGGGTGATGAGCTGGGGGCTTGGCCAGGCAGGCTCAGGGCATTAAACTTGGGAACCACAGCAACGCTGACCCTCCGGCGGGGCATGTTCTGTGGGAAGAGAAGCAATTCAGGCCTCCTGTCTTGAGAAGAACAGCAGTCATGGTTCTGAGGGTACTAGGAAAGCTTGCTAACTTCTAACATTCAGTAGATAATTTGGTTTGGGGTGGTGATGATGTTAGGAATCAGTGTGGGAAGAGTGAACCAAAGCTCACCCACATTTTCTGTTGATCATGAGTGATCTCCCAACACATCCCCATTTTACATTTTGAGACTCCATTCTCTGAGTACCATCCTAGATAGTGTGTAAAAACTGTCTATGGCAAAACCGAAATGCATGCATCATTTCACATCCAGTTAATGATGAGTTGGGAAGACTACACCTGAGTAAGAAAGATGGTGTGTCAGAGGCCATGTGAGCAAATGTGAAATCTGAATACCCTACTTGTACCCACAGGTCCAAGAGTGAATGACCATTGGATAACCATGAAAACTTCTGACATGTTTCTTCTGGGAGCCCTGGAGCTCCTCAGCCATGCATACCTTTCCCATCGTGAGGGACATAGATCGCGCTGTGCGAGGAACCCCGTCTTCTATAGTAGGAAACAGAAAAAAATTGGTGTGAGTTTCAGGTGAGGGACCAACAAGACATAGACAGACAGAAATTAAACCAAGCTATGCATGGGTCATAAATGGCCTTGGCAGGAATGGCTCAGAGATCTGGGCACTGGGGACCCTTTATTGTCTGATATTCACAGTCTAAAAGCATCTGCAGCAAAGGGGCTGTCTTGACTAAACATTTATTCTGACTCCACCAGACACTATAAGAAGCCCCTTTCTTGGGTTTCTGGGCTTCATTTGAAGTGTCTTTGGGATTACCCAGGATGGTTTGTGAACCGGACTCTGCAAGCTTGAAGCATTCTGACTCATTCCATGATCACTCAAAGGAGGAATGATTGGTGATGCTATAAACAAGGAGGATGTGATGTTAAGAATGAAAATTCACGAATAGAAGTCATTTCAATGTGTTACCTACACTGTGGCTTAGGATAAAGGAAGCTACCACTTTAAGAACTTTTTCTCCTTACCATGTATATCAAATGATATCATTCATATTTGGTGTTCAACACTATACCTGCGTAAGAGTACCACCAGAAAACAACTGGATACATGAAAAGTATTCTCATTTTTCAAAAATGTAAATCTTGCCACTTGGAATATATTTTCAAATATGAGTTGTTCAAAATTATCAGAAAAGTATCACCAAGGCCAGTTGGTTTCTCACTACTTTTAAGACCTTCACTTATCCTTTTCCTTTTCTTCTTTCTTTTCTCTTCTCTTCTTTGTGTCTGTGATGTATGCACCCAGACATGTGTGTGTATATGTGTGTGTTCATGCTCAAACAGGTCAGAGGTCAACACTGGGCACTTTTTTCCTATCTCTGTCTACCTTGTTTTTTTTTGAGACAAGGCTTCTTACTGAAGCTGGATCTTGCTCCTTCAGCTTAGACTGGCTGGACAGAAAGGTCCTGGGATTTGCCTGCCTCCAGGTCCTCAGAGCTGGAGTTATGGGTGTGCACCACAATGCTTGAGTTTTGTGTGGGTGCTGGGGATCCGAACTCTGGTCTCCATGTTTGCACAGCCAGGGTTTGTACCCACCAGGTCGTCTCTTCATTCCATATTTTTTAATGTTTGCATTTCATGTGAATTGTATTTTTCCCTGATAGACTTTACTATACTGCTGAATCCAGTGATTGTGTCTGTCTTCAGCTGTGAAAAATGCTAGGTTATTTCTTTGAAGATTTTCTGTGCCTAATTTCCCCCTTATGGATCATGTGGCAAATGGATTGTAGGCTCTCCCCCATAGTCTGTGTGTCAAAAACCTGCTTTCACGTTTTAATCACTGTATCCATTCGACTGCATTTTGGGTAACTCTTTCAAATCTTCCAGTCAATATGAACAGGTTAATATTCTAGAAGGGTGGTGTTCATCAGATCAGAAGGAAGAAAATCAGGGTCATGTACACACTAGTTCTTATGGAGTTCAGGCCAGATGTGACTCGGCTCATCCACAAAGCCCTCCACAAGGCCTGATCTATCTTCTAGGGAAGGTTTTCTCAGCCTGTGGGTCAAGACCTCTTTTGGAGTTAAATGACCTTTTCAAGGGGTTGCATAACAGATATCTTACATATCAGATACTTACATTATCATTCATAACAGTAGAAAATTATAGTTGTAAAACAGCAATGAAAATAATTTTATGATTAGGGGTCACCGCAACATGAGGAACCCTGTTAAAGGATGCAGCATTAGTAAGGTTGAGAACCACTCTGGCTCTGGGGGATGGAAAATAAGTCAGGGGAGAGGAATTCAGAATACTGAGAAGCCTCCTCTACCATGGCTATCACACCTATGAAGTCTCCCTCACCCCTGACTTCTTGTTTTGAGGAGTTCTAGTTCTGTCATAACTATTATTTGATCCTGTGTTTCCCATCTGCCTTTCCATGTCTCTGCTGATTTTAAAATTCTGATTACTTGACTATCTGATGCTCACAGATGTAACGTTGTATTTGGTGGGTCTAATGATCTGTGTTCATGGTGGACGGTTCCATTGCGCATCTTTGCTGTAAACTTGTCTTTGCCCAGGCCTACGGAGGATTCTGTGTGTACTGGTGCAGGGTGCGCCTCTCCGCAGTGGCTGACTTCTGTGTGTACTGGTGCAGGGTGCGCCTCTCCGCAGTGGCTGACTTCTGTGTGTACTGGTGCAGGGTGCGCCTCTTCGCAGTGGCTGACTTCTGTGTGTACTGGTGCAGGGTGCGCCTCTCTGCAGTGGCTGACTTGCTTCTAGATACCTCCTCCTGCTGTTCTTTCCAATTCTCCCCAGATTACACCACTGCGGCTGTCATTCATGTACTTTCTCTAAGAGGAAGGAGAGAGTATTTTGTTTCCTCCCAGGCTACAGGGTGAAGCAGGCAAGCTTCCGTATTTGCTTCTCTGCTGGCTGGTGAGGGAGGCTTTTCATTCCTTGCAGAGATTCTATCCTGAGGCACAGTCCCTAGAACAGCTTGGCACATGGAGCTCATTGTCCACTCTGGCACCAGGACTCAAAGGTTGCTTTCAGATAGTACTGAAGGCAAACAGTCCCAGATAAGCAGGGTGGCTCTGACTCCAGCAAGCCACAGGGGCGGTGCGGTTTCAGTTCTCTTCTTGGTTCTGGCTGTTTCCATTCCCTTCTTGTGGGCTCAGCTGTTCTTTTAGATGCCTTGTTTTATTTTGTCCAGCAGGAAGTTTAAGCATTTTGGTTAAAGGATTTTTAAGTTTTCTGGTCACCCCAAAAAGCAGAACCAGAAAAATTCTCTATACGTGAAGAGTTCAAATACATTTCCAATCTTGCAGCTGAGATAATCAGAGAATTTACAAAATAGAAATACACATGTTTAACAAATGCATGGAAGGGCACTGTGAATCAAAACTATGAGATAAAACAATTTATGTCTATGAAATTATAAATATATTTCAGAAGAAAGAACAAGTTTGGCAGTCAGTGTACACCGAATCTCAACCATGAGCATAACCCACTAAATGACTATGTCAATGAATTACTGGAAAATAATTTATTTGTAAATATTTACTTTCTCTAATCTAGTAATGTTTTAATTTAATTAGATTTTTAGTTAGCATGCAAAAGAATATGTTTAATTATAACATTTTCACACATGTATGTCATTGCGCATATCTGCCCACCTCACTGCCCTCCCTGTCCCTTGCCCACTGGTCCCCTTTCACTTTACAAATAGTCCCCCTCTTTCAGCTAGTATTTATATTTCTAGAAGTTTGTTCAAGGGAAATAACCCAAAATAATCAGCATGTTGCATGTTCCAAAACTGTGGCTTTTATGAGCAACTTCTGTGTTTAAAATCAGGAATCTTTTATTTCACTACTGTCTTCAGTCTCAGCCATAGACAGACTGTCAGAAGTCATGTAAAGGCTTTTTTAAAAATATGCTGTTCAGGTCTGGAGAGATGGCTTAGTGGTTAAGAGCACTGGCTGCTCTTCCAGAGGACCCGGGTTCAATCCCCAGCACCCACATGGCAGCTCACACCTGTCTGTAACTCCAATTCCAGGGGATTTGACACTAATGCACATGAACACAAGAAAGATGCTGTTAGAGAATGGTCACGGCACATCACACAGACAAACTGCTGGCCTAGATTCACCAATGCATGTCTCTCTGCAGCAGCCACAGTGGAAGAAGAGCTTGGAAAAAAACAAAGTGGGACCAAATATCTCCAGCCATTATTCTTTGGAAGACTTGGCTCTTGAAGACTTTTGGTCTTGCTAGCACTTTCTCAACCCCTAGACTGGATCATGGGACTCTACAGAGCCCATCTTACCCCAGAAGTCTGCTTGCTGTATTTCTCTGTGGGTGAGCGTGGTGTATGCTATGTGCCATGTACGTGAGGGAGTATGTGCATATAGAAGCCAGTGTCTCCCTTTATTGCTTGCCACTGTATTTTCTGAGACAGGGCCTCTCACTGAACTCGAGTTCATCAATTCTCTAGACTAGCTAGTCAGCAAGCTTCGGGGACCTACCTATCTCTTCCTCCCCAGCACTGGAGTAACAGATCTGTGTGGCTGCATCTGGCTTTGCACACAGGAGCCAGGGATCTGAACTCAGGTCCTCATGCTTACATGGCGATTGCTTTCCCACTGAGCCATCTCCCCAGCTCAGGAAGTCTGCTTCCTTTTGTTAGCACTAGTACTGGGGTTATGTCATGTGGGGCATACCAAAAGTGCTCAGAAAGCATCTTAGAATGGATGAATGAAACCCCTGGGTAGCCAATTATCCCATGGAGCATTTGGGGTTTTATTTTAGACAGGCTCTTGTTAGATAGTCCGAGCTGGCCTCAAACTCACAGTAATCCTGTCTTTGCCTCCCAGGTGCTAGGATTATAAGATTCCACTGTGATGACAATCACTTCATCTGCAAAATTCTGGTATATTGGTTTGCAGGAGACATGAACCTTGTGCTGCAGAAATAATTACCGAAACCAACATGCTAGAATTTTCTTGGAATTGACTCCCCATTTGTAGCAGAGAGCAGTTTGTTAGGGACCCAGATGCCTGTGGCTGGGGAACCTGGCTGCCAAGATCCGAAGCAGACGGCCCTGAGCACATGTACATGGCCTTTGGACTCTGGCAAGTCTCACCGATATTCCCCAGGAAGCTTGTGGAACCTCCTGTTTATAAAGGTTTTCAGTCTGTTATACTTTCCCTCCTCCTGTTCTTGGTAACACGGATGTTTGCATTCCGCAGGAGTTCCTGATGTGACAAGCTGTTTGCTCCAGCTAGCACCCTCCTGGACCAGACTCGAAGCCCTGGCAGCACCCAGGGAGAGATATTCCGGTCCAATGCACTGTCATTTTCCTCCTGGACTGAGCAAGAGCCTCTGAGCTCATCTTTCCCGACTTCAGCTTTGATACTTTGCAAGCATACTGTGCTCGCTGAAGTCAAAGTAACACAAACATAAAATATGGTTATGTCCTGTGATGTACTTCCCACTGACTCCCTGTTCCTACAGGACAAAGGCATAGCTGCTACTGTGGCCTGGAAGGTGGCCTTGATCTGCCAAGGCTTATATTCAGCCTCTCAACATCACCCCAGCACTGCAACCTGTGTCACACAGGTTTTTTCCTCCTGCTCCCCCCACTCCCCACATCTTTACACACACTGCTTCCTCCACCTGGAAACTGGCCACCAATACTTCTTCCTCCTCCTCCTCTTCCTCCTCTTCCTCCTCTTCCTCCTCTTCCTCCTCTTCTTCTTCCTCCTCCTCTTCTTCCTCCTCCCCTCCTCCTCCTTCTTGTCCTCTTCCTCCTCCTCCTTTTACTTTAAACCCCTGCAGAGATGACCTCCCTGGAAGTATCTATCCTTGGCTCCCTTGAGCAGACTCAGGTGGGCCCTTCTCTGTCTTCTTACACCAATTTGCATAGAACTTCTAAAACATTAAGAAAAGAATCACTGAAGCATGTGTCTTATTCATGCATCTGCTTTTGTTTGTCACAGGAATAGCTCACTTAGCTTAAGTCTTTGCTCTGCCCCACTGCCTGGACTCCAACCCTGCTCTGGACTGTTGCAATATTCTCACAAATACAGAATGTTTTCTAGTTCTCCTCTTTTGGGTGACTAGAAAAATTAAATATCCTTTGACTGGAATGCTTGACCATTTCTGCTGGACACAATGAAATAAGCAGTCTCATGAGTTTGAGGCCAGCTTGCACTAGGGATGCCGATTTGCTCCAGTTATGTAACTGATGGACTGTACTCAGAGTGAGCCACATCAGTGGTCATGTTTACCTGACGGAAGGCCTTGAGTCCTTCATGCTTTCTAGAATAAGGCCCAATTTCTTAGCATGTGATGTCCAAAGGGGGAATCCCAAGGGGTGTGGAGTCATCACAAAGTATGCTTGGCATCTGCCACTTGGGTTAACTGTCAGGAGTTGGGAAGCCTTTGGTACCTTTTATATTTCTGATTCCAGGACCCCATCCTCACTGGAGCAGCTGCTGTAAAGGCTCCATGAGTGGCTCTGGGCAAAGGTGGAGGGGTTTCAACCAGCCACATACAGCCCCTGAGCTGTCCTGATCCCTGAGGCCCAAGCCATGGGGGACCTGACCTCACAACAAGGACAGAAGCCTGGTTCTTACCAGAGGGCCCACAGCTGCGACTCGAATTCTGATTTGCGAGTTTCTTAAATTCCATGAGCTCAGCATGGTCCTTCTCGTACGTTCTCTTCAGATTCTCCACATACTGCATCATCACTTCTGTGGCCTTTGACATGCGCTTTTCCTGCAGGGAATGAGGGCACAGGTACGTGGGGACAGCTGAAGAAAGGCACCAGCTACACTGCTCTGAGCTCAGCCAGAATTGATAGGCCACAGGGATCAGATCTGTCCTGAGAGTTTGTTGCTATTGGGCTGAGAGGTGGCATTGGACTGAGAGGTGGCATTGGACTGAGAGGTGGCATTCCAGGGAGGAGAAAAATAGAGCCACAGGCTGTAAAAGGTGAGAGAAGGAAGGGATTGGTTTAGTCTGGGAGAGAGCAGATGGGGATGACTTTCTGGATATAGCCTGAAGCCACCGATGTTGGGTGTAGGCACATAGACATGGGATAGACAAAGGCCCAAGGCCAGAGAACTTCAAGGCATCCAGAGGCAGAGGCAGTTCCTCACAGGACCTGTATGTAGAAGATTCATCCTCCAGATGAGAATCCTTTAGAAGGAAAGTGGGCCCCATTCCATATTATGCTGGGGCACTGAATATATCCAAGGGCTTCTGCAAGTCAGCACAGCGCTTGTATATGAACTCCCCACTTCACGTAAAAGATGAACAAGCACAAGGGTTTGCTGGGAAGAACCTTTCTAGGGCTGGGTCATGAAGGACTTAATGTGCTAGATGAAGGAATCTTGACTTACTGTGCAGAAAAAGAGGAATTAGAGATGGTGTTAGAGGGAGGGGTGATGGAGTCAGGAACGGAGACAGGACAGATGTGAATGAGACTTGTAGAGTGAGAGCTATGGGGAGCAAGTTTCTAAGCTGGTCCAGAGGAAGCAGAGAGGAAAGCAAGAGCTGAGACACAGAGATGGGGGTGGGGGAGGTGCAAGGCAGGGGGGAACCAGAAGCAGGGTGGGGGAGCACAAGGCAGGGTGGGGGACCACATTACAAAGGATACAAGCCAGGTACGGCAGTGCATGTCTATATCTTAGCATTCGGGCAGTTGAGGCAAGAGGAACGTGAATTCGAGGCCAGACTATACTACAGAGTTAAGTTCTACCTGAAGGTAAATAAGTGGGGGCTGGAGAGATGGCTCAGTGGCTAAAAGCACTGACTGTTCTTCCAGGGGACTCGGGTTTAGTTCTTAGCACCCACATGGCAGTTCATAACTGTCTGAAACTCTAGTCCCAGGGGATCTGACACCCTCTTCTGGCTTTTGCTGGCACTAGGTAGGCATGTGGTACATAGATATACATGCAGGCAAAACACCCATACATATATAAAAACACATAATAATTAAAAGTAAACAAGAGTAAAGGTAAAATTAATACATGGAGAACTAGAAATATATTTGGAAGGGTACTTACAATGGAGGTGGGGTTTTTCCTTTCCCATACTCCCTAGAGTCCACAAAAAGACCCAGCTTAGGCCCTGTCTATCCTAGAAGGATTTCCCTATGAATGGCCCCACTACCATGTGGGACTGAGACCCGCCTCTTCCCTAGCATCCTTCTGATGTTGTTCGCCACTGCTACTTCCTAGGTTACAATGCTGAGTCAGCCACCCTTTCTCCAGAAAGACACAAGGGTGGGTCAGTCCCGTGGCTTGGCCGCCTTTCACTTTGCAGGCAGTGCTTATGGATGTACCCTCAGCACATCCTCTCACACAAGCAGTGTGGCAGGAACGGGTACAGCAGTGTTGTGCAACATTTATGTTATTTCCATGAATTTTGTCGGTCCTACATGGCAGACACTGTAAGCAGCTCTGGTTTACAGCCCAACTCGCTCACATGTGGAGAGCTCTGTGAAGAGCCACAGTGTGAATGAGAGAGCCTGGAGGGGAACTCGGCAGCGGGCACGGACACATTGTGTGGAGGCTCCATGTGCTTTAAGTGGCCAGGGTGGGGAGTCTGACCTGGGCTGGCACCCCACTCTGCCTCTCACTCACTAATGCTGGAACAGTTTCAGCATCCGTGACCCAGAATGCTTACTGAAAATGTTTACGATTTTGTCAGGTTTGGGAATATTGCATAGACACCATGACGTGTCTTGGGAATAGGACCCAAGTCTAATTATGGTCAGCATATACCTTGTTGTGCATATGGTCCAGAGATAAGTTTGCACATTTTTAGTGGATTTTGGCTGTGTTGTTTTCTACTCGTGATATAATGGAGGCACTCAAAACATTTGAAATATTTGGGATTTTCCACCACCTAGAAGCTGTATCTTTCTGAAAATATTCAACATCACTGGGAGATGGGGGTGGAGGCCACTTTGCAGGGTTACTGGGTGTATTAAATGAAACAGCAGTTTTTCCTGAAGCATGCTCTGCCCAATGCTGGTTCAGTAGAAGTTGAATATGTATTCTGTGAGAACACTGAAGAGGGAGAGCCTCCCCAGTCACATACCCTTACAAAACACACAGGAAAATCTCAACAGACTTCTTCAGTAGGGAATTCTCTAATTTAACTACTGTAGATTGGCTCTAAGAGAGGAAGGTCGTTACACAGTCTACCTCAAATGTCAATGCCCCCCGAAAACAATTCCTGAAGGAATAATTTAAAGGTTTATTTGGCACCAAATATGCTGCAATATCTCAACAACTTATATAGAATGTCTGGCCTAAGTCAGTCATCAAGAGGTGGTACCTCTCTGTTATGGTTTGTATATTCTTGGCCCAGGGAGTGGCACTATTAGAAGGTGTGGCCTTGTTGGGATAGGTGTATCACTATGGGTGAGGGCTTTAAGACCCTCTTCCTAGCTGCCTGGAAGCCAGTTTTCTGCTAGCAGCTTTCAGATGAAGATGTAGAACTATCAGCTCCTCCTGCACCATGCCTGCCTTGATGATCATGGACTGAAACTCTGAACCTGCAAGCAGCCCCAACCAATTAAATGTTCTTAAAAGAGTTGCTTTGGTCATGGTGGCTGTTCACAGCAGTAACACCCTAACTAAGACACTCTCTTTGCTCCTGTTTGAGTCATGGTGCAAATTACTCCAAGTGGAACAGTGTCAGCAGCAAGGCCAAGGGCTGTGGGGCTCACCTGGCGCACAGCACCCACCACTTCAGCCCGGCTGGAGAGGCGGGCAGCCAGACGATGCAAGACAGCGATGTCTTCCAGAAGCTTCTGATAGGTCTCCCGGTGTTCGCAGTGGTACCAGACGGATGCTGAGGACTGAGGGACAATAAGGAGCATCACCCAGAGTCCTCAATCTGAGAGCCTAACCCCAATGTGCAGTTGAGGGGGGATGGGCCCTCAGGAAGTGACTAGGTCACCAGGGTGGAGCCCTTACCAATGGGATTTCTGCTCATACATCAGGGGCCCCAGAACTTTCTCTTAACTTTCTACTGTGTCAGGCTATAATGAGAGGTTGTCAGTCTCACTATAGCCTCAGTGTGGACCTGACCATGCTGGAACCCGGAGCTTGGCCTTCTAGTGCCCCAGAGCTAAGAGAAACAATGTGTTTGTTTTTTAAACCACCCAGCCTATGTTAATTTATTATAGTAGCTTGAGCTGACTAAAAAAGCATACCAACCCTGGATTCATTTTCGTAGAACAAGCCCAGGTCACAGTGTCTTCCAGACACAGGAGAAGCTCAGTGGAGACACTGCATCTGGCTGGCCTGAAAGGAGTCATGTCTGAGCCAACCATTCCCCTTCTAAGGAGCTGCCAGGGTGCCTGACCCCAAGCCCTCAGGACCTCTGTCTCAGTCCCTCCTGGCCCTTTGAGGAAGACTCTGTCAGGACCTTGGATCCCTTCTCATTCCTGGAGACTACTTTGCTAGTGAGAGAAGTGTGAATTTGGGCCCAGCCCTTAGAGACGGTTGCTCTTCAATTACCGTAATGGAGGCTTTGAAGTTTTCCAGTTCCTTCTCAGTGTTCTCTTCTGTCAGGTTGCGTTCCCTTTCAGCCTGGTTAATTCTAGACTCCAAGGTGTAGCTGTCATTTCTAAAGGCCAAGGACAGTTGTACAAACACGTTCTGTTGGGAACAAGAGTGAGGTAGAGGTGCTGGGAGGAGCCACTGCTGCCCAAGGCTGCAGGTGGGGTGCTTGCTCAAGCCCTTTCACCAGGAACTAGTCACCAAGACCCTTATGTGCACATGAACTAGTCACCAAGGCCCCCATGTGCACATGAACCTCCCTTCATGATAAAACATACCAAAACAGACAAATGGCAACCCTTGAGATTCAGCCGAGGTCTTTTCCTGGACCAGAGGCCAAATGAGACAATAGCATTCTGCCTTTCCCTGAACTAAGAATGCTGATGTTCCGGTTAAGATAGGCTTAGGCCAGCGGCGCTGTGTAAGCAGTTTGGACTCATACTGGGACCTATTGTAGGGGGATTTGGGAGTCTGCATCAAACCTCTGTATCTGAAGAAGTGCCAGCTCAGCAGCAGGCTTGCAGATTTAAAACAAACTTCAGTTTTTAACCTTGTTATCTCAAATTCCTATGTTACCTTTAAGTAACTTCCTGGAGATTAGACAAGAGCAGGTATGGATCTATTAAGATAAATGTCCAGGAAAAAAGATTCCAACCCAAAATGAAACACACCATACAAGAATAATTTTTTTTAATTTTTAAAAGTTTTTGTGTATGGGTGTGTTGCCTGCATGTATGCCTGCACACCACAAGTCCAAAGGCCAGAAAAGGGAGTTGGATCTCTTGGAATAGGAGCTACCATGTTGTTTTTGAGAGTTGAGCCCACTGGAAGAGCAGCCAGTGCTCTTAACTACTGAGCCATCTCCAGCACCGCAAGAATGAACTTTAAAGGTACAGGTTATCATATGTGGAGTTACCACTCACAATAACACATACGTATTGCGGAGGAAAAATAGACAAGCGAACTCCACATAAGAAATAAGGAGGGAGGTGTCTTCGATTCCAGTTGCTTCATCCGCCCTGTCTGAAGCAAGTGGAAGCAGCTTTCTTTCTTCCTTTGTTTTGTGTGCACATGTGCGTGTGTGTGTGTGTGTGTGTGTGTGTGTGTGTGTGTGTGTGTGTGTG
>JANHMN010000003.1:99594513-99619742 GCA_030674055.1 Rhabdomys pumilio
GTGTGTGTGTGTGTGTGTGTGTGTGTGTGTGTGTGTGTGTGTGTGTGTGTTATAACAGTAATGCATGTAGAGGTCGAGAACAGCATCCAGGAGTTGGTTCTGTCTGCTGTGCGGTCATGATGTTGTCAGGCTCGCATAGGATTTTACTCACTAAGCTGTCTCACCAACTCATACTCTGTGGTCACTGACCCCGTCTGGCTTCTGAAGTTCATATAACAGGGCCAATGGCAGTTTTCTCCAGATAAGAACTGTCTCCTAGATGACAGTGGTGGTTCTATTGAAAATGACCCCTTATTGACCATCATGATTGTGAATTTTGTAAACCTTGCTACATTTAACCCCACAACAACTCTCTGGAGTGAGAGCAAGTGTTTCACAGGTGAAGAGACCAAGACTAGAGACATCATTAACTTGTTCAAGGTGACACATGACTAGCAGAGCGAGGACTTGACCTTAGAACATCTGATTCCCAAGTCTGTTTTACTTCTGCATGCTGATGGCTATGTTAGCACACATCTGAGGACAGGATCTGAGGTTAACTGAGCTGGCATGATCAGCCTCCATAAATGCTAGAGAGAGCTTTGACTCACAGCCCAGGGAAGAGGATTCTCTCTCCTACCCAGCTTCAGCCTATGAGCAGTCCTCAATGCTTAGCTCTCTATACCTGACACGAAGGGTCCTGAGATCAGTTGGAATATTTGTATCCAACTCTTAATCTTGTTAACTCCCGAGTCTGAGAGCTTGGGCGAGATGTTCGATTGCTCAGCTTCTCTTCTGCTTCAGGTCTTGCTCCAACTACTTTGCAGAGCTACTAGGAGATCAGCTGCACTGGGGGTGGGGGTGGTGAATGTGCTTACAGTGGTAATGTCTGGTTCAAGGTCATTGTGTTACCTGGTCGGGTGGGGAATAGTTGTCTCAGGTTGTCTATCTTCCATAGCTCGTCTGTTCTACTTCTCCAACACTCCCTAACTCACCTCTGCTACATTTCTTGTCCATCTGTCCTTTCGCCAGAATGAAAATTCTCAGCTCACCCATCATCCAGCATTGGGACAAGAAGGTCAAATCAGGGAAGGCAGCGCCAAGAACTTTGACACTGTCAGCTGAGCTGGCCTTCTTGCAACCCAAATTCTCAGGAGGCCTTTGTCCTCCACACCAAACTCTGAAGCTTGAAACATGGCCACATTTTAAAATTTTGAAATAAATTTGGTATGCTTGTAAAGTCCCCTGGCTAGCTTTGTATTGGAAGCTCATCCATCAAGGGACATCAACAGTCTTTGAAGGTGGAACAGCTCTGGCAACCTTCTCACCTCTGACCAGATTTGTCAAAGTGAATGGAGGCAGGCTTGAGAAACTCAGCAGTGGCTGGGAACAAATATCCAGAACATCCCACAGTCACGTGTTGTCACTCTTGGGTAAAAACGTTAGAGCCACAGGCTGGAGGAAGGAATGTGTGGATGAATGTCACCAGAGACAGTCAGTATATGTCACAAAGCCCATGTACTACTTACCTCGACTTCCTTTTCAGTGAGTGGAGGGGCACTGTGAAGAAGAAAAATGTACAGGTGAACTTTATTCAGCCTACTAAAGAAAGCAGAAGGTGACTTCGAATGCAGGGCATGCATTTCCAGAAGAGGAGTGAGCAGAGCTGGTGAGATGAAAAGATACAGTCCTTCGTGTCCTCCCTGTCATCTGTGGCCACTGACCTTTATAGAGGGGGTGTGGAATATTAGATGTTGGGGTCACCACCCAAGAACAGCCACTATGATCCCTCTAAGTTCCAGCTTGCTCATATGTAAAATCAGAATAATCATGCCTATATTGCATAAGCCTTATAGGAATATACATATACATCATATGCATGTGTGTACATACACATATGTATTCATGAACATGTGTGTACTGTGTGTATAAATACAGTCAACCTTTCTCAGCCACATGTTCCAGATTTCTTTTAACCAACCACTCTATATTGAAAACTTTAAAACAAACTGTGTCTATACAGAATTTATTTAGACTTCTTTTGAACATATTCTCTAAGCAACACAGAATAGCACCTATTTACATAGAATTTACACTATATTGGGTATTATAAAGCATGCAGAGATTATTAAAAGTGTTGGAGGGTTGTAAAGACTATATGTAAGTACTATGCCATTTTATACAAGGTTTTGAGCATTTGAATTTTGGTGTCTGTGTAGTGTGTGTGTGTGCATGTCCTGGAGCCAATGCCCACTGCAGATTAGCTGTATATGGCACCTTGGCTATTGATACTGTTCACCCATAGGCTGTGAGAAATCAGAAAACACGCATGCATTTGTCATTTTCAAACTGTGTGTCTGAGGTAAACTAGCATTCAAAGGCTTCCCTAGCTCTGTAAAGACTGATCCTTCCTTCCTAGACTCCGAGAACTGTGACAAACATCTATTTGGTCCAGATACTGCAAGGCAAGAGAAGGGTTGGTAGAGCTCACTGCAGCAAGAGCCTCCAAACCCTGGAATTAGGTGGCCAGTGAGTACCAGCTGACATAGAGGTGACCTTCTGAGAGGTTCCTGAGCAGTTCCCACACCCTGCCCCAGTCAGAGTCCTTATCTGCACAGCCACTCCGTGTGGCTGCCTGTGTAGCTCTTAGTAACTAAAGTTGGCCCCACTGGAAGCCCAGATAACATAAATACCACACAGGCGCTTTCCTGTGCTGGGTGGGGAGGCCAGGAGGGGTCCAACTCTCGTCACAGGACTTGGCGAGCAAGCACGCCATCAATAAACTTCTCAGGAAACACAATTTTCCTCCCTTGTACGGGTACGGAGAGACCCTGAGAGCAAAGGTAGATGGGTCAGCCATTTCTGCAAAGGGCTGGTTCTCACCCTTGACCAAGGACAGCAAGAGCCTTCCTGTCAGGATGAGACAACAAGACCCTGTGGCCATCAAGCCGTCAGAAAACAGAGCATGGGGACAAACAATGACAAAGATGTCACATGCCTACAATTCTTGTCACAGGCCCTGTCCTCTCAGGGTCACCATACCCTTATTTTTCTACTTGGGTGATTCACATTCTACTTTGTGCTACAGAACACACACAAACAGTAAGAAACTGGGTGGTGTGATGTAGGTCAAGTGGGCACATGGCACAGCCAGTTCTTAAGGCCGAGCTCTGGACCTGCCTAGGCAGCAAGGAGGCAGAACCATGGTCCTCCAAGACATGGAGAGTAACGATGTGTCTTCTCAGGTACCCTTTGTGCACTCTCTTTGAAATCTAAGTTTACCAGGTAAATGATCCGTGAATATTTCCCCCCATTCCGTGAGTCACTTTCCACTTTCTGAGCAGCGTTGGTGGCACAGGCTTTTTATTAGGATTTTGATAATGATGAATTATTTTTCACCTGTTCTTTTTAAACTTTCTGCTTGTGATTTCCTGTCTAATCTGGAACTGTGGGCTAACCCAAGCTCATGGCTCATGAGGATCGCTTGCCTCTTGTATTTTCCCCTAAGCATTCCGTGGTATTATCCCTGATACTCAGGTCTGTGGTCCATTGTGAGCTGGTGTTTGTGTATTACTGTTGCTTCACTGTTTCCTGTACTTTATGTTTATGAGTACTCTGTTTGCATGCATTCATGGATGACAGAAGAAGGCATCAGATCCCATTGCGGATGATTCTGAGCCACCATGTGTGTGCTGGGAATTGAACTAAGCACCTCGGGAAGAGCAGCCAGTGCTCTTACTTGCTGAGCCATCTCTCCAGCCCCTAGCTTCGCTCTTTTGCGTGTGATTCACCAGTTGTCTCCCTGACATTGATTAAAACCACGTCTTTTTGTTTGGAAAACTATCCGCCAAAGACTTTGCATGTGTGGCTTCTTCTTGTCACTGTGACCAGGATTCCTGACTACCCTGTCATACAGGTCTCCTTTGACTCACTCCCCAGTGTCTCACTTGGATTGTTCTGCGGCCTGCCCTATCTCATGGTGCTCCTAGAAACTTCATCCTCTCAAATTCGCTCTCTTTACTTTCTAATCCAGCTATCCAGGATGCATTCTGTGCTGACACTGTCCCAAGCTCTGCCCACAGACGGTCTCATTTAGTGCATCCTGCCAATGGCAGAGCACTTACAACTCTTATACAGGCAATAAAGCCAAAACTCTGAAAGGAAAGAAAAACTTTCTCCCTGTGAGTAGAAGTCTGGGGGGCTTTCTGCTCAGCTCTTCATTTGATTTTGGAGGTTGTGCATCCTTCCATATACTTACTGTCTGTCCCACAGGTTTGAAATGTGTATCCCCTGGCTCAAAGCCCACCACTCTCACCTCTGGGGACCCTTATGTCCTCAAAGGTTCTTGCCTGTGAATTCCATATACCCTTGAAGTTGGAAATACCAACATGTCCCATTCTGTGCTTTGTGTTTTGGGTTCATCAGCCCTGCCTGGACCACTGGACTGCATCCCTTTCATGATGAAAACCAAGACTGTTATTCCGCTGTGTTCCACCCATGCTCTAACACAGGAGTCCCCTGAAAGATCTTCAAAAGCTCGTGTCCTCATTTACCTTCCAGTGAGTGACTTGTGAACCCTAAGTTTGCGCAGCAATATGTCAGAAATGTTGGGCATCACATCCAGACCACTCTTTGACTCTTCTTCCTCAGCTGCTGGGGCGAGTTCAGATGAGACTCCTGGAAAATAAGAATTTCCCTTGTAGAATGCCTGTTTGAGATCATACTAGTACTATTGGCAGCCGGCTTCAGGCCCCAAGAAAGCTGTCAACACTTGTAAGCACTTAGTTACACTCCAGAGACCTTATTAACTGGTTTCTATCTTACTTTACCCTCGTAGTGATCTGAAGAGTTGCTTCTTAACCATTCTTTATTACAGGTGGATAGTATGTGGTTCAATAAAGTTAGTAGCTTGCTGAAGATTACAGGCACAACAAATGGCCCAGCCCAACAGCAAACTAACATCTATCTGTCCCCACTCGTTTCTTCCCATAATCCCCAGTGTCAAGTACGATCATGTGCCAGCATTTAGATGTTGGTTTCTGGCAACCGGAAGCTGATTGACTCTTTGATTATGGTAGTTTGGGGAAAACCTATTTGGCATGCTCTTAAAGGGATCTCTTGACTGATAATTCTTTACCAAATAAATTCAAAAGCACTGTCTTCTCCTACCTAGAAATCAGTGTCCGGTTTGCCACTAGATAGTAACAGAAGCCGGTATTTTCCAGGATAAAGCTAAGGTCATGAGCCTTGTCACAGGCCTCAGAAATACGGATGTCTGCTAGTCAACAGAGCCAACAAACAGCATGTGTTGCCTCCTGAAATGATGCAGGACTGTAACCGGGAAACAGAAAGAGCAAACCATAAATCTCTCTTCTGCTTGAGTAGCTCTCATACCCTCAGCAAAGGAGCTCTTTCCTGGATCTGTCTCCTATTTCCCAGTTGCTCTTTGAGGAATCCTATGGTTCATGGTCTCTAGACCCCACCCCATGCCTATACATAGTCTGCTTTGTTGCTGTTTGAGAGACTCAGATGGACTCTAGCAAGTTTAACCCAGAACACTGGCCAACGCCCTGGGCACTGATCTTCATATCCACACAAGACAGACCGGGCTACCAGCGCTTATAAAATATGCTGCTGTGTTCTCGCAGTGTATTTAGGGTGAAGTAAAAACCTCAGACATCTTTCGTTTGAGCCACCTCAGGATTCCTGTCCTGTCCAGTGAGTGTGCTGCATTTACACGAAGCTGTCTACCCACAGTTTTTACTGTCTGCCATGGCTTTTGACCTAGCAGTGTTCCAGTTTGTTTGTCTGTTTTCCAGAATTGCAGGCCACGTGAGAGGTCAGCACAGAAGACAGAGTTGTACCAATCATCTGGCTGGAATTAAGACTGGGATTCCTATCACCGAGGGAGACAAAGCAGGGAGAGGAGGGGGCACAGTTGGATTCACAGTAAATACGTTTTTAACAGTTTGAATCGGCTCAATAACAGAACAGTGTTACAGATTCCTTGATATTTCAGTTATTCAAATAAAGGCTACAGGGCCATCTGTCATGCACAGGACAGCCAGCACTACGTCTCCAGGTGTAATATGAGACCAGAAGTTCCTGTAGCTACCTGTCAGCTCTTGGGTTTTCTGCTGGCATTTGTTGCTCACTGACAGCTCCACGTGTTGCCTGTGGCCTTGCTCTGTGTCTATGCACCTCTGTCACACTTAGCAAAGAGCCAGTTAAGCAGGAGCTCCTGAGGATGATTGATGTGTGTCTGAAACATCAAATCTAACACCAAATGAAGGACATACCAGGGGCTTCTGCCTAAAACATCCCTTTAAGTTGAGGGAAAATGAGGGGAAGGAGGAAAGAAACTAATTAGGGCTACCAGCTCTTATAAAACAGATGTGCCATACGTAACTTGATACCAGAACCAAATACTCTTCCCCTGAATGCAACTAAATTAACAACCAAAAAGCACAATATCAACTCTGTATGTGCCAACAATGTCTAAATACAGAAAGGGAAGTATTGAAAATAATAATAATAATAGCTAAAAATGAATTTCCTACAAATAAGTGGGGTGCTCCACCTTTAATTCCCCTGTCTTCCTCCCTCAAAGAACAGGAGTTTTGTTGGGTTTGTTTGCTTTGAGTCAGAATGCCACTCTATCATCCAGGCCTCTTGTCTTGGCCCTTTGCATGCTGGGATTACAAGCATGCATCTTAATACCTGGTTTAAGAATGGATTCTGGGGATAGAGAGTTGGCTCAGTGGTTAAGAGCACTTATTGCTCTTGCAAAGGAGCTGGGTTCGATTCTCAGCACCCACATGGGGGCTCACCACTGCCTCAAGCGTTAGATGTGCATGTAGTACACAGACACACATGCAGACTAAACACTCATACAAACAAAATACTAAAAAAATAAATTTTGACAGGAGGTGGTGCTGCATGCCTTTAATCCCGGCACTCTGGAGGGATCTCTGAGTTTGAGGCCAGATGAGCCTACAGAGTGAGTTCCAGGACAGCCAGGACTACACCGAGAAACCCTGTCTCAAAAAAAAAAAAATGGATTCTGGATAAGGAAACTTCTAAGAATACAAGATCACAGAACAAGAAAGAGTGGACAGAATGAGTAAGTAGGCAGCCTGCAGAGGAACAACAGAAAGAAACTTTCTCTAGAAAGGCCTACACTCTACCATACCAACACTGCCAAGAAGAGAAAGTGCTGCCCGTATTGGCATTTAGCTTTCCCAACCAAGATGGAGGAAAGAAGAAAGGAGGAATGGGTATCTGGTATTGTATCAGAATTACTTGAATAATGTGTAGGGGCTTACCAGAAGGGAAGGTTTAAAACAACTAAACAAGTAAAGCAAGCTACAGGAGTAGCTTGGAGTGAGCAACAGGAGCCAAATGGAAAGCTCCAACTGAAGTGCCACACGAACCACACTAGAAAATAGCACAGGAGCTAACGTCCTTGATTTCTATCCTGTTCTTCCTTTGCCTGGCTGAAGAGTGGATGGCTCCTGGGAGGGGGTGGGTCAAGTCTAGACAATAAACATCTGGACAGACTCTCACTACAATTCCATCCTAAACGGCTGCTCCAAACCTCGCTAATCCCCAGCTGGAGGAACAGAAATATCTCAATTTGGCATAATAAACTCCAGTTTTGGACTCTGAACAAAGTTATAGAAAAGAAGCAGAAAGCCTACAAATGCTGCTGCTGCTAACAGCTTTGTCTGAGCTTCCTCTTTCCTCCCACTCAAGCAGCAAAGAAGTACCCATGAGCACCCAGTCCACAGTACTGAGTGAAGAGGACAAAAAGATCTCAGATGCAGCAGGAGGGAGTGAATGAAAACCCTCCTCCCCTGACACATTCAAGGAAGGAGATCCCAGTGGAAATGTCCAGATCTCAAACAGATGAAATGGAAACCAATGACATGGCAGCTAGACAAAAATACTAGAGTGAAAAGAGGAAGGAAAGACGGAAGGTGGAAAGGAAGGAAGAATGGAAACACACAGGAGGCAGATGTCAGGATGAACACATAGATGCAAGGAACACAGGGGAAAAAAAGAAAAACTGCATTTCTGTGCAAAATATATACTGTAACTGCTTAACTCTAGGGGAAACTAGAATCTGAAAAAAATGAGAATAAGAAATTAGGATAAGATAAGAAGATCACACACAATGGACACAGATTCTATTTAAGGAAACAAATTAAAGACCAATAAAATGAATAAGAGATTGAAAAACACAGAAGTAGTCAGTGTGTTAAAAAACAAGCACAGTTTTACTTGAATTTGTAAGGAGGGAAAGATAGATTGGCTGGTCATAAAGAATATAAAGAGGAAAAAAAAGAC
The DNA here is from genome assembly GCA_030674055.1 of Rhabdomys pumilio. Lineage (NCBI taxonomy): Eukaryota > Metazoa > Chordata > Mammalia > Rodentia > Muridae > Rhabdomys > Rhabdomys pumilio. Next base: position 99,602,842 of record JANHMN010000003.1, read on the forward strand.
TGAAGAAGGCAGGCCCTAAGTTGAGCCCTATTGACCCTTTCATTGAACAAATATATTCAAAGACGTAACAGAAGAAAAATTGTCCTCGATGGAGGGGAGACATGAACTTGAAGGTTGACTGTACATATGATGCTTTTTTTTTCTTTTAAAGGCGTGTCTATAAAGAAATGCTACTGTTTTTATTCCTAACAAGAAAAAATGCACACGCAGGAAACCAGCTGGCTTTGGGCTTCTCTACAATGCTGAACACAATGAGATAACATTTCATAGAAAGGAGTTAGCCAAGAATTTTATAGTTATGCAGCCTATTGCTAAATAAGATGTTTTCAAATATACTAGAACTCAGGACACAGAATGCTTCTGGTGCTTCCCAGGAAAACTATTAGATAATGAGATCCAGGAAAACAAAACACAAAAATAAAATGCTTCAGGACGGTTAGCCACAAGGAGGGACTAGCAGTAAGCATGAAACCTTTTATTCTGGTGCACAGCTGGACGACTGTGAAATTCAGCATCTAGAGGCAGAGGCGGGAAAACTGAAAGAAACCGCTGGCAAAGAAAATATATAATGAGATGTTCTGCTTTTTTTTTTTTTTTTCTTGATACTCCAGTCTTAGGATCTTCAATCTTGGAAAGACTGACTCTCCTCGATAGCTCATTGAAGGAGACAGGAGGAAAACTCTCCTTTGAGTACAGCTTTGACATCTAAACCAATCCAATCAACCTAGAACCTGTATTTCCAACCGTCTCCTTTTTCCTTTTCTTATATACCAAGGCAATATTCATCCTCGCCCCACATTATCAAGTATCCAACAATTAGATACCTCTCTCCTTTTCAGAGCCTGCTAAAATTACTCAAACTATCTGATTCTAAGCTTACTCAGGGTACCTACTCTGCTCAGCCCTCTCCTTGCCATGAAAACCCCAGTAAAGATCCTTCCCACCCACCTTCTACCTCCTAGCTGACCCTGGTGATTTTCTATTTGGCCCAGAGAGTATACTGTGCCCCTGTGTTTGGGAATCCGTGAATATAAACTTCTCTCATGACTACTAATTCTGGGTCTTGCCATACGTGACCGACGCTGTGCTGTGTAAAGAATTTAGATTACTCCAAACAAAAGCATTAATGCCAGAAAAATCCACAACTCTAAACCCTTAATACATTCCCTAATACACTGTCAAAACTAATTTCTCCTCTGTGGAGGAAGTAATAACAGAGATTCAGCAAGTCCTACAGTTTCACTTCACTTCAACTCAAACTCAATGAAATTGTAATGTTTTTATCTTGAAGGGTACAGCTACTATAATCTCGTTCCTTCCTCCCTACCCTCTTCTGTATTTGTGGAAAGGGAGATGTTTTAGTACAACAAGGAGGTTTTTACTTTCTTCCAAGGCCAGAGCCACCCATTAGAATACATTTGCACCCGTCTTCTCAGAAAGACTTCTTCCCTGTGTGAGTCTGTAACCCAGCCTTGAGCTGTATACAAGGACCATCCATCTTCCTTGGAATCCTGGTCAGACATCCAACAACCCTGTAGACATCACCAACTTGATATAGAAAATTAAAAATTGTTCCAACACTACCATTCATGGGACACCAGCCACACATTATATACTCTTTCTTGTTGACTGTCTAGAGTTGTTCTGCTAAGTCAATACTGCTAAGCACAGAACTCCAGGGAACAGAACGAGGCCCAGAGATAAGAGTGCACTACAGAGACTCTGGATGCTGAGTGAGTCGTCAAGAATGTGGGCCAAAGGTCTCATTGGGAGACAGATGAAACGCTAATAGCTGTGGGGACGAGGCCATCTCCTTGATGGTATGGTCTGAGCCCCACCCCCTTAGTCCCCATCACATTCCCAGAAAACAACTTGGGGAGTGGCCGGTATCAGCCTCATATCTTTGTCTTGAAACAATGATCAAAGACAGTGTGCAGAATGGTCCCTGGGAAGGGGACAGGTTGAATTATTGGGAAGGTCAGATTTACTGGGGAAACTGAGAGCCAAGGTTCTGGAGACTCCAGAACACTCTGATAAGGGCCTTTCCTGTCTCCCCAAGGAACAGCCAACAAGATTAGAGTTTTCTCATGAGATCATCAGCAGAGATTAGTTCTTTCCTGTGAGCTCTGTTGAATTTAGAGCACTGGTTCTCAGCCTTCCTAATGCAGCAACCCTTTAACACAGATCCTTATGCCGTGGTGACCCCCAAATATAATGTTATTTTTGTTGCTACTTCATAACTGTCATTTTGCTACTGTTATGAATTGTGATGTAAATATTTTTGAAGATGAAAGTTTACTAAAAGGGCTGTGAGCCACAGGTGGAGAACCGCTGGTTTAGATCCTGGACATATTCTCTGAGTCAGAGCTCAAAGGGCTCCCAGGTCTTTTGTTCTGGGTACATGATGGGAAGGGGCCTGTGGATGACTGCAGCCCAATGTTGTCCTGTCATGTTTGGTTGACAAGATAAGAGTCCCACAGTTCAGCAACTGTCATTGAAAGAATGGCAGGATCTAACTGAACTTAAGACTAGGGTCACACAAAACATTACATCAGGTTAATGAGGACTATAGGTGCCATAATTATCCCCATTGTAGAGCTGGGTAAAGTGAGGTGTCAAGACCAAGAAACTTGCCGAAAGTTCAGCAGCCAGTAAATGATGAAACTCAGATTTTTAATCATCTATACACTAGACCTGAGAGAATATAGGTGTTTATTTATTGAACACTCTAAGTTCATTTTTTTAATGTTTTGTGGGTGTGTGTGTATGTGTTGTTCATGAGTGGAGGTACATGCACACACCATCGTGCACATGTAGAAGTTAAATGACAACCTCAGGGACCAGTCCTCGCTTTCTACATTACTTGAGATCCTGTGCCATGTCTGCCACTGTGTATGCCCCCTGGCTTCACCCCTGTCTGTACAGCACCCCCGTGCTGTGATTACAGATGCCTGCTGCAGCGTTGGGCTTTCCATGGCTTCTGGGGATCCACAGTCTTCATGTTTGCACAGCAAGCACTTCACCCACTGAGCCACGCCTCAGCATATAGGAGCTTATAGGAGTCAAATTCACTTACCTACGCATAAAGCTCCATGACTGTCTATCAATATAGACAGTGAGACTTTGCTACAGGCTAGGTATGTCTACCTTAGCATAATTTTATAGAAAAATTTGAGTATCTACACACAACATACACACATACATGTAAAAAAAATACCTTTTAATCTACCCATTTTACCTGTAGGATGGCATCTCTTAGAAAATAATCATTTCTATAATGTGTGAGAGAGAGTTCATCATACCATTATTTATAGAAGAGAGAAATGTGGGGAAATGAATATGTATCAGTTTAATTTTATTTTTTTAAAAAAATTAAAGCTCCATAGGTGGGTATTAAATGGGAAAGTCTAGGTGTGTGGTTAAATTGAAAAGGTGAGTTGACAGGGACCGAGCTGACCACTACAATCTATCACATGAATGGGGTTTGAACATGGCATAAGGCCAGCTCTCAGGCTAGCAACCATACTCCCAGCTTCTCTTGCTATTTGTGAAGCCATGCTACCACAGAGCTGAAGTGAAAGAGGAGTTACAGTCCACACCCTGCTCTGGAATCCCTCCCCACCACCCTCACCCCCTCCTACCACCATCACCCCTTCCTACCACCACCATCCCCTCCCATTCTAAGCTGTGGGATTCCAGGCTGGCTCAAGAGTCTGCTGAAAAGATAACAAAAAGGACATGAGGGTCCCTGCATGCCTGGGTGGAGCATAGCCTGCCTGCACCACGACAACGTGCTCTGGAACTGAAACTGAAGAGCAATGATAACATAGTGTGTCTCAGTTCCCTGGGTCCCAACAATTTAGATTTTAATTTACCTAATCCAAAAAATAAATTGCAGATACTCCAACAAATGCAGATACAGACTTGGATGGTGGCTATAAAAGAAAATATACCAAGTACCCATACAAAGAAAGAAGGGAAGGAAGGAAGGGAGGAAGAAACAAACAAAGAAACAAAGAAAGAAAGAAAAAAATTACTAAATTAATTGAATAATATATAATCTTCAACAAATATATTGGATAGACTTCAACACCAATTTTGAAACTTGAGAAAAAACATATAAAATGTTTTAATTATACAGTAATTAAAAATGTATACTAGAATTTTAGATATATAATGTATAACTATATATATATATATATATATATATATAAAACAATAAAAGGTTAAATAATAATGTGTTGGTTAGTTTGTCAACTTGACAAATGAGGCATGTCTAGGATGAGGAACTGCCTCTATTAAACTTTCTTTTGGACATCTCTGTGGGGCATTTTCTTGACTAATGATAGGTATGGGAGGCTCCATCCCACTGTGGTCCTGGCTGGTATAAGAAGCCAAGCACAGCAAGCCAGCAAGCGGCTCTCCTCCATGGCTCCTGCCCCTGCTCCTACTTGAAGTCCTCTCCAGATCTTTCTCCATGATGGCCTGTGATGAGCACTTGTAAGCCAAATAAACTGTTTCTGCCTCCTAGTTGTTTTGGTCAGTGCTTCATCACAACAATAGAGAGACGTAACTAGACAATAGCATATTTTATAATTATAACTTATATTTTATATCAAATCATATAAATATAATTTTAAGTAGTACATTTATTAAATAAGATATGTGACTCTTAGAAGAAAAACAGAGCACACTAAAATTCACTCCAAAAGAGAAGCAAGGCGGACCTTCTCCTCATCACCACTTTCAAGTTAGATAATGGCACCAAAAGTAATGAAGCACACACAAATGCAGAGATGCACATGGCCTCCCACGGGCAGGACCACTGAGACAAGGCCAAACCAGAGAAAATAAAGTAACAGGAGGTTGAGTTGTAAATTCAGAAAGAAAGATGTTCTGCAAAGGGGTCAAAGGCCTCAGAAGTTACACACATTCAGACTCTGATCCTGCTCCTACAGTTAAGAGACACACCACAGCGGCCTTCACACGCCTCAATGTCTTACGCGTGTCACGTGACCACAGCAGGACTGTTTGCTTCTTGTGGTTCTTGTGAGTACTGAGTCGTCTATCAGGGTCAGACACTCAGCCCAGCATCTGGCATGCAGTAGTCACTCTGGTTGCAGTCCTTGTACCAGTCCCCAGAGTCAGCACTCTACCATCTAAGAACAATATTTAGAATGCAGGAAGCATGTGACACAGGGCCACATTCATTTCCACTACTAGTGATTGGTCAGGAAATCCAGTGAACTAAGAGTCCTGGTTACCAATAAATAAGGTTACACAGAGTGTGACAAGAGCCATATGCAAAGAACATTAAATGCTCTGGGAGAGAAAACAGAAATACCTAAATGTGTCTGACTCAGAAATGAGTGTCTACAAGGTTAGTAAGCTTACAAACTTCAAAGCAAATAAAGCATGGGCAATCCTTCTGAATCGAGCATTCAAGGTGCACAAGATGGTGTAATTCTCAAATGTGAAGAATGTAAATCTCAAATGTGAGGCATACAGATGTCAGGAAACCTAAAACTCTTTTCACTCTGGTAAATAGACTCCTGTTTCCTGGCCTCTGGCCTCTCACTCATTGCTCATTCTGCAATCTTGACTTGAATCTATGTAAAATATGCACAAATATGTTACAGAAGAAAAGTCCCGAGAGAGGGCTAATCCCACTACACAAAAGAACATATTCTTCTTAAAGCCATGACTCAAAAGAGACATCTTGGCCAGAATGAAACAGAGCCAAGCTGGGTATGGTGGGACATATCTGTAACCCCAGCATTCAGAAGGCTCAGGAATATGGATTACTACTTCTAGGCCAGTTCAGGCTACAGAATGAGACATTGTCTCAAACAAACAAACAAATGGAAACAAAACAATTAAACAACAACAAAAAAGCCACCCCTAAAACCCACTAAAATGCTATAAAACAAAGGAAAATAAAAAGGAAGCAATAACAACACCAAACAGAACCCTGCTCTCCATAAATATATATAAATGTAACAAATGACTGTTTGTCACAAAGAAATAGAAACACTATCCAAATGTTATTGTAGTAATGAGCTCTTAAGTCTCAGTAAACCTATATCTTAAAACGAGGCTCAGAGGGCCAGCTGTGGTGGTGCACCATCAATCCCAGCACCTGGAAGACAGGAAGTTAGGTCACTATGCATTCATGACCAGCTTCCTCTAAATAGTAAGTTCCAGGCTACATGTAAAACTCCATGTCAAAAACTAAAATACAACAACAAAAACCATGAAGTTCTTATTAGCAAGATGAAGAGATATTAGTAAAATAAACGCAAATAAGTCAAATTATAACTATGTGGAGCACAGTACATGCATTCACCCACACATCATGTGCAGGTCCATGGCCATGGGTGAAACACACACACACACACACACACACACACACACACACACACACACTAAACTAAAAAGTTTTTTTTAATTGAGGGCTGGAGAGATGCTCAGCGGTTAAGAGCACTGGCTGCTCTTGGAGAGGACCTAGGTTCTATTCCCAGCACCTACATGTTGCCTCTGTCTGTTGCTCCAATGTTTCAGGAAATCTGATGCCCCCTTCTGGTGTCTGTGGGTCCTGCATGTACATGGTGCATAGATATACATACAGACAAAACATCCATACACATAAAATAAGATAAAATAATTTTAAATATTGAGAGAAAACATTCATATCTGTTATGCATACTTCACATATAATATTAACAATGGATTGATGTAAAGCTAAGAAGTTACTACCAAAAAGAAAAATGTAAGTTTGAGCATGTAGAATATTAACTGAAATAAAAACAAAGTGTCACTTTGCCTCAATGATAATTGCATACTGTAACTGTAGTCCTTTTTATTTGCTTGTTTTGAGTATAGTCTCACTATGGAGACCAGGCTGGCCTCAGCTTGGAGTCCTCCTGACTCATTCTCCTGCCTGCTATGATTACAGACTTGCCCTCATGGCTGGTGTTCTGATTTGCTTCTCTGTTGCTGTGCTGAAACACTGACCAAAAGTAATGAGGGCGAGGAAAGGGTGTGTTTGGCTTACAGCTTACAGTCCATCAAGGAGGGAAGCCAGGGCAGAGGCTCAAAGCAGGAACCTGATGGCAGGAACTGGAACAGAGCCATGACACAGCACTGCTTACTGGCCTGCATTTTAGTTGATTCCAGATCCAGTCAGTTGACAACCAAGATCAGCCACACCTGGCTATAACTTCATGCTTATTGATTGCCTGTTTCTTACTCTACTATACTCTGGCTAACAAATACCAAAGCGACATCCAGAAATTATCATGCTAAGAAGAATAATATATGCAATGTTTGGAACATTTGATAAGAGGCAAGTATTTCTACGCTCTGACCCAGAGACTCTCAAGTCTGAGAATGTATCCTAAGGGAATTACTTTAAAAAAAAAAAAAAAAAAAGAGGAAAGAAACCTCACAAACACAAAGACAAAACTGTTTATAACAGACAGAAAACTATAAACATCTGAAATATTTTACAATAGAGACAGTCATACAGGAGGAAATATGAACTCACTCAGCCATAAATATGAAATCTAAATACATGTAATTATTTATGATAACCTTAGTGAAGCAAACCTGTAAAAGGAAGTTGTATCTATACCATCAAGTCAACTTAGGAAAATGATAAATATTGGAAAGAGTAAAGCTTTGATGGGGTTATGGATAAGAGCTTTTTAAAAAGATTTGTTATTTTTATGTGTGTGAGTGGTTTGCATGCATGTGCACCATACAGGTTCCGGTGCTGTAGGAGGCTAGAAGAGTGTGTTGGTTCCCTGGAACCAGAATTACAGACAGTTATGAGCTGCCACGTGGGTGCTGGGAAGCAAACCCATTCCTCTGCGAGAGCAGCAATGCTCTTAACTGCTGACCATCTCTCCAGCCTCAAGTATATAAAATCTTAAGTTTCTCTAGTGTTTTAATAAAAAAATTAAAGGTGAAAAAGTATACATTTAAAAGGATACCTCTAAATATTGTTAATGCTCTGTGTGTATTTATAAATGTATGTGATTTATGCCCTTGTGTGTGTGTGTGCATGTGCGTGTGTATACAAAGGGCAGAGAGAGATGTCGGGTGCTCTTGCTCTGTCATTCTTTGCCTTGAGGTGTCTGGAGATAGGCTGACAGTCAACAAACCATAGCAACCCTCCTGTCTTCATTCCTTACATCTCTAGTGCTACAGGCATGCATTGTGGCTATGCATGTGACTGGCTTTTTATGTGGGTTCTAGGGATTCAAACTCAGATCTTCATGTGTGTAGAGCAAGCGTTCTTACCCCTGAGACATCTCCCCATCTCAAAGGTGGTTTGTTTGTTTGTTTGTTTGTTTTCTTGCTTGCTTGCTTTGGCCTTTTGAGACAGGGTCTTGATACATAACTCTGACTATCCTGTAACTCAGTTTGTAGTTCAATTCTGCCCTCAAACTTACAGAGAGCTTCCTGCTTCTGCCTCCAAAGTGCTGTTATTAAAGGCATCTGCCACCATACCCAGCTAGATGGTTAATTTTAAAAAAATAATTCAGTCCTTCAGTCAATGGACCTCTGGAGCTTTGTTAACCGAGAAGGTGGTAGTTATTGTATCTCAGCCCAGAATTTTGCACTCCCTGATGACATCCAGAATAATCTCACATGGTGATTCATAAGGTGACTGACAAGAGCCACAGACAGTGTGTGTGGAGGCCGGGGTACAGGTAGTGTGCCTTTCCAGAGGTGCTCTGTGAAGCCTGGGGAGCACTGGTGCCCACAGGAGAAAGCTGGAAGTTTGGGGAAACTGGCTTGGCACTCACTGCCCTGCTCCCCATAAACTGGCCTCCTCTGGATTAGTTTATCTGAAATAAAATAAAGCTAAAACATGTTTCAGAACTGCTCCTGGGATGGCAAAACCATGTGATGAACTCCATAGTTCCTTGGGCCTCAGTTTCCCTAACAATAAGATGACAGCAAAAATCCTGCCTCTTAGTTTCCTGGGAGAGAACTAAATCTGAGTTGCCAATGACTTAGAGTCTGAAAAATGCTAGAGAGAATTTTTTGAGATAACATTAGAAGGAATAGGTAAAATATTGTATGGCTTTGTTTACATGAGGGACCTAGAGAGGACATAATCCACAGAAACAGGAAGTGGAATTGGAGTTGCAAGGGGCTGGGGGAGGGGGCACAGACAGCTGTGTCTCATGGGTGTGGTTGCAACTGAGGAAGATGAAAAGGTTCTGTGGATGGACGGTGGTGATGGCTGCACAATATATCAAGACTGGACTTAAGGCCACTGTCCCACACGCTGGAAATGATTAAAAGGGTAACATTAATGCCATATACATAATGTTACATATAACATTGTACATATCACCACTTAACAAATTAATAAACACCAAAAAAGACAAGAGATAGATATAAACATAAATACAAAATAAGGAATGGGGGGATTTTAGAGCAGGTGGATGGACCCACTCCTTTAAGACACAGGTGCAATGATTCAAGAGAACACATAGCAGGGGTGGGGGGTCCACAGGGAAGAGGAAGAGGGAAGACCAGAGAGCCTGCTCTTCTAGAAGCATCCCTCCAAACACGTTCATTCTTCTCTGGCCATCATGAAGCATTCTGGTTATCGGTTGCTTTTATGCAACTGCCTCAGTATCTCCCCTGTGCACTGTTTCACAACCTCGTCCATTTGTTCAGTTAAGTACGTACTCAGGGCTTATTAGTGCCAGGCAGCAGTGTAAGTGTAAGCATGTGGCTTACAGCTTATGAACAGACACACATGTGCACACACAGACATACCCCCAGATAGAGATACTGGCTCTTGGGGCCCAGTAGTCTCTGGAGATCTTGACAGCTGGCACCTAGTCAACACTCACTATGTACCAGGTACTGTTCTAGCCACTTTGCAAATACAGTTTCATTCGTGTATTCTTCTTGATAATGTTCAAGGCAACTCTGACAGCCCCGTGTAACAAGGTGGGGTATGGGGATCAGGCCTGGTGAGGCCACAGAGCTTGTTCACTCAGTAGCAGAGCCAAGATGAACAGCTGTAGCTCACCCTGGGGCAGCAGAGAACTCAGAGGAAGAGCACACTAAGGCAGGAACAGGGAGGGTCTAGACTCAGTCCATATTTTTGGAGAAGTGTGGTAGAATGTGTATCGTGGTGGAGAGCAGAAGGCTTGGAGGAAGGGACGTGCAGTCACCCAGTAGGGCAGGGCTGGGTTATGGACTTTGTGGTGACAGCAGATTATAAAGAGAGAGCTCTGGTGTCTTGAAAAGAGGAACCAATCTATTTGGGTAGCTTCCTGGGTGTGAGGGAAAAGCAATGTCAAAAGTTCAGGACTGGGGCGCCTTCCAGACCCAATGCTACTAGCATGGATAGGGCAGGGTGGTAGGAAGGAGACAGGCTTGTGCATGCTCTGCCTCAGTGGGCTATACAATCTGTTTCCTTCACTCATGCACAAAGACTGATGGAAATCAAGTGTTTACACATAGACAGCCAGCAGCCTAAGCAGCCCTGGGAGGGCAAACAGGTCCCCACAGCCTACCTTTGTCCTGCTCCACAGCTTCACTCAGTTCAGGGAGCTTGAACCCCACCAGGTTCTGGTTTCTCATCAGGATGTGTTCCTTGGTGAGAGGAAGAAGGAACATGGTTCAGGTGGCAACACAGGGCATAATCCTTAGATACTAAGAACTTTGGGGACATTAACGTCCCCTGGATATGCATGCAGCTGCTCTGGAAGCAATTCTTGATGGTCTCAGTGATAGAAGCAGCTTCCTGGCCTGCTCTTCTGTGTAAGTGACAGTCCTTCCTCAATAATCTTTGTAGCACCTCCAGTCAAGTGAAACCTGAGAGTCACTGCTTGGGGGTCTGAGCTTGCAGAGATAGGCTGGGGGTGTTGGAGGACCCAATAAACTATCGTTGCCCCAAGACAATCCATGTCAGACTAGGGCCCTCTTGGAATGCCTGAGTCCTTTCCTGGCTCCTGGTGACATCCAAGGGTTCTCAGCCTCCGAAGTGACAAAAGTCACTTGAGTAATTGGCCTCTGGGTAAAGGGAAAGAAAGGAGCTAACAAAGAGTGCCCAGGATCCAGAGAGAATCCAGGTCATGCCCTTGCTATATACTTAGAAAGCCAGAGGTCCACAGCCCCTCAGCTGCCAGCACACTGGACAGGATACAGAGGAGGTCTCAGTGCCAGACCAGCTGGTAGCATGAGCTTCCAGGTTCTCTATGACTTCCCTTGCTGGGTCAGAGTGACCTGCAGGGATGTGGAGAGTTCTGAGGGAGTGGCCTACTCTCCTTGCCTCTGAAGTCCATGAAGGTGAATCTCTAGCTGTCTGGCCCCTTTGTCTTCACTTGCCTCCACAGATGTGAGATGCGGACCACTTTAGTTGGCTCTGCCCAGCCTTTTTCTCAGCTACTTATATTGGAGAGTGGGAGCTCTATGTGAATTGTTCATCTTTTTAAGCCTCTACCCCAGAACATCATAGTAGAAGATCAAGATTCTCTATCTATCTATCTATCTATCTATCTATCTATCTATCTATCTATCATTTATCATCTACTTATCGTCTATATGTCAGTCTATCATCTATCTATATATCAACATATTATCCATCATCTATCATCTATCTATCTATCTATCTATCTATCTATCTATCTATCATCTATCTAACTCTGACTGACTTCAAACTTCCTACATAGCTGGACATGACATTGAATTTCTGATCCGCCTGCCTCTATCTTTCTGGTCCTGGGATTAGAGGCGTGAGTTACCACTACACATGGTTTTATGTGATGCCAGGAACCCAGGGCTTTGTGCATGCTAGTAGAGCACTCTACTAACTGGGCCACCTCCTCTCTGAAGCTCTCTGAACAGCACAGTGGCCTGTTAAAATGTGTCCTTGCTAGCAGATGCTGTCATTGGAGCTGGGGTGTTACTGGTCCTCACTTCCTTCCTTGCCCTTATTGCCTCAAGAGAAGAGCCTGGTGACTTTCTCTTATCCCGGGCCCTAATTCCTAGGCTCCCAGTCTCCTTGACCTGGATTGAGGTTGGCCATCTGAGAGAGAAGGGACTGGATCAGAACCTTTGATCCAGTTAAGTCCTCCATTTTACACTCAGATCTCTCCTTTACCCCTCCACATCTGGATATTCTCAACCACTCATTGATTAGCAGGTCAGCCCACTGACTGACCACTATTCCTAGTTTGATGACCAATGGACGCTGGGGACACCATGAGTACTGGAAGGAATTCACCTTGGAGAAGCATCCCCTTATAGCCATTGTTATAGTGGTACTTGGGTCTAAGACCCTTGGTTAACAGGTACCAAGAAGGCAGGATGGATGACTTTAGCTCACTTATCCTGGTTTTGCCCTATTCTGGGCATGACCAGATGCTCCATCAGACGTTCCCCTCACCAAGTCTAGATGGAGGAGGAAGACAGCTCAGAACAAGAAGTCCATGAAGCTGACTTCCCCAGAACTGTGGCTAAGTGTGACCACTGTATTCCAGGCTGACTATACATTAACAGGAGCAAAGGCACTTGAAGCTGGTGCTATGGAGGTGTGACACTGATGGAACTGGCTTCTCAGGGCCAAGAAGTTTGGGACTTCATGAGGTCAGAGCTGTCTTGTCCCAGGGCCCAGCTTGAGTGCAAACGTCTGTAGCTCAGGGTGGCCCTGGCATGTACACACTGTGCATCAGGACAGGAACCCACCTCCCGGAGCTTGGTCAGCTTCTGCATGCGCACTGGTTGTACTTGTATCTGGAAGTCTTTGAGCCCGGGTGGCTTGGCTGGCTTGGCTTTGCCTGGAAACCGCTTCTCTTCCTCTGCCAGAGGCAGCTTAGCGAGCACCTTTTGCAGCAGGGGACCAGGTTCTTCAGGGCTGCTGTCCCAGGAGACACCCCGAATCAGGGGGGCTCGGGACACAGGGGACTTCAGCTCAGCCTTGGAGCCAGCCTTGGGCCCCGTAGGCTCTCCAGCAGAGCCATGACCCTGGGAATGTGGGGAGACCGTTCCTCCTGAGCCCTGGACTGTGGTTCTGGGCAGAGAGTTGCCCTCCCTGGCTGTCTTCAGGAGCTGCCTCCCTGGCTCCATCTCAGCAGGTCCAGGCTGGGGGCTGTTCAGTGCCATTTTCCCACTGATGCTTGCTCCAGAAGCCTGAGCCATGGGTGTGGCCTCCAGGTGCTGAAGGGGATCAAAGTTTTCCTTTTGTTCTACTGTAAGTTCTTTGGATTTCTCCGCTGTGGGAGAACGAGGAGCCAGTCTGCCTTGAGACACTTTCCTCTGGTCATTCTGCTTCCAGTCAGCTAGCCCTTTGGAGACATTCTGAAAGAGATGAGATAGAGCTGGGATCCTGGAGGTAGGCTGAGGAGACTCAGACCTTGACAACAGCCCATTATGTGTACGTGAAGGGGGTCTGAACCTGCCTTACTGCTTTCCCCCTCAGAGTTCCAACTCATAAGACAGAGGAGTCTTATGCTTACACCAGAACCCACCCTCTACTCACATCCAGGTCCTGCTAGGCTTCTGAGACCACATTCCCCACATTCAAATCATGGCAAAGTGAGCAAAGCACAAACTCACAGGCTCTCCGAGGTGAGGCGAGGAGACACCGTCCTCATGCCCCTTTTGCTGAAGAAGAAGAAGAAAACACAGGTCAGTAACAGTGGGAAAAGGCCTGCTCCTTCTTGAAGCTTAGCAGGGTGTAAATGCTCCTCCACCTCCCTAATTCAGGGGTTACAGAGAGTCCAGACATGTTAGGGACATGAGATCCAATGGCATAGAAATGGCATGCCCGTGTGCTGTTACCTGTGGTGGTGCTCCCTGTGGTGTTCCCGGTAGAGGGGACTGTGGGCCACTGCATGTGTCCAAACCTGCAATGGGCCAGGGCAGGTAAGTGATGCCCATCACCTAGTCCCCAGCTTGTCACTTTAACAATGTACACACACACACACACACACACAGAGAGAGAGAGAGAGAGAGAGAGAGAGAGAGAGAGAGAGAGAGAAAGAGAGAGAAAGATCTGGCAGCCAAAAACACTGTAGTTGTTCACACGCCACCAGCACTGAAACACCATAGAAACCAAATAAGGAAACTGAGTCATGGGGGACCTTGAGGTCTGATAATCAGGAAGCATCTGTAAATGTAGGATCCTGGGCTTACCTTCCAGCACTGACAAAAGCAGACTGCCCACTGTGGTACTCCATTGCCTGAGGATGTGGCTCTGGACACAGTCCAGAAAGGAAGAGACCAACATGCATACTAGGCTTGGAGATGGAGCTCAGTGGTTGAGTGCTTACATAGCGTGTGTGAACCTAAGTTCAAATCCCAGCACTACAGGATAAACAAAATTCATAGTGGGCCAAACAAGAGGATTCAAAATAAACTGTGACAACTTCTCTCTGAGCAAAGAGCAGCCATTAGAGTCCGCTTCCCATGAGCTAGGCCTTATCCTCACTCAGCCTGCCCATCTGCCTTCTCCCTGACAGAAGGGCGGGGTCAGCCTCACCTGGTGGTGTGGAGATGGTGAGCAAGCAGCTCCTAGAGGATTCAGGAGAAGCTCCAGAGCTCAGGTTTGGAGAGACAGCTGTGGAAACAAATGCCAATTGGCTGGCATTCGTGAAGAGCCAGGACTTCTGCCACCAAACAGATCATTCTCTAAGAGAGAGTTCACCCCTGGGAACCCAGACTGCCTTGTCAAGGTCAGGGGCTGATTCTGAACCACCATAGAAGATTCTTATTATAACCTAACTTTCGATACAGCCAGCCCAGTAGAAGGGTCCTCAGGTAATTTCTAAGACGTGGAGTCACATTCCTTAACCTGCTAGGCCTGACCTCAGAGAACTTTCCAGACTCTGAAGACCTGGCATTGCTTGACAGGAAAAGTATGCAAGGCTGTACATTCTAGATGCCATAGGACCAGTCTGATTTCCAACATTGTCCTTGTCCTCCAAGGCCATTTGGATGTCTTTAAAACCTGCTTCATCTTTGTACGCAGGAAGAAGAGGGACCACAGCACAGGCTGGCAAAGGATCCTTGTCTCTCCTCCAGGGTTCCTGGGTCCTTGGATACCAGACTGAGGGAGCCTAGGATGGTCTCCTCAGACCTTTTCTGGGGAGATGCCCACCACAGACAAGGTCATCATAAGGAGGATGAGGATGTTAGACAGACACTGCCATGCAAGGTTATGCAAGGGTCAGTGTGTATGGGAATTGCACGGGGTTTCTCTGCATTAGAGCTAAGGACATAGAAGTTCAATTAATAACATGGCCATCACGGGGAATGGCATTTGTCCATACATAGGCAAGTCCCAAATAGTCACACATAGGCCAGAAAGCAAAACACGGGAGAGTTCTCAGGGGTAGAGTTGAGTAGGTGTTTTAGAACTCTGGAAGCTGAGCACAAAGGCTTCTTGAAAGGGTGACCTCTGCAAGGCTTGGGCCATATAGAACCTGGAGGCTAAGGGGACAGGCCATTTGTAGCCTGCCCTCTTGGAAACAAGGTTGTTCTGCAACTGGAGCTTGGTCCTCCCTTCCCTCCCCCCAGTCCAGCCTCAGAGGGGCTCAGGGTAGCTACCTTCCTATTGCTGGTCCTCCCCTACCTGATGGGGAGTCTCCGAGGCTGCTCCTTGATTTCCTCCCGCGGCGGGTCAGGAACCGCTCACTCACCAACTTGGCTTCTTCCAGAAGTGCCAGGTTTTTCTTCTTGTCCTCTTCTGAGATGCTGATGTCCGGTAGCTGATCATTTACCAGGTCAATGACATGCCCCGTGGGATCTGCAGAGTGAGAATGAGCTTCCAGTGAGAGTCACCTCATCTTAGAGGCCTCTTCCAGCCATGGCCCTTCATTTTCACTGGAGAAACCCTCTGAATTACCATTAAGTGACTCAGGGGGAGTAAGTCATTTCCACTCACAACTCTGCTTCAAGAAGCAAGGCTGAGTGGTAGTGGGTCACAAACCAGCTTTGGCCAGCTGAGTAATGCCATTTAGGCAGCCACAGGGATCAGATAGCAATGACCACATAAGGCTAGTGAAAAGCAATTTTGGGAAATGAGAGGGAAGAAGGGTGTCACAGATAAAGACAGAGGCTTGGAGGTCCAGGCAACCATTTGTTCCCATGAATAGAAGGTCTTCCCAAGAAGAGAGCTCATATATGAAATGATGAGAGACAGAATGGTACAAAAACCAATAACCCAAATTAAGTACCTGGATCCAGCAGGTACCTGAAACCATTGATCCTGAAGGAGGAGCAGACAGTAATGAAGGAAGACTACAAGAGGGTAGGGCGGGGTCAGAAGTCTATTATTTTGGAGTAAGCTAATATGAATTGGGGCTCCATAGTTTTCAGTGGTCATGACACATACACACGGGACAGCACTCTACAGTACTCTACAGCACTCTACAGTACTCTATAGTACTCTACAGCACTCTATAGTACTCTACAGCACTCTATAGTACTCTACAGTACTCTACAGCACTCTACAGCACTCTACAGCACTCTACAGTACTCTACAGTACTCTACAGTACTCTATAGCACTCTACAGTACTCTATAGTACTCTACAGCACTCTACAGCACTCTACAGTACTCTACAGTACTCTACAGTACTCTACAGCACTCTACAGTACTCTACAGTACTCTACAGTACTCTACAGCACTCTACAGTACTCTATAGAACTCTACAGTACTCTATAGCACTCTACAGTACTCTATAGCACTCTACAGCACTCTACAGTACTCTACAGCACTCTATAGCACTCTACAGTACTCTACAGCACTCTACAGTACTCTACAGCACTCTACAGTACTCTACAGCACTCTATAGCACTCTACAGTACTCTACAGCACTCTACAGTACTCTACAGCACTCTACAGTACTCTACAGTACTCTAC
>JANHMN010000003.1:99619752-99662699 GCA_030674055.1 Rhabdomys pumilio
AGTACTCTACAGCACTCTACAGTACTCTACAGTACTCTACAGCACTCAACAGTACTCTATAGCACTCTACAGTACTCTACAGTACTCTACAGTACTCTACAGTACTCTACAGCACTCTATAGCACTCTACAGCACTCTACAGTACTCTACAGTACTCTATAGTACTCTAGGTGGTTCCTGCTTCCCACCAAGGCTCTTCTTCCACCAAAAGTGCCATCCCTCCCTCTTGTGTGTCTGTCTCTTTAAAACAAAACTCAAATACCACTTCCCCTGGAATATCCGCACATCTTTCCTCTTTGGGGAGAAGTGGGCCCTTCTTACCTCGACTTCCTTAGTTCTCTCATGAAGTCCCATTATCAATTCTATCTACTCACTTCCCAACCTCCTTATAAAGTATAATCAACACTGACTACAAAGCCCAGGTCTATGTATCCTTCAATGGTCCCCCAAAGGTGTGAAAAACCCTGAGTAGGAACCAGCAGGGATCCTAGCCGCCAGCCTTTCACACGGGCACACCCCCACCTGGCTGGGAAGCTTGCCGGACAGCCGGACAGCCAGACAGCCGGACAGCCGGACAGCCGGACAGCCGGACAGCCGCAGGACTCTGGCCTTTGAGCCCAGTGCTGAGCATCACTCAGCTGATCACCAAGCATCACTTCTGTCTGCTCTGATGTCATCTTCCTCTTCTCTCTGACACTGAAACTAGACATCATTTCTTCTGGACCCAAACATGGAGGGGTTGATCTCCCCTACCCATTGGATTTGGGGAGATGGAAAGGGGCTGAGTCCAACTAAACTCAGGCAATTCATGCTTGCTGCTCAAGCAAATGCTCATATTGACCCAGTCCTTACCCACAGAAGTCAGCGAAGCAGTGGAGATCTTCAGGTGTCGGTGGGAAAGCCTGCGGTGGGGGCTGGGAGCCCTGAAAGACAGAACATGGTCATCCTGTTAGGAAATCTACTCGGGGATGGACAAATGAGCTGACTGTACAGTCTCTCAGGGTCACCCCAGAGCATCATCTGTGGCACACATAAGGGTCCTCTGTCACCTTAGGAGCATGTTAGACGGATGAATTCGCAGGCTGTACCCCAGTCTCCCACATCAGAGCCCTTGGGAGGACCAACTCAGCAACTCTCTGTGCTATTGTGCTGCCCACTCAAGTGGACTTGGATACAAGTCCACTCTCAAGAGATAAAACCTTACTACAGTATTAGCATTTACTCTCTATGAGGACCCAGACTTTATGCTATATCCATCTTGTGGGAGCCTTACCAGACATACATGGGGTCTAGTAGAGACATGGGTAATTTATTTTTGAAAGAGAAAATAAAAACACAGTTTCACTGCCCCGCAAAACATAGAGCTCTTATTAAAGACTCATTTCTAACTATATATGTGTCTGCCTGTGTGTACAGATGCGTGTGGAGGCTAGAGGCATCAGATTCTCCTGGAACTGGAGTTACAGGTGGTTGTGAGCCACCTGATTTGGGTAGTGAGAACCAATCTCGGGTCCTCTGCAAGAACGGTGTGTGCTCTTGACTGCTGAGCCAACTCTCCCACCCCATGAAGCTGTCTTATGTCTGATGTAACCATTTTATTTGGCTTTTCCCACCCTCTCCCACATTGATTATGCATGAATATTCGTTTCTTATATTCTCCTTGGTATTCACTCCACTCTTTTGCCTCTCCTCTAATGGATGAAGAAGCCTTTGGCATGCATGCTCACTCTGTCCTATGATAATTACTCTCTTACATGTGTTGTCATCAGTCAGACTTGGGCCTCACACTTGCTAGGCAAGAACCTTCCCACAGACCTGTATCCCAGCCCTCAGGATTATCTTTTAAATTTATTAAAGTGATATCCAGACAACCTTATTCCAGCTAGATTAATTCAGGGACCCGTGGTAAGGGAAACAGGGGCAGTGACATCCCTGTGATGGTGATCCAGCGTCCCTCCCAAAGTGACATCCCTGTGATGGTGATCCAGCGTCCCTCCCAAAGGATTCTGCAGGAATTCCTGGGCTGATATGATGGGACTTTTCCATGCTATGATATCCTGTACTTTTCTTAAAAGCTAGCAGTGTGTACAAGGCCAAATCCAAGAGCAAGGACATCATTTTGGGAAAGAAGATAATGGAGAAAAAAAATCCTAGGTTCTCTTTCCCATTTTGAAAACCTGCTTGATAATGTGTATTTTTATTTTTGAGATAAGGTCTTTTGTACCTCCAGGTGGATTTGAACCCCTCATGGAACCAAGGATGACCTTGTGCTTCTGATCCTCCTGCTTCTACATGAATGCTGGGGTTACAGGTGTGCCCCACCATGCCTAGTTTATGTGATACTGGGGACCGAACCCAAGGCCTAACACAACCTTGGCAAGAAGTACTCCACCAACTGAGTCATAGATCCATCCCTATTTGACAGCATCTTCATCAATAAAGTGATGCAGAGAAAAAGAAAAATGGAAGTATTTATAGAAATGCAGCTATTTGATCCCCACTAAGCATCGCTTGTCTGTCTGGGCTGCATACCTGTTGACCAGGGTTTTGTCAGTCTCTCCTTCAGGTGAACTGGCATCCCCCGTCAGGATGATTGTGGGAGGGCTATGAAATGGTCCTGCAGAGGGAGAGTCCTGGTGGTTTTGAGCAAAACACAAATGGAGTTAAGCCTGGGCTGGGGGAAACATGCAGGGCCTGGAACTGTGGCATTTCGAACAGTGTGACTCCCAAGGCCATTGTCACAGGTCACCAACTCTGTATGTCGGTTTGTCTGTTTCAGCTTCACTAAGATATAATTGAGAAATGGAAATCACATATATTCAAGGTGTGATGTTTGATGTGAGTGCAGAGTGTGACATGGCTACAGCTGAATTAATGAACATATTGACTACCTCAGCTCTCTCTCTCTCTCTCTCTCTCTCTCTCTCTCTCTCTCTCTCTCTCTCCACTCCTGTTCTTCCCCATCTCTCTCCCTACCACGTGGGTGTATGTGCTGCTGTGGGTGCCAGGAATCAAATCCATGCTCTTAACTGCTGAGCCTGCCCCAGCCCTTGCTTCCTGCTTTTGGAACAGCCCTTTAAACCAGCACTTCTTAGAGCCTGTGGTGCAGCTTTAACAAATTCCCAGCATACACTGGTGCTGAAAAGGAGATTTTATTTTAATTCATTGACACTCTGACTACTTTCCAAATCAACCAACAAGAAAATTTCAGCTAGAGAAACCTGAAAGCATAAAAATACTGAGCAATTTGATGGCTGTAAGTGCCTGTAAGAGATAAAATAAACACTTCCTCCCTCTAGTGGCCTACGGTTGGTGCTAAGCTAAGCTGTTTGTTCTCATACCCTGTGGAGCTGTGATCCACCTAGGCTTGGCTCTGAGAAGTGCAGGCTTAAAGAGTTGTTCCAAAGCTTCATTCATTTCACCTCTCTAAGGACATAAAAAGAGAATGAATCCTGAGACTGGATGCAGACAAAATACCCATAAACATAAAAATTTAATTTAAAAAAAAAAGAGAAGAAAAAATGAATTAACTTCTTTCTCCACCTCTTGTCCCCTTTTCCATCCTTTACTTCACACATCACACACTCCTAACATCCACTTGTGTACCTTCCTGCCCAAATCTTCCTTAGCCACCTCTTTATCTCTCCATGTAGCCATTCATCCATCTATCCACCAGTGTAAGCATTTATCCATGTCTCTTCCCATTCATCCACTCATCCATCCATCTCTATAGCTCTATGCAAATGCTTGCGTTCATTCATGTCTCTTCTCCTGTCCACCTATTTATCCATATCCCTGTCTCTCCCACACGTTCATCCATCCCCCTCTCTAAATATCTTCTTTATCCATCAGTAAATTCATCTCTTTCTCTGGCTATCCATTGATTTACCCATTCATATATCTCTTATCCATTCATCCATTTGTCCATCCCTTTCCATCTCCCTACCCACTCACTAATAACCATCCATTTATACATTAGTCTCTCACATTCTGCTCATTCATCTATTCCTCTATTTCCCTTTCATCTACAAATCTATCAATCCATCTCTCTCTTCGCTTCTTTCTCTACTATCCATCCATTTGTTTGTACACTGCTCCCCAATCTATCACCAACCTAACCATTTATTTCTCTCTCCTCCTACATCTATCCCCTATACTCCCTGCAGCTCCTCTTACTCATCGTCTGCAGACTGTCTTAATGTCTGTTTTTGTATCTGACTTACACCAGTTTACAAACAAGTGTTGTGAGGAAAGGGTTTTTTTCTAAAGAGAGTGGGCTGCTATGCTGGGAGTGGCAAGATTCTCTTTGTGCTCATGGAGCTTGTGAACACGTACACACCCCTACCCACTACTCTAGCCATTTTTCCAGCAATCATTTCTGGAATGCCCACTGTGGGTCTATGCCTTGGCTGGGGAGACAAAGATGATGTAAGCAGATCTGAGATGCTTTCTGCTAGCAGATAGGCTGCTGGGGGAAGGGGTGGAAGGCCCATTCCCTATAAGCCTACACCTATAAGGTTAGTGGCCTTTGAGACACTAGAGGGAGCTGGTTTCTGGTTGGCATTTTCTCTGCCTTCTGGGACTTGCTGGGACCACAGACACCCTTACTTGGGGAGGCACAGAGCAGGAGTGACTATTCTGATAGGCAAAACCAAGCCAGAATTGGTAAGTGCTACACATGTAATCATAAACATGTACATACTATCAAGCTACTCACAACCCAAAAGGATTGAGGTCAATGGGAGGAAATTCTTCTAATATCCTGGTGGACATTCTAGAAAGATATCTCTCTACTGTCATTGCATTCAAAATATATAAGTCATATAATAGAAGTGTTCTTTCACTAATTAGTTTACAGAATGATTGAGCAGACTGGGAATGTCTAGCTTTCGGCCAAGCTGTATTGTGGGACCATTCCTGAGGAATACAGACTATTTTCTCTTTTTCTTTTCTTTTCTTTTCTTTTCTTTTCTTTTCTTTTCTTTTCTTTTCTTTTCTCCTCTCTTCTCTTCTCTTCTCTTCTCTTCTCTTCTCTTCTCTTCTCTTCTCTTCTCTTCTTTTCTTTTCTTTTCTTTTCTCTAGACTGGACAGATGGTAGTTTAAGAAAGAGTACAGGATACATTTTCAGGGAGCACTTGGGAGAGTTTTGCCAAGCTTAGTGCAGTACAAATATCAACCTTCTCTCACTTGGAGCTCCTAAGGGAAGGCAAGGCTCCAGAAAGCTTGATTCTGGTGATATATATTATTGAATACAATACAGGATATATTATATAGAATATAGGAAAACTCCTGGCTTGGGGACTGTAAGAGCCTCAGACTCAAGGGTCACCATATTAGGCCATAATTTCTTCTTACCAGCTATATGACCTTGAACAAGTAACCTTGTGTCTTGGTGTCTTGATCACCTTGTCTAGCTCACAGAGTTTCTATGAAAATTAAACAGGTTGAGTGGAGTATTTGCCACTCTCCCAGAGGACCTGAGTTCAGTTCCCAGAACTATCTAACAGTTCACAACTGCATACAACTTCAGCTCCAAGGAATCTGATGCCTTCCCCTGGCCTCCAATGGCACTGTGCTCAAATATGCATGCACACATGCACGCACATACTCAAACACATACACGTAAATAAATCCTTAAAATTTAAACAAACTGATACAGAAATAACTTCCAAATAAAATACAAGATTCCTAGTTATATTTAAATTTTGAATGTACAGAGGACAGATTTCGGATTGTGTCCCAATATTGCATAGACCTAACTACTTTCATTCACCAAATCTTAGCCCCAGATGGAAAGGCCATGGAATCACCGTTAGTTAGCACATAGCAATGCTCAGTATTTCCTTCACAACTGAGTTTATCACTTTGGAATTTGATTTCTAGGAAGCTGATGTTCTTGATCTTGGGCCTGGTTGACAATTTAAAGCTAAATCAAGAGTTCATTAAGGCATCAGGTTGGCCCTTCTGGTAACAGCCAGCAAGCACACCACCCCCCCCACCACCACCCAAAACATTTGGTCACAAAAGCTCTTGTCAGTCATCTTCACCTGACTCCACTCCTCTCTCACCAACTTCTTCTCAAACAAGAAAAGTCCCATGTGGGTCACAGACATAGAGGAAAAGGCCAACTCCTCAACTCCTCAGACCTCTTGCACCTTGGCATTGTTCCAAACCCTCATCTCCCCCCCCCTTTTTTTTGTTGGCCCATCAATTCCAGAAACACATTAGGGGTAATGTGATGGTTTGAATATGCTCAGCCCAGGGAGTGGCAGTATTAGAAGGTGTGGCCCTGCTGAAGTAAGTGTGGCCTTGTTGGAGTAGGTGTGTCACTGTGGGTGTGGGCTTTAAGACCCTCATCATAGCTGCCTGGAAGCTAGTATTCTGTTAGCAGCCTTCAGATGAAGATGTAGAACTCTCAGCTCCTCCTGCACCATGCCTGCCTGGATGTTGATGATAATAGACTGAACCTGTGAACCTGTAAGCCAGCCCCAATGAAATGTTGTCCATATAAGAGTTGCCTTGAGGGGCTGGAGAAATGGCTCAACTCTTTAGAACACTGACTGCTCTTCCAGAGGGCCTGAGTTCAATTCCCAGCAACCATATGGTGGCTCACAAGCATCTGTAATGGGATCTGGCACCCTCTTCTGGTGTGTCTGAAGATAGCTACAGTGCTCATATACATAATAAATAAAATATTTTAAAAAAAAAAAAGAGTTGCCTTGGTCATGGTGTCTGTTCACAGCAGTAAAACCCTAAGACAGGTAATAATTCCCGCTATCCTCTGATAATCATGAAAGAAAAATGAGAAGATGGAAAATCTGTCCATTGAAAATAGTTCTTTGCCCAAGGGCCACACCAGACACTGGCATACACACTTTCCCACTGTGCCTGCAATGCTTCTCCGCTTGTCACTGTCATTGTTCTCATCTTCCCTAGTTTCTGATGTCCTTCAGACAATCTTCTCTTAGTCCTCCGCTATACTGCATATTTCCTCCTAAGGATGCCTCTTCCTCCAAGAAGCCCTGAATCCAGATTAGCAGAACACACAGCAGGAGGGACGCAGGCTGGGGCAGCACTGCTTTGGGGCTCTTGTCCCTCTTCCTGGTTTGTGGACGCGGCCTCCCCAGGGGTCCATCTCTCTTCTCTGGAGGGTCAGCCAAGCTCTGTGGGGCCGTGCCACCTCCAGCAAGCTCACTCCCATCATAAGCAGCAGGTCACATTTCATTTCCCTCTAATAAATCTTATAGAAACATTCAAATGTTTATTTCACTCATAAATTCCCAAGGATGCATGATAGTTTCCTATGCTCCTGAGCACAGGGGTAAATATAGAACGATGTCATAGATGTGAATATGAGTCTCAAATCCTCAATATCACATGACTAGGTCTGGGCCAGGACTCTTTAGGAACAGCACCAGGTCTAGCCCAGGCAAGTGTGGGGAGTATGGCTGCTGTAATGGCCTGGGGTGACAGTGAAACAGGGACTCTACTGCATCCGTGTGAACAGGAGAGAAGCTAATGGACTACAATGACATCTCAGCTGGATGACCCCCAGGGGGATATTTTATTTCTCTGATCTTGGTGTTTATAAACATCAAATGAAGCTAATACTCCCCTAGACTGGCTTCAAAAATAAACACAGATAAAGCAGTAGGAATGGTGACAGGGGAGGGATGGGAGGAGGATACACATTGTTTGACCATATCCGCAGTCTATCTGTTATAGCCTGGAAGGCAGGCAGGCAGGCACTCCCTTGGGAGGGGAATTTGTGCTCCTAAGACAAAATAAAAAGATTCTCAGGGGACTTGCAAGAAAATGATGATTCCAGTGTCAAATCCCAAGGCCATGGGAGAGAGGGTAAGGGTTTTTGTGGGGCATGTAGCTCCTTCATGTAAAGCATGAGGCACACTTTTGCCCCACAACCCTGAAGGCTTGCTGGCTAACGTATGCACTCATTCTGGCTCTGTCAGTCTCTGCCAGTGTCCACTCAGCTCCCAGAAGGCAGAGATCCATAGTAATCAGATTTTCCTGCTCTCTTTAGCCCTGGTCTTACTCTCATGCTATCACATGTGGATTGGTACACAAAGAGTGTTGACCATGCTTTGTAAAATGTGGCTTGGTAAGCCAGCCAGCCAGCCTTTCATCCGGCATCATCTTCTGTACTCTCTTCTGGATGCTATTCCTTCTTCCATGTCTTCCTCCCCTCAATCTAAATATCCAGCTTCCCAAACTGTAACATGATCATCCATCCATCCATTCATCCATCCATTCATCCATCCATCCATCCATCCATCCATCCATCCATCCATCCATCCATTCATCCACCCATGCATTATTCATCTATACATTCAATCATCCAGCCAGAATCAATCTTCATTCCTTCTTCTCTTCCTTCTCTCTCCTTCCTTTCTTCCTATCTTACTTCCCCTAAGATCCTACCGTCCTCTAGGTCTGTGCTAAGAGTAGAGATACATGTGCAAACAATATGACCCCTGACCCCAGGTTGCTCACATATCATTTAAGGAGAGACAGAAACAGGACAAGCCACTCTATTGCTCACAAAGGGGACTGAGGATGAGCCACCATATGCATTCCTGACTGTGATCATCATTTCTGAAATGCATTCTACTTTAACTGAAGCCCTCCTACAGCTTGTCTCGTAGCTTTTGTGCTGTGACAGTCCTCCTGACTCTTCTTTCCCAAACCTCCTCTCCATCTAACCCTAGAAGATGAAACGTCAGTACCCACTCCCGACACCTGAGGCCACTGGAGCTCAGTACAGTGTCTGGAAAGAGGAGGCAAAGAAGACAGGATCATATATGCAAAGAATCTTCAGTTTGAATCTACATTTAATTGTGACGCAGCTATGTGACAAATATATAACATCTTAGGTCCAGTGCCTTCATCTATAATAAGGTGGAGATGATAATATCTAGCTTGGATCAATGAATAGTAGATGCCAACAACTGTTACCATCGCCTCCTACACCAGATCCTAATGCCTTATTTAAACTTCTGTGAAGATATTTCATTTTAGATCTTAACTGAGACCACCTTAAAGGCATGCAACAACATAAGTGGATGCTATGGTTCAAATATAAAATGTCCCTAACAGGCTCTCTGGTTGAAATCTAGGTCCCCAGTTGATGGTACTGTTTTGGTGGGTATTGCAAACTTTAGGGGAGTGGAGCCTAACTGCAGGAAGTTAGGTTAGCTCACCAATGTCCTAGAAGAATCTACCTTGTCATCACCCTTTTCTTGTCAAGCTTCCTGTTTCCTGTCCATCATAGGATGAGTGGCCTTGCTCTACCACATTCTCACTGTTGTGATGTTCTCCCTCACTCTGAGTCCAGGAGTGACAGGAACAATAGATCACAGGTTGGAACTTCTAAAACCACGAGATGACGAGGAATAATTTCTAAATTGATCTCAGGTATTTTAATCATAGATATAGAAGACAAATTATGGTAATTAAATATCTCAAGGAAGATGATGCCAACACATCCCAGGTGGAGGGTGTAGTTACTTCTTCCAGTTCTAGACCTGTACATGACTCATCTGGGTATTCACATTTATAAACTAACAATACCTGCCCCCTGGTATTGTGAAGCTACCTGTGCTGAGGACATACAACAGTGCTGGCTTGCAGGAAAATGGAATGAAAGTTCTCACTGAGTGATTGTGGAAGGTCAACCCTGCTCCAGGGGGTCCTTACAAGATTACAAGGGTTATATATGTATCACTAATTTTATCTCCATCTCGTTCTGATAGAGGATTGGCTATTTAAATCTGGTAACAGTAAGTATTAACTGTCAACCTGACTTAATTGAGGATCATTTGGAATCACCAGAATGTTAAGCCCATGTACTCTGCCATGCTGCTTACACCTATATGCTTGAGACCCAGAAGCATTCTCTGTCTTTTATGGAACTTTCTGGCTGCTTAGGGGATGTTACTTTGTCATCTCATCTTACAAGAGGACAGACCAGTGTGATGGGCTAAGTGCTCCAACTGCCTGAGGTTAAGGACAGAATGGGTCTTGACTACATTGACACCAACACAGGGAACTTCTGAAGATACCGTGGTGGCACTTACTAGGGACTCCAATTCTGATCCCAAGAAGAGGAGCCTGGTGGCTTTAAGACCAGAGGTCACCAAGTCTCCATGAAGGAATTATCTCCTTATAGCCTATGTCAGTTACATCTGTCACTACTGATCCAAAATTCCCAACCAAAGTGGCTTAAAGAAGGAAGGGTTGACTTTGATTTGTGGCTTGAGGATGCAGTCCTTCATGGCAGAGAAGGCATGGTGTAAGAGTGTTTGGTGACTGGTCATACTGCATCTATTGTCAGGAAGCAGAGAGCGGTGGATGATGGTGCTCTGCTTACCTTCTCCTTTGATTTATTCTGGGAGCCCAGCCCAAGGGATGGTGCCACCTACATTCACGTGTGTCTTCCCAATCAGTTAAACTCTCTCTATCTCTGGAACCACCTTGCAGACATACCCAGAAGTACGTTTCCTAGGGGTCTCTCACTCCCAACAAGTTGATGGTTAAGGTTGACCATCACAGGCCCACACCCAGAGGGCTGTTTCTCCAGAGCCTATCTCAACCTCGTCTCAATTATTTATAAACTGGGGACAAGAAAGGAAGGCAATGCCCCTGAATAGCCGAGTACCACGATGATCACTAGCCACAAGTGCTGCTGTGTGACTGGACAGTAAGGTCTGTTGGGAGCATCAAAACCTGAAGCCCCAGCAGATGCTTTGGGAGAGCTGGAGCGCCTCAGAGCTGTGGCCTAAGCTAGGTTGAGTCTGGCAGAGTGTGTTTTGGGGAGCCAGAGAGCCACATTGTGCTATTTTATCATCTGGCTGAAGGAAAATGAAGTCAGCAAATACCTTGAAAAGGTTTTCGACCTGAGCTCGTGTTCCTGAGGGGACAGTTATAGAGGGAATTTGGGAAGACCCTCTGCCACACGCTTCAGTGCACTAAAAGTTAAGTCTGTTACTTTGGATGCAAGACATAAAGCAATCAACCCAGAATTCCCAGGAAACCCTTTTCTGCCTTCAGACTTACATATCACCAGATGGTGCTACACAGGATGCTGTGGGAGAAAAGACACCAACCGTCTTACCCAGTAACGGACCCTGCATGCTACAATACTGACCTGCCGGGCAAGGTGTGCCCACTGATGGAATAGTGGTATAATCATTATGAGAGTAATAATCCTTTCTGGTTGATGTGAGCCCTGATCTCCAGGATGAACTTTATGCCTAGTGCTATAAACCTAATCAAAAATCCATGACTTAGGGAGATTGTAGATCATAGATAGGGTAGAACCTATTATTGTTTTGCTAAATGGTCATACTGTCTAACTGCCTTCTAAATGTGTATATTTATGTCCATAGATTTGTGCTGCTCTCAATTTTACAGAGAAACTTCTTTTCACAGTGGGTAGTAGTTAATGCGGAGACTCATAATTGGTCAAGGTGCTGAACATAAATAACTGTGAGTGCCCAGCTGTCGATGGGTCATCTTATCAACCTCTGGTCATCCGAGGCTCAGGGAACATCTCAGAAAAGGAAGCAAAAAGAATGTAAGAATCAGTAGGTGGGAAGGAGAGCTATAAAATGCATCACTAAGTGGACTCAGGTAGTTATTAATAACAAAAGGGGACAAGAAATTGCAGGGAAGATAGGTGGGCACTCTGGAGAATTGAAGGAGGGAGTGGTGTATGGGTAGGATCGAAATACATTGTATAAATGTAGGAAGTTTTCCAAAGAGTAATTTTTTAATCTAAAGCTAAATGTATTAATATAGTTGAACAGTTTCTGGTACCTGGATGCCTATCATTATCAAGTGGCTTTGTGTGCAGGGAGGCTGAAGACAGAGGTGGAGTAGTGAATGCCGAAGCTGACAACAAGAAGGCAGATGCTCTGTCCATGAACTATAGCAACCTGTTCCTAGAGACTTCTAGAAACCCCCAAAGGAGAAAATAACTTGGACAAGTAGAATCTAGGGTCTTACTGACATGAGCTCCTACACCCCAAGTGTGCCAAGCACTTCTGAGGATGCATGCTGTCCCAATGAGTCATCTCCTTAAGTGGTTTCTGGTCACAGCTCAGGAAACCACTAATGACTTGGTCACATTGCATCT
This sequence comes from Rhabdomys pumilio, assembly GCA_030674055.1. NCBI lineage: Eukaryota > Metazoa > Chordata > Mammalia > Rodentia > Muridae > Rhabdomys > Rhabdomys pumilio. Next base: position 99,631,907 of record JANHMN010000003.1, read on the forward strand.
GGGGTCTGTGGCTGCACAGTGAAGAAGGGCCAGGCCAGCATGCATTCTCCATGCATTCTGCTCCAGGTCCCTGCCTGACTTCCCTCAGTAATGTACTGATACTTGGAAGTGAAACATAAAATAAGCCCTTTCCTCCTCAGGCTATATTTTGTCATGATGTTTATCACATCAACAAAAAGCAAACTAAGACATGGTGATCTAAGATCCTTCCAGCTGACAACCTGTCATTCTGTGGTCCCTAAAGGTCCTAGGCATGTGTCCCAACAGCTTCAATTCAGTCAGCATCCTGAGTATAACATCTGTGTCCTTGCTTGGGCTGCAGAGAATGGATGCTGCTGAGAATGCACTACAGTCATTGCCAGAAGGCTTTGCTTCACTGTCGGGATGGATTACAGCTTCCAATTAGTAGATGTAGTGATGAGAACAATCTTCGGGGGTTTTGTTGTGAGGACTCAGCTAGCACTCAGGCTAGTGGTGGGAAACAGAGGCTTGGGACCGGAGTATTCAAAACTAGGGCTGGACCCCAGGGAGCTATAAACTTGGAAGGATGCTCTGTTCCTTGCCTGTTTTACAGAGTGGGAATTTACACAGAACGGGGACTTCCGGCTGAACCCTGGCCAGCCTCGCTTTCCTGGCTGCCTGGCTTCTGTACTCCCAGGCAGTCAGGCTTCTGCCCCTGGAGGCTCCAGCTAGCTTGGGAGATCTGAACCTCCCCTGTGGCTATGCTGCCTCAGGAGCCCAGTGTGGGCAGAGGCTCTTTATGAACCATGCCTATCTGTCTTCCTGGGAACTCGAAGAGGCCCAGAGCCTGGTAGCAAGACCAGAAAGTAAAAGAATGAAAATCTCATGTGGACCTTGAACCTCTGTGTAAGGGTCTAAATTGCCTCAGGGCTGAGCTGACCAGGCTGAACAGAAGTGGCGACAGCTAACACTTGATCAAAGTAGCATACAGGGAATACATGGATGAGAAATCTAACAGACTTGGCTTCCAGGTCTCTGGATAAGGATGCAGAGGAGCTAGAATTCAAGGCCAATGTAGTCAGACCACAGAGATAATAGTCTTAAACCCTGTTCTCTGTCTTCTCTGAGGGACCTGGGCCTCCCGGATCCCATTTGGCTTGAGTCCCTCAAGCATCCTCCACAGGTTCCAGTGCTATTTCCAGTTGCCATTGCAACTTGCAAAACAATTTCAGGATAGCTTCAGATTCCTACAAGCCCAGAGACAGAATCACAGCACCTGAAAAGCCTCCAGAAACCACCAGAACCTACCTCATTATTCTGTAAATATTAGTTCTGGCTCCAGGACACAGGTAGGCATAGCTTGTGGAGAACTGACATTCAGGACTTCTATTGTCCAATCAAGGGTCTTACCACTGACTCTACAGCTAGCTCATGGGTTCCTCACAAGGCTGTACCTTTAAGAAGCTTTGCCCAGGCCCTGGTGAAGTGAGTGCTTTTATCTGTAGGAGGCACAGAGGTCTCTGTGTGCACAGACAAGCACTAGGGGAACCTGGAATGTCTAACACACAGGGTTGTTTCTTCAAAAGAAGGGATGTATGACCTGTTATATGAACACAAGTCTGGGAGCCGACATGGTTAATAGCCTTTGTATTACATGTATGACCAAGGACACACTGAAATCTCCCCTAGATCCTTATCGAAAGCTTGTTTTTCCTTAATCTGTAGAGCCATTTAATGGATGGTGTCACATGTACTTTACAGAGTTTCGATGTAGTCACATCTGAACTTTATTTAGCTTCATCTGTGCTTCATTGTACACACAGGGTTGAGTTCGTTATCATCAGGGAAGTTTTCACCAAATTGTGTTGTGCTTAAATATGCCTAGAATAACCACTCCAAGTCAGACTCCGAAGTGTGAACCAAGATGGCTACTTAGTCATGTTCAACTGAACTAACTTCCTTCTTGCCTCCCACAGATGGTTATTCTGCTGGCTGTGGTGGTCACAAAAACTCACATTTATTCATGGGTTAACTGGGGAAATTGCTCAAGATTTGGGATCCAGGTTTTGCATGAGAATGTGAGTTTGGTGTGGTACCACTGTTAGTAAGGGTACCATGAGGGTCGGAGATGACCATTATGGGAAGAACACAGAAGTGACAAGAGTTGAAGAACGCTGGACTGGAGCAACCACACTTGAATCTGCTCAAAACACTGCCTGTCTTCTGCCGTGACCCCTCCTTTTCCTTCCCCCAAGCCCTTAGCCCTCAGCTGCCTTGAGGGTTACTAATGAACATACCCACTATGGCTCAAGATGCCCCAGGTTGGTTGTAGAGCTTTCCCTAGAACCTGGAGCTACTATGGTCTGCAGATAGAGAGATGGGAATTTAGCTCGTTGATTTTTAGATGTTCAAGGAAAATACACTCCCCCACCCCTAAGCTGCCAAGTTCACATCTCAAGCTCATGAAGCTGGAATGTGAAGATACGAGGAACTATTCACTTCTAAATGATTGCTTAGTCCACATCGTTATAATATGTAAGAAAGTAAATGTCATCACAACATAAAAACATTCACCAGGAATCTGGCCATCTGAAAAAATGACGCCCACTCACATGCTCTTCTCTTGCTTAGCAAGCCTGTTTCATCTGGCTCTGGTCAGCGTGGGACCATGGTCAGATGCAAACGGATAGCACAAGTTCAGTGCAAACCAACTATAAAGCTCGAGTCAAAGTAAATAACGTTGGTGACCTTCATAAGCATGGCCTTTAATCTGAGAGGATCAGATGGAGCTGAGCCAGTGACCAGCTAAAGAAAACATGACAGCGATGGAAAGATAGGTTCTTAGGAAGGGAGTGACTTCAGCATCTTGGGGAGATGAGTATAGCCTTACACTTTAAACATCCTGTTGATGGCATTGCTATGAAGCAAAATGTAAAGAGTGTGGGATCATGCGATCGCATCATTTGCTGGACAGAAAAAATAAGCAGAGGCTGGGGAGATGGTCCAGTCAGAAAGTCCCTATTGTGCAAGCATTAAAACTTGAGTTTGTCTCCTTTAGCACCCACACAAAAAAGGACAGGGGCAGTGTGAGAAACAGTCAGGAAGACCCTTAGGGATTTCTAGCCAACCAGTTTATTAAATGGATGAGCTCCAGGTTCTGTGAGAGACCCTGCCTCAAAATAAATAAATAAATAAATAAGTAAATAAATAAATAAATAAATAAATAAAGTGGAGGACAGTAGAAGGCACTCAACATCAGCCTCTGGCTTCTATGTGCATGAATACACATGTGTACACAACATATACAAAAATAAAACAAAACAAATAACATACCAACAGGAAAATGCTTGACTCTTTGTTCAATTTAAAAATCAACATAATCTATACTTTATGATATATAGAGAGAGCTAAAAATTACTTAATTTCATTTGCAAAACAAAGCCTCAATGATACTTTCTTTGCTGTTATTTGTTTGGGGTTTTGTGGTTTTTGAAATAGGGTCTCAGACTGTAGCCTAGGCTGGTCTGGAACTCACTGGGATTTGCTTCCTCAGTTTCCTGAAGGCAGGGATTACAGGTCACCATGCCTGCTTCATTAAGGGTACTCTTAATGAACCTTTTAAAAATCATTTTTATTTTATCATCAATTTTTACTGAAACCTCTCCTATACTTTACTATGAACTTTTGGTGTTCATTTTAAGTAGATTGCTTCAAAGCAGAATTTGTCTGTCTGCTACACTGTCTTTTCTACATTTTTCTCAAGTGTAGGAAGAAGCATTTTGGGCCAAGGTGATTTGACTTCTCATAAAGCCTTAGTCATTTACTCTCTAGATGGTTTCACACTTGGGATTCACGGGACCCTGGCCATTTAAATGAACTCAGGGTAGCTTATTCTTCAGAATGAAAGCCACACACCTTCCCTAGGTACCCACTGTGGCCAGTTTGAAAGCTGTGGCCTCAGCCCAGAATGCTTAGTTTGGCCCCCACCCAGGCTAGCCATGGGCAGGAAGGGGCACTTACTTGGGTCTGGGCTGCCTGTGGCTCTCCGGGGGGCTCCTCATCCTCAGGAATGTGGGGCATGGCAGCCGCCTGGTTGGAGTGCCTGGAACCTCTGCTGTGCCAACCCCAAAGATGTTCCAAGAGGCTTGGGCTCTGCAGGCTGGGGAGATGCCAAAAGGACAAGTCAAACTCCTTCCATCCCTGTCCCAAGGTGGGTTCCATTTCCAGGATCCAAGAGCCACAGATGAGCTGTTTGGTTCTGCATCAACACTGGAGGTCAGGCGAGGCGAGGCTGGGAGTGGCATTGGGAATTGCACTGCCTTCTGTTCTCTGGCTTTGTTTACATGGGCAGAGGTGACCTTTTGCATCTAATTTGGTCCTTACAGTAAACACAGCTACTCCAGAAGAGAAACATGTTAGCTTTTCAAAGCTATAGCTAAGGGGGGGGGGGGACAGTTTGTTGAGATCAGATACCATCTATTGAGCTCCTACTGACTTCATGACTACCATTACCAAGCTGAGTCCTTGTGATGACCTTTGATGTAAGTTGGCATCAATAGTCCTATTCTATAGGTGAAGGAAGAGCCTCTCAGGTTGGAAGCCACTGTCCTGAGTCACATAGAAAACTAATTGTACACAGGTCTTCCTGAAGGCCTATACCATACAGCCTTTCCTGTGATATGTCTCCTCCCCATGAGGAGAACAAAGGACAACGTTATTAACCCGTAAGCACTGTGTCGCAGGTCCTAGTCTGCTAGTGCTGGAGGTCACTAGGTCTGCTGAGTGCTGGAGTCTATAGGAAAAGCCAGAAAGCTCTTCTGTTTCCCATAACACCCTTGCTGTTCCATAGAGAGGGCCTGGAATGTTCCCCCAAACCAGAGTGCTGCAATCCAGGTTGACACCTGGCATTAGCCACAGCACACAGCACCCCCTAGACCTGGCTTTCCGAGGCAGGGAAGGAGTCTGATTTGTTATGACTATTCAAAATATACATTTAAAATGGTGGTTGCTTTGTGTTTAAAGAATTGGAGACATTTAGACCAGAAGCTGTCAAAAGGGGGTGCTTCTTCGCTTTTGCATTCATTCTAACAGGTAGCCCTAAGCCTAATTCTAATAGGTCCTATTCTAACAGGTCAGCCCTTGCCTTACCTCCAGTGTTGAAGCATTTGGGGTGACCCCTGCTGGTCATCTTGAAAATCTCATCTCAACCAAGGTATTCATGCACTGAATTTTTTTTAGTTCCTTCCTTCCTTCCTTCCTTCCTTCCTTCCTTCCTTCCTTCCTTCTTTCTTTCTCTCTCTCTTTCTCTCTTTCTTTCTTTTTCCTTCTTTCTTAATGGTTTAAGACAGAGTTTGACATAACTTCAAGAGTTGGCTTCGAACTTATGTCGCTGAGGCTGACTGATTCCCCTTTTCTCCACCTCCCAAAGTGCTAGGATTCCAGGAATATGCCACCATGCCTGGCTGTCATTCTTTCTCCACAAACAAACTTTTTATTAAGTCTGTGCCCATGTGACAGAAAAAGAGTGGGGGTGTAGTTTTTGGCCCTCACAGGGTCCAGTGTTGGAAGACAACTGAAAACGGATTGGTTGTAAACACTTCAAAACGAGGAGTTACGAGACCTCAAGCAAGAGTCCCTAGTTATGCAGGCTTAGCACATGAAAAGCAGTTTAGGGATGGCTCTATGTTACAGGGGGAGTTTGAGCTGAGCTATAACACAGAAATAAGAATGGAACTTATCTATTTGCAGAATAGCCTCAGGGATGAGCAGAGCTGATGAGCTGGCAGAGAAGAAGCCATGCTGGGCTGGGCTCCAAACAGAGTTATCCTGATTCTAGAGACTAAAAGCTGTGGGGCCAGGACCATGGTGTCTTCCACTCCCAAAGCCTACTGGGTTGGGGAACTGAATGTCAAGATGAGCTCTTCAAATAATTTCATCATCTTTACTGAGACATCAGAACCAGCAGCAATGGCATCAGGAGTGCTAGAGGACTGCATGGTAATGGAGGGTGGGGGGAACTGAGGGAAACACGTTGGCTCATTCCAAGTCAACCTTTCTTAATAGGAACCATTTCCAAAGTCCGGGAGGCAGCTATTCCACTTCCTGTTTAGGTCTTAATCGACACGGAGCATGCTGTGTACTAAGGATTCAGATAAGCAAGACCATGTTCAGAGAAGAGAAAGATCATTCTATGAGGGCTCAAGACTTTAGCCCAGGACAGAGAAGCTACAAGGGAAAGGCAATCTCTTCTTAGATAGCTAAAAGGTAGTCATGTGGACCTGAGGTCTCCAGAAAGCAGGTGTATAGCCAGGACTCAACCGGCAATCAAGAAGGCAAAGGGACCTTCTAGTGGCCAGAGCCAGTTAAAGATAAAACAGACCACAACTTCAAGGTCAAGAATTTGCTGTTGCCGGGAGACTTTCAATATTGGCTGCTCCAAGATTTTCAATACTAGTCACAGGAATGCCGACTACTGCCGTGACTTTTCCCTACTCTGAAGTCCCAGATCCTATCTAGACACAACCAGCCACAAGGAGCTCCCAGCCCAGGGTCCATTCAGAGACCCTAGGATTATAAAGCCATACCAGAAATATCTTATTCCCTAACCATCATCTCCCCTCTCTTGAAGACAGACCTCTGACAGTCCCAGGCCAGCCAGAAACAAAATGTCATGAATGATGTCAGAGATACCTGGAGATGCTGGGTGAGGCAGGGTGGAGGCTGGCTGCAGTCCCACAGGCGAACAAAATGGAGCCCATGAGGCTCTATGGGAACCCCTACTGAGGGCCATCCCCATGCTGCTCAGGTTCTGTGTGCTTTCCCACCCATTATTATAAACTCACTGCCTAAAATAGCAAGGTTAAAAACCCAGTCAGGCCCCCAGGGTGACATCTGGGGGATCTGCAGGGGCTAATGGGCATATGGACCTTAGATCCATCATAGCACAGTTTGGAACACAGCCTCCAGGAAGCCATGGTCTGGAGTGCCAGCCCATAAAAGGAGAGAACACTGAGTCATGCTTGTCTCCCTGTCTCCCTTTCAATCCACTTCCAAATATTTCCTGATGCTTCTCTAGCCAGGTCAGGTTATGTGAGTCACACCAAGAACCAATCAGCTCTTTGGATTCTATTAATCTGGCCTCTTAGAAATAGTTAAACAGAACCTGGTCCATTTTACAGGGAAGAAAACTGAGGCATAGATGAGAGAAACAAACAAGACAGGGTTCAGTTACCTTTGTATCTAAGGCAAACTACCCAAGAGCCTCTGCTGGGGTAATCATCCAATTATCTGTGTAAGTGAAGAGGCTGGGAGTCCCTAAACCATCCTTAGATGTTTTACTTGCTTCATGAAAGGAAGCAAAATAATGTCTTTGACATCCATACAGCAGTTTCCCTACTAGGTATCCAACACTACTGTGTACGGTCATACGCTCATGCTTAACCCTTACAAGACAGGGTGTGTGTTTATTTAGTTTTGTTTTCGTGCAATGCTGGAAATTGAACCCAAGGCCCTGAACATGCTAAGCAAATGCTAGCCTCACACTTATACCCCAGGAGCAGGGGCTCACGAACCTTTTCTGAAGCTTTCCTTCTCCCCTGACTGAGCTATACCCCAGCTCTTTCCTGTAGGTTTTATTGCTTTCATTTAATATAATAAAGCACTGAAGCAGAGAGACAATCATCAAGGCCATGTGGCTAGTAAGTCTGAGTCCAAAGGCATCATCTTCTCTCTTACCTAGGGGATGGCCAGAAACCCTTGTGCATAGCCCCCCCTCCAGGAGGGAGAACTGGGGTATAAGCTCCCAGAGGCAGGGAGAGGAAGTAACACTGAACCTTTGGTTGCCAGGTCAAGTATCTTCTGAGGGTAAAAAAAAGGGGGGTCCAGCTTTGGGATATGGCTCAATAGGTAAGGCGCTTGCCACACAAGCATGAGGACCTGAATTCAAATCTCCAGAGTCCACATAACACTCGATGTGACCACAGGCATCTGTGATCTCATTGCTTCTAAGGAACAATAGGGGGAGAAGACAGAAAAATTCAAGAAGCTGGTAGGCTACCTTGCCTGGTGTATGTAGCACAAACAAGATATCCTGCCACAAGCAAGGTGGATATGATTAAACTGTCATTGGAGGTTGTCCTCTGACCTCCAAATGTGAGCTTGCCCACATGTGGACTTGCCCAGAGAAGGTCCATAGCTTGAGGTTTCATGTCCCTAGTATGTGGCGTAACAATGTGTTCATTCACTGTGAGAGGCAGTGGCTCACTCACTGGCCTCACTTCTTATTCTTCTAGTCACTACTGTCCAGAGACTTGTCATTGAACTGTTCATGCCAGAAAGCCTCACGCTAAGGTCAAAAGCATAGGCTCTGTCCCATAAAGAGCTGCCTTAGAACCCTGTGTGGGCTGTCAGGGGACAGGCAGGGGGGAAAGGCAGGAGGGCTCTGGCAATGCAGACCACATTTTATTATATTCCCAGCAGCCATCAGGGGCTTCCTGTGTTCACAGTCCTGGGGAACTTGAAGTATCTAGAGCAGATATTTGAAATTCGGCCCACCCGGTAGGTTCCATAGGCTTGCCATACCTCAGCAAGCACCAAGCTGTCTTCAGGAGTCAAGAGCAGCCATGAACAGTCTTTACGGAAGTATTCTCAGTGCTCTCAGCCTCTCTGCCAGGTGGCAGTGAACGTTCTAACACTGGTAACACAATTAGTCCCATTTGGCAGATGACAGAGGCCTGAAGACATCACCCAGGAATGGCAGTGGCAGGCATGCCTGGTATATCTGCCTGACTTTGCAGCTCCCTGTGGGGCCAAGCCTGCTGGCCTCTCTCAGAGCCTTGTGACTTGCCCAGAAAAGATCAAACTCCTCACTTGAAGCTGCAGTGTCCCAGGAGCATGGTGTGCGTGTCATGAGGCTCTGACTAGCTCTGTCCATCTAGAAGAGCTAAGAGGTCCTTATGGGAAGCAAAGGGTTAAGCCTCATGGACCTCACTTGGGTGACTCAGGCTTCTCAGAAGGGAGGGTTTTGTTCTTCCAGCTTGGGATTTTTGCTTTCATTTAGCACTCAAAGAATGTGAGTGTGATTAGGTTGCTATTAATATCCAGCCTAGCTTCTCTCTGGACAAAGGGTTGAGGCAGGAGATTGCTTGGAGTAACTGTACACACATCACTCTCAGCCCCTCTACAAATTTAGAGAGGCAGGAGGCTGCTTCCCCTGTTCCCACTTTTGCAGATGGGGAGCTGAAGCAGAGAGAAGGGGAGGAATTTGACCAAGGCCACATCTACAGAAGGTCAGCATCAGAAAAGAACTGTGAGCCCTTGCTCCTGGGGGTATGAGTGAGGCTGGCTGAGGGCAGGAGACAAGCCAGTGTGTAAGGCCAAAAGCATAGGGCAGCAGCCTGGCTGTACATTCAGAAGACATCTTCAGCACACCAGATTCCTGAGATATGCCCTTGTCTGGGACAACATTCTGGAGCCCAGTTTTCTCTGGCCACACCAGCCACTCCTGAAGTGTCTCTAGTAAGCCAGCCCTGCTCAGAGTGGGCCAGGCCACACCAGGAGAGTCTGGGACAAGCATGTGTGTTGTCTGTGTAGGTAGTGAGACAGTTCCCCAAGACAGGAGTGCCACTGAGTTATCTCTCCCAGGTCCTCTTGTGTGTGTCTGTGGGGTGTGTAGGGGGGAGGGGTTTGTGTACATGTGAGGGAGTGGGAAAAGGAGGAGGCTTGGCTCTGCCTTGTCAGTCTCAGGCAAAATGGAAAGGGCTCCAAAAACAAAGGATGTATCACTGAAGGTTCACCTGGGAAACTTAGTGAAACTCTGTCTTGAAATTAAAAATACAAACATGTACAGGTTTAGTGGCAGAGCACTTGTCTAGCATGAAACCCCAGCTTTGATCTTCAGTTCCACAAAGAGAAAACTTAAGAGTTAAATCAAGGAACGTGAAGCATTTGCTTCTGTATCTAGACACAGCAGGGAAGAATGGTGATTATATAAAGGCTGTATAAAAGCCACAGATAAGTAACAAGTATTTATCAATATGTGGTACAAACTAGAAACAGAGTTAAGACAAGCAGAACAATTCAGTGTGGCTTGGGCAAATTTCCTAAGTTCTTAGATACTTTTCTCTGTTGTTCTCACAGTGATCTCACGTGAGAACGCTTTCATTGTGAGTTTTGTGATTAAATGTGATTATACAAGTACAGGAGAGGGGATAAAAAGAAAAGGGGGGGACAAATTCAAGTAAAAGCAATCCTCCTTCCCCAGGATGATGGGGTGAGGGGAAGACAGTGACACTGCTAAGGCTGGGCTGTCCCAGAGGGACCTGCTCCTCAATTCTCTTGGAAGGTGAGCAGTCCATAGTCTGAAGTCTTGGGCCTGTTTCCCAGACAGAATTCTAAGGAAGAGACCCCCAAAGAGATACGTCAAAATAGACCGTGCTCAGGGACATCCTCTGAAGGCTGTGGCATCCCATGATTGGGATGGCCCAGTCGCTTCAGTGCCCAGACCTGGGGTGGCCTTGAGAAGGACTTAGGGTGTCCCTGTGATTTCCCATTCACTTGTTTGCTACAGCTGGCAATTGCCTACAAACCAAGGCACACTATCATGCACAAGGGCACAGCACCATATAAGAGGGCACACCATCTATACAAGGCAAACCATCATGTACAAGGGCACACCATCATGTTTAAGGGGACACCACCATGTACAAGGGCACACCATCATGTTTAAGGGGATACTATCATGTGCACCATATAAGAGGACACATTATCATCTACAAGGGCACACCATCACGTGCATACCCATCAGGACCAATGCCATGTTCCCTCCTGCCCTGATACTTAGAAAGTCCATGGTACAAAAGCCCCTGGAGCACAGGAAGGCTTGGGCCAGCCCTGGTTATCCATGCTGTACATCCTTCAGCCTCTGAAGAATGCTCAGTCCAGGGCCAGAACCTCCCTGACCCTACCCACTTCCTCTCCCCATCACGACAGGAAATAAGCCAAAACATCTCCCCAGGTTTCCTCTCCAGCTTGTTCACTTCAGCAGTTCTTTTTTTTTAAAAAAAAAAAAAATAAATCTGCTTGAAAACTTTTTTTTCTTCTTGGAAATATGTGGGATTGCTCAATCCAAGGCAGTTCAAAGGCACCGGCAATGGCAGAAAAGTATCTGACCCTCCTATTTGGCTCCAAGCAGAAATAAATCTTACCCAGTTCCCTTTGTGCCTGGCTATCCAGAGAAACTTCTCCAGTCACTCATGCCAGGGTGACGTGAGTCATTGATGGAGTCAAGGACCATGTGGTACGCCAAGCTCCAAGAGACCCCATAAAGAATAGGGCCCCCAAGGGATGGTTAGAATAAATGGAGGGTCAGGACTACTCTCAGGCTCTCGGATAGGCTCTGCCTTGCCCAGGTGGGTGAATCTGAGAATTATTAAACCTGGCTGAACTTTAAACCCTAGGCCTTGTGTTTTAGACAAGCTTCTGTGGTGGGGTTTAGGAACTGGTCACCTGGCTCACAAGGGCCAACTCTTACATTTTCCAGCTTAATCTAACAGGCAAGCCCCAAGTTCCAACAAGAGACTATCTCAAAACAACAGTTAACTAAGAACAACACTAGATGTTGGGAGCCGACTTTAAGCAAAAAGCGGCTAGAAAGCAGCTATCAGTTTTGCAGCCATCTTGAGCCATATACCCTGACATGAGACTTGGTTTTCAACAGCCTACAACAGCTGAAGCACACTCTGATATCCCATATAGCTTGTTTTGCTGTTAAGTGCCTCCAGCTGCAAGGAGCACGTGGTATCCACGCCTACAAGGCATGTGGTGCACGTGTTGTCCACGTGCTATCTACGCCATATATGCCTGTAAGGCGCACGTGCTGTCCACGCCTGTAAGGCTTACGTCATATCCACACCTGCAAGGCACGTGGTATCCACGCACCTACAAGGCACGTGGCAAAAGCCGATAAATACCCAGGATTTCCTTGTATTGTGTGTGTGTGTATGTATGTATGTGTGTGTGTGTGTGTGTGTGTGTGTGTATGTATGTATGTGTGTGGGGGGGTGTGTGGGGTGTAGTAGTAGTAGGTGTAGTGGTGTGTGTATGGTGGAGACAGTAAAGAAGACGTTACTACAGATCCTCTGGCTTGTTTCTATTCTTTGCGGCTCTTCCCCTTCTTCCCCCCACTCTCTCTCTTGCTAAACCCGGACCTGCGGAACAGAGCGGGCCGCTATAGTTTGGCCCCCAAACATGGGCAAGAGTGGTCCGTTACAGTTAGCTCAGGGCTTTTACAGTTTACAGCTCGGGGTTTTTTTACAGTTTGGCGCCTGAACAGGGGCTCCAGTAAGCGGGGCTTTTACAGTTTTGGCGCCAAGCGTGGGACAGAAAGGTCTTTTACAACTAGAGGTTGACCTCTGGCCTCCATGCACACATGCACACACACACACACACACACACACACAAACATGTGTACACATACAAGCATGCATACACACACACTCCAGTACAGATACAGATAGAAAATCAAGTTACACAGACTTACAACTCAATAAGTTAGCTAAAACTGAAGAATGTCAATCCTTGGTCACTCTCTTGGGATCTTGTTAGGTCTCACTAGGACCTGTGCTCTCCAGAGGCTTCTGTAGTGGAACTGTCAGTGACACACCACTGTCCACCTCGTCTTTGCTGTCATTAATGACATCCACTTAGCAGTAATAGGAGCATCTGCAAACAGAGCTGTGTGGGTGCCACTATGAGGGCCTCCTCTTCTCCCAGAGTGCTGGCTGTTAGTGTTTGCTGCACACTGAAGCTAGGCAAGCCTGGCTTTTATTCCTGCCAGGTGCATACAAAACACTACCACCCTGGTTATGAGCCTTCCAGTTGCCTTTAGACAAGTCCTCCCGGAAGTACCACAGTTCTGTCCACAGTGTCTAACAAATAGCCACCCTGGGGATGCTCACTGCATTTTTTATAACCTTTTCACGCATCTTCTCCCTGAGCTGTTTTCTGATCCCTGAAAAACGCCCACTTTCCTTCAAAATCAAATCAAACACTCTGTCCTTCCTAAACCATTCCTCCTCTTCACCCCAGGAAAAGTGATTCCTTTCTTGTCTTTTCCTGCTGTTTTTACAACCAATCACCACTAAGGTGGTGATGTAAAACAACAAAAATTTATTGTCTTACAGTACCCATGTTGAAAGTCAACTTCCCTTTTAGTGGGTTAAAACTTTAGTGTTGGGTAGAGACTGGAAAAATGGCTCGTCAGTTAGGAGCGCTGGCTACTTTTCAGAGGACCTGGATTCAATTCCCAGCACCCATAACTATTTGTAGCTCTAACTGTAGGAGAGCTGACACCCTCTTCCGGCCTCTGTGGACATCAGGAATGTAAGTAGGGAACAGACATACATGCAGGCAAAACACACACACTCACATAAAACAAAAATATCAACATCTCAGAATAAATAAGTAAAATCTGAGTGTTAGCAGAGTTGTTCTTCCAGGATGCTCAAGGGAAGGAAGCCATCTCTTCACCTCTGCTGAAGTTGCCTTGAGGTCCCACCTCCTGGGGCAACACCTTCTCCTCATTCCCAGCCTGCAAAGAAGCAGGCATCTTCTCTGACCTCTGACCTTGGCCTCCATGTGTGTATTTCCTTTTCTGACTTTGTACTCCCTAATGTAAGGACTCCAGTGACTCTGATGTTATATCTATCCCTGCAGGTGACCCAGGTGATCTCCCCATTTGTGATCCATCTCCAGGAACCTTTTTTGCATTTCAGGTGACATGCTCACAGGTTCCACTGTGACTTCTCTCAGAGAGCTTTGCATAGATCTCAGCTCAGTTAGAATCTAAATGCCTCAATAGCAAGAACTTGTCTCATTCATACTTTCATGATAAATGAATATGCTTATAAATATTCATTATAAACATGTAAATAGTCATATCTCAATGCTGTCTAGTACAGGAACAAACAAGGAAGAGCCACTCTCTGTTTGTTGAGTGAATCAACTGCAGCCAATCTGTAATAATAGATAAAGAGGCTTTGTTGTAATTGAGAAGCAGCTTGTGAGAAAATAGGGTTCATGAAGAGATAGTACACACATCTCCTCTGGGGCCAGGCAAGTAAGATGAATGGCAGGGCCTCCTCCAAGGATTGATGGGGTCTGTGGTGGTAGAGAGTACAACTGTCACTTAACTAGTGCTGCTACTATTCAGTTTTGGGTCAGGAAGAAATATCATCTTTTGTTGGCAAGCACTTCCAGTTTCCAAGAAAAGCCAAAACTCTAGTGCTAAAAATAAAATCACCTGATTTAGAAACGTTAAAGCTAATACAAAAAAAAAAAAAAAAAAGTATAGAAATACCTCAAGAACCAAACCGCGTCTCTGGGGACTCAGACTGCAGCTACCAGTTGCCACCTCTGATTTATGCTCTCAAGTACGTTCCTCTGGGCCTCACATACAAATTGATCTAATTCACTCTCGGCAGCAGTGCCAGCATGAGCAGCACCCTCAGGAAGGCCAGGGAGCAAAGCAGAGCCTGGTCCATCCAAAAGGGGGCAGTGCCTCATTAGGTACACATAGAGTTCTGTCCCCAGGGTTGTGTGGGGCCTGGGGTAGCTCCTTGCTGTCCGGGCCTAGATATGATTGCCATGCATGGCCTTATTTCTTCATGATGGCTGGGTCTTGCATCAGTGAAGTACCTCTCAAGCCAATGACCATATGCCTAGAAATGTCATCACTTCATACACAGCCCAGCAGCAATGGAAGTCACACAGCATGTCACAGAGTGGGTGATGGCAATCTTAGCAGAAGATAAACCTGGCTCCCTCCTAGCTCTGCCTCGAAGCTCAGAGAGCTTGATGAAGAATGATCTCAGGCGTCAGTCTGTGGCTGGCAAAGAGGACTTAGCCCCTTCTAACAACTCCCACAGGTATAAACAGCAAGGAGTGTTCAAGTAAGAGGTACGTGCACACACTTCCGTGTTTCTTAACTCAACTAAGGATAACACTGACAACTCAAGTCCTCTTTTGTGACAGTTTGAACACAAAAATGTCCACCACAGACTTCTGTGTTCAAATACTTGGCCTCTAAACTGGTAGTGCTATTTTGGAAGGCTGTGGACAAGTGGAGACGTGTGGCCTAGCTAAAGGAAGTGGATTGATCTCTGGAGGGTGGGCCTTGAGGTTTTTGGCCCCATCTGGCTTCCTGTCTTGTCTCTGCTTCCTGTTCCTGGCCTCATACTCCTCCTACCACAGGCTGAACAGCAACACTGCCATGCTTCCCAACCCCTTACCCCTGAGTCTTCACCCCCACCCTCCTCCATGATGGATTATCCCTACAAAATAAATCATTTCTTCCTCAGTTTACTTCCTATTAGGCATTTGATGACTTAGACAAAAACAGTAACGAACACACCTTTGCCTGGCCTTCCTCCCACATCCTCTCTTCCTCTTCCTCACCTACATTTCTTTTCAGATTCAAGTATAGACAGTGGGGCCTGAACCTAAGGACCAGCATGCAAGTCACCTTTGAGGGTTTCTTGAGAAGCTAAATGACTGAGTGAAGAAAAAAAAAGTGTCACAAACTCCACAAAACAGATTTGTTAAAAGTCCAAGTCCTGGGTCTGAGGCTACCTTAGGATCTGTGACCCCTCCAGGACTGGAGATCCCATCATAAGAAGTGGGGAGGACCTAGCCCTATGTTACATCATCTGGGAGAGATGTAAGCATGTACCAGTTGGGTTGCTGTACATTCGGGGGTATGGCTGTGTCCACCCACTTCCCAGAGGGCTTCCCCAGGTTAGCTTCTAATTTTTCATTTTCAATTTGTTTGAACATGAAATGTCCCCCACAGGCTCACATGTCTGAACACTCCTCTCCCAGCTGGTGGTATCATTTAGTGTTGGGGAGCCTTTAAGAAAGAGAACCTCACTGAAGGAAATGGATGTCAGGGGCTCCCGCCTTGATGTTGTATGGGCCAGCACAACTCCCTGCTCACTCTCCACTTTCTGAATGTGACACTATGTGCCAGCTGCCTCACACTCCTGCTGCCATGCCTTCCCCACCATGATGGATCATATCCTCAAAGCTGGAAAAAAGAGAAAAAGCCTTCTTGGCAGATATTTGGCACAGCATGAGAAAAATAACTACATCAACCATGTTTCTTGGTTTTTCTACCACATATGCATGTAAACTTCCCCCAGAGAATTCCATCATGGCACTCTCTCAAAGCGCAGAGCCTTCTCCTTTTCACTTCCAAGCCCCTGTCATTCCCCCGCCCCCAAGAGTTCTCCGAAAACTGACTTTTAGAACAGACTTAGCAATAGAACCTGCAGTTTCAACCTCGATCTGCAGTAGGTCTCTAAGTATACCCACTGGTCTCTCCAGTACCCCTGAGAGCTAGCCACAGTACCCATGAAAATGAGGGTGTGTTCTCAGAGGAGGCAGAAGCCCAGTGTCCACTGCCCTGGCACTCATGGGACCTCTTTCTCAACAGAGGGCAGCCATAGGGTGTGCAAGATGGAAATAGCCTTGAAATCCAAGCCCCAATTCCTTTCTCCAATATGGGGACAGACTGGCACTTGCAAGTCCTGCTCACTTGGTGCCTGGAGTACTCATTCCTGTGAGGTGCGCCCTTGGGACCACTTGTCTCTTGTTACAGGCAGAGGACTAGACACAACATACCAGTTTGCCAGCTCAATTCTGGCTGCACTGCACGCACAGACCCTGAGAAGCCAGTGTGTGCATCTGGATCAAAGCCAACAACAGCATGTTTGTGGAGCTTGGACATCTGCACCTTAAGACAGGCATTCCTTAGGACTGGAAAGAGGATGGGGAGAAAGCGATGTATTCACATAAGATCTGAGAAATGTCAACCCAGAAAACCAGTAGCAACAACCTTCTCTTCAAAACTTTGTAACAGACTAAAACAAACTTAAGACTCAGTAGCTCCCATCACCCTCCCAAACTGCCCAATTCCCAGCATGCTTGTTTTTTGTTCCCTGCCTCTCTTTCTTTACCTCCCTTCCAAGTTTTATTCTGGAAAGTACCCATTGGGATCCCTATGCAGAACCTGGTTTTGAGATGCTGTCTATGATGAGTGTCTGAGTCATCCATTCCCTCAGCAAGACACATCGGGTGCAACCCTCCCAGGCACCAAGCATTGACTCAGACCCTGGGGCTTCACAGTGAGTCTTTGAGGGATGTGCCCTCCCAGAAGCCTTCCCTGACCTCTCCTGGATACTCTGTCTTCTTGGCCTGAGGAAGCGCCTATGGGTATCTGTACTGGCCACGCAGTAGCTTCTGTTTCCTGCACATGTATGTCATCCCCAGTCCAATCCAGGGCAGACAGCTCACTTTCTGGAAGCTTCTGTGGGAATGTGGCACAAGTCCAGCATCACTCAGCACCTATAGTCTCTTTTTGAGGCATGTATTCTTATGACCAAATCTCATTCTCAGATGGCACAATGGATCCCAGCACAGATAGAGGCTCTGGGGCCATGGACTGTTATCTCCATTTTAACAAATGAAAAAAAAATCATACTGCATCGTGGATACTAGACACACGTCAGAAGATACGGGATTAAAGCTGGGTCTCCTAGCCCAGCATGATTGCTCATGCCTGTAGTGCCAGCACTTGGGAGGCTGAAGCAGAAGGAATAGGAGTTCCAGGCTAGCTCAGGTTACCATAGCAAGATCCTGTCTCAAAATGAAACAAAGGAAATAAGCTGGGAAGATAGCACAGTAGACAGATGTGTTCAACACAAGCATGATGGCCTGTGTTAAATACCCAGAACACAGGTTTTTAAAAAAAAAAAAATGCTGGACATGGTGACCATGCTTCTAATCCCAGTGCTGGAGTGGCAGAGACAGGAGGATCCCAAAGACTCACTTGGTGAGCTGCAGGCCAAGGAAAGACGAGGTCCCAACCAGGGACTGGTATCTAAAGATCAGTATCGCCAACCAGGACATGCCCTGTGATGTCTAGTTCTCTGAGAGCTAAAAGTTCTCAAAGTATCCCCAGGGTAGAAAAGCAGCAGCTGAGATCAGAGACAAAGGGGAAGAACCTTTCCAAAGCAGGTAGGATGGAGTGTCTCCGGTTGAGGTGCCTTCACCCTAGTCATCTCCATGCTGGAAATTTTGGGTTTCAGAGACCATAGAAGTGCTACCATAGCTTGGGGGTGGGCTTCAGGACAGAGTCAGGTCTAGTATGGCTCCAGGAGGCCAAGAGCAGCTTTGGACGAGTCTTTTGGGGAATGAACTGGCATGCAGAATGATGTCATCACCACTTGGTCCCAGTCTTTACTATCTTTACAGCACAGTGTTGATGTTTCTAGCTGCACCCCACTTTCTGTCTCTTGAGTCCATGCTTCCCATTGCTTCTGAAGAGATGAGAATCCAGGAGACTAGATAACAACGCCAGGGCAGGAGGCAACCCCAGGGTGGGAGGTGGCCTGTGGAAGGCTACCTATCACATCCCTTGCTCACAGAGATTGGCTAAAAGGAGACATATGACTGAATGGCAGCAAATGAAACACAGTAAGACCTTGCTGGGCATGCTGGGAGGCTCCACTCTTAATTGTAGATTGAGAATATAAGAGAGAAAGCCTGAATTCTTGCTGAGGTGATGAACTTGTTTAAGGATGAAGTCAATGTGAAAAGGTGCACAGAGAGTAAAAAGAAGTCCCCAGGGCTAGCCTCCACCATCCTGCTGAGCTGAGGTTGCTATCTCTGGCTTTTCCTGTTTTGAGAAACAATACCTTCTTTTTCCCTCTGACACTGGCTTTTGTTGGCTTTGGGCACTGATAATAATGAGCTGCAACTCAGGCAAACAGTGTGGCTTTACAAAGCAGGGTACTAGGTCCTTCTATACATCAGACTCTTCCCTCACCTCTCTGTTCTACCACTTACCTGAAAGTCCCAGCTGGAAAAGCAGATCTATGGCCAATAGACTTGTCCTGAGCTCATCTGTAAGTAAGACTACCCCATGACCCTGTCCATTCCAGAGGAGGGACTGGACTTAATCACCTTCCATATCCCTGCCTAAAACAGTATGACATGAGTTGAGGTATACTGTCTCAAAGCACAGACAAGAAGGAACTACAGGGCACTTTCCTCTGATTATCTTTGGGAGACTATTAACATTTACCAGAACTCAGGCTCCACCTGACTTTACAGCCTTTGTCTTACCTAGCTCTAACAACAACCTGCATTTGCTGAAGCTCAGGAGGATGAGGCAGCATGTTCCAAGAACCATGACTGCTAGGTATGTACCATAAACAGGCCCAAGCCCAGGGTTCTGTTCAGTATCCCATAGTGAGGCTTCTGGAACTGTTCAGAACAAAGCATCTGCAGCTTGAATGTCAACAATAACCACCACCCAAGCCATTGACATGGGACCAGAGGCAGTTCATCTGCCTAAGCTTTCAGTGATGCATCACAGAAAAGGTCTTGTCTTTAACAGCCAGATCCCACTGTCCCATCGGCCACACCACCATTTGTTATCCTTGCAAGAACTCAACCTAAGTTAACTGTTAGGTAAACAACAAGGAGTTCAATCCCAGAGTTAAGCTGAGCCATTTTCATGGAATATTCCCTGCCTCTTATAAAAAGCCTGACTTACAAGAGTCCTGGACAGGAAGCGGCAGCCAGGAATAGATGGGACAACCTTTCTGTGGTCCTGCAGGGCCATCCTGGTAAGGTAAGCCATCAGACCCCCTTTCCAGGATGGGCCCCAAGGACACCAGACCTGGAAAGTCACTGGTATTGGCAGTTTTTATTAGGTCTGGACAGGCCTACAGACTTGGGAGCTCCCACATCTCAGGGGACATTTGCCTTTGGTGACCTGTAGTAGGCAGGCTCCTTCTCTAGCCTTCTGTGCTATTTGCTTATGGAATTTTGAATCATTTAGTTGTGAACATAAATGTCACCTTTCCTAGCTCTTGACTTTTGACTTTGGCTCTTAACTCAAAGTCCTCTTAAGCTGTTATGAAGATAAGTATGTAAATATATGCAAATCAAACATAGGGTGCCTACCATTGAATCTAGCACAAAGCAGCTACTGAGATGATAGCTTGTGCTATTGTTATTCCCATATTATTGCAAGCACTCCTTTGGCAGAGTTGAAGAAATTGCCCACTGTGTATCGAACATGCTTATCCCAATAAGCAAGGTGCATTGGGATACAGCCACATTCATTTATGTAACTTGGGGTTTTCCCTCCTACAAGGACAGTTGAATACCTCAGACACACATTATCTAACTCAAAACTAAACGAAACAAAAAAAAATGTGTTTACTACCTTTTTGCAGAAAAGTTAGTCAACCCTGTTCCAACATAGTCACAACTGTTTGTTTTCAGGGTAATGTTACTTGGCTAACAATCCCAGGGTTGTCCTGGCAGACTCCTGTGTGTTCTTCCAAAGTCAGTGTTTCTTATCTGCACATTTCTAACCCTTAAGGTGTGATCAGGGCTCAGCAAATGTTGTAGTGAAAGGAATCCTTTCCAACACACTTTGAGCACACACCTCCAGAGAGCTCCTGTGGGGAGATGGGAGGAGTTTTCCTGAGAATGAAGCCGAGGGAATCGGTGACAAATGGGAATCTCAAAAAGAACATTTGTGAATCAAGTGTTCTCAGCAGCCTCTGTTGAGAGGACACCTCTCCCTTCTGCTGACTCAGTCTCCATATCTCACTCTTTCCCCACAATGAGTTCAGCAACCGGGCCTTGGCTAGGGACTAGTTTCCCTAGTGGACAGGAGAGGAAACCCTTTAGAAGATTGACTTGCAAAAGTTAATGACTACCTACCACCCAAGAGGGCACACATGGATGACCGGCATGTCACAGTGACCCCTCCGGTCCTGACTGTGGCCAATTTGGCTTGCTCATTTTCAATAAACCACCTGGCCAGTGCTTGTAGTCTCCTCTGCATATTGTTTAGTTTCAGCCACCCATGTGCTCACATTTTTTTGAGCAAACCTTGATGGAAGAGAACTAGAATTTTCCAAAGCATGATGACCAACCAATCAATTGCAAGCCAGGTACAAAATCATACTGCCACCTTGGCCAGCAGCCTCCCACCCCGGCCTCCCGGGCTTTTTCCTCTTTGGCTTTTCAGATTCCATACAATGGCTTTTAGACTCTCAGCTCCCTCAAGTGCTGGCCAGAGGCCTGGCCTCCCTATTTCCTGGTGACATAAGGCCTGACAACAGACAGCATGACAGAGACCCTCCCCCTCCCATACTCCTACACCGTGGTCACTGTATCACGGCCCTTCCAATCAAGTATGACAACTCTCTCCTGTGGCTCTTTCTGTGACTTAAGGAACACACTGTAGCTCTGAAACAGATTATTAGAAGACTTTAAAAAACAAATGAAAAATGAAACAAAACAAAAACCCACTGATAGGGAGAACTTTGAGCACACAGCAATCCCAGAGGGATGATGGGAAGCTACACACGGACAAAAGCCAACACTCATTCTTCATCCAGGCTCAGGTAGCCCACCACTTGCTCAGAAGCAATGTCCCTTCCTCCTCTCTCCTGTAGATATCCCCATGGACCCAAATCCTGAGCCTGCAGCACCTTGATTATCAGGGGAATCAGTCCTCTGAAGTTTGTGCTCACCTTCATGGATTGGCCTGTGAGTGAATTGTAACTGCCTTCTTCCTAAAAGGGCTTGTAGTCAGATATCAATAAAAATACTCGGAGGCTCAGAGAATTAAAAGTAACAGCTGACAAAGGAAGCAGGACCGAGGGAGACCCCTGAGCCGCAGAGGGGATGGCTCTGAGCCCCAGGGGAATTTCCAGGCCCATATGGAGCAAGATCATTGAAAGAGTCACAGAACAGAGAGCAGTTAACAGTTAAATAATCCCAAATGGACCCTGAGCTCTAACGGGAGCAAAGCAGGACAGAGATTTTGTAATTTGGGACTGTTCAAGTTCATGCAGAGAATTCCATACACATGTATGTTGTATGTCATCATGCTCTTTACACATCAGGATTTGGGATGGACTTTGCTTTGCTTTCTTTTTTATTTTTAATCTTTAATGTTTATTATTATTGTTATTGTTGTTGTTATTATTATTATTATTATTATTATTATTATTATTACTAAGAGAGTGGAGAGGGGCTTGTGTATGAAGGTGGGGTCTGTCCTCTCCCATGTTACACACTTAGCCATGTTGCCCATCTGCTTTTTCTTTTTTTTTTTAAATTAGTTTTTAGGGCTTGGGAGTTGGCTCAATAGGTAAAATGTGTTTGCTATGTGGATATGAATATCTGAGTAGGGTAAGGGCGTCGACTAAGTGAGCATTTATCTTCGAGTACAGTCACATACATTTTCTTGTTGTCTTTTTGTTTGTTTGTTTGTTTGTTTGTTTTAAGGCGTGACCACACCTGTAACCAAAGCCCTGAAGGGTGGAGGCAAGGGTGTCACTGGGCTTGCTGGTGAGCAGCCTAGTTGAAAAGCAATAGTGAAACCCTGTCTCAAGAGAATAAGACTGACAGTGATGGAGAAAGACACTCAACACCCTCTTCTGGCCTCTATTTACGTATATGGCATGCTTGCTACATGAGTATGAATATCTGAGTTTGGATTCCCAGCAAACATATTTTTAAAAAGCATACATTTTGATTATCAACAAAACATTAAAAATCAAAGATGCACAACCACCAAGAAAATAGAACTCAGAACAACACCACAATATTGACCCACTCAACAAGAGGGAAATCATGCCTGGTACTGGAAACCTAGCCATGTACTAGTGACATCATGGATCTTAGAGGAGAGAACCTACCGCCACCACTTCACTAACCAAGCACTATCCCTAACGACATTGTACATATTTGTCCTTGTACCCACAGGTCAGTGTGGTCTTCAACCTTCATCAAGGGAATGTTTCTTTGCAACAGGCAGAGGCCTTTACAGAAAACCGCAACCAATCAAAATGCAGTTATAGAGAACAGTCCCATAGTACAACTCCTACTCCAAGGCTCTTGGGACATTGTGAAAGAGGGGGTGGAGAGGTTATAAGAATCAGAGGAACAGGGAGTTTGCTGTGGGACTGTGTCTCCTAGGAATGTCAGAAGCTATGCCCATAAAGGTTCACCAACATGGCTGCCTAAACATAAACAAGAGTGACACCAATAGACATGCCAAGTGGAGAGGGGGAAGATCACGAGGCCTCGGCCCTACAGGCAACTAAGGAATGCTGAGAGTGGGAAAAAGTCTTCTCCGGGGAACAAAACATCTATTAGTTATCCAATACCAAATGGTCAGCCCTGAAAATATACATACCATAGATGAACAAGTACATTACATAGAATAAGCAGATTGTATTTACATATTTAGGATTATATGCATATATATGTGGCAACAATTAATGAAAAATGAAGTTATGAATTTAAAAGAGGATATATGGGGTGTTGGAAGGAGAAAAGTGAAGAGAGAAATAGCATAAGTATAATCTCAATTTTTAAAAAACAATTTAAAGAATGCAGTAGCAGTTCAAACCCATTACCATGACAAAAATCTCAGAGCCAGATAACAATTTGTTGAGGATATAAAAGAATTAGTGCACATATACAGTAGGCAGATGCAGTAAATGGTGAGAGCACTGTGGCAGTTCTTCTAAAAGTTAAACAGAACCACACTGATCCACCAGTTCTACTCCTTGAAATTACGCAGGAGAAAAGGGGACATGTGTCTACACAAGACACGTGCACAATGTCCACAGCAGCCTTTCCTGCAATCGCGAAAGGGCGGACACACACTGTATGTTCATTATGTAATCAATGGCTGAACAAAAGATGGTGTAACCATACAACAGAATACTGCTCAGTCTAAAACAAGTACATGCTAGACTATGTATCTGGGTGTGGTGGGGCGGGACAGGGGACTATAGAGATGGCTCAGTAGTTAAGAGCATATACTACTTGTACTGACTGGTTTTGTGTCAACTTGACACAAGCTGGAGTTATCACAGAGAAAGAACCCTCCCTTGAGGAAATTCCTCCATGAGATCCAGCTGTAAGGCATTTTCTCAATTAGTGATCAAGGGAGGAGGGCCCCTTGTGGGTGGTACCATCCCTGGGCTGGTAGTCTTGGGATCTATAAGAAAGCAAGCTGAGCAAGCCAGGGGAAGCAAGCCAAAAGTGACATCTCTCCATGGCCTCTGCATCAGCTCCTGCTTCCTGACCTGCTTGAGTTCCAGTCCTGACTTTCTTTGGTGATGAACAGCAATGTGGAAGTGTAAGCTGAATAAACCCTCTCCTCCCCAACTTGCTTCTTGGTCATGATGTTTGTGCAGGAATAGAAACCCTGACTAAGACACTGCTCTTGCAAAGGACCTGAGTTAGATTCCCAGCACCCATATCAGACAGCTCACAACCATCAGTAACTGCAGCTCTAGGTAGAGCTAATACCCTCTCCTGGCCTCCACAGGTACTGCACTCATGTGCACATACACACTCCCACACACATGCTTAACTAAAAATAATAAAAATGGTAGCTTGATCTTCATGTGGGACTCCTAACAGTAGAATGAGGGGCTATCTCTGACTCTGTTGCCTGCCTTTGGGACCCACTCTCCTTACTGGGCTGTCTTATCTAGCCTCAATAGGAGAAGGTGTGCCTAGTCTTACTGAAACTTGATATGCCAAGGCTGATTGGTATACATGGGAGGAAAGAGAGGAGGAGTGGATGGGGCAAGCAGAGGTGTGTGGGGGGGGTAAGACTGTGAGGAGATGATGGAGGGGAAACTGTGGCCAAGATGTAAAGTTATTAATTAATCAATTAAAAAGAAACAAAATGATGAAACATTCAAACATTATGTTAAATGTCACAAATGACACATTGTATGACTTCGTTCATACAAAATTTCAAAATATAAAGTAAATTGTGACTGCTTAGGGTGGGGGCATAGAAGCAATGAAGAGTGGCTGTTAACAAGAAGAGAGTTTCTTGAAGTTGATGAACTAGATTGTGATAATGACTACATACTCTGAATGCATGAAAAACCAAGTGTAGTCACTTGAATCAATGAGTTACATGATAGTGCATGGATTGCATTTTAATAAAGCTGGTTTAAAACTTGAGCAAGAGAGAGAGAAAGAGAGAGAGAGAGAGAGAGAGAAAGAGAGAGAGAGAGAGAGAGAGAATGTAGAATGTAAGCTGGCCCTATATTTTTACCTCAATGAGAAGTTTCCTCAAACATCAAAGGTGTGGACTGGAGCCAAAGTTCAGTGACAGTGCTTGCCTGCCATGTACAGGTACTGAATTCACTCCCAACTCTGCAGAACCAAACCAAAACATAAAGACTGAAGACATCAAGTGAGGTGAGATCTAAATCCTCAAGTGTCCATAATACAAGAAAGACAGGTGAGAGAAGACATGGAGTTTGCTTCTCTGCTGGGGTCATGTTGGAAAACATGAAGAGAAAGATAAGAAAGAGCCTCAAAGAAGAGAAAAAGGAGAAGAGAAGGGACTTATCAAAGCTACAGCAGACAGGCGAGTACAAGCAAGGCCAGTACAAACTAGATGCCACAGTCTAGACAAGATCATAGGTGCATTTGCAAACACACATGCATTCACTCACATGAATACACACATACGTACACATATAACATACACACACTCTCACACACATGCATGCATGCATTCACTCATACACACAAATGCACACACATGCACTCACATAAATGCATACATACGAATGCACACATATGCATATATAACACACATGCCCACATGCATGCACACACATTTGCACATGCACATACACATGTATGCACTACTCATACACACAAATGCACACACACATACACATATGCAGTCACACACATGCATACTCACACACATGCACACACATGTGTGCATACACACACAGATGCACACACATGTACACACATGCATGCACACACACTCACTCACTCATACACATATACATCAGTTTCAAAATAGGACTTTTGGGGCAGGGGCGGGGTATGTACCATTCCTCATGGGATAAACTAGGAATTCTGTCAGCAAAGGCATTCACAAAGATGCGCTTTATGAGCACAGCACAAATGGAGACTGTGTCTTGCATTTCACTTCTTGAAGTCAAACAGAGGCAGGATTTACTCCACAGTCAGAGATTCCCAGACCTGTTTTGTCTTCATCAGTAGGGAGAGACTTGGGGAAACAGGACTGTGAGCTATTCCGAGCTCACAGGGCCATTCCTCTGGGATTTCAGCTGAGAACTTCCCAGAGATGTTCTGACCACCTCCCTGCTCACCCCCTCCCAGTGTGTCCATCACAATGAGGATATCATGTTACAGTGACCCCCTCGCTTAAGGCTCTCCTGCTGCTGATGGACACCTGAAAAAGAAGTTAAGCTCAGCAGGAAGGGTAGCTGTGATCTCCACGATGTGTTAGCTTCCTCACAACTCAGCGAGAGAAGGCCAGAGAAGTTTCTGGATGTTTTTGTTCTGATCTCTTTCTCCCACCCCCCAAACTCTAGGCTTAGCCAGAACCCAAGCTGTCCAGTGTGCCTGAAATGGCCTTGTCATTTCCCAAGATGGCAGACTGGAGAAGTTAGTGTTGTTTCCAATGCTGGGTACCACAGAGAAACAGGAAGCAATCTTGGGTTGGAAGGGCATAGACAAGGGCCTGCAGATTCCAAGCATGCTATACCAATGCTGGGTGGAGAGCAGCCTTTGAGCTCCTTCAGGGCTCCCTAAATGTCTACCATTTAAAGCAGCAGTAAACTAATGTGATTCTGTCTCCAAAAATAGTTGTCAGAGCATCTAAAATTGCCTTCCATCCTTAGCTAGGCCAGTCCCTCAGGAATGATGTCGCTATTTCTAAAACACCCCTGTTTTCCCAGCATGCCTTTGTCAGATCCTAACTTCCACCCTGGCTGCCCTAGGCTCTCCTGGTTCATTCCCCTTTTGCCTGGTCCCTCTCTGCCCTGAACTGGCCAAGCTGTCTCCCAAGTAGGAAATTCCCAAGTTGTGCCTTCCACTTGTTACTGAATTGGAGACCTTTAACCTGGCACATGGCTTAGGAGAGCAGAAACACCCACCTGGGAAACTCCTAGCACTTTGGAGGTACAGACAAGAAGAGTTCAAGGCCAGCCTTGGCTACATAAGGAGTCTCAGGCCAGCCTGAGCTCCATGAGACTTTTAATAAAAATGATAATGATGATGAGAGTAATAATAACAATAATAGTGATAACAATGAAATAAGTGTTTAAAAATATATGGTCCCTTGGAGAAGTGCTGTGGGTGGTTCTGTCTCTTAATTCCTAAGAATGAGTGTTCAAGAGTGAAATCACACTCCTACAGGGGCTGAACTTCTCTAAGAGATATATTCTGGGAGTTGGGAGGCAGCTCTAATTTGCTTTCTCCTTAGACAGTTTTATCTGTTCTGGTAACAGACAGAGTGGGATTTTGTGTCCTTTGGAAGCTCATCTGTGTTGTAGCATTTATCAGAACCTCATCTCTTTCTATAGCTGACTAATATTCCATTGCATAGCCATCTCCTATTTTGTTTATTCATTTACCAGTTCATAGACATGTGGATTATTTCTGCCTTTCAGCTATTGGAAATAGCACTGCTGTAAATATTACTATACCCACTTTTGTTGGAACACCTTTTAGGTGTTTTATGTAAATGCCTAAAAGTGGGACTTCCAAGCCACGTGACTTCATCTCATTACCTCTCCTCCTTACCAACACAAGGAGTCTTTGTTTAGATGATGTCACGAGATGAGAGGCCAAGGTTCCTTAGTGGGATTTCATCATGGTTTCCCTGTCCTCATGGCTCCTTGAAGGGGACTGTTTTAATCTCTTTCTGTTTGGAACCTTTCTATTGCATAAGCCATGTCCTGTTTACTGCTTAAAATGTGCATACAATAATACTCTCAGGCAGATAGTGTTAGGTCTGTCCTATAGGTGCAGAAGGGACTTGGCAAGGCCACATGGCCATAAGGTTCAGCCAAGACTAACACTCCAACCCAGCCCTTTCCACACCACCACAGGGCCCTGTTCATCTGTCTCTCTATCAAGGTCATTTTGAAATAGGCCTTTGTGAAATAGGTTCTGAAATTGGATCACCATTGTTTAGATAAAGCCCCTGTTGGGTGATGGGTCAGGCCTGGCCAGCCTTCTATAAACACTGCCACAAAAATAAATTTTTTTAATTTTATTTTGCACTACTGAAGATGGAATCAGAAACCCTGGACATGCTAGGCAAGTACTCTGCCACCAAACTATATCCCTGGCACATTTTCAACATTTTAATTTTAAGCCTCACTAAGTTGCCCAGGCTGGCCCTGGATTCACAATTCTCAGCCTCCCTAACAGCTAAGGTCACATGCTTACACCACTAGGCCTGGATGGCATCTCATTTCTAATCTGCTTTTTCTTCTGGGGCAGATTCTGCCCATTCCCTGGAGAATAATGTGTACCTTTCCTGGGTATTCCACTACTGTATAGAATCCTAGCTGGGTAGTCTCTTCTCATCTTTCCACCAAGGTGACCCTAACACAGCCCACAGCTCAGCCAAAGCACTATATGGATTTCCTCCTTGACCTTTTGTTGGTCACAGGAGTGCACCCTCCATTTTCAAGGAGAAATCAGTTCTTGGACTAAGGAATCCTAGTGACCTCCAAACCAAAGTGATAGAGCCATGCTGGCCTGTGTACTGGGGATTTCCACATCCACATGTGGACAGGAGATAACAAAAAATAAGACAGGCAAGAGATGACAGGACACAGTGCCAACCTTCCCTGTTCACAGGAGGTCTGCCACAGGCCTTGAGACCTCGAAGCTTCCTATGAGCAGATGCCATTTCAAACAAGGAAGCTGGGGCTCCATGAAGTACCACGATGCTTCCAGAGTCACAGGTGATGGGAGCCTACGGGAGACCACAAGCGCTCGCAGCCCATTTTCCCTATTCTCACCCACCATCTGCCTTCCAAGTAGGAGCTTTGGGGATGAGATGGCCTTTATTAGTCGTTCTTCAAGAGCTGAGGATCCTGTAGTTATTTGGCAATCTAACCCACATCCAATCAAGCACAAACACCAGACTATCATTTCCCAAGCATGTTTAAGTGAAGGTAAGAGCTCTGGAAAGTTCACATGCCACTCCATCTGGGGATCTTGGCATGATAGGCTTCGGCCCTGCATGGCATCTCTGAGCACTTAGGGTACAAATGCACAAGATAAATCTCCAGAACAGTATGACAAAATTTATCATCTTCCAGCCTTATTTGGTCAAGCCATTTTTTTCTAGGCCAAGTGCCCCCTGTAAAACATAAGTCTAGGGTGCCCTCAGGTCTTTTGGATTAGATGGTATCTGGCAGTGGGAAAGGATGGTGTCTTTAAGAATAGTCACTTAGGGTTGTACATAGATCTGTGTCACCCCTGGGCTGAGGGCTGGCTTCCTATAGAGATGGCTCCAGAACACTGGTGCCTCAGAAGGAAACCAGGAGCAGTAACGCAAAGGGGATTAACAACCCCTTGTCTCACTTGTCCCTGGAGGAGGGCATAGAGGAGGAGGGTGCACAGGGTCATCCAGGAATGTTGACATTTACATGGCTTTTGAATGCTGGATACACCTTCCATATTGGACTGTGTGTGTCTGTGTATATGCACATGTGTGCATGTGTATGTTAAGTCCAGAGGTCAGGAGGCTTTCACCTTGCTTTTTTCTTTGTTTGGGACAAGGTCTCTTGTTGGGACTGACCAAGTAGGCCTAGGTTGACTATTCAATGAGACCAATGTCTTCCCTCCTGGTGCTAGTGTTACAAGCACATACTGCCACACCTAGCGTTGTGTAGGTTCTGGGGATCCAACTTACATCCTCATGTTTACAAAGCAAGCACTTTACTGACTAAGCCACCTCCCAAGAGTCCATCCTGGAGGGAAATTGTTTTCTGGGATCCAGCCATTCTCAGTGTGCCAGAGGATAGATTTATAGACTATGGCCAGGGCCTGGTAAAGGTTCAGAGTGTGAAGCTGTGCGTGTGTGGCAGCCCTCTGCACACTGTGATTCTGCAGCTGTCCCTCAATTCCAGGTGATGCTGGCACCACAATCTCCAGATGTATTCAAGATAACCAGGTAACATGGACAGCACTAACTTCTCCATCAGACACAGAGGGACCAGGGCTAAGAACCCACAAAAGTCCTTGGATTCCAAAATCAGAAGGAAAAAATGGACTTTTAGGTCAAAGAATGTTTCAGTAGATATGTTTATCTTCCCACCAGCCTAGAAAATAACACTTTAAGTTTGGGTTTATTATTTAGTCTCTTTAGCCAAGGATGACCTTAGACTCCTGAACCCCCTCCTCCACCTCTTGAGTGCTGGGATTCCAGATGTGGGCCATCACTCCCAGTTTTATGGCATGGATCACAGGGCTCCGTGCATGCTAAGCAAATAGTCAACCAACCGAGCAGCATTCCTAGTCTGTAAATATTCTCCTGAAGGAGGAAGAGACCCATGAAGACAAAAGTTCCTGGGGTCCACAAGATGCTGATGAGGACCTGGGGACAGGGCAGGTGGCAGTGAGCTTGGTTATGCCACTTAATCGTGGCTAAAAATGAACTCTGGAGGATACCTGAAAAGCCACACAGGCAGAGGTTCTATGGTCATCGGGAGCATATAGGAAAAGCATCAAAATGAGTGCTGTGTGGTAGGTGTTGAGTGCTGTGTGATGGGTGTTGAGTGCTATATGGGTGGGTGTTGGGTACTGTGTGGGTGGGTGTTGAGTGCTGTGTGGGTGGGTGTTGGGTGCTGTGTGGGTGGGTGTTGGGTGCTGTGTGGGTGGGTGTTGGGTGCTGTGTGGGTGGGTGTTG
>JANHMN010000003.1:99662709-99745222 GCA_030674055.1 Rhabdomys pumilio
TTGGGTGCTGTGTGGGTGGGTGTTGGGTGCTGTGTGGGTGGGTGTTGCCTGCACAGTCTCCTGGGTCTTCTTGAGTTTGATAATTCTCCTCCACTTTGGGAACTCTGAAGATGTGCCCAGGGTTTGCTGGACTTGTCTCAATTCTGAAATCTACTAGGTGCATCCCTTCCCTGGAACTGAACTCCAGGGTCTATGTGTACTCTCCTCCTCCCAAAGCCAGAAAGCCTGGAACAACCGAACCCGTAGCCTGAGGAAAGGGACTAGGCTATCACAGCTCTGCTAAGGATGAAAACAAGACCATCAGCTCTGATCTGAGAGGTGAATGTCTAAACCGAAGCATGAATCAAGCGTCTTGTTAACAAAATGATGAGAAACAGGCATCCCTCCAACAGTAAATGTTTCCTTAAGCACAGACTGATGCCAGCCCAGCTGTCCCCAGGGGCACCGCAGGGCCTTTCAGAGAGTGAGCCATAACAGCTGGCTCTTAAACACAGCTGCAAGGCCCCTCCTTGTCACCCACACAGTGTCTGTCACAATTATTGCCCTGGGATGGCCTTAATCATGCAACTGTCGGGTATATCCCTAGACTTTGCAGAATAAACAGTTTATGGTGAGAAATCGAGCCCCTGGAAAAACAAGACAGTTTGCCCACAGGCACAGTATGAGCCAGGCTCAGAAGCCAGGATCACCCCTTGCATATTAGCTCCCTTTCTTCTCAGGACATGGTACACCAAGAGTGGGTATTAACCAACCATCACTGTCTTCAAACCTCGGAGGGTCCTCTCATCCACACAGGCTCTGCCTGCCATGGATCCATGAAAACCCTGCCACAATACTACCTTTCCTTATACATCTCTGGAAACCCACAAGGAGCAGACTTGTTTTTTAATGTTTCTTACTATGGGTCTGAGTGTTTTGTCAGCAGGTATGCAGGTGTACCATATGTATGCAATGCCAACGAAGACCAGAAGAGTGTTGGATCCCCTGAAACTGGAGTTACAAATGGTTGTGAGTTGCCGTTAGAGTGGGGGTGGGGTTGGAATCTATGCCTTTTCCAAGAGCAGCAAATGCTCTTAACCCCTGAGCCATCTCTCCAGCCCCCTAGGCTACCCTTTTTGACATCTTACTAACTCAACCTATACTTCCCTCCTGGCCTGGTCAACTCCCGAGAGTGAATCCCACCTCCCCTTGCTCTCGCTATTTATTGCTCCTGCTTTCTCTCTCTAGACAAGGTCTTACTTTGGAGTTTGCTTGGAAATCACTACGTAGCACAGGCTGGCCTCAAACTCATAGAGATCTGCCTGCCTCTGCCTCCCAACTGCAGGGATTAGAATTTCTATCCCTCAATGTGCTGTGTGCACTTGGCAAGCAAGGGCGATGCAGCATTGGCACCGATACTTTCCACCTGTATGATCCTGGCTCGATTTTCTTAAAAAGGAAGGAGATAGCACTATTAACTACCTCACAGAGAGCACTGGGTGGTGGTGGCGCATGCCTTTAATCCCAGCACTTGGGAGGCAGAGGCAGGCGGATCTCTGAGTTCGAGGCCAACCTGGTCTACAGAGTGAGTGCCAGGACAGCCCGGGCCACACAGAGAAACCCTGTCTCAAAAAAAAAAAAAAAAAAAAAGAAAAAGAAAAAAAGAAAGAAAGAAAAAAAGAACTACCTCACAGAGAGCAAAAACAATATAGATAATGCACCAGACACAGTATTTAGCTGACACTCAAAATGATGGCTATTATAGTAATAATAACAAAAACAAGCATGTTGTTGTTGTTCTTGTCATCACACACACCACATCACTATAGGCGTCATCAAATGGATTCTTCCTCTCTGAACTCTGAAAAGGTGCTTTGTGTACATAAATGACTTTGGTGCCTTCCAAACTGTAGAAATCCTGATCTAGGGACAATTTGCCAAGCATCTCTGGGTCTAAGACAAGAAATCCTTGAAACCCAACACCTCCCACACCTGTTTTCTTCTGTTGGGCCCAGCAGAACTAATCTGCCTCCGAGCCAGGGAAAGTCCTAGATGGCCAAACCTGTACTGTGTATGTTGGCCACACAGGGCCAAGTGAGAAGAGGTAAGACTCCTGTCCAGTGGGTAAAAGTAAAACTCCCACATGTGATGGTACCATTCTCTGTGTGTACAATGGGACAGAAAGGCCACCCCACATTAGAAAGGTCACTCCAAGTTAACAAGTCAAAACTTCTTTTGAAGATACTGTTGATTTTAGCCATTTCCCCTTCTTGAGGAAACCCTGCATAGAAGACAGTGGTTCTCAACTTTCCTAATTCTGCAACCCTTTAACACAGTTCCTCATGTTGTAGTGACCCCCAACCATAAAATTATTTTGTTGCTACTTCATAACTGTAATTTTGCTACTGTTATAAATCACAATGTAAATATCTAATATGCAAGATATCTGACATGTAAACACTATGAAAGGAGTGTTCAATCCCCCCAAAGGTGTCAGGACCCAAAGACTGAGAACCATTGATATAACCATAACTACATTCTGTTCCTTGACCTTACCACTACCACTGCTGATCTCATGCTGGGTCATTCAAGACCTTTCTTCTGAAAACCTAGAGACTAGGAATTACCAGAGCCTGGGCAGGCTGGGCCTGTGTCCTAGAGCAATGGCCCTTGTTGTACAGTTGGCCCACCCACGAAATATGAGACATGCCAGGCCTACGGGTCTGGTGCATACAGGCTATCCCACCATTTGGGTGACTAGCCAACAGGATGATGAGTTCAAGGCCAACCTGGGCAACATAACAAGATCTTGTCTCCAAAATAAGCAAAAAACAAACAAACAAACAAACAAATAAACAAAAATACAAGCTAGAACAGAACATAGGGGAAAAAAAAACTTGGAAACTGTTTTCTGTTTTTATTTTTAAAATAGAAACAAACTTCCTTAATTTTCATAACTATCTCCCAGTGGTGACATCATGTGTCCATATGTTGAAAGGTCACAGTCATGATCACCATAATGTCCATCTTGGTAACAATTGTTCTTGACTGTCAACTTGATTGGGTTCAGAAACACCTAGGGCATTGGTGAGACACACCCCTGGGTATGTCTGTGAGGACATTTCCAGAGACAAGATTCACTCCAAATATGGGCAGCACCACCTATGGACTGGGTCCTGGACTGAATACAAGGGAGAAAGGAGAAAACCAACCGAACACCAGACTCCTCCTTCCTGTGGTTCCTGATCTGCCCAGTGAGCAAGCAGCTCATTCGGCCACAGTCTCAAGCTGCTCCTGGGGTCGTGTTTTCCAACAAGATGGATTATATCCTAACTGAGGATCTGAACTCAAATCCTCACACTTTTGCCGCAAGTGCTTTACCTCTGAGCCCTTTCCTCAGACCTAGTCATGGTGATTTAAAAGAGGGCTTTACACGTGCAATGGTTGAGAGAAATACCCCGTTTCCTCTTCATAGTGACCCTTTGCGCATCCTACTGACAAAATTATAGGATGAGAAGGGAGAAGAGAAAGGTCAGGCCTTTTGCCTAAGGGCACAAGGCAACCTGACTGCCTCTGTTTAATGTGTCAGCAAGAGAACTGGCTATGGCCTGTGTGTCCCTCCAAAAGGGAGGCCACTCTAGGAACTGCATCCACACACACACACACTGCAGGCTGTGAACAGTGAGCAGGCTCATCCCTCATGGGGTTGAGCGTCCCCAACACTAGCTCTGTTACCTGTTGTTCCACAGGCTATTGGCTAACTGGGTCTTTGCACACGACCCTGATCAGTTTTGCTCAGCCTAATCATGTTTACTTACTATCCTTCCATTTATGAGCAATGAACCAAGGTGGGAATCTGGGCTCTACTACTTACTGAATTCATGTAGTTGGGTAAGTTCCTTGTCCTTCCCTCTCTGCGCCTCATCTGGATGCTGAAGACCACAATGGCAGCTGCCTGGTAGGGTTGCCATGATAGCTTCATGAGCTACCTCTGTGAAGCACTGGCAATCACCCAGCACACAGCAGGCTTTCAGTGTGTGCCAGCAACCATCACTGCATTTATTTAAAAGGGATGCTCTATGTTCTATCTAAAGTGAAAAGTCAGCACCAGTTAACACAAATAGAGAACTATAAACACAATCAAAACAGTTATTACATTCCAGCTATTGCCCACCAAAGGTCCTGCACCAAGGCCTGCTCTCGTGCCAAGAAGAGAGACAAGAAAGTGTAAGAAAGCTGTTGAAGTCACACTGGACTCAAATGAGGGTGAGCACTTCCCGACCTGCCCAGGCCTGTCCTGGTTTTAACAATTCTCATTCCCAGACACTGGTCTTCAAATACAGAATCTTTCCTTGGGTACAAAAGACCAAGAGGACCCAGAAGTAGGTCTGTGTGATTCCCTGTATGTAAAGCTGGCCAGTGGCCCAGTGACAGACATCAGGCCACACAGCACATATCCACCTCTGAGAACTACAACTGCTGCAAACATGGAACAGCAAACATGTCATGTGTGTCCCTCAGATAATCCTCTGGGGAAACCCACATTGCAAATACCACTAACAGGAAGGCCGATTAAACATCCACAGCTAACATGACTCTGCACTGTGAATCCATTGCAAAACCACTGTGCTTGAAGAATCATTAACAACGCAGACAGAAGATCACAGTGAGACGTGCAGCTAAAACTATCAGACTACAAAGCCATTCAAGGTCTTAGTTTTATAAAAATATAGAGCAATATAAAGACTCTACAGGGCTGGACTATAGCTCAGTTGGAAATTGCTTGCCTAGTGTTCAAGTTTGCTTTCTGTTGCTGAGATAAAACCATGACCAAAAGCAACATGGGGAGAGAGAAGCCAAGGCAGAAACTCAAGGCAAGAGCTCAATGCAGAAACCATAGAAGAATGTTTCTTACTTGTGGCTTGCTCAGCTACCTTTCTTATATAGCCCAGATTTAACTCACTTGGAGGTGGAACTGCCCACACTGGGCCCTGCCACATCAACCATTAATTAAGAAAATGCCCCCACAGACATGGCCATGGGCCAATCTGATAGAGGCAATTTCCCAGTTAGTCTTAGGTTTGTGTCAAATTGACAAAGATAACTATGACTCCCAGAACACACTAAGCCCTAAGTTTGATAAGCTTCGACACATGTACTGAGAGTAGTGGTGGGTACCCAGGCATAAGATCAAAAGTTCAAGGCCATCTTCAGCTACTTGTTGAGTTTGAAACCAGTCTGGGCTACCTAAGACCTGGTCTTAAAAGATAGAAAAGGGCAGAGAAGAGAAAGGCAGAGAGGAACATATTGATGTATTTCTCGAAACATGCCCAATCACACCATCTCAGGAGCTATGCAGAGTCTGGCCTGGTCAGTATTTATATGATAAAAGTAGAAATAAGAAATCTACCATAATATTAGCAATACTTATCTCTGAATGATGAGATTCCGAAGTGGTTCTTCTCTTTATAACGACTTCTGAATTTCTTTTCTATACTCATTTCTATGTTTCCCCAAGAAAGTTTAGTAGGAGCAAAGACTACTTTTACTACTGGAAAATAACTGAATAAAAATATAAATAAAGGAAAATAAGAAGTAACCAGTGCTGATTAAGACTAGTTCCTTTTGTAGTAGCAGCTTTAATTATACTATTTAATCATGCAGTTATTGAAAAAACATTTAGTTGAGTTTCACATTGTTTTGACAATTTCATACACAATGCATTGTGATCAAATTCACCGTCAACACTCTCTCTTATTCCCAACCCCAATTCCTGCTCCCCCTCTCTTTCATTAGTCTTCATCTTTGTGCCATTTTAAATTTTTATTTATTTTTTTACTCACTGAGTTAACTAAGGTTGCCTCTGTAAGCTTGGGTAAGGGGTTACTTCCTAGAGTATAGGCAACTTAATGTCTACACCAATGAAGAAAATGATACCAGGTTACCATTAACTACCAACAGCTCCTCAGGGAGGGGTGGAGCTTCTTGAGCCCCTCCCTCATCCATGCTGGAATGTAGAAGGGTCCAATCTTGTGGCCAAGCCCAGTATTAGCACACCTTCACTGGCTGGGGAAGCTTTTCTGCCACTTGCTTTCTATCTCCCCTAAAGAAGTCCCAGGCAGGGAAGGCAAGGTTTGTTCAAGGTCACAGCCCAAGGTCACAGGCAGGAGTTACCTCTGCTCAGATGCCAGGTCCAGTGGTCTATCATGTGAGACAGACCTAGGCTGTCCCCTGAAGCCCCAAATCCACAGGGCTGGTATGACAGCTGCGTTTCCTCTCTCTTCATTTCCCCTGTTCAGATAGCAGCATTTTAGTAACTACTCCTGGGACTTGAGTTAGCAACTACAGGCAGGCTGATATCTATTACAGAAGTTGTCCTGTCCTAGAGAGAACCAGCCTGAGCTGGAACCCACCACAAGTAGCAGCAGCTGTGTGCCTCTAAACTACAGCATCCTGAGTCTGAGTTGTAACATAACTACTGACTTGTCCATGGGGACAAGATCTGAGCACACAGTAGCAATTCAATTAACGTCCTTTTCTCCTCTTTTCCTTTGCACTTACTATACCAGAACTCAGTTTTCCATCTCCCTCCCTGCTCTGACTCTCCCCAAGGTGCAAGGGCAGTTATTGTCTCTTTACCTGGACCCTGGGCATTGAACAGACTGTCAGACCACACTGAAGATGGCTGTCTAGCCCAGTGGCCCAGTGGGGGCTTCTTGGTTGAAAAAGCAGGGAGAAATGTATAGACAGCACCTCCCCATGCAGCATCTTTTGAGCCAGACAGCAAGATTCTGGCAGCAGAGGCAAGTGCTCAACAAACCTGAGTCCTTTTAACCAAGACAAATCTTAGACGTGTTACATCTTTCATTCATCCAAAAATGATTGAGTCTGAACACTCAGTAGGCTCCCAGCATCATTTGGGGCACAGGACACACAGTGTGGACTGTTTTTACAGACTTCAGTCTTCTGGCTGGAGCCCATTCATCACGTAAACAATCCAGTTTCCTCCTATGGACTCCAAGAGTGCTTCTTCCCCAAACTAAGAGCCCTGAGGCCTAGTGGGAACTGGGAATCATTGGCTCTTAATCTACCTAAGATACTAGGTCACTCTGTGGCGCTAAACACCTTCTAAAGTGCCCCACCTGTAAAGCTGTCCTAGCAATGCTGTGGGGTCACGTAACACTTCATGTGACAGCCTCAGATGTCACATGAGGGTATGTGCTCCTACCATCATCCTCAGAAACAGGACCCAACAGAGGTGAAAGGGGCATGGGTGTGGGGGAAGTGTCAAAAGCAGAACCCCTAGAGACAGCCAACTGAGGTCAAACCAGCTGTGCAACTTCTCTGGGGCTCAGAGAATACATTTATGGGCAACATCTTATTCATGTTGTGGCAATTAGCAGTTTTCCTTCCGAGAGGGTCATAAAGGGTACGTGGAAATGACTTGCCACCACACATATGGGAGGAGACATGGGCTTGAACACAAACAGTTATCTCCAACACATGCATACACACATGCCATTGAATTATGAACCAAATATTACAGTGACAAGTGTATTATCACTTAGTTGAAAATCAGAGGCCGCTATTGGAGGTGCTCACAGTTGTCAGGTGGGGACCCATGTAGGCATGCTTTCAAATCCTAGCTCTGGCCCTTCTTGTGTGATGTAGGCAAGTCACTGAAATGAGGAGGAACTGCACATGCCCCGCTAGCATGTGTCACCTCTTGTTGGGGAGAGGCCCTTCCTCCAGGGCCTGCCTCACTCCTGCTCCAGCCTGACAGCCCTAGCTGCTCTTTTCCCCTCCGTGCAGAATACAGCTCAGCCAAGTTCAGGGCTGCCTTGCTTCCTATGCCACCCGAGAGAGCTTCCTGAAGAGTGTTAAAGAGCAGCAGCTGTCACTTGTGGAGGCAGGAGCGCCAGCCAGGGGTCCCGGGGCCATGCTGCTGTTTATGCAGGCTATGAGGCCTCTCCAGCTTTTACAACTGTTTACTGCACAGGAAGCAGCCGGCAGCTGGGCTTTTCCTGAGCCTTGCGCTGCTACCTTCTCTTTGAGAAAGCCTGCCTGAGTGCCACTCACTCATGGAATAGCTTCCAATGACCTCTGGAGAGGTGCAGGCTGGGACACAGGCTCACACACACACAAACACGCTCACACACACACTCAGAGAGAAAGAGAGAGAGCACTGGGAAAGGGGACACGATGTGGTGGGCCAGGGGACAGGTACAAAAAGAGAGATGAGGACAGAGATGGAAACGGGGCTATGACCAGAGCACAGGTCAGGAAGATCAAGCATAGAAATGGACAGAGTCAGTGATGAAGATGGATGGACAAATGGGTTCACACACGCAGACTTGAAAGGGAACAAAGGAGAGACGCAGGAAGCCCCAGGGAAGAAAGTCCATCCTGCCTGTTTTGCACAGCTCCGGCATTTCTCTACTATCCCAAAGGATCCTGCAGGAAAGCCAAGAGTAAGGGGCTTAGTGAGCAGTCACATCTTTACCCCAAACTGTGCGTGCTTTCCAACAGCAAGTAGAAGGGGCAGGATTTAGTGAGGATCGAGCGTTTTGTTTCTTATTTAAAACTTAAGACAGCAACAATAAAAAGACTCTTCTAAAATAACACCCAACCAGGCCACCTCCCCTGCAACTTAAAGTTAAGTGCCCCCATCCCAGAGCCCTGTACCTTTAAGGAGGAGAAGGCGCCTCTCTGCTTCCCTCAGGCTGAAGAGGCAGGTTATTCTAGGCAATAGCGATGACTTACCTAAAACTGAGTTATTCCCCTTTCCTCCCCGGCCAGCCTCTCTTCACTCTGGGGAGCTTTTACCATTTAAGGTCAATGTTACATCTGGCTCCAGAGCTCCAAGCTGAAAAGCTCTGGCTGCAGAGGCCCGGCTGCCTGCCTCCTCCTCAGAGAGGGGCTGGATGAGGGGCTGGGACTGGGAACCAGTGTTCTACCAGGGCCCCCTGCAGCCTGGCTCTGGGTTAAAAGCAGGAGAAGCCTTCCAGCCAGTCTCAGAGTTCAAGGAAAGTTGGGCCTGAATAGTAGCCCCTAACCCTGGGTTTTTGGAGGGGCACCCCCATAGCTGATGGTGGTGCCTAGGGGGGCAGTTAAAGATACTGGACTCTGCCTTTGCCAGAGGGGGATTAAGGAGACATCTGCAGACCAGCCTCCCACCCCTGAGTGTCCAGCAAGCATGTGAGCCTAGATAAGATCCTGGCTCACTGCCAGGAGAAGCTGGGAATGTTTCCTGTCCCAGGGATTTGGAGGCGGAGGCTGCTCCCATCTTAAACCCTCGGGATTGCCAGAGAGAACAGGGGCATGGTTAAGGGAATTAACTAAGTCTAGGCCTGGCAGCAGCCCCAAGTCAGTCCTAGCTCCTCCACTTAACAGTCCTGTGGTCTTAACATGCCAAGTCTCAGTCTATTCATTGCTGAAGTGGGACAATAGTGAAAAT
Organism: Rhabdomys pumilio; assembly: GCA_030674055.1. Lineage (NCBI taxonomy): Eukaryota > Metazoa > Chordata > Mammalia > Rodentia > Muridae > Rhabdomys > Rhabdomys pumilio. The sequence continues at coordinate 99,672,146 of JANHMN010000003.1, forward strand.
TCAGGACACTGTGGGTCAGGGTCTCATAAGTACTAGAAAGGCACGGAAGAGCTTCCAACCCTGAATAACCTCAACTCAGGTGGGGAAGGCTGATTTTCTTCTGAAAGTCACACCTTGCCCATGTTTGGTCCTCACCATCCTCAGATACAGTGTGCCCAAGGCTGGGACCACAGACTGTCAACCCTAACACAACCACATGGGGGCCCCACAGACCCTTCTGCAGTTAGAGACAGCAACAGAGAAGCCCTTTGGAGGGGTGGCCAGATAACCAGATACTCAAACTTAAATCTCAAATGAAATGCAATTATTTCCATATAAGGATGCCCCCAAATACATTCTTGTACCACAAGATTGTATGTTGCTCATTTGAAATGAAACTGGGTAGTTTTACTTGCTAAACCTGAGAACTCCACAGAGGCCATCACTTGTTAGTCCTGTGTGAGAGCTCTAAAGCATATTACAGAAACCCCCAGGAGCCAGAGGCTAAAACTAAACGTAAGGCTTTACATGCTTGAGAGCGTATGCACACACTAGTATGTGTGTAACCTCTTAGTAAACACCCACTATATTCCTAAGAGTGCATCAGATACATTTCCTGGAAGCAAGGGTCTTATCTCGCAAGTATCTTATTAAACAGAACCATTGCATCTTTCTTTTGAAAAGGAAATTGAGGCTCAAAGAAATGGAACAGCTCTTCAGGTGCTCTGCAGCTTGCGTGTCGAGGCCTAGACGTGAGCTGAGGCAGTCCCATCTCCAACTCCTTCCTCTTTGCCATTTACCACCCTATCCACCATGGCTCTAAACCCAGGCATCAGGGATGGCCTCGGTGAGTCTCTGAGCCAGCACTTGGTTCTGATTCGTGTTTTTCTTGGTAGTGGCCCAAAGCTTTCACCAGACTCACAGAGCAGTCACCAAGTGGCTTTTTAAGACTCACTTCAATTACAAGCATTTTATAAAACATCACTTGGAGCAGACTCTATAGCGGTCACATCAGCACTGACAAGGTTATAAGGCCCGTGCCCTGTGACCCAGTTCTACTTCTAGGAATTTATTTTATAAACAACTCCCACACTTGGGAAATGACAGATGAGCATGACGACTCATCACAGCATTGTTTATAAAAGCAAAGGGATTAGGAATGACATAAATATCCGCTACTTGGGGGCCATAAAAGAAGACGGGTGCAGCCATAACAAAGGAGAAGGGAGCCCTTGCTGTAGGGATGGGAGAAGCCGCCAGGTCAGTGGTTCTCAATCTGTGGGTCGCGACCCCACTGGGTTTGCGTAGCAGACATCCTGTATGTCATATATTTACATTACAGTTCATAACAATGTGGGGTTTGCATAGTAAACATCCTGTATATCATATATTTACATTACAGTTCATAACAGTAGCAAAATTACAGTTATGAAGTAGCAATAAACTAATTTTATGGTTGGGGGTCAGCACATAGTGAGGAACTGTATTGACGGGGCACAGCATTGGGAAGGTTGAGAACCACTGCTCTAAGACGTGTTAGTGCAAGGAGAAGTATCTAGCAGAACATCTTCTACCACATGGGTGGGGAAAGTATATGTAGATGTACATTTGCACACATACAAAGACACTTATTCCTGTCTACCCACATTCACAAATGTGTGTGTGTGTGTGTGTGTGTGTGTGTGTGTGTACATACAAAAGCTGTCACAAAAATCAATAATAGTAAAACATTCATGGGAAAGGAATCTAAGTTGTGGGTTTAGCAAGATGGCCCAGGGGTTAAAGGTTCCTGCTGGCAAGCCTGGCCACCTAAATTCAATTCCCAGGACCCAGATGGTGGAAGGGAAAACTGACTCCAAAAAGCTGTCCTCTGACCTCTGACCTCTTCATGCCCACCATGACATGCACATGCCCACATATATGCACAAACAAAATAAAAATGAAATAAAAAAGTGTAAAGACTAACCACTGCATTCACTCTGACTTGGTTGTGCATTTAAAGTCCTGGGCCACAGGAATAAGTCTTGTGTGCACATACAATTATATCAGTAATAATAAGGTATAAAGCAAAAAGCATTGCTCTGGGCAGAGATTCAATTAGTTTGTCTTCCAGCAACACCTCCTCCAACTGTTAGGGATGCTGGGAATATTCCAACTAAAGGTTATTTGTGTGTGTGTGTGTGTGTGTGTGTGTGTGTGTGTGTGTGTGTGTTAACTTTTATTTTGGAATACTTACAGGCACACAGGAAGTTGTAAAAACAGTAGAGAGCCCAAATCCTCCTTCATTGGGTTCTCTCAATGGTGGCGCTTATACCATAGTTATATATTTCAGAATGGGAAAATGACATTGAGATGTTACTGTTAACTAGATGCTCTTCTCCCATGGTTATTATTAAAATATAATCCTTTCATTCATGCACTCAAGATGTTCATTGCTACAAAGGGGATGCAGAGACGGTTAAGAGCATGGACCTCTTTGACAGAGGACTCCAACTTCAGGTCCCAGCATGCTCACAATCTATAACTCCAGCTCCAGGGGAACCAACAGCACCTCTGACCTCCAAGGGCCCTTGCATTCACATGTAGACACAAATGCACATAATTAAAATAACAATTAAAGCCCAGCCAAGGTGGCATGCATCTTCAGTTCCAGCAGAGGCAGGTGGACCTCTGTGAGTTCCAGGATAGCCTGATCTACAGCGCAAGTCCCAGGACAGCCAGGGTTGTTACATAGGGAAACCCTGTCTCAAAGAGCAACACAACAACAAAAGTTTAAAAAGTGTTGATTGAATTCCTTTGGTAAACTGACCCAGGATTGACTAACAGAATATGATAAGGACACCTGTAGTCTATCTGTGCCCTCTCAGTGACCCCTAAAGTCACATGACAGTAGCGTCACTGAGGCCTAGGATCCAGCAATGCACAAGGAGTGCTGACCACAGCTCTAAAAAAGGAACTGTGTCCCTTGCTGTCCTGGTCACGGAGCTTCACAGCTTGCCTGAAAGCTGACTTTTAATCCTTAAAAGAACATAAGCAATTACTCTGGCTATATTTATCCATGTTCCTGGAGCCACACAGGGATTTGGCCTCACTCTACCAAAATCTCTAGCTCATCACTCATCCCATCAGCGACCATCATGTGTCCCCGGCTCAAAAGCAACGAGCCAATAGAGGCAGATTGGTCCTCAGCTCAGGGAGGCTCTTGACTGGCCATCTGACCTTTGGCCAGGGAAGAAGTTTTAAGGCCCAGGAAAACAAAAGCTCATCCTGGGACAGAGGGACGCCAAGGGAGGAGACATGGCTTCCTGCCAAGAACGCAGCCAGCCCTGGGGTTGACTGCTGGACAGTTTCTCTGGGAGCTTGCCCTGTTAACTTAGGAACTCCCAGAAGGCTCAGCACTTAGCAGGCCCTAAGTGAAGGGACAATGAGAGGCCAACTCAGCAGGCATGGCAACCAACAGGTGTCATTCAGCTTGGGATCACAGGCACTGTGCCAGACACTTTGCATACAAGGTCTAATACTGCCATCATTGGCCAATACACATGTTGTGGTACTTCCCATCCCTGCATCCTAAATGAAAAATCCACTGTGGAGGGCTGAGGGACCTTGCCACCATCTTGCAGTGTACAAACTCTGATCTCTATGGCTCTAGCGTCCTCCAGTGACCAACCACAGAATACAAACACAAGACCCCCAATCTCTGTCTCCCTCCACCAAGATAAGAGTATCCCTTTCCTCCTATCATCTCAATAAAATACTAGCAGGGACTCCTTTAAAAGGAGTATAGCCGGGCAGTGGTGGCACACGCCTTTAATCTCAGCACTTGGGAGGCAGAGGCAGGCGGATTTCTGAGTTCGAGGCCAGCCTGGTCTACAGAGTGAGTTCCAGGACAGCCAGGGCTACACAGAGAAACCCTGTCTCAGAAACCCCCCCCCCCAAAAAAAAGGAATGTATAGTTGTATAGTTAGGCTGGAAGTGGAACACACGCTAATCCCAGGGCTTGGCAGGCTGAGACAGAAGCATGGTGAGCCCAGGCAGCGTGAGCATTGTAGAAAGATGCTGCCTCAAAAAACAGTAAACAGAAAGAGAAAATAAAGTAAAAGAGAGGGAAAGATAATAATAGATCTTAGCCACAAAGAGACTGGGAGGGAGGGGACACGAATGGACATTCTGGAGGCTTACAGGATAGTAACAGTGGAGGAGCAGTTGGTGCCTCACAGATCAGGGGACAGAATTGAGCTGCACGTAGCATACAGAGAACTTCTACAGCCAAGAAGTCACTCATAGCTGCTCTGAGACCCCTGAGAGGCTCAGGTGTGACAGGGTTAGGGATGAGATGGCTGGAAAAGAGGTGACAAAGTTCTGGACAGAAGTGGTAGAAAGGAATGGACCCAGGTAACCCTTATACAAGACTTAGATGAGCGGTCTTAGGCTAACGTCAGAGAGAACTGTGAACCAGCTATTGAGTATATTTCATTTTCATAGACATTTGAGTTAATAATTTAGAAAATATTTTCTATACATTTCATCACTAACCAAATTAGCAAGCACAGTGTGGCTAACGAGAGGCAGGTTTTTTGCTGTTAACTGTGGAGTGAGAACAAAAGAATCATGTACTGTCCCAAAGTGGATGAGAGACACAGAGAGAGGATAGCTGGTGGATATAGACAAAAACAGATCTGCAGATATGAATGTATATAGGTGTACTTGACTTATGATTGAGTCCCATCCTGATATACTCATTGTAAGCTAAAAATAATGTTAGTCAGAAATTCATTTAATATACATACCCCACTCAACATCGTCACTCAGCCTAGACTGTTCTAAGCACTCTGCTCAGAATACACATTCATTAACAAGTAGCTTATTTTATAAAAAATGTGAGATAATTTATTGATCACCTATATCTAAAACTAGCAACGGTTCGGTATGGAATCTAAGTTGTTTCCAGTAGGTTTGTGTGGCTGAGTAGGATCTGCCATTCACTGCCACCACCCAGCATACAGAAGAGTATGATGTTGCATATTTCTAGGAATTTTTAACTCAAAATTTTATTTCTACTGAACAACTTGTAATACTGAAAAAAATCATTGAGCTGAACCATCATAATCATGCACTATCTCTCTCTCTCTCTCCATATATATCCTCATATCATTCATATATACTTACATACATACATACACACATACATACATATGTGTGTACATAAATCTTCATCTATTTTCCAGCTCTACCCACTGAAGAGACCTGCAATAAGAATGATCCAGGAGCAATCAGCATATTTTACACTCAATTTTTGTTTGTCAATACCATTCTCCAATAAAAAGAAACCATAGTCTTTCTTTCTCTCAGTCTCTTTCTTTCTATCTTTATTTCCCTTTCTTTCTTTCCTCCTCTCTTCCTTTCGTGTATGTTGTATACATGTGATGAGGGCGTGTGTGTGTGTGTGTGTGTATGTGCAGGGTAGAGGTTGAGAACGAGTGTCTTCCTTAGTCACTGTCTACCTTCTGTCTACCTTACTTTTTGAGAGAGTCTCCTACTGAACATAGAATTCAGTGATTTAGCTACACTGGCTGCTGTCAAGCCCTAGGGTACTCCTGTCTCTGCCTCCCCATATAGGATGTAGGCTCCAATTGGTCATATCTGAGACAGTATAAGTGTGCTGGCTAGTGTTATGTCAACATTGTATAAGCTGGAGTCATTTGGGAAGATGGAAGCTCAATTGAGAAAATGCTCCCACCAGACTGGCCTGTGGACAAGCCTATGGTGCATTTTCTTCTTTGTTTATTTGCTTTCATTTTGTTTTTCTCGTTGTTGTTTTTATTCTTTACATATGTTATACTCCAACTGTAGTTTTCTCTACTTCCTCTCCTCCCAGTCCTCCCCCACCTCCCCTAGATCCACTCCTCTTCCATTTTCCTTCCAAAAAAAAAAAAAAAAAAGGAGTAGGCCTCCCAGAGATATCAATAAGACCAGGCACAAACCCTCACATCAAAGCTGGACAAGGCAACCCAGTAGAAGGAAAAGGATCCCAAGCTCAGGCAAAAGCATCGGAGACACTCCCACCATTAGGAATCTTACAAGAACAACAACTATATAACCATAACATATATACAAAGTTCAGACCCATGCAGGCTCTGTGATTGCTGCTTCACTCTCTGTGAGCCCATATGAGCCCTGTTTAGTTGATTCTGTGGCTTGTTTTCTTACAGTGCCCTCAACTGCTCTGGCTCCTACAATCCGTTCTCACACTCTTTTTTGGGGTTCCCCTGGCTTCACCTAGTGTTTGACTGTATCATCTACTCCTCTCAGTTGTTGGGCGATGCCTCTCAGATGACAATTGGGCTAGCAATAATAGCAGAATATCATCAGGAATCTTTGTGTGTGTGTGTGTGTGTGTGTGTGTGTGTGTGTGTGTGTGTGTGTGTGTGATATTGAAGGGCCCAGATCACTGTGAACACTCCTAGGCAGGTAGGCCTGGATGTTGTAAGAAAGCAGGCCAAGCAAACCCTGAGGAGCAAGTTAGTAAGCAGCACTCCTCCATAGATAGCCTCAGCATCAGCTCCTGCCTCCAGTTCCTGCCCTGACTGTAGGAGATTGATCTGATACTACTTGTATTCAAATGCTAAATTCTGGCCCCAAGATCTCTCCTCAGGGATGAGGAGATCCTCATGTGTACCAAATGATTCTATATAACCTTGCTCCCCAAGTTAATTAGTCAATAAAAGGCTAGCGCCTGTGATTGGGCAGTAGATAGAGAGAGGAGGGTTTTCAGTTACCTATCTGGGGGTTGCAAGTAGAAAGAGAAAGGAAAAGGGACATGGGTAGAGGAGGAGGCCACCATGAGAGGAGATGGACCATGAGCACATGGTCTGGAGAAACAGAAAGTAACAAGGGGCACGTGGCTGGGAAACAAGTTAGAATAGCTCCAAACCTGCCCAATCTAGGCTTATAGTTTGTAAATAAAATACCTTGATTGTGTCTTTTATAGGGCTAGTTAGAATTGAATTCCTTTTACACCAGACTTCCTTCAATGATGGACTGTGATGTGGAATATAAGTTGAAATAAACCCTTCCTCTTCGTGGTGTTTTATCATAGCAATAGAAAGCTACGACAATGGGCATCCAAATAACTAATGCTAGTAAAGAGTTATAGCCCATTGAATAAAATAAGAATTATGAGTTCATGCTGAAAAAACAAAACAAAACAAAAAAACAAAAAACAGGAGAAAGGGAAATTCTACTTTGTAGCCAAACAAAATCTTTGGTGATTGTAGAATGTTAAAACTAGACCATTGTGATTTGGTAGTGGAGTTATTTTTTGGTGGGGAGGGGACACTAATGAATGTTAAAACTCCTGGTTGGAAGTTTATGACTCACAGGCATTTGCATAGTCTCAAAGTATTTCCTCCACAATATGCTAATTAAGAAGCTTTACAGAGAGAAACTTTGCACAGCCAAGCGAACAAGATTTACAGTACCTGTCCTAGGAGAGACTGACATAGGAAGGGTCATAGAGCCTCAGATGCCCAGAGAAAAGAGAGCCCGGGCCTAGGGCTGAGAAGGCCTGAGGGGGCTCTGCATGTGAGCCAGCTGAGTGAGAAGACTATGCAGGGCCGAATGGCCAGAACAAGTATTGCCATGGAGGCCTCTTGGAGTTACAAGCACCGGAAACCAGCTCTGGCTAGCTCAAGGGGAAAAAGAGTTTGTGCAGAGGATAATTCAGACTCCACAGGCCTAAGGACAGGAGAGGAAGTGAACACAGGCCTCAGGGGAGCAGAGAGCTGTCAGAACCCAGGCTGTTGCTGTCTTCCTCCCCTCGCCTCTATTTGTCCCTTCTTTGGTTGCACACTCATTGCTACGACCCATAATAACCTCACAGCTCAGGCTTGTTGAGCCCTTCTTTCAAACTGGCAGGAGAAATCTGACCCGCCAGTGTGTGCTTAATTGGGTCTCATACACCAAGAGCTGCCTTGCGGGCAACTAACCCTAATAGCTCCCATAATGATAGCTGGAGCCCCATACAGGCACCGAGAGTTGCTTTACTAGGCTGCAAAGCAATCAAGGATGTCACTGTAAAGGAATGAGGGAAGGGACCTCACTCACGGCCACTACACTCTCACCACATGACAAATGTTTGCTGGGGGGACCTGAAGCCACTTTGCCCGATGGCACAGTGAGGTGCATTTCAGTATTCCTATTTTACAAATGGAGAAGTTAAGCTTAAGGGAAGGTGAGCTTTCACTTAGGATCTCAGGGGCAGCTGATGGGAATATAAATAGAAGCCTGCCTGAGTACAAAGTTCACTGTTCTTTCTTCAGGAACACTGCCTGGGGACTTGCTTTGTAGGAGCCAGTGAGGAACCATAGGACTTAGTGTAAGAAGACCACAGAGGTCTTATAGCCTCAATGTGCTTGCTATGGCAAGACAATCCCCCCTTTTAGAACCTCAAACCTCAGGAAATCTGACAAAAACTATAGACTCTGTTGCCAGGTAACCCCATACATTATAGTAAACGTGGATAGAGTATATAGACACACCTGAAGCTCCTCCGTTGCCCTCCTCAAGCCTCTCTACAGCACCCCCAGTTACCAGTGGTTCACACCACGCACACACTCAGATTCTGAAGGAGAGAGAACTCACTGCTTTCTGTAGCTTCTAACTAGGTCCCGTGTCACACCAGATTGCTTATCTCACCAAAGGAACAATCCAACCTTTCTCAGATTCTCCCTTCTGGCCTCACATGGTTTTCCTGTTGGATGGAAAAGTGAAAAAGATGTGAAGCAGAAGATTTTTGAGGTTTTGGAGCTGACATTCCACTGAGATGAATGCTAACAAGAGCCTAATTTCACTAATCCTTCCCGGTCACTGCCTGCACCGGGAGGCCTTCCTCCGCAGCCTGGGGTATGGCGCTGTCTTTTGAAAAGCCTTTGAAGTTGCAAAGAGCACGCATGACTTTTTAAGAGCAAACCCCAGAGTGGTTTTGGAAGCACCTTTTTTCAACAGAAGGCTAACTGCATTAGAGAAAATAGTTGTTTTTCATGATGATAATGAGAGAAGGAAGAGGGATTGAGGGGACCTACTCATTCCTCCCCATCTGCCTGATGTGCTATTGCTGAACTGCCTCAGGCTCACTCCTCAGACCTAGATTTTCTTCTGTATATGCTCATCGTCAAAACTACCTTATCCAAGCTCCAGATTGTAAACACCATCTATGCACCGAAGACCGTATTTCCCCTATCATGAAAATCTCTGTATCTGTGCATGTGTGTGCAAGTGCGTGTGGATTCACATATGCATGAGTGAGTGCCAGAGAACAAGCTCAGGTCTGGTTCCTCAGATGTTCACCATGTTCTTAAAAATATTTATTCATTTATTTTTATCTTACATACATTGGTGTTTTGCCTCCATGTATGTCTGTGTGAGGGTGTCAGATCTCTTGGAACTTGTATGACAGACAGTTGTGAGCTGCCATGTGGGAATTGAACCTGGATCCTCTGGAAGTACAGCCAACCCTCCCAAACACTGAGCCATCTCTCCTCTGTCCACTGTGTTTTTAAGGCATGGTCTCTCACTGGTTTGCCTCACAGATATGGCTAGGCCGGCTGGCCAGTGAACTCCAGAGGTCTGCCTGTCTCATCCTCAAAGCTAGGATTATCAGTGCTTGTCACCATGCCCAGCTTTTCCCATCAGTCCTGGGTATAGGGCTTAGGTCCTTATGTTTACATAGCAAGCACTTTACCAACTGAGCTGTCTCCCTAGCTGCTACACTCTGAACAGTCTGAAAAGTTTATAGCAAGCCTGAACCTGTCCTTCAGCCCCACCCCCACCCCAAGTCAAACATCCAAATGTCACTCAACACCTCTTCTCACAAATCCCTCCAAATTTACACATCCAACCTGAGTCCCTGCTCTTGTCCCCATGTCAGTGAGAGGCCAATCCATCCTCCAAGTTTCTCAGGTATAAAATGTAAACATTGTCCATCATACCTGCCTTACTCAACACACACCCCTCAGGAAATCCATCCAAAAACTCTGCCCACTTTATGTACATGTGACCACCTCCCTCACCCACCCTGGCCTAAGCTACCACACTTCCCTGTGCTGTGACTGAACCAGTCACCCTCTAACTGCTCCCTTCCCTTGCAGTGCAGAACAGGGATTCTATGCAGTTATGTTAGATCCTGCTCTCTGCTCATAACACCCCAATGGCTTCACATCTATTCAGCATAAAAAGCTAATTTGGGGCTGTAACAGTGTATGCCAGTAACCCCAGTGCTCAGGAGACCAAGGCAGAAGGAGTGTGAGTTATAGACCAACCTGGACTACACAGTGAAACTTCACCCCCGCCCCCCCCAAAAAAAAGAAAAGAAAAGAAATTTGCTTCAGATGGGAGCTATTCCAGAGATCCACAATTGGACAAAATAGAGAGAATAAATAAGCATGGGGTGCCCGGCATAACTGGTGCATCTATGATGCAACCCCTACATCTAAGGCTCAGGAACGTCTCTTCTGAGATGGGCTGGAAATGTTAAGAGCCACAGGACCATGGCGCCTGCTTTGAGATTGTCTTTTAGCAATAACAGAGAAGCCGCACCCATGAAACCTCAACATTATGGTTGCCTACACAGGGCCTGCATACTGACACCACCAGTCATGGCATGTTGGAGGTTGGTCTGGTGCTGCTATGTATTCAAATGCTAAATCCTGGCTCCCAAGATCTGGTTGCCCCCAACAAGCAGATCCTCAGGTATGCCAAGTGATGCTGTGTGAACCTTGCTCTACAGTTTAAAACTATTGGTTAAATAAAGGTGGCTACAGCCAATTGCCGGGGAGAATACAAGAGGCAGAGTTTCAGTTACTGGGCTCGGGTCAATGGTAGGGACCATGAGGAGAAGAGGGGAATGAGTGAAGGAGTCAGAAGATGGGAAGACCAGGAGAGCCCCATTAGATGTAATGAATCGCATGTATGAACCCAAAGGAAATGGACCCTGAGGACACTGAGGGAACAGAATAACCCCTGGGAGGATTCAGACAGCATGTACCTGGGTAATGCAGCTGGGAAATAGACAATCTAGCAAGTAGAAAGATAGATTATGGAGAAACTCCCAGGAATTGTGCAAGAGCTGATTTTTAAAATCCATAGGACTCTACCTTGATTATTGGGGGACTGGATGGGTCATATTAATAACTAATAAAGTCTATTAAACTCCATTTACAAAGACAGGCCGACAAGAATGGGTAAACAACACAAGGCTCCACCTCTAAATAAAGAGCTAATAGCAATTAATAGACACTGAGAGAGGAATTCGTTTTCTCCTGGGAAGAGCTACCTGATATCTAATTCCAAGTGACTAGCCTCAAACACATATGCATATAAGGAACACTAAATGACTCAGTAGGCTGTATATAAACACACACACATATACATATATGTAACGATAATAATTATAGGATATGTCATAAACTTGAGTGGGGCACTTAATTATAGGAGCTGGGAGGAGAGTGAAGGAGTCTTTCCACAGCCTGAGACACCCAACACAATGAGATCCTCCTCTCTTGGACCTCACCACTATCTCACTGACTGAAATGGCTACTCTTGGTTGTCAACTTGACTACATCTGGAATTAACTAAAACCCAAAAATAGAGGGTACCTATAAGAGATATTTTTCTTAATTTGAACTGGGAAGATCTTTTAACTCAGGTCTTTGAGACAGGAAGACATGCTTTTAATCCAGATTTTTTTGAGCTGGGAAAACTAATTCAGATCTTGAGAGGGAGAGACACAACTTTAATCCAGATCGTTTGATCTGGGAAAACCCACGTCTAATCTGGGCACACCTTCTGCTAAAAGCCTATATAAGGACATGGAAGAAGGAAGCTCTTGCTCTTCACCTGCTTGCCCTCACCTTGCTAACACATCCATTCCTTCACTGGCTTTGAAGCCTAGTTCTTCAGGATTCCGGCAGACACTGAAGACCAGCTGAGACATCCAATCTTATGGACTGAGCAACTACTGGATTCCCAGGCTTTCCATTCACAGTCAGCCATTGTTGAATCAGCTGGACCGCAAACTTTCATTCTAACAAATCCCCTTTATTTATTTATATAAAAATATAAGTCTTTTTTATAGGCTTCCAGCAGAAAGTGTGGCCCAGATTAGAGGTCAGTTTTCCCAGTTCAAATGATCTAGATCTGAGAGAGAGAGACAGAGAGAGACACAGAGAGAGAGAGAGACAGAGAGAGAGAGACAGAGAGAGAGACAGAGAGAGAGACAGAGAGAAAGCTGTTACTCCAGAGAACCCTGGCTAACACACTGGCTTCACGCCTGGCCCATGCTCACTCACTATTGCTCTGTACCACACCCTTTCCTCAGCTGTCATCTGCTAACCATTCCCTCCATGAGCTTGCCTCTCTTCTATAAGCATCTCTTCCACCTTGAAGCTCTGCATCTGCTCTTCCATTGCTTTCTTGCACTTGTCACTACTAAATGGTATAAACTTTGTTAGTCTTCTGTCAGATCCCGGTGCCTTCAACAGCGCTGGAGGCTATTTACATTTCATGCTTGAGTAACTTGGAGGATGGAGTGGCCACTCACTGAGATAGAGAAGACTGCGAGAAGTGCACACTCAGGAGATATTTAACTTCCAGGATGACTGGATGAATGGATGGAGGACCTACTAAGTGCTATCATATTCTGACTCACATTTTACATGAGTCATCTAGACTCAAAGATCTCTTAGGTGTTGAAAGCCAAGATGTGAACCCATATCCAAGGAAGAGAACTGGAGTTGTTGGAAAGGGAGATAGGGAGGGTGCAGAGGAGAGGAGCCCAGTAAATCCCCAGGGGATAAAGACCCCTCAGGGACTAAACAGATTACCCTGAGAAAGCCCTTCTAAAGATGTTCCACCCACTTCTTCCAGTTAAGAGGCTAAAGCTTGGAGAAAAGAAACACTGTTTGCAGGGTCACACATCTGCTTTGTGGCAGAACTAAGCCTAAACATCTCAAGGTCTGTGTTCTCTTCTTCAAAGAAAAGGAAGGCCTGGATTCCGTGGCTGAAATAGAGTTCAATACCCACCTCAATCCCCAGGAAATCGATTTTTAAAAAGATGCCTGCTGGAGTCAATGCCATCTAAATGCAAGTTAATAAAAGGGATAACGAAGTCAGGTAGGCCAGGGTGGAAGAAAGAGGGAGGATGTCCTCTGCTCTTGGCAGACCTTAGGCAGCTTAGTACTTGGCATTTGACAAATACACTGTAACTATTGCCTCTGAATAGATAAGGAAAACAAGGTAAAAGAAGTGGGAGGGTATTTCTTTCTCACTGAGCAGTAAACAAACTAAACAAAAAAAGTCTCTTGAAGATCTAACATTCCTATCACATTGGGTTTACACTGAGCAAGTCTCCGGTATAGACCACACGGATGCTCTACCCTCCCCCATCTGTCTAGTCAGGCTTAAAGACCCCATGTCTTCTACAGCAATGAGTGTGTGCCACGTGTGTCTCCTGTGATGTACACTCAAAGTGTCATTCTGGGATTCTACTTCAGACTGGAGGCTGGAAGGTGACATAGAAATCTGTCATTGCTAACAAGCTTTCTGAGAAACAAGCTACTGAAATCCAAGGACAGTCCCAACTTGTGAACGATGGAAGTCATACATACTGGGAGCTCAGGTAAGATGAAAGAATCCCCAAATGCATGTAATTCCTCTCAAAAAACACTGCATGTGATTATTTGCAGAAGACTGTTCTAAACAGGGAAGCAGAGATGAGAATATAATAATAAAAATTCTTTCGAATATAATAATAATAATTCTTTCGAATATAATAATAAAAATTCTGGAATGGAAGAGGTTCGAGGATCACATAGAGACAGGGCATTCACATTGTGTCCTCCTTAACTGGCAACTCAGAACAGACACGGGCTGGAGAGCAACTGGCAGTTGGTGTCTGACTGCTGACCGGGCCATTGCAACAACCTCCACTTCCTGCCTCCAGTTCTACCACACCAACCCAGTCATTGCACAGAAAACTAGACAACTGTGTGTGTGTGAGAGAGAGTTGTATGTGTGGGTGTTATATATGTCTAAGTGTGTTTTATATGTAACTATATGTGTGAGTGTGTGTGTGTGCAAATGTGTGTGTTTATGTGTTTGTGAGTGTGTGTGTGTGTGTGTGTACCCCAGGTATCCTGTTCTATCAGTTTCCACCTTATCCCCTTAAGACAAAGTCTTTCACTGAACCTGAAGCTTGACTTCTTTTTGCCCAAGCCATATGGCCAGCCTGCAAGTCTCAATGACCCTTCTGTCTCCACCCTCATACCCAGAGCTGGGATTATAATCACATGTGGTCAGGCCTGATGGGCATCAGAACTTAGGTCCTTATGTCTGCACAGCAAGCTCTCTTACCAACTGAGCCATCTCCCTTCCCCTGATTAATCTTCTTAAAAATACAGGATTTTAATTATTTTATTTTTATTTATGTATATGTGGTAAGTGCAGGTGCCAAAGGAGAGATCACATCAGACATCAGATCTCTCTAGAGCTAGAGTTACATATAGGTAGTTTTGAGCGGTCTGATATGGGTGCTGGAAATTAAACCTAGGTCCTCTATGAGACTCAGACTGTTAACCACTGTGCCATCTCTCCAGTACCCTTGAGACACAGCGTGGATCAGACTGTCCATATCAACCAAATTCCTTTTTAAATGCCATCCATGTTGCTTACAGAATAGAATTTAAGTTTCTCAATATCAGTGCATCGAATGCCTAACATGCCTGGCTTCCTGTCTTTGCTTTGCCTGCTCCTCTCACCCCTCCCTCTGGATTCATGGAAATCCCACCAATTTGTCACAACTCCAGGTGACTAAGCACCTCCTCCACAAAACTGCAGGTGAAAATAACCACTCGCTTCTCGTGTGCATGTGTGTGGGTACATGTGTATATGTGTTCATGTATATATGCATGCAGGTGTACATGCAAGTGTGTATAAGAGGAAGCCAATGATAAATTAAAGCATTATGCCTCAGGAACTGCTCATCCTGTTTTTGAGCCTGGGTTTTGCATTGGCCTGGGGCTCACCTATTCAGCTAGGCTGGCTGGCCAGCAGAGCCCCAGGGATCTGCTTGTCTCTGCCTCCCCAGCATAGGGATTGCAAGTGTGTGCCACCATGCTCGGGTTCTGGGGATGAAGTCAAGTCTGCATGCTTATGCAGCATGCACTGTCCTGACTGAGCCAACTCCTTTCTCTCTGCCTCTCCATACTGGCTTTCCTCCACGTAGCCATCACTGTCACTCTCTGCCTGTGTTTCCATGTGCTTTTCCCTTGTCACTTTTTACCATAGAGAATGTAAACTCTTAGCTCAGGATCCTACCTATGCATAATTGCCAACATAACATGGATAATCAACAAATTCTTGCTGAATCTGAGCTGGGTTAGAAGATAAGTTCGTGGATCTGGGGTGGTTCCTGAAGGATAGAGCCTGATTCCAGGTCCTCCACAAAGGCAGCACAGATTCCAGAGTGAAGATGAGGGCTAAGGCACAGCATCTCAGGTTGGGCTACACCCAGGGGTTCACCACCGATCCCCAGGGGCCACCAGCCAGGGATCAGGAAGGCCAGGACATGCTATCATGCTCACAAACAGATCCCTGACCTGATGAGAGGCAGAAATGACAACTGTTCTAAGGGTACCCCTGGGTACACCAGTGAACACCCCAAATATGTAAATGTCCCACTCTCATCCCTGCCTTTCAGAGTGGGGTGTCCCCAAATGTGGCTTCCCTTGGAGAGCAACCATGACATTAGGCTCCAGTTAATGGCATAAAGACAGACTGAGGGGCCAGGGGTGTAGCTCAGGTGGTAGTGATCGTTTTGCATGCATGGAGTTCTCGTTCAATACTCAACACAGCATAAACTGGCCCAGAGGTCCAACATGGACACCTGACCTGCATGACCCTTGGATGATACCTCGTTCTTTATTGCCACTGTTTGGGGCAGGAGGAAAACGGAGCAGAACAAAAGACCCTTTCCAGACTTAGCTTCCACACATGAGCTGCCCCTCTTAGGGTGTGACTAGCATGCAGCTCAACAGAAGGGCTCCTTGGGAGGCTCCACAAAGTCTCTTCAGTAACCAAGGCTTTAGTAAAACTTCTGAGAGTGTTAATTACTGTTATGAGTTGTGCTGTTACCCCAAAATTCACATCTCTAAGTCCTAATCCCCAGTACCTCAGAATGTGACCTTATTTGGGAATAAGGGTGTCGTAGTTGTAGATGTAATTAGTTAAGATGAGAGCATTAGAGTGGGCTTTAGTCCAATGTGACTATTAGTTTTAAAAAGAAAAGGATATTTGGGCACTGAGAGTCCCTCACAGGGAGAACAGCACCTCAAAGAGAGACAGAAAGAGAAGCTGTCTGAATCAGGGCCTTCCCTCAGAAGAATCCAACCCCAGAATGCTTTCATTTCAGTTTCATTTCATTTCAGCCATGAGATAATGAATTTCTGCTGTTTAAGCAGGTCAGCCTGTGGCAATTTGTTACAGCAATTTTAGCAAACTAGCACTATATTACAGACTTATTGATGTTAGTTATCTTTATATTTATCTTTACATTAACTCAAAGAATTGAGTATTTTTATTTATTCTGATTGTCCAAGAGGTGTCTGAAGTAAAGGTTGCTGAGTTGCTCATTATTGAACTCTGCTGCCCATCTCTGGAGCCCTGTTCTTTGTTCTTTGTCACTCACTGCTGTTGTAGAAGAGATTCCTTGTGAGTAATGCTGCCACATGTCTTAAAGCTCACAACTTTAGTCTAGCTCCAGATCTGAGGGCAACTGCACTTACATGTATTCAGGCACACACATGCACACGCCCACACATGCACACATACACACAGCACACATTCACACACACACACACACACATACTCACATACATACTCATACCCACAAACACACACACACACACTCACATACACACACATTCACATACACACATGCACACACACTCACATACACACACACACTCACACTTTTTTAAAGGTAATGTGAGAAGGGTTTGTTTTGGCTCAGCACTTGAAGGTATAATTCATTGTAGAAAAGAAGATATGAAGGTGAGAATGCTGTAGCTATAACAACAGGAACATGAGGTGGCCAGTCACACTGTGCCTCCAGTTACAAAGCAGAGACATCTGGCACCTGCATGGCACAATGCCACCAACATTCAGAGTGAATCTTCCTACCTCAGTTAAACTTCTCTGGAAACTTCCTCAGAGACAGGCCCAGATACTCAGAGATGTACCTCCTGGATGATTGTAAATCCTGTCGGGTTGACAACCCAGATCAACTATCACAGCCAGGTAACCACAGCCTTGCTCAAGCACTGTTGCTGTCAACACAGACAGGCTTCCCGCTCGTGCTGATGAGGACATACAGCATGTGTGACAGCTCCAAGATGGTCACACAAGAGCTGGGGCAGCAGGTCAGTAAGATGACAGTGGAGGCCAGGCTACCAACGGGAGTCAGGAAGAAAATGAGAGCAAACATAACAGGCTTGTGTCATGAGAACAAAGCCAGAGTAAGCATAATTGGGAGAAAAAAAAAGAGGAATGTAAAGGATAAGAAGGAGGACAAGAGCTGTGTTACCTGCACAGGTGAGGCAGGCTAGGAAAAGCATGTAAAATGATGCCCCCCTTAAATAAAGGAGGCTTGGAAATTTTAATCTGAACCAAAAAATATTTATCTGGAGTGCTGTGGAGTCTGGCACATTCCTGAGCATGTTTAAGATATGTGCTCAGTCCAAGGTCGTAACTCAAAAAGGCAATGGGAGATGGGAACTCCCCTGGGTACTCTTAGCTTATGTCAAAAAGATAACAGTCACCTTGGTGCTGGGCCTGCTGCTGGTGGCCCGGGCACTTCTAAGAGCTGTCTGCTGAATGCAGATCATAAATTAGGGCTAGGGAATGTCCTTGCAGGTGTCCCAGAAAGATTTCAACTGCAGCCAAAAAGAAAGGGCACTTTGAAGATGAGTTAATATAGCAAGTTTGCTGCCCTACCAACCAGGATGCCTGTCTTACTTAGCTGCTAACAGTAACCAGTGTTTATAGGCCTGGTGGCCTAGGTCTAAGATGTATGGAGTGACCTGAGTACAAGGAAAAGGCCATAAGAATCCAGAGTGGGAAAGGTTTTAAAAGATGGGCCGAAAACAGATCAGCAGTTGGGTAGAATGGAGCATAGAGATGTGAGGGGCTAAAGGAGGTGCAGAAATGGAGCACCCTGGACTCGGTGGGGCAGAAAAGCTGTGGTTCAAGGAAAGGATGATTTTAGGGCTGGCCAGGTCACATGAGGAGCATCCCTCAAGGAAGATGATGCCTCAGGTCAGAAGTGACTGTCTCAGGGGCTCACCTTCTTGGAGCTTAGTTGGGTGGGAATGACTTGTAGCTGAGAGGGAAATAATGTCCTTTACAAGTGGAAAAAAATAGAGAGTGCCTGTGCCCACTGATCCACCCCCTCCCCCAAAGTCACATAATGAGCTTACATTCCTGCATCCTTGGCCCAAGTTTAAGTCCAGCATCTTGCTAAAATACAATCCCTTCATTTAAATTCTGATTCCAGGCCAGAGAGCTTACTGACAAGTCCAGAAGATGTGCCCCAGGCACTTCCTGGGGGAGGGAGTGTTCTAGCTGCTATCAGCTGGCCACAATTGCTTTCCTGAGTGTCTGAGGGCTCAGATATGGGCTTTTGGGCTCACTAGATGGGGCTAAGGCCAGCCTGCAGAAAGTTGGTGGCAGGGAACATATTCCTCCTCTGGGCTCTGCTCATCCATCTTGCCAGCACACTGATATTTTCTCCAGTGTAAGTGCCTGCTTTGAACGGGCATGAGTAAACATCTTAAGTGTTAAATAGTCTAACATATATTACAAAATGAAAATAAATTTTCTAGAGAAAGGCCAAATTTATGAATCTCATTTTAAGCCAAGTCTATAGCAGAGAAGAAAAATAAGCTAGAAAATGGCACATTGGATATCTAACTCTGGTTAGTAATGGCTCCCTGGAACATGTTGTTGAGACTCTAGATACAGCCATTCTTGAAATTAGTATGGAAGTTCCTCAGAAAATTAAAATTACCATATGACCCAGCTAACTCCTGGGCAAATGCCCAAAGTGTTGGGGATGTGGAAGTCAACCTTGTAAAAGAATAAATTGGATGGAGAGCGAGGTGCCACAAGCTCCTGCAACTCCTCAAAGAATCCTGATCTGCCATGCATGGCATTAGATCTAAGATGGCTCCTGGCATACCCATGAGACAGCAAAAAGGAACCAGGCTAGGGTGGTGGCCACTTCCTCCATCTTCACGGAAGTCCTAACAAGTGATGCTATGTGTTTGTGTGTGGCCCCTGCTCCTTCTGAGTAACCTCGTCAGGCAGGGCTTTCACTGGGGCATGGTGACAGTGTGGTGAGATACAATTGACTGAGAATTTAGGGCTTGGGATTGGCTCAAACACTGCATGTAAGCTTATGTGCTGCACAATAAACTTGGATCTGCACCCTGATGCTGGTCTCTGGAGCCTGACTTCCCCAGATTCATCACATGACTCTGTCACCTCTCACCCTGCACCCTCCATCCTGTTCCCACACCAAAGGACTCTAGATCCTACTGTACAGACACTTGCACATCCACATTTATTACTGCTCTATTCACAACAGCAAGGAAATGGAATCAATCTAGCTGTCCATCAAAAGATGAATGGGTGATGAAAATGTGGTACACATATGCACACAGGATTATTCAGCTAACGAGAAGAAAGAAAGAGAGTCACTTGCAGGGAAATGGATGAAATTGGAAATCATATTGTGTCGAATAAACAAGATCCAGAAGGACAATGTCACATGTTTCTCTCATACATGGAACCTAGGTTCCCTGGGTACATACATGTATAAAGATGACATAACAAGAGCTGGGGACAAAAGGAAGCAGAGTAAAGACAGGAGAGGGTAGTGGGTGAATGTGGTCACAGCTCATGATATTTTGAACAAAATGTTATGAAGCCATGACTTTGTACAATGAATATACACCAATGAAAGACTTAAAAGTCAGGAGCTGAGGAGCCTGCTCAGTCTAGTAAACGTGCTGGATACACAAGCATGAGGATTGGGTTTGAGTCCCTAGCATCCACCCAAGGTCAGGGGTAGTAGTGTGTGCCTGTAAGCCCAGTCCTAGGAAGAAGAGACAAGAAGGCTTTCAGGGCTTGCTAGCCTGCTGGTCCAACCAAAGCAGTGAGCTCCAGCTTCCAGGAAA
Source organism: Rhabdomys pumilio (assembly GCA_030674055.1). Lineage (NCBI taxonomy): Eukaryota > Metazoa > Chordata > Mammalia > Rodentia > Muridae > Rhabdomys > Rhabdomys pumilio. The sequence continues at coordinate 99,692,416 of JANHMN010000003.1, forward strand.
GGGCCTATCTCATAAGGTGGACAGTGTTCAGAAATTCAAGACCAGCCTCAACTCTACAGAGTTTGTAAAACCCTGTCTAGAAAGCAGACAGCACGCCGGGCGGTGGTGGCACACACCTTTGGGAGGCAGAGGCAGGTGGATTTCTGAGTTCGAGGCCAGCCTTGTCTACCAAGTGAGTTCCAGGACAGCCAGGGCTACACAGAGAAACCCTGTCTCAAAAAAAAAAGAAAGAAAGAAAGAAAGAAAGAAAGAAAGAAAGAAAGAAAGAAAGAAAGAAAGCAAGCAAGCAAGCAAGCAGACAGCAGCGATGGCAAGATGGAAGATAAACAGTAAAACCCCATCACAAATCCAAGTCTCCACTTCTGCCCCTGTACTACACTCTACATGAAACTCAGGTACTTTGGACTCAGTGCCTCCCACCACTGCCACCAAACAAACAAACAAATAGGCAAAGAAGATGAGAGAAAGAAAGAAAGAAAGAGGGAAAGAGTGAGAGAGAGAAAAAAAAAGGATGGATGGATCACATCAAGCATATGCACAATCTTTGTGGAAAACACAAAGCTGGAGTCCTGAAAAAGGGTGTTACACTATAGCACATGGCCTAGCACCATTCTGCTTCTAGCTACATTACTATGCACCTCTCTCCAGGCACAGCTCTATGCATCCTACACACACACACACACACACAGACACACACAGACACACAGACACAGACACACACACACACACACACACACACACACACACACACACACACGGGGGTGGGGTGAGGAGAGAATGCATACACACATTCTCTGAGAACAATCCAGCAATCACAGCATCTTCATTCCATTTGGACTGCTTAGCTGAAGAGAAAATCCACTCCGGCTACAGTCAGCCAGCCCAGATTCATGTCAAGGTAAGCATCTTACAGGATCACCAGAAGGGATTTAGAAAATACTTTAGTCTGAGCTTTCAGCAAGGCTCCCAGAAAACCTGGGTCACTGAGCAGGCAGCAGAGGCTCTCTAACCAGGACCCTATCTTCTTCAGAGTCAGTGCTGCTGTAGGCGCCCAACTAAATGCATACCCCTTGCTTCCCAACACCCAAGCTGATGGCTGAAGGATGCCTTGCCTGCACTTCCAGAGAAAGACCAGGTGTGGCCTCTGTTCTCCCAAGGTACTTTAGAGACCCCTTGTGTGTCCCACCTGCATGGAATTCTGGGAAATGTGGGTTTTAGATTTTCTTTCTTTGCTATGTTAGAGACCCAGATGGCAAGAACTAAAGAAAGCTTCCAGGCACCATCCAGAAAGGAATCAAAGCCTACCAATACATGTTAGTAAACCTAGATATGTCCCCAGTCACCTAATGACTAAGCCATAGGTGACATCTTGATTCTTCCTGTGGAAACTCTAAAATGGGACCAGATAAACTGAGCTGGAGTCCTGAGCTACAAATGTGAAAGCTTTGAGCATCTCTGCCACACTGCAATAGATTCTGAGGTGCTTTCTTTCACAGTATACTCAGTTTCACTTCCAGGCCATAGCTGTCCCTGTGAGGGAACAGGAGAAAGAAGCATGATTTTCTTACTTAGTTCCTTGACATCAGACCTCTGAGAATATGGACCTGAGTCAGATCTCCTGTTCTGCCTTGAAAGTAATGTGTCCAGCTAAGCGCTCATTCTTAAGATGTAGAAAACACACACAGAGAGGCACATAGCATATACACACACAGAAGCACAGAGGCACAGAGGCACACAGACACACACACAGACACACAAACAGACGCACAAACACACATGCAGAGGCGCACAGGCACACAGACACACACACAGGTACACAGGCACACATGCACACAGACACACAGGTACACAGGCACACATGCACACAGAGACACATAGGCACATGTACACACACAAACACAGAGGCATACAGGCACACACACACACACACACAGGTACACAGGTACGTGTGTACACACACACACACACACACACACACACACACACACACACACACACACCACTTAGCAGACGCCATCTCCCTTGCTCTGTAACAGGGGCAGTGATGGGAAGGCAGCTTCCCTATGTGGGGACAAGGTGAGAAGGAGGCAAGGAAGGTGTCTCACATCTTAAGTTATGGGAGCTGCCCCTGTCAGGCTCATGCAAGATCAGGGAGCCAAGAAAACCAGTGTCTCCTTAAATGTGTGCCCTGTATACCCTCCCACTCCTTTCTCTCCCATTTGTTCCAAAAGTAGACCTAACATACGCAACTACCTGAAGTTGCTATCCCTGAGGGTCCTGGCCAGGCATGGTGGCCAGACTTCCTGACACATCCAGTCTGATTCCCAGGCCCCGTGTGAGAGGGGCTCGGACTCTGAGGACAAGCTCTTTTCTGGCAGGCGCGGTAGTTACTGGTCTTACTGCTGTGACAGAATTCCTGACGAAAGCAGCTTAAGGAAGGAAGGGTTTGTTCTGGCTCATGGTTTGATAGGTTCATCATGATGGAAGACATCAGCCACAGGATGAACCTCCTCAGTTAAACGTCTCTGGAAACACCAGACACCCCAGAGGTGTATCTCCTAGATGACTCTAAATCCAGACATGATTACTGAACTCAGAAGCTTTCGACCATGTCTTGATGCCTCCATAGGACCACCAGCCCTCTGCTCATGCTCTGAAGAACTCTTCCTTCTTTCCCACTCAGTACCAGAGGCAGCATGTGGCTCAGCCTGCTCCTTGCCCACCAGCCTGCCCTCACCCACTGCTCCCAAGGGGATAAAAGAAAAAAAAATTGCCATGCACTGCCTCCCTGCCTGCTCCCACACTGAACACAGCAATTTGTTAATGAGAAAGGACTCCAGGGTACCTGCAAACCTGCTAACCACTGTGTGTCTTAATGCAGTGTGGGAACAGCTGCTCTTCGGGGAGCCCTGAGTTAAGTGCTTTACTTGTGGGTTTTGGTTGGATATACACCAAAACCTAAGGAGGTAGCTCTCATGTTCAAACCTGAAACTCAAAATTTAACAGTTTCCTGTACTCTGACGTCCTACAGCAAATACATCATGGTCCTAGAATTTGAAGCCATAGTTGGGTCCAGGTCTAGGCGTCCAGTTCCTGTGCTGCAGGCCCATCCCAAGAGAAGCTGTTTTCTTTTCTCCTTCCTTTTTTTTAATTTTTTTTGTTTGTTTGTTTTTTGTTGTTTTTTGGCCTTTGGTTTTTGGTTTTTCGAGACAGGGTTTCTCTGTGTAGCCCTGGCTGTCCTGGAACTCACTCGGTAGACCAGGCTGGCCTCGAACTCAGAAATCCACCTGCCTCTGCCTCCCAAGTGCTGGGATTAAAGGCGTGCGCCACCACTGCCCGGCCTCTTTTCTCCTTCCTTTTGTGTATGTGTGTGTGTGTTCATGTGTGTGTGCGTGTTCATGTGGTGGGTGCTCATGTAGGTGGGTGTTGATGTATATGCTCATGTATATGTTTCTGTGTTATGTTCATGTATATGTGTGTTCGTGTGTGTGTGTGTGTGTTCGTGTGTTCATGTAGGAGGCTGTTCGTGTGGGTGGGTAGGTGTTCATATAAGTGTAGATTCATGTGAGTGTACATTTGTGTGCACATGAATGTGGAGGTCACAGTACAATCTCAGGTGTCATTTCTTAGGGAGAACCATCAGGGTTTTTTTTAGGTTTGTTCATTTGTATTTTATGTGTATGAATGTTTCGCCTAAATGTCTGTGAGTGTACCAGGTGACTACAGTACCTAAGGTAGCAAGAAGAGGGTGCTGAATCTCCTGGAACTGAAGTTACAGGTAGCTGTGAGCTATGGGTGCTGGGAATCAAACCAGATCCTCTGAGGTACTAAGCCATTTTTCTAGCCTTCTGTCACGATTTTTTTTAACTATGTCTTTCACTGTGACCTGGGGCTGGCCTGGTGGCCTAGGCCCGCCCCTATGTCCCCAGAGCTTGGGTTATACATGTGCACTACCACATTTGGCATTTTTTAAACTATGGTGCTGGGGACCAGCCTCAGGTCCTCATGCTTCAAGCACTTTACCTGCTGAGCCATGGCCCCAGCCCAGAACTGACTTTCTAAGGTCCACCTTGCCTATCCTACCTACCACAATGAGAACCTACTGGAAGGCCCTCTTCCCTACTTCTTCCACCACTCTGGTGAGAGTCAGATCACATTAGCTACAAGAACATTTGAGGTCTTAGTTCTTCATTACCCTTTTCTCCTCCAAAGAGCCTACCCAAAGCAGATCACACAAACAGTCTGAGTTCCCTCCTAGAAAGGCACCCACAAGCTTTTGAGCCAAAGAATCCTAGACAGGAGGCTGAGCTCCACTCTGTGTTGAGTAGAAGACATCCTCTCTGAGACATCTTCATAATCCATCTTCAAAGTAGGATAAGTAATGTTCACTCTCAGAGTGGTTAGAGAGATTGGAGGGAGGAATGGGGCAACAGTGAAGACTTTCTGCCCTCCTAATCCAAAGGCACTGGGCTGAATCTCATCTCAGGCTCTACAAAAAAATGAAGATCTATGTAGAGAGCCATTCTTCTCTGGCTTTGAATTGTGTTACTTTGTTTAGGAGAAAGAGAGGCTGCCATCCATCCTGGTTTAAGCACAACTGTCTTCTTCTATATGAAGTTCCAAGAAATGCACATAGTGCCTTGTGGTCATACTAAGGATCAAAAGGCCAAAAGAGGAAAAGGAGGGGAAGCAGAGGCTGGGCCTGTTCCCAGCTTTCCCATCAAGAGTTCTGACAGGAGTTGCTCCTCATTGAGAATCCTGGAAATAAGAAACAGAAAAGCCCAATATGAACGAATTAAAAACCCATGGTCATGTAATATCAGAACCTAAAGTCCAGAGATGGCACAGGCTGTTCCGAGGCACCAAATATTGGAGGTCGGGGAAACCATTGCCAACTCTGTCTATAAGCCTCTCTGCACATCCCCCTCAGCTTTTTCTGACTTGGCCTTTTCTTGGGGTAACAGAATAGCAGCTGACAGCTTCCACAGCTACTTGCTCCTTTATTCACTCTTAAAACAGTTGCAGTCACCAAGGTGATGTTAGGGGACTGGGGTTGTGCTGGTGCCATTAGGTGGAAGGGACTGAGAGTTGGTTTGATCCTAGACTTAAATCACACTGTTGCTCTCTCTGCACAGGAACTTGAAGGTGAGGAAGAGGAACCTGGAACACATCCATAAAACCCACGGCAGAGCCCCCCAAAGCATAGTAAACTGTGTGTCAGTATGTACGCATGATGGGTCGTGGGTGGCATGTATGGCTTTGAGCACATGAGTGAATGTTTACATGGGTGATATGTGCACACAAGTACATGCATGTGGTTTGTGGATTTATGTTGTGGCTTGCATTTATACAAAGTGCATGAGTTGAGAAACCAAATTCCTGGACTAATCAGTTTCCATGCAAGACCTTGCACTCTCGTCACTGCTGCTGTGACTTTGATGGCCCCCAATGACCTGCTGCAAAATCCTCCTCCCCAGCAGCACCCATGATAAGTTGGACATTTAAAACAAACACAAACCCCATACCAACATAAAAGGAGGACAGAAGGAAAACTAGTTTAGAGAACAAAAGAAATGAGTTATTTCTGACCATGTATGTTCTGGGACCAGCATTTTCACCCTTCCTAGCTCCCTGCCTGGCTGGAGCAAAAAGGGCCCCAAATCCCACTTGTAGTCACTATTCCACCCCGTTGTCACATCCACTTCCACTCGCCTTCCCACCTTATTTTTCCTTTTCCAGGTCTCCACACTGGCACTCGGTGCTGTATCAGCAGATCTTAACACGCTCTGTCTTGACTCTGTCAAGCACCAGGTTCAGCAGAGAACTAGGGAAGTCAAGGCAATGGCCGAGAGTCACCACTTTGTATGGCTCTCTGCTGCCCCCTGCTGGATCCTAGGCTACACAGCCTCTGGCTCCCCAGCAACTGCTCATTCATCAACCTTAAAACAGGCTCGCCAACATTTCACCCATCCTCACTACTCACTATGCTGGAACCTGTGAAAAGTCACCTTCTTGTTCCAAGGATCCTATCCTCGATTTGTTTCTTAAAAAAACAGAAAAGTAGAAAGAGGTTAAGGCTACTTTACAGAGTCACAGTCAAGTTAAAAAAGCTTCCTGATTCAAACTTACTGTAGGCCTGCTATTTGCTAGATACTATGTCAGAACTAAAGATAAGAAACAAAAAAGAAACAATCCCTGGCACTTCTTACCCTGAATCAATACAGCAGTGACTCTGGCTGAAATTTAAACAAAAACAAAACAAGACCTGCTGTGGGTGGGAGGGTAAGAGGACACTGGAAAGGAGAGGCAAGGAGAGGTGAAGCCAGAAGCACACGGAGGCCAGCCTGTCCTGTAAAAGCACTGGGAGCCATAGAAGGCTGCAAAGCAAGGTTGGGAGATGGTGTCCATCCCTCTTTCTGCCCCTGTTCCTGGATGAGCCCTCCAGTCTCTGGGAACAAGCATCCCTCAGGGTCTGTCTCCTGCTCTTTTCTGTCCACACTGTTGCCCCCTCGTAGTGATTCTAAACAACATGTGTATGTGGGCTGGTGTCTCCATGTAGACCTCTCTGCAGACTACAAATGACATAAACACTTTTCTGCCTGAATGTGGGTTTCCTAGGCACCTGCCCTCTTTAGTCTAATGTTTTGCTTAGTACACAGAGAAGAGTTGCATTGTGGCGTCTTCCTACACCCGCCATCATTCCTTGTTTCTCTGCCCCACACACGCTGCTCCTCCCATGCACAAAGCCCTATTCGCTGGTCCCTTTCCTTCCCACATGGTCTCCATTCTGCTTTCCTGACACTATATTCCATGATCCTCTTCCCACCCTCCATCCTCTCCTCTCATGAAAGTTCTCCTTTTATGTCACATAGACACACACACACACACACACACACACACACACACACACACCATACATATACACACCAAAATAATTTTAATCTAGATTTTGTATCAAGTGAAAATACATAATATGCTGGGCGGTGGTGGCACATGCCTTTAATCCCAGCACTTGGGAGGCAGAGGCAGGAGGATTTCTGAGTTCAAGGCCAGTCTGGTGAGTTCCAGGACAGCCAAGACTACACAGAAAAACCCTGTCTCGGAAAAAAAAAAAAAAAAAAAAAAAGGAAATTCCACCTACTTTCCTGAAAATGTCAGAATTTTATTCTTTACAACTAAATATAATCCCATTGTGTATTTGTATATTTCCTTTTCTGTGCATCTGTAGATGGGCATCTAAGCTAGCTTCATTCCCTGGCTGTTGGGACTACAGCAGAAGAAGCCTGCATGTGCAAGTGTCTCTGTGCATGCCAAGCTCTTTAAATATAAACCCAGCTCCTTTCTCCAATAACTCATCCCCATTTCAGCAAATCCAATACTCTCTGAGGTCTTACAATGTCAATAAGCCCAAATACAGTGTTAAGTCCGTCAATGTTCCTTGAGCCACCAGCATTTTAAATACATGTGTAAATGAGGTGGTTAGGGTGAATGGTCCAGAAAGGCTGCACATGATGAGGCTCTCCGGGAATAAGCCTCCATTCCTTCCTGTTCTCACTCTGCACCCAGTCTTGACTTCGCATCTTTTTTTTTTCTCCACTGCCCACACAGGTGATCAATACCTTCCCAGGCTTGGTCCACTGTGGCAGCTCTGAACAGGCCTCCTGGTGGAGCACTCCACATGACAGCCAGAATGATATTGCCATTCTCTGGGAAACTGGAGCTTGTTACCACTACCCGACCCCATCCTACCCCTGTTCCCAGCTTCAAACCTGGAGGTTTTACCAAATCTGGCCCCCACTGCTAGAAAGTTGGCTCAGCTACTAAGAGCACTTGTGGCTCTTGCCAAGGACCTGGGTTTGGATCACAGCATCCACACAACTCACAATCATCTGTAACTCCAGCTCCAAGGAATGCAACACCTACTTCTAAGCTTCCTGGGCATAAGGCACATGCATGGCGCACAAACATACATGTAGACAAAATACTCATGCACATAAAGTAAGATAAATAAGTCTAAAAATGTGTTTTAATCTGGCCGTCTTTCCAAACCATCTCATCCTTTGATGCCCTGTTTACCATGCTCACGACACAGGTCTTTCTTTCACAGTTCCTTCAAACAGGCCAGCCTGTTTCCTGCCTTCTCTTCAGGCATGCCACTTCCTTTACCCAGAACACTCCTGTCTCCTCTTTGTGAAGCTGATCAACTCTTATTCACCTAGTTAACAAGACCTCCTCTCTCCCCTGAACCAACTGTCTTCCCACATCAAGATGGATTTTTAAGTTCCAACCGATAAACAATCTACAGGAAGAAAGTATTGAAGCCAACGAAAAATCAGAAATCAACGCAAATAGCAGGCAATGTATTGTACTGTAGAGGGAAAGGGTCAAAACAGGGCTAAGTAGAGTTGAGGTGCCATCGCCAAAGCCCAGCCCAGCCCTGAGTGGCCTCCACCGTTCAGAACCTAGAGATGAAGCAACTGTTTGCCACCTTTGGGACTACGTGAGTTCTTGTCTCACTTATTACCCCCACAGTCACTCCAGATGAAGGAATGTCCAGATGTAATTACTAACTCATAAAGTCACTTAAAATACAAATTATTTTATTACCAATCCAGGAAAAGCAAAGGCTCTTCTAAGATGACTAAAAAACCCAGGGGCCTTAAAGAAAGAAGCCAACAAATTTGCACAAATAGCAATATTGCTTGGGTTTAAAGAGAGAAGTTCACTCAAAAGACTAACTTCCAGACCAGAGAAAATATATCTTAAAGCAGACTTGTCAAAGAGTTACTTCCTTAAGTTTAACAGAACTGGTATAAATGAATATTTTTTTTTTTAAAAAAGAAGCCAATAGAAAGCCATGGCAAGTATAGAAATATTTATAGAGAAATAAATGGAGAAGTATAATTGAAGAAATTAACATAGTGTGTTTCTAGTTAGCAAACTGGGAAGACAAAAGACCAAAAGCCTCTGTGATGCCGGTAGGAAACGACTGCTCTCACTGAAGGGCACAGGCAGAACAAGGGCATGCATTCTTACTCTCCTTCCTGGGGATCAAACCCAGGGACCTGTGCATGCCACATGGCATGCTCTGCCACTGAGCTACATCCGCAGCCTGGATGCATCAAATTGCAGTTTTATTTTAGAATCTATATCAAAGTTTAAAAAGTTTATTTTCATTCATCTAGCAAATAATTTCAATATGTTATTATACTTACATATACATGTAGATATATAGAGAGATTATCCTTGTGTATGTAGACAGTTCTTGACAGAATTTTTATGAAAGCAAAACCCAAAGTATATATCAAAGTACACAAATTAGGGCCTGGGAGAATGGCTCAGCTGGTAAGTGCACTTGCCTGACAACTGTGAGGACCATAATTTAGATCCCAGCACCCACACAACAACCAGGTTTGGCCTTGCTGATGCCTGTGACCCCAGCACTGAGACAGACAGAGGCAGGAAAATCGTGGAGGTGCTCAGGGTGCCAGCCTAGCTGAAAAAGAAAAGCTGGTCATTGAGTTGATAACTGGTCATACCTTCATGGTGATGCCTCCATAAAAATCCATGATTAACCATTCAGATAGCTCTGTGATGCCTGAATACAGGAGGATGGGATGCCTTGGGAGGGCGGAGAGGCCCAACATCCCTTCTCTACTAAACCTGTCCTGTGGTTCCTTTTCTGGCTGTCCCTCCTTTTCAACTATGATCAGCCTGTAATCTAGTGCCACTCTGAGTCTTCGAGCCTCTCTCTCAAGCTAAGAAACCTGGAGGACTGCATCATTGGAAACCCCAGTTCGTAGCTGAAGTCAGAAGTGCTGGTTTACAACTTAGAGTCTGAGACCTGCCACTGAAAGGTAGTGAACCTTAATCTGTAGGCTGTGGGTCTATCCCCAGTAGACAGTGCGCGAACTGAGTCAAATTACAGGACCTCCAGTTTGGGACTGCTGGGGAATTCACTAACACATGGGAAACACCTCACATACATGTTAACAACTGGAAGTATCTGTGTTGAGTGGTAAACAGGAAAAGATAAAGACACAATACATAGCAGTAACCCCAGCACTGGGACCTGGTGGAGAGGGAGGATCAGGAATTAAGGTCATCTTCAACTGTGCAGCTGTGGCTGATCATATCTGTGACTCAGCACTTAGGAGGCTGAGAGGGGAGAAGCTGAACTCTGAGGCGAGCCTGAGCTACATAGCAAACCTGAGACCAGTCTAACATGTGGAAAAACCCTCCCTCAAGAAACAAGCACTTGGGAAACAGGCAGGCAGATTTCTGTGAGTTTCAGGACAGCCAGGGCTACACAGGGAAACCTTGTCCGGGGATGGTGGATAAAAGAAATAAAAGAAAAACTAAAACAAACAAACGAGTATCCTTGAATGCAGAGAGAACTAGAGAAAGTTTCGTCTAGATAGATAAACTTATTTTAATGGATACAGTTTGGATCTGAAGACAGAAAAATCCTTTCTGTTACTGTGTGCTCTTAGACAACTCATCGAATAAGTTCCAGGCCTTTCACCTGAAGCAGGGGCACACTTACACTTGTGGAGTTCTTGCACTACTGGACACACACAGACTGAGCACCTGCCACACCACCAGGGTTCGTCTTTCTACAGTCTGCCTCAACAACCATCCAGCCCCAGATTCTCAAAGTATGGTGGACAGCAGCATCAGTATCAGCTGGAGACTCCATACAAATGAATGTTATCCACTCCTGAGACTTGGACACTGGGGAGCTACCCAGAAGTCTGAGTTTAACTCGCCCCCCAGGTGAAGCCTATTATACTGACAAGTTTGAGCAGCAGAGCTCTTGGGGACAGACTTGTCTCTGAGACACAAAAAGATCTCTTTCTAGACTAGTCATTTTGGTGGTGAATGCCTTAAATCCCAGCACTGGGGAAATAGAATTGTGATTTCAAGACCGGCCTGGTTTACACAGTGAGTACCAGGATAGCCAGGGCTATGTAGAGACAGCCTGTCTCAAAAAGCAAAGAGCTCTCCTTCCATCTCATCATGACAGAAAGTTATTTTTAAATGCTATTAATGTTGGAAGAGAATCTTTCCAAACAAAGCAAAAAGACTTGAAATAAAAATAGTGCTGACATTTTAATTCCAATGCCTTTTTCAATTATCTCTGTAAACAGGTCTGCTACATGAGAGCAGCCTGCCCTGTGGCAAAGGCATGTCAGTATGACCTAGACTTGAACTCTCTTTGGCCAAAACTTACTGACGAAGTCGGCAAAATTTACTACTCTGCTTAAGCCATTGATTTCACTAGCCACAATGCCATAGTCAAGTTGACTTTCCACATAATTGAGGGGATAAACAGGTACAAGAGTTGGGAAAGAATTTCTTAAATCATTACATTATCAGCAAGAGTCTCCCCTAAAGAGCAAGTTGGCTCATTTTGTTTTGTCTTGTTTTGGTGTTTTTCTCTGCCATAACAAGTTCAGAACTCAGAGGTCTGTCTTTTGGTTTTGTTTTGTGTGTCTGGACGTTTGCCTACATGTATATGTGTACACTACATACATGCCTGGTACCCACAGAGGCCAAAAGAGGGCTTCACATGCCCTGAATCTGGAGTTACAGATGTCTGTGGAGCAGCCTTGTGGGTGCCTACCACACTGGGAGCCACACTGCTGAGCCATTTTAGTAGAATTTTAACAGAAGGCTGCTGAGAGCGCAGGGAACACAGAGCAGATGCTAAAGCCTTTATGCTTTAGTGGGGTCATGGTCTCACATGTCACCGGCCAGAAAGAAGATTTTTGTCAAGATTCTATTCTGCTTGAAACCTGTCAAAGCCTAATTTAACTTACTTACTTCCCTCCTTCAAAAACCATCAATAGCAAAGTCTTTAAAAAGAGAGAGAGTCTAGTGGCTCTTTGGGCACCTGGAAAGCAGGGAGAGAAGAGCTAAGAGACCTTTCTAACTTTAAGTGAGAGAAAACACAAAGTGCACATGGATGGTGGACGATGTACAAACTGCTTTGACCAAACACCGTTTGTTTCATCTCATTCTCCCACCAATCGCAGGAGACAGATGTGACTGCTACCTACCTCCCATGGCTGCACCACTGATCACAGTCCACATGCTATGGGTTGTTCTGAAAAACTAAATGACTTTCAGAATAAATGTTCTGGCACAAATAAACATTCATAGCCTGCTAGTTACTGTTATTCAATTATTACCATAAGAAATAAGAATTAACTAAAGAGGTTAAGTCACCTTCCCAGGCATTCTAAGGATAGCACACACTTAGGGACCATTTCTACATTTACTCCTTGGCTTGAGGAGTCCCAGACCAGGCACATGAACCTGATACAGACTGGTGCAAACACTATACTATTGCTTTTTAAGAAGATTTTTTTCATTTTTAAAATCTCAATCCCTCTCCTCCCACCTCCCCGCTGTGTGAGCTCATCCCCTAGAGCCAGAGTGCTCAGGTCCTCTGCAAGAGCAGCAAATGCTTTTAACCATGGAGCCCTGGCTCCAGCCCCCATACTTAACTTTCATACCTTCAAGCCAGACTGTCACCTGTATTGGTGGGATCTTTTTCGGCCTTTCTTTTTTCTTATTCTTTTAAGGAATGTCTGAGCCTCCAAGCCTGTGTCCTTACAAATCTCAAAATACAAGTCCCCAGAATATGGTGACATGGCCCTGCTTGCACAGTTGCTCTATGGGAGCCCTGGTGAAGGTTTAAACACCAAATCCTCAGGTGACTCAGCCAAACAGTTTTTTTGTTGTTGGTGGGTTTTTTGTTTTGTTTTGTTTTGTTTTGTTTTGTTAGAGGATGTACATTCTTTTTTTTTTTTTTTTAATTCAGCAAATCTAGGCATTTTTTCAGTAGGAAAGATTTCTAGTTATTGTAATCTCCTGAAACAAACTTTGTTTCGGACCGCACTACCCCAAGTAAATGTCACGAACCACTCTGTCAATGTTGGAACTCGCACTGCCAAAAGCCTTGGGGGCTAAATTGTTAGAGCCCGCTCCGGTCCTCGATTCAATCTCATTTATTCTTCAGTCTCTCTTCTTCTCTCCATGTCCCTAGTTCCAAGTACCAAGTCTCAGATCCTAATCCTAGTCCAGGCTGTAATAAGTCTCAAGTCCTAATTCTAGTTCTAAACTGCTAGTCTCTTTCCCAGTTCCAAGTTACCTTCCAAGTTACCTTCCTTCCAAATGCTAAGTTACCTGTCTCAAGTCTCAAGTGTTTAATAATTTCTTCTATCTGCCTCTTGCCTTTTATATGTCTCACTTCTAAGCCACGCCTTTAAGTCACGTCTTTAAGTCATACCTTTAAGTCTTATCTCTAAGTCACACCTTTGAGTCACACCTTTAAGTCTCACACACCCAAGGGAAAATCCTGGGTATCTAAAACAAGATGTTATCAGAGTGTGCTCAGCTGTCGTAGGCTACTGTAAACAAGTCTCTTGTCAGGGTATATGGCTCAAGATGGCTGCAAGGATGATAGCCGCCTTCTGTTGGCTCCCCACAAAACTTCCCATGTTAAAGTCTCAAGTTTCAGTACTCAGAAAGTGTTTAAACACAGAAGCACTGACAACATAATTATATTAAAATGGGGTCATTAAGATACTCCTCATCAACATAAGTGATGTCCTTAAAGGCAGAGGCAGGAAGAATTCAGACACACAGAGAGAGTGCCTCTGAAACAGGGAGAAAACAAGCCCGCACAAGCCAAGAAAAGATGCCTCAGGGAAGAAAATATAAACAGCCCCGCCAACATCCTGCTCTCTAACTCGAAGCCTCAGAGCTGGGAGAAAATGAATTTCTGTTAAGTCATCCAGACTGAGGTATTTATTACTTAAGCGATAGCAAACTATGTACAGTTTCTCAAACCTTCTTAACAATGTGTACAAACTGCCTAAAATAGTTCCTTTTGTGTACTGATTCTCAAAAGATATCTAACTGAAGAACTAGAATATTCTTTGTTAAGATGAAATATTCCTTTATTACTTTTAACAGTGAGATATTGTATCAACATGTAAAGTAGCCTGCTTTCCTGCCTGGTTCATTGTGTTTAATGGAGCCACTGACTACAATGTCAACAACAGAGAACAGCCTCACTGTTCTAAGATGCACTTTGCATGCTCCGGGTGCTTCACCCTGACCAGGAGTCCAGAGGCCCAGCATGGAGCTCAGAATTGTTGCCATTGTTTATTTGTTGTTTTGGATGAGGTCTCACTATTTAGCCCTGGCTGATCTGGAACTGTGTAGACCAGCCAGGCTACTTGCCAAACTCACAGAGATCCACTTGCCTCTGCCTCCTGAGGGTCAGAATTCAAGGCTTATTACCACCATGTCCAGCAGAGCTCAGCATTTTGTGAGCAGACATTGCGCAATCAAGCTAACTGAATTGAAAGCACTCTGAAACTGGACCCACTGCTTCAAAACATCCAATCTAATCAGTGTCTCCTACAGTCAGGGAGAACAAAGGACTGCAGCAGGTGGCCCTCTGCCTGCCATTCCTCTCTGTGATCACCTGCTGACTACTCTGACTTCATGCCTTCTGTGCCTAAAGTGCCTCAGGGCCTGGACTCTTCTTGGTGGCTCCTGCTCCAATTTCTCTCTAGAGTATCTCAGCCAATCCTATTGGTTTTTTGTTTGTTTGTTTGTTTTTTCATTTTGTTTTGTTTCTGGCTTTTCCAGACAGGGTTTCTCTGTGTAGCCTGGACTGTCCTGGAACTCACTCTACACACCTGGATGGCCTGGAACTCAGATCTGCTGCTGCTACCACCACTCTCCAACTCGTACCCCCACCTCCAGTCCCATACATTGTTTTATATTTCATTTTGATGCTGACTTTGGCTGTTTCAAGCGTCTCCTCCTCCACTACCTCAGGGATGGATGCAGCAGGCCACTGGGCCAGGAGTCTCCTAAGCAGTCTAGCCACATTCTTTCACCTTCCAGTCCATCTGCAAGCACACATGACAATCTTCTAAAGCCACAGAGACTGTCTTCTCATTCTCTTTCTCTCACTGATGCATATACATCTTTTAAAACTTTTCAGTCACAACGCACCTAAGTCAAAAACCCAGGGGTGGGAGGGCTACAGATGGTTCAGTGGTTACAAGTGTGTTCTGTGCTTCCAAGTTTGGCTCCCAGCTCCCACACTGAGCAACTCACAATTGCAACTGTCTGTAACTCCTTGTCCAGGGGATCCAACACCCTCCTCTAGTCTCCACAGGCACCTGAAAACATGTGGTATAAAACACACACACACACCCCACACTCACATGCTTAAATAAAAATAAGTCCGAAGGAGGAAGGGGAGGAGGAGGGGCACTCAAGCAGAGGTGTTAGAGCAATCACTTACAGTAACATCTGTGGGCTAGTGACACGGCTCCATGGGTAAAAGCCCTCAATGTGCACACCTGACATCGGAGGTTGATCCCTGGAACCCTTGATGGAAAGAAAGAAGAGACACCTGAAAGTTGTCTTCTGTCCTCCACACACACAATAGTAAATAATAAATACGATTTTTAAGTTAAAACACTTGGAAGTTTTTAAGTGAGTTCAGACTTAAAAGGACTGCTTCATCAAATGTATACACACCATAGTTTCCAGTTTTATAATTGGTCAGTTAATAGTGGAAAGGGGACTAGTTTCTCACATGATTCCAAATGATCTCATATCTCCAAACTTTCACACTTAAAGTCTGCAATTAAATTGTTCTGTCAGAGAACCAGTGTCATTTGAGAAATGTTAAATATTTTCCTCTTTGGAGAAGAGGTAGGTAGTTAAACATTGTCCTATACTGGTTTATTTCAAAGCACAAAGTACTCTGAGCTTCCTGATGTGCCTCGGGCCATCAGCGCTGACTGATACCATGAGCTTTTGTTCTACATGGCTGACATCAGCAGGCTTGAAGTTGGACTCTTCAACTGCCCCCTACACTCCACGAACCCATGCTTCACATTCCAGTCTCACAGCTTCCTTCTGGATTCATGAAGCTCTTCTCTCTAGTACACATCCACCCAAATCATACTACATTTCCCATTAATTATCATTTCTTCCAAATCCCAGTCTAAATTGAGTTCCCTGATTAAACAAACCTCTAGTTCTACATAATCAGGATATCTTCGGTTACCAGTAAACAAAAGACCAAATGTCTGGACAGGGACTTTCATACCAGGGAGGCTTTGCGGCATGTAGAATAAGACCACTGCCCACCACAGTATATGTGTGTTTATGTGGCTCTTTATGAGCTTTGTTATGTTTTAAGCAGAATTTAGCATACTTCCCAAAACAATATTTATTAATTGCATGTGAGGACATTTGAAATATGGCTTATTAAAGTGGATTGTAATTTATTGAAATTATGGAAAACTGAGGTTGTGACTAGCTTTTCCAACTATAAATCTTAGGAAATTTAAATATTGACACAAATAAAATTAAACAACTAAATTAAGTATATACATTTAAAATACATGCTGAATTTCCAAGACCTAATAGGAAAAAAATGTAAATTACAACTCAACTTTAATATTGACCATTAATTGAAATGATAGTATCCTGGCTATAGTGAGTTAAATAAAATATATTACTAAAATTAATTTAATCTGGCTTTTATATTTTAATGTGGCTGCTAACATTTTTTTAAGTTATGATGGGCATGATGGCTCACCCAACATTACACAGGCAGAGCCAGAATGATTATCTCTGTGAGTTCAAGACCAACCTAATCTAGATAATGAGTTTCAGGCTACACAGCGAGACCTTGTCTAAAAAAATATTTTTAAGATTACATATGTAGTTAGCACTCTATTTATATTGGCAAGCACTGATCTAAACATTTAAATAGTTACACAACCATTAAGTCAAAACATAAATTTAATTCAGTTTCTCCTCAACAGTTTTAAGGGAGTTGAGAGGAAAACCATAAATGAATTGGTATTTTTTTGTACCTAATATATAACAAATATATAATGTGTAATATATATGAAACTAGGTTGGAGTTTGGAGCCTGAGAAGATGAAGAATCAAATAAAGATGGCTAAGGGATAATAGTAGCTTCAGCTCAGAAGAAGAAATGGGGAGAAAGAGCAGGGAATATTTCCAAAAATACTTGCTAGTAGAGGTTGAAGGAGGCTCTGTTTGTTTTGAGACAGGACCTCTCTATTCTGTAACCCCAGATTAGCCTGGAACTCCACATATAGAGCAGGGTGGCCTAAAATTTAGAGATTCACCTGCCCCTCCTTCCTGAGAGTTGAGATTAAAGGCATGTGCCACCATGCGCAGCTAAACTGACCCTTTCTTTTCCTTCCCTTATTTATTCCAAGCACAAGAAACCTATTTAATACTCTTCTATAATGAAATCACAAGCTAAAATGTTTTTAAATTCTATAATTTCATTATTTAGGTTTAATCGAATTCTTCTAATTTTATTTAAATCAAATCTAGCCGTTCCTTTTCATTGTGCTCCCAAAGAAATATAAGTACATAAAGAAGTATATAAAGGCCATGTGCCCAAGCTTATGCCCATAACCGCAGCAGTAAGAAGGCTGAGATCAGGAGTTTCAGGCAAACCTGGGGTACAAAATATCTCAAAAAATAAAATAGGGCCGGCAAGAAGGGTAAAGTTGCCTGGCTCCAACGCTGACTACCTGAGTTCGATCCCTACGACCTTCAGAGTAGGAGAAAACTGATTCCCACAAGATGTCCCCTGACTTCCATTCACCATACCATCGCTCACGTGTTTCCATATACAAATAAGTAATGCAACAAATAAAAATAATAATCCGTGCATTATTACCATAACTTCAGAATTCACTGATTATGTCTATTTAAACTAGTCACAAAGATATCACCAGTGTGACTTGCACAAACTAGCTGGGAGAATACAAAACGACTGCAGAGCTGATAAAAGATTGAGATGTCCCCAAGAAGCTTAGGTGGCCGAAGAGGCACCGCCCATAAAATTTGTCACCAGAGGCCCCGCCCACAGAGGCGTGGTTTCGCCTCACCACCACCACCACCACCACTCCTCGCCCCGGCGCGGGTCTGTGAGGAACTCAATTTGGACTACTTAGTGGCAGAGACCGCGGACCTGAAGGCGCTTGGTCACCTACGGCTGACACAACGACAATCTCAATCTCAGAACTATCAGTCTTTCCAAAGAAGGACACACCAGAGACACCGGGCGGAGCTCGCGTGGGACACGCCCTCCTGGTAGTGCTTCCGGGACAGGGGGCGGGGCCTCCGGAAGTGGCTGGTCGCGGTCTGAAGCTCGTTGTTTCAGCGACGGACAGGAAAGGAGAAGGTGGTCCTCAGGCAGCTCCGCTGGGTGTGAGGTTTACTAACCTCTGCAAGGCTGGAAGCCGGGACTACGGGCTGCGGAGCGGCGGAGTGAGAAGCGCCTGCTTTCAGAGCTCACCATGTCGCGGGGCTCCATCGAGATTCCCCTCCGGGATACTGACGAGGTGGGTGCCGAGTGTGGAGCGGGGGAGGGTTATGAACTTGGACGATCCCAGCGCCGACTTTGCTCCGCTTGGGTTTTTGAGGGGAAAGCTGCATTCGAGCTCCTCCGCCCAGGCACCACTCAGCTGGTCACCTTTCTGGCTGCAAGACTTCGGGAAAGTTCGCCTGCAGCCTGCTCCTTGTTGACAGCCGGCTGTCTTCAGGGGCGCAGGGGTGTGAGCGCCGAGTAAACCACAGATTACAGAGAGGGCTCGATGTCCCCGGGGCTACCTGCTGCTCCAACTTGCGATTTTTTTTCCTTATCTCTCTCGGGATCTGAGAGGTGGCTCTTCATGCCTTGGAAGAAAAGTCTGTCAAGGCACACTGTTAACACAGCTCTCTCGGCGAGATAAGGGGCCCGAGATTTAGCCGCTCTTGTGTGCTGGTGGCCACGACCCACTTCCATCCTTGGGTGGCGTGCGGTTTGTCTGAATAAAGCTTCAGCTTTGCTTCAGTCTGACTGGATTTTTCACACTTTTATTTTTGATCGAGGTAGAATTCATTTGTAAAATATGGTGGTCTTGGGTATATTACAGAATATTTCTCTTCTAATTTTTTGTGCCCATATTTTAGGCATGTATGTGACACACGATACTCCCTCCGTGATTTAAGTGTACACTGGTATTCAACTTTGCCTGGCCTCTGGGATCGTGTTTCTCAAGATCTCAGACCTATGGCATCAGTGTTTCATTGGTTTATAAGTTGGTTATACATGGTTTCATTTTGATTTTGAGTAAGCAAGTCATTGAAAATTTTATAGTTTTAGCGATGTGAAGGCGACTGACAGGATTTGTCTGCTTTTCTGTGCTTTGACCAAACTACAGTACAACCTATTTGCCATATGTTTCCTAAATAGGAGTATGTATTAGTTCACCCCATTGAAAATGAGTACATGCCCTTTGTGTATGAGCATTGATGAGTATTCAAAACACACAGAAGAGAGAAATCGTGAATTTAAAAAGGTAACGAAACGTTTATTCTGTGTTTTATTCAGGTCATTGAACTTGACTTCGATCAGTTACCGGAGGGAGATGAAGTTATCAGTATTCTGAAGCAGGAACACACACAACTGCACATATGGATTGCTTTGGCGGTCAGTATTCCTATAGCAGATTTTTCTGTTGACTGAGAAAACATGTGATTTTGGTTTTCAAGTACAGTAATAGCCAACATGATTAAATAAGTTGCACATGATTAAATCATCTGTATGAAAATTAGTTATGCCAGACATGGTAGCAGCAGAGGCAGGTTGATCTCTGAGTTTGAGGTCAGCCTGGTCTACTTCCAGGATAGTGAGGGCTATGCACACGCACGTGAACAATGGTAAGATTATCATTTATGGAACAGTAAGGGCAGTTTCCTAACTGCACTCTACTGGCAAATTAATGTGGATTCATAAAGGCACAAGATCCACTTAAGGTAAATAGTTCTCTGTTTTGAGGTTTTAATTACTTAGTGGTAGTTCAATGAAACTTATGTATAGCCGGGCGGTGGTGGCGCATGCCTTTAAATCCCAGCACTTGGGAGGCAGAGGCAGGCGGATTTCTGAGTTCAGGCCAGCCTGGTCTACAGAGTGAGTTCCAGGACAGCCAGGACTACACAGAGAAACCCTGTCTCGAAAAAAAACAAAAAAAAAAAAACAAAACAAAAAAAAAGAAACTTATGTATAGGTAGATAGATGGAATAAACATTATTTTCCATATCATTTCTTCTAAAACATTTCGGAAGGTGATTAGGCTCCAAGCTAATGCATGAAGAGGCCCTTTTACAGTGAAATTTATCTTGGCATCACATTTTTGTCGTATTTGTCCCTGCCTCCATAATATGAGTGCTACTAGAAATTCTCATCAAATCCAGTCTGAGAGCCTATAACTTTAGACTCTATTCCCTGGCATCATGTTTCTTTTTTATGAGAAATAGTAAGATAAACTAACTCACTATTCCTAAGCTGGTATGCCACAGGTGGCATTTATATAAAGATACATAAGAAGTCCCTAATATCACTTTGATGGTCAGAAAAGTAGGTTTGGTATTGGCACATTTTCTGCTCAAGTATACTATGGATTGAATCCAGGTCCTTGAAAATGCTAGGCAAACACTCATATACTAAGCTGTATCCCCAGCCTTATTTTTACCTTTTATTATGAGGCAGAGTCTCACTAAGTTCCCCAGGCTGACCTTGACCTTTAGTCTTCCTGCTCAGCCTTCTAGGTATTCATTTTAAAACATATATAATAGTTAGTGCACGTTGTACCTATTAATGGCTTCTCTGAGGCATTTTTCTATATGCATGTATTGTGTGTTGGTCATATCCCCCCTGCCCCCCCCCCACCCGCCCCTAACCCCTCTCAGCCCCACACCCTGCTGAAATCCATCTACTTTGAGGATTTTTTTTCTTTTCTCAATTCCAGCTCACATTAAAAAAAAAAAAACAAAAATCTATACCATGCTTAGAGTTTTGTGTATGTCCTCTAGTTCCATCCATTTTCCTGAAACAGACATGGCTCATTCTTTCTGGCTAGGTAAAACTCTCTTACATGATAGTATATTTACTGTTCACCTATTGATGAACACCTATATTGATCCCATAGCCTGGCTATTATGAACAGTCGCACTGAATGGATGCACAGGTAGTGTTTATGTGCTGACTTTTTCCTTTGATATAAGACTGGAGTGGTGTAGGAGGGTCATATGGTCATCCTACTTTTAGACTATGGGGAACTTCCCTACTGATTTCCCTCATCCTTGCCAACATTTGCTACTGTTGTTATTATTGGTAATAGCCATTTATACTAAGGCAAGGTAGAATCTCAACTTTTTTAAATCTTGGGGGAATTTTTTTATGGAGTTTTTTGTTTTGTTTTTAAAGATGTATACATATTTTATGTGTATGAGTGCTTTACCTGTGTATATTCTTAATATACTACATGTATGCCTGGTACTTTCAAAAGCCAAAGAGACCCCCTGGAGTTGGAGGTATAGACAGTTGTTAGATGCCATTCAGGTGCTGGGAACCAAACCCCCATCCTTGCTGCTCTTAACTGCTGAGCCATCTTTCCATTCTCTGGTTTATTTATTGTTGTTGTTTGGGGTGATATTGTTGTTTGAAACAGAATTTCATGTAGCCCAGGCTGGCCTCAAACCAGCTATTTGTCTGAGACTGGCCTTGAACTCTTGAACTTTTTGCCTTCACCTCCCAAGTGCTGGGAGGTCTCTGCCTCTGTGCCCAGCTCACAGTGTACTTTTCATGCACACTTGCCTACTGACCAAAGATACTAGACATTTTCATGGACTTAGTAGTTCGTACTAACCTTTGGGAAGCATCTGTCATGACATTGGCCTGTTTGTTGATTAGCTTATTTGTTTTTGGTTGGTTTTTAGTTCTTCATGTATTCTAAAGATGGATTCTCTGTTAGGTGAATAGCTGGCAGAGATTTTTCTCTGTTCTGTAAGCCATCTCCTTCACTCTGTTACTCCTTTGCTCTGCAGACACTCAGTTTATTGTAGTTCTGTGTGTCTGTTTGTGCTTCTGTTTTCTGAAATGTCTATTCTAAGAGAGTCTTCCCAGCTGGGTGCAGTGGCATACTTCTAAAAGCCAGCATTTCAGAGTCTGAGGCAGGAGGATTGCAAGTTTGAAGCTAGTCTAGGCTCCATGTTGAAACTGTTTCCAAAAAAACCCAAAAACAAACAAAACAAAACAAAACAAAACAAAACAAAACAAAACAAAACAAAAAAAACCACCACCAACAAAATGTCTTCCATTCACATGTGAATATACAAAAAAGTATTTCTTCTAACAGACTTTGCCGTTTTGGCTAGAACACTCAACTTTTCCTATTCCCCAGAGATCAAGCCATTGATCCTGTTATTAATGGGTAGAATTGTTACTAATGGTAGAATAAATTGATAAAGCTTTGTAGATTGGGTTACTGTTGGGGGAACTGTAATCTTAGGTTTAAAGAAGACTTTGTTCAAGTCCCAACGTGACTGCTGTTTGTCCTTAAACAATACTCTTAATTTCTGAGGCTGTTTCCTCAAAACTATGAAGATGTTAGTACTCACTTTATTGGGTAGTTGTAAGGATCAGAGGAAATGTGTGTAGTTCCTGCCATGGTATGTGACCTATAGACAGTAATTAATATAGAGTAGATATTCCTTTTATATTATCTATGAAGCATATGCCTAGGGAAGTTAATAATCCATCCAAAAGTCACTGATAATTTTTGGTAGAGGCAAAACCAGCGCCCAAGTGAGTTTTTTTTGAGACAGGGTCTCTTGTAGCATGCTAGGATTCTGTTTATTCTTTACTGTGGGGGTGAGGTTAGTATATATGCTATATGCATCTGTTTTTATGTTACCCTTGTGTATACATGTGTAGGCCAGAGGACAACATTAGTTATCCATATTTTTTTTTTCTTGGAGAGAGGGTCTAAACATGTAGCCCTGTCTGGCCTAGAACTTATTATGTAGACCAGGCTGGCCTCAAACTCATAGAGATTCATCTGTCCCCATATTATTTTTTGAGACAAGGTCTCTCATTAAACATAGAGCTCCCCATTTCAGTTAGAGTGGCTGGCCAATAAGCTCCCAGGTTCTCTAGAGCACTTGCGCTCTCTCTTTCCTTCCTTCCCACCCCTCTCTGTCTCTGTCTCTCTCTCTGTCTCTCTCTCTCATTTTCTCAGTACTGGGGTTAAACTATTACTAGATGGGAGACATATCTTTTGTGATTCAAATTTTAATAGCTATATTCAAGTTTAATTGACTTTGATAAGCTGCTCATGTATGAATTGTACCGCTGGGTATTGAGTCTAGGTGTCCCTGTGGAGCTGCCACCACAGTCACTTGAGGTCAGTGAGTGTGTCCAGTGCCTCAGGGTTCCCTCCATGTTCTTTCCCAGCCCTTCTGTTTCCAGCCAGCACTGAGCTGCACTCCTTGCATTTTTGCTGTTAAGCGTTTTCTAGTCTTAGAGAAGTAGAATCACAAGGTATGTATTCTTTTGTTAGACAGGCTTCTTTTAGCATAATTAATTTGAGATTTATTTATTTTGTAATTGCTGTTGATAGTTCACTTCTTTGCATCACAGAAATATAACTGTTTTATTAATTCACTTAATTTGGCTTCCCCTTTTTTATAAAAAAAAAACTGTTACAAATAAAAGTTCTATAAGCATTTGTGTTGTTTTGTATGTGGACATGTTTAGTGATTTTAATTTCATCCTTTGCCTAAAGCTGGAGTACTACAAGCAAGGAAAAACAGAAGAGTTTGTGAAGCTGCTGGAGGCAGCACGGATAGATGGCAATTTGGACTATCGAGATCATGAGAAAGACCAGATGACTTGCTTGGATACGTTGGCAGCCTACTATGTACAACAGGCTCGGAAAGAAAAGAACAAAGACAATAAGAAGGACCTTATTACACAAGCAACTTTGTTGTATACAATGGCTGATAAAATTATTATGTATGATCAGGTAAATCAAATTGGTTGCAATTTATGAGAGCACAGAATACTACATGAAAGCAAAATATGTGTATAGCAGATTCTTTGTGAAAGAGTTTTTACTAAAATAATTGTTGATACAGACAAAAAAGAAGAATTTATTGAAATTAGAATTGCATTAGTCCTTAAACTGTTATATTTGGGCAAATTTAGTGTATATATACATGTTGAATTCGTATTCCCAGTATCTGGGGTGAATTTCAAGCAGGTTTTAAGGATTGTGACCTTTGCCTTGTTGTTGTCTTAGCCACAGATTTGCATTCAGGGTAAGCTTCTCATTTGTACTTAGAGATTCTTACTAGTAGCCAGCTACTTTGGTCACTTACAGACGAATGCTGAGCCTCCACATCTCTGCTTGGTAAATTGTCTCTAGTCTTAGTAAAGTCTGTACTTTACAGAACCATTTGTTGGGAAGAGCCTGCTTCTGCCTGCTTGAAGGTGACAAAATGGATCAAGCTGATGCACAGTTTCATTTTGTACTTAACCAGTCTCCAAACAATATTCCAGCCCTTCTTGGTGAGTGAGCCTCAGCAGGGACCTTAGGTGCTAGTTGATCAGCATTGACCAGGAGCTTCTATATGAGAGAGGGAGAGAGAGAATGAGTGTATGTGTTTTGTATGTGTGTAGCGTATAAGTATATATTATAATATGTATAAATATAATAAGCTACTATGTGTGTATATGTCTATATAGAGAGTGAGAGTCCTGGTTAGTTTTTTATCGATTTGACCCAAGGTAGAGTGAAGTGGGAAAAGGAACCACTATCAGATTACCTGTAGGCAAGTCTGTAGAGCATTTTCTTGATTGATAATTGTTAGAGGAGGGTCTAATGCCCCTAGAACAGTGCCTCCCCTGGGGAGACAGTTTTGGGTGGTATAAAAGAAGCAGGCTGAGCAAGTCAGAAGGAGTAAGCCAGGAAGCAGCATTCCTCCATGGCCTCTGCTTCAATTTCTGCCTCCAGGTTTCTGCTTGAGTTCCTGCCCTGACTTGCCTTCATGACAGACTAAACTATAAGCTAAAATATGCCCTTTCCTCCCCATGTTGTTATGGTCCTGGTGTTTTATCACAGCAATCAAAAGCAAAATAGATTAAGTTATTGTTTGCTTCCAAAGAATCAACAAATAATCTCTTCATAGAATAACTATAAGGGCCGGGCGGTGGTGGCGCATGCCTTTAATCCCAGCACTTGGGAGGCAGAGTAGGCAGATTTCTGAGTTCGAGGCCAGCCTGGTCTACAGAGTGCCAGGACAGCCAGGGTTACACAGAGAAACCCTGTCTCAAAAAAAAAAACAAAAACAAACAAACAAAACAAAACAACAAGAACAAAAAAATAACTACAAGGTAGTTATTTATATTGTTATTTTATGTAAAGATTTTAATATGATAATTCTCTATTTTCAAGTATTTCTTACTAAGATATAAATTAGGGTAAAACATAATAAATTTGTATTCTTTAATCAACTATGTTGTTTCTTTAAATAACCACAGGGAAAGCTTGTATTTCATTCAACAAGAAGGATTACAGAGGAGCCCTTGCCTACTATAAAAAAGCACTGCGCACTAACCCAGGATGTCCAGGTAGGGGGATTTTAATTCTAAGCTATTTATGATCCAACTTAAAATGTTGAAAATTGTTATAAGAAGATACTTTAGGAGTAATGAAATGACAGGATCAAAGTTGTTTTGTTCTGGGGTTGGGGAAATGGTTCAGTGGATAAAGTGCTTGCTGCCCCAGAGTGAGGCCTGAAATTTGGATCCCCTACTCTTACTGAAAAGTCAGGCAAGTGTGGTAGCCATCTGTAATTCCAGCACTCAGAAGGCAGAGATGAGATGCTGGCACAAGCCAGCTCGCTACACTCACCAGAATTAGTAAGCTCTGGTTTGCTGAGAAACTCTGCATGGATAAATTAGGTGAAGAACGATGGAGGAAGACACCCAATATCAGCCTTGCCCTTCCCTCATCATTTTTCTTTGGTGTTTATTTGATTTAAAACCTGAATAGCAGATTATATTATATTTTGACCTGTGTTACTTTTCTTCCCAAATATTTTTTATTTAGTATATTTTTGTTGTGTATCAACTATGTGCCAGGCACCGTTCTGAGCAGAGAATGCAGCCATGAACCAAAAGATAAAAGTTTCTGCCTGCTCATGTAATTCATCTTCTAGTGAACTAAATAAGACAGAGACTGCGAAAGGTTGAGAACTTGAAACAAAATAAGGCTATAAAAAGCATTGAGAGTTACTTACAAAGAGAGGCCAGGGAAATTTATCAGGGATATAAAGTGCTAGAATAGCAAAGGGTCATGCAGACATATGGGAGAGTGTTATCCTGGAAAACACACAGCAGGTATAAAGGTCCTCAGAAAATACCGTGGAGGCCAGTGTATCCAGACCAGAAATGGATGGAAAGTAGTAAGAAATGAGATCAAAGATACTGCCCAGTGCTTTTCATATTGAGCATCTGAGTTTATATTAGAGACTTCAAGCTTTTGACAGAAATGGGAACCCTTGGAGGACTCTGGACAGAAGAATGTGTGATCTGACTTGTGTTTAAGAGTACTGTTGAGGAGCTGGAGAGATGGCTCAGTGGTTAAGAGCATTGACTGCTCTTCCAGAGGTCCTGAGTTCAATTCCCAGCATCCACGTGCAGATTACAACCATCTGCAATAGAGTCTGATGCTCTCTTCTGGTGTGTCTGAAGAGAGCAATGGTGAATCCATAAAATAAATAAATAAATTTTTAAAAAAGTACTCTTGGGGGGCTGGAAAGAGGGCTCAACGGTTAGGATCACTTGCTGCTCTTCCAGAGAACTAAATTCTCTATACCCAAATGACAGCTTAAAATTGTCTGTAACTCCAGTTCTGGGGGACCTGACTTCCTCACACAGATATACATGCAGATAAAACACCAGTGCACATAAAATTTTAAGAAAAGAGTACCACTGAGCTAGAGTCTAGAGTGGGAGGTGAGTGAGTAGGTAAGGGCAGAGGCAGCATGAAATATCTATAAACAAAATCTCTATAAACAAAAGAATATCTATAATAATGACAATTTTCTTATAGCAGCCGCTGCAGTAAACCACCACCACTGGCTCCATTTCTATTTAAAAATGATTATGTATATGTGTGTGTACACACACAAATGTGAATACATACACTCTAGTGCATGCATGAATAACCCTACTATTTAAATAGAGAATAAACCCCTCATCAAGACCTTCAGTCTATGTTTGAGCACACAGAGCTGGTGTCATTCATTTCTGAGCTATGCTCATACAATCTACCTCAGTTCAAGGTCATAGCAGAACACAAACATGTCCTCCCTAACGCCATGACAGTACCGTCCCCATCTTTCCTGCATTCTATTTTCTTCCCTGGACCATTCTCAGCCATATTCAAACATTCTACCATCTTACAGAAAAGTCTCTGATTCCATTTCTTTTTTGACTGCCAGCCCACTGCTGTTCTTCCAGATAACAGACTTCTCGACTGATAGACGAGCTGCCTCTAATTTCTTTCTTCTGTTTCCTCTCGCATCCACTCTAGTGAGGTGTTATGCCCACCACTCCAGTAAAACTATCTAACCATGGTCACTAGGGATTTGCATTCTGCTCATCAATTCTGCCTGTTTCACTGGCCTAACCAGACAATGAGTCTATAACCCTTGCAAAATGTTTCACATTTGGCTTCAAGGACATTGCTTTGAGGTCCCCCCTCCCCTGGCCCCCGAGCCCCTTATCTCTGTCTACTCTCTTATCTCTGGCTGCTTTTCCAAATTTTCTATTTCCCTAACCTTTATACTTTAGAGCAGCTGTTCTCAACCTGCGGGTTCTGATCCCTTTGGGGTCAGATAACACTTTCATAGGGGTCACTGAAGACCATTAGAAAACACAGATATTTTATTACAGTTCATAACAGTAGCAAAATTAGTTATGAAGTAGCAATAAAAATAACATTATGGTTGGTGTCACCACAACATGAGGAACTATATTAAAGGATGGCAGCATTAGGAAGGCTGAGGACCACTGTTCTAGAGTGTCCCAGGGTACTTTCCTGTCCATACTTACTTCCCTCCTGTCTTCATGCACTCCTGGCTTCTGTACCATCAGTACACTGGTTTTCAAGTTAATCTGTTCATCACAGACTTCTTTCATGAACTCCAAGATAAGTCTTTCCTCTAGTACCTCAGGTATTCTAACCAAGTTTCTCTTGGACTATTTTCCTTTTTTTTTTTTTTTTTTTTTTGGTTTTTCGAGACAGGGTTTCTCTGTGTAGCCTTGGCTGTCCTGGAACTCACTCTGTAGACCAGGCTGGCCTTGAACTCAGAAATCCACCTGCCTCTGCCTCCTAAGTGCTGGGATTAAAGGCGTTCTGCTTTTGATTCTTGCGCTTTTTGCTTCACATATCATATCGGCTCTCCTTACAAAATACGAGACCCCGTGACCACATGTACCACCCACTGTTACCTCCTCAGTTGTGAACTTTAATCGTCTGTGACCTGCATACTTCCAAGAACCTTCTCCCCGGTTCATGTGAGTCAAGTTGTGGTAGGCCAACAGGTCATAAAGAGTGCAGACACAGGCAATTGAACTCTTAAAGTGTCCTAGATTGACAGGACAAGTGACTCGATTTTATTATTTTTTAGCTGAAGTTCGTTTAGGAATGGGCCATTGCTTTGTCAAACTTAACAAACTGGAAAAAGCTCGACTAGCATTCAGCAGAGCCCTGGAACTCAACTCTAAATGTGTGGGAGCACTGGTTGGACTGGCTGTTCTAGAACTCAACAATAAAGAGGTATGGGAAGAAAGACGACCTCTAGCTCCAGGTTTATCAGGCCTGCTGTCCCTTGTCTAGGGCTCCTAGAACAAGCTATGCTTTAGAGGTCTAGATTCTGGGTTATAGATAGGAAATGTGGTGCCTGGGCTGCAGGCACCATGCTGAAAGCAAACATATTTCTGTGGTAGAGCCATATGAAGACAGCCTCACAACTTAGGTTGTCCCTGCCATCTGCTTTAAGACTAGCACACATACCACACACACACCCCTCAAAAATGGCTTTAGAACTTTCTGAAGTTTAGAATCTCAGATGGGAGATTGTAGGCCCATAGATCTGTCTAACATGTATCTGACCAAGTAACAAATCCACACTCCACTGACTTAAACATTAACAGTTATAGTTCACTAAACAAAGTGTCTCAGATCTTACACTTAACACCACAATGTTATCAGTCAGTGACTTTCAATAACTATGTTGACCCTTCCTTAATGTGTGACTTTCCCCTGTATCTGTCACCTTACAGTCATTAGATAGTTGCTGCTTGTTCCATTAGTCTTACAGAAAGGAAGCAATAGGCTTTTCTGTAGGGCTTGAAACTCAGAAGTTCCAGCTAGTATGGAAAGGCTGTTCGTGTCCTGCTTCTATATTTAATTGTCCAAAAGGTTGCCAGGGTTTCTCTGTGTCAACATTGTTGACACAGTTGAGCTTTGAGTTGTCTTTGAGTAACTGTCCTCTTGACCGAATGTTTACCAGCTTCTCTGGCCTTTACCATTAAACGCCAGTACCATCTTCAGAGTAGTAATGACAAAATCCGACATTGTCCCCAGTGAGAATTTCTTCCTTAGGCCAATTTCTGGAGGAGGAGAATAGATTATCTTGACTAGTTACTCAATTATGATTTGTCACCTGGAATTGAAAAGAGAAAGAGAACTTGCAGGAATCAAACTGTCTCACAGACTACAAAACCTGTTGTGAGGTCAGGCATGGTGAGGCGTGGTTGTCTCCTACCACTCAGAAAACAAATGTAGACAGATCTGTGAGTCTGAGGTCAGGTTTGTCTACATAGAGGGCTCCAGGCTAGCGTCCATGTTAAGACCATGTGTTATAAAGAAAGAACACAAAGAAGGAAGGAAGCTGTGTTTCTTTAGCAAGGTAAAATGGCTGCCACACCAAGAAGGCAGCTGAGGCGGGACTAATAAGTGGACAGCCTCAAGCAAGAACTGAATAAGACAAGGAAAGTGGCACACCCACAGTCATACACACACTGTTTTAGTTATGGTTTTACTGATGTGAACAGACACCATGGCCAAGGTAACTCTTATAAGGACAGCATTTAATTGGAGCTGCTTACAGGTTCAGAGGTTCAGTCCATCATCAAGGTGGGAATATGGCAGCATCCAGGCAGGCATGGTACATCTGGAGCTGAGAGTTCTACATCCTCATCTGAAGACTGCTAGTAGAATACTTACTTCCAGGCAGCTAGGATGAGGGTTTTAAAGCCCACACCCACAGTGACACACCTATTCCAACAAGGCCACACCTCCAAATAGTGCCACTCCCTGAGCTAAGCATATTCAAACCATGATACACACAAAATCAAATACTGATATTAAAATGGGGATTTCATTACAAATTAATTTTTAAAAATCCTAAGGTGGTTCATCAGTTAAGAGTGCTTGCTGCTCTTGCAGAGGACCTGAGTTCGGCACCCACATTGTATCTCACAGCAGTCTATAACTGCAGCTCCAGAGAATCTCATGCTTTCTTCTGGTCTCCACAGTTCCCACATGCTATTCATGTATACAGGCAAAATGCTCATACATATCAGTAAAAATAAATAAGTCTTAGGAATGTTTTCTTGTTTTTGTTCTCGGAGTCAGCATAAGTTATTAAGACTGGTACCAAATATACTTTTGTTATGAAAACTATATAGTAACAATTTGACATTTCCTTATTTGGAACTTTAGGTCATTTATGAAGAATAGCAACCTGTCTTATGGCGTTGAACTATAAATATAGGACCTTATTTCTGGTCAGTGCTAATTAAGTGATGTCTTTCACTCCATTGTGTTACATTGTTTTGTTTTGTTTTTTAGGCTGATTCCATCAAAAATGGTGTGCAGCTTCTTTCCAGAGCCTACACTATTGATCCTAGCAACCCTATGGTACTGAACCATTTGGCAAACCACTTTTTCTTCAAAAAGGTAAAAATATTTTTATTTATTTATTTTGAAATCCGTTTTTTGTGAATATAGTCAGTACATGATTTTTGTTTAACTTGGGAAGAAATTTGAAAATGACATTTGTTTTTGTTTTACTTCCAAATTAGAGCTTGTATTAGTTGCCTGAGAATGAGTACATTCATTCATTCACTAACTTGATATGCATTGGCACTGTGTGCAGCCTGGGATGGGAGATGAGTAAGACTGCTCTCTGCACTCAGGCAAAGGCCTTTGTGCACACAGAGAAATGAGCAGGTGATAAGTCACAGTGAGGGGGATGTCATCACAGTGCAGAAGCTGTTAAACCTGTGTTAAACTCGGTGTCACTAGGTAGTTGGGCTGGAGGAAGCCTCAGCCTTTGGAGCAGTCAGGACATAGCTTGCAGTAGACTTCAACAGGTGCTGCGTTAGGCCCAGTTAGGAAGCGCTTGCTTCATATAACTTGACCGTAGATGTACATGTATCAGTCAATGGTGGTTGTTTATCTTTACACATTGATCTTGCCTGTTAATTCCACCATTTTTGTTGTTGTTGTTTTGCTTTTTGTTTTTCAATACAGGGTTTCTCTGTGTAGTCCTGGAACTCATGCTGTAGACCAGGCTCAGAACTCAGAAATCTGCCTGCCTCTGCCTCCAGAATGCTGGGATTAAAGGCGTGCGCCACCACCGCCTGGCTAATTCCATCATTTTTATGGAACAGTATTTTAGATTTCTTAACATACCAAATCCAAGGTACAATTGATAAAATTTTTCATTTTTAAAGTTTTTATTAGCATATATTAGTCATGCATAATGAGTTTCACTGTGACATTTTCATATATATATATATATACATACATACATACAAATTGTGTGTGTGTGTGTGTGTGTGTGTATATATATATATATATATATATATATTAATTATACCTTGATCATATCCCTCCAGTTTCCTCTCATCCCCCCTCCTGCTGATCCTTTCGTTTTTCCTATTAGTCCCTCTGCTTTTTTGTCTTTTGTCACTAATTTATTTATTCACTTTACATCCCAGTCTGTGTCTGACTCTGTTGCCTGCCATTGTATCCCCTTCCCTAACTGGACTGCCTGGTTGGGCCTCAATGGGAGAGGTTGTTCTTTTTTTATCTTGTCTAATTAGGATTCTTGTAGCAGCTTGGGTAAGGGGTTGTTTATAAGCTTATGGGCAGCTTACCAGAGGCTATACTGCTAAACAAAATATCTCTCTCACCCACCAATGACAGTTTTTATACAATAAACAGGAAAGTTTAACCTGCTATATTAGAACCAGGGACTAAATTGCACTATAAACTTTAAAATACTTGAGTAACAATTTAGGTAAAAGTTGACAGTGTATCAGCCTTACTAATATGAGCTACTGTGTTGTTCCTGTTGTTACCCGTGTGTCCTCGGTGCTTACTAAATCCTAAGCATTGTTAAAGTGCATACCCAGTTATGCTCACTCTCTTCTGCTCACATCGAACCTGTGAGGTCAGAGAGAGAGAGAGACAGAGAGAGACAGAGAGTGACAGAGAGAGAGACAGAGAGACAGAGAGAAAGAGAGAGAGAGGCAGGCAGAGGCAGAGGAGGCAGAGGCAGAGGAGGTGGAGGCAGAGAAAGAGTGTTTGTACATATGAATACACAGTTGTGTGAGTTGTGTGGAGGCAGGAGGTCAGTGTCAGGTATCTTCCTCAATTACCCTTTACCTTTTTTTAAAGAAGGTTTTATTTTTATTTTTTGTGTTTATGAGTGTTTTGCCTGCATGTGTGTATGTGCACCACATGGTGTCTAATAGCCCAGGAGATTAGGAGAGAATATTGGATCCCCTGGAACTGGAGTTACAGAAGATTGTGAGCCCATCGTGTAGGTGCTGGGGACCGAACCTGGGTCTTCTGCAGGAGCGGCAGTTCTTGACTGCTGTGTCATTTCTTGAATCCATCTCATCTGATTTTTTTGAGATGCCGTCTCACTGACTCTAGCGCTCATTGATTCAGTTAAACTGGGTGGCCTCTGAGCTCTCCCTTTCTCGGTCTCCCAGCGCTACGCTTACAGACGCATGGCCACTTTTGCATGAGTGCTGGGGATCTGCACACAATTCCTCAGGATTACATAGCTCTTTCCAGCTGAGCTGTCTGTCTAGTCTGTGCCCATTTTCTTCATGAGTAAACTGAGGCAGAGTTACTAGCTTAGAGCTTGATGCCACATCATTCTTGATTGCTGCTTTATGTGTTACAGTTATGATTATTGTGTAGTGATTATTCATTAAGGTTATAACTGTTACAATGCTAAAGTTCAACTAATTAGGAAATTAGTTGAAATTATACCTTACAACTAAATGAAATGTTACCAACTAAAGTGAATTACTATTCAAGCAACCTTCTGACATCACTCAACTCTTTTCTGGTATCAAATTCAGGATTACAGTAAAGTGCAGCACCTGGCTCTCCACGCATTCCACAATACAGAGGTGGAGGCTATGCAGGCAGAAAGCTGTTACCAGCTGGCTCGGTCCTTCCATGTTCAGGTGAGACCGTTATTGCCTCCCTAAGTAGTCCTCTTACTTAGAGGGTTCCAGCTTCTGACCACATTGACATGTTGTTGGTCTTGTTTTATTCTCGTTTCTCAGGAAGATTATGACCAGGCCTTTCAGTACTACTATCAAGCCACACAGTTTGCGTCATCTTCCTTTGTCCTACCATTTTTTGGTTTGGGACAAATGTATATTTATCGAGGTGACAAAGAGAATGCGTCTCAGTGCTTTGAGAAAGTTTTGAAAGCTTATCCAAACAATTATGAAACTATGAAAATTCTTGGCTCTCTCTATGCTGCTTCAGAAGATCAGGAGAAACGAGACATAGCCAAGGTGTGTTCTAAATCTTTGGTACCCTGAGACTCCAGCTGTGGCTAATACAGCTGTGAGCAGTGTATGGTTAGCTGAGTGCCAAATCTTTGGCTTCTTAAGCAGGTTACGGTAGCCGTGTTTGTTGTTGTCATTGTTTACTTTGACAACGTTATTTTAATGATCTCATTTATCCCAGGGCCATTTGAAGAAGGTCACAGAACAGTATCCTGATGACGTGGAAGCTTGGATTGAGTTGGCCCAGATCTTAGAACAGACGGACATACAGGTAGTAATGTCTGCTTTGCATATCCTAAATGATGTGTTTTGATAAGCTGGTATAGTAGGTCTCTTTGATCTGTGAGTAAATCTTACTCTGTCCACTGTAAAAATGCAGGGTGCCCTTTCAGCCTACGGAACAGCCACACGCATCCTGCAGGAGAAAGTGCAGGCCGATGTCCCTCCTGAGATTTTGAATAATGTTGGGGCCCTCCATTTTAGACTTGGAAACCTAGGTGAAGCAAAGGTGAGGAGACAGAAACCTTCCTTTTTTTTAATGCTTGACCAAGCTGCAGGCACTTGGCTCAGCTGTATCCAGTAACATTGCCTTTTCTTCCTCACAGAAATACTTCCTGGCCTCCCTGGACCGCGCAAAGGCAGAGGCCGAGCATGATGAACATTATTACAATGCCATCTCTGTTACCACATCCTACAATTTAGCCAGGCTCTACGAGGCCATGTGTGAATTTCACGAAGCAGAGAAACTGTACAAAAACATTTTACGAGAGCATCCTAACTACGTTGATTGTAAGAATTTTAGGCGTGCGAGAGAGAGAGAGAGAGAGAGAGAGAGAGAGAGAGAGAGAGAGAGAGAGATCCTAACAGCAAAAATGAACTTAAGAAAAAAGGTCTTTGTTAAAGATGCAGCCTGGAGTGGTAGCTCTCTTCTGTAATCCTAGTACTCTGAGACAGAATGGATCAGGAGTTCAAGGCTAGCCTCCCTACCTAGCAGGTTTGAGGTCACCCTGGCTGTGTGTGAGGCCCTGACTCAGAAACTAAAATAAGGGGCTGAGGAGATGGCTCAGCAGTTAAGAGCACTGGCCGTTCTTCCAGAGGATCAGGTTCAACTCCCAGCACCACATAGCAGCTCACAACTATAACTCCAGTTCCAAGGGACCTGACTCACTCACACAGACATACATACATGCAGCAGAATACCAGTACACATTTAAAAAAAATAAATGGAATAAAACTAACATCACAGTTTTGTTTACTTATGCTGGAAAATACAAGGATCAACAAAAGCCCCTTAAGTCGTGGTGTTCAGCAGCAGTGAGTCAGCCGCTGAGCCTCTCCCTGGAGAGCTTTGCTAGTGGGTGGAGTCTGTACGTGCTCCTCCTTGACTAGAGGGTTTTTTCTTGAAGTAATACTTACTAAAATGGCCTACTTTGAGTTTTACAAGCAAGGCACTATAAATGATTGGCATTTTAAAATTAACCTATATGCCCTGTAGCAGTTTCTTGTCTTCCAGGGTTGCACTCTCTTTAGTTTCATTTGCTACACTCAGCTCTGCTCTCAAAATATTATGTGAAAAATTCTATACATAATTCCTAAATTT
The DNA here is from genome assembly GCA_030674055.1 of Rhabdomys pumilio. Classification (NCBI taxonomy): domain Eukaryota; kingdom Metazoa; phylum Chordata; class Mammalia; order Rodentia; family Muridae; genus Rhabdomys; species Rhabdomys pumilio. Next base: position 99,727,842 of record JANHMN010000003.1, read on the forward strand.
CAAATTGTGGACCATCCTGAGTGTGGTGATGAGATCTCATGCTCACCCACTCCACCGAGCCCAGGATGTGAGTTATCCCAGTACTGTCGGTGACTGAGTAGTCATTTCAGAGAGCAGCTTGACTGTAGGCTGTCAGTATTTGTGTGCAGTGATCCTTATTGTATTTTATAGTGATCCCAGCCATGTGTCTTTAATCCCAGCACTCCAGAGGCAAAAGCAGGGGGGAATCTCTGAGTTCCAGGCTATCCTGGTCTACAGAGTGAATTACAAGCCAACCACAGCACAAACATATTAAGACCCTGTCTCAAAATAGAAAAAGAAAGAAAGAAAGGTTGACTTAGTGATGTAATTTCTCTTTTTCCTAGCTAGAGTGATGTGTCTCCATGTATGGGGCTTTTCTCTTCTGTCTCAAAGTAGTAACAAAACACAGCTGTTTCAGATGTCAGACTTCAGTGTTAGGACCCTTTAGATGTAAAGTTGTAAAGGTCAATTAAATGTGCATTTTCAGGCTATCTGCGCCTAGGAGCCATGGCTAGAGATAAAGGAAACTTCTATGAAGCTTCAGATTGGTTTAAGGAGGCCCTTCAAATCAATCAGGTTAGTGGTATCGACTTGGTTTCAGAAGTTTTTTCCTTTTACCTTTCAAAATTAGTCTGTCCATTTAATGGCTGTGATATTTCTTGTAATCATGGCATCATGGTTTAGTGGCTTGTTTTATCTTTGTCTCACTTGTTAAAGACTTTAAAGAGTATAATAGTTTGTATGACTAGTCATCTCATAATCAGAATCCTATTTTTAAATATATAAAACTATTTCCCTTCTATTTTCTCTTCTGTGTCTGCCTCCCATCCCACTCAGCCCTGTAGCCTGCTGAGAGCAGCTTTTAGAGTCAGTGTCTTAGCGTTTGTAGATCATCTGAGCTTCTGACTGTGGCTCGCAGTAAGAAGACTGCACATTGAAAGACAGGTTTACAAGTCGTTAGTTGCCCCCTTCCTGGTGGGCAGTACACTGTTGTTACTTCATTCCATTCTGTTGCACTTTGTAAGCTGATTCAGACACTGCATTGATCTTACAGCTCACTCACAGGTCTCAACTCTCAGTCTGAAAACCACCATTGTGTTGTAGCTTCAAACCTCTTCAGCTATTAGCCGTTTTGGAAAGAAGACTGGTTTTACCAGATCCCAGATTGCAAAATTTACTTCTGTATATGTACATAGGATCATCCGGACGCCTGGTCTTTGATTGGTAACCTCCATCTGGCAAAGCAAGAATGGGGCCCAGGTCAGAAGAAGTTTGAGAGGATATTAAAACAGCCAGCCACACAGAGTGACACCTACTCTATGCTGGCCCTTGGCAATGTGTGGCTCCAGACTTTGCATCAGCCAACCCGAGACCGAGAAAAGGTAATCTCCTGTCTCCTTCAGCAAGGTTGGTGTCCGTATCCTTGTTGAATTTTTCAGTAATTCTTCTTTCCTATAGGAAAAGCGCCATCAAGACCGTGCCCTGGCCATCTACAAGCAAGTCCTCAGAAATGATGCCAAGAACCTGTATGCTGCTAATGGCATAGGTGACTAGAAGCCTTGGTTCCAATAACAATTAGTAAAGTTAATACTTTTGGGGGTGTTAGTAGATGTGGTTTTCCTGTTCAGTGCAGTGTTTAGTATTGTACTTTCAGTTGTTAGGACAGCAGTCAGGCCTTTCTCACTGTCAGCCTTGTTGTAACTTTAGGAGCTGTCTTGGCCCACAAAGGATACTTCCGTGAAGCTCGTGATGTATTCGCCCAAGTGAGAGAAGCAACAGCAGATATCAGTGATGTGTGGCTGAACCTAGCACACATCTACGTGGAGCAGAAGCAGTATATCAGCGCTGTTCAGATGGTAACGTCTTTGCCTCTCCAGATATTTGCATGTCATGCAGAGTCATCTCTTCCTTAACCCTTTTGATCCCATCATGGACTTTGATGTAATCTCCTCTGATACTGTCTGTTCAGAAATTTATAACAGTGTAATGACAAGGTCAGGTAGATATGAGTCCCAGTTCCATGAGTTCATGCCACAGGCAGAGAAGATCCTCTGACTTATTTCTCTATCTACAAAGTGGAGGTCTAGAATTTTGAGAGGATCCAGTATGAAAAGAAGTGGGCACTAACCAGTAGAACAAGTGTACACTAAAAGGAAGATTTGGTATTTATTCCTTCAGTTTCTGAAGTGAACCATGTTTCCGTGCTGTTAAGTGATGAAGTTGTTCATGTCGAGTCTCTATTGCCCTGGCTGATTTTAAGTGCCTGTGTTAAAGTGTCCTCCCACATCAGCCTTCTGAGTAGCTAGGATTACAGTAATGTGACAGCTCTTACTTTAAATGGCTTATCTTAAAATTTTATTTTCCTTATATGTGTGTCTGAGTTGTATGAAAGCATGCCATGTGGATTAGGATGCCTCAGGTGGCCAAAGAAGGTTTTACTCTCCTGGAGCTGGACTTGAGGCTGTTGTGAATCACCTGTCCATGGGTGCTGGGGGCCAAGCTTAAGTCCTTAAGAGCAGGAAGTACTCTTCATCACTGAGCTGTCTATCCTGCCTCACTGTTTATCTTTTAAGACAAAAGAAATACAAAGTGGGAACAAGGCTTATACCTGTAGATTTTGTTAGTTTCTCATTTTGCTGAATGCTTCAGTGTAAGGAGAAGTTATACTCACTGTTTTTGGACACTAAGATAACAGAGCCCTTGTTGTCTGTGGGTAGAGTATGGTCAGAAAAAAGGAGGCTTCTAAGCAAAGACGGTAAGAGTAGTTACTTAGTCCAAGCTTCGTGAATTAAACTGATCAGAGGAACTTACAGAACTCAGATTGAGTGCACAACCCAGAGGTTGTGTTCTTAGAGATAAGCCATCCCAATCTGCAGAATAGCAGCACTGCCTTCTAGAAATGCAAATTAGCCATTAGAGATAGTTCCAGAAATTACCTTGTCAGTTACCTATAACAGGAAGTGTATGTGCTTATGGTCAAAAAATGTTGTTTATATAAAAATTAACTTTGAGGTCTAGGGAGATGACTATGTGTAGAAGTGCTTGCTGCATAGTCATGAGGACTAAGTTCAGATTCCTAGTACCCATGAAAAATGTGTTCATTTTCTTAGTGCTGTTAGGAATGGAGACAGGAGAATCACTGGGGTATCAGAACAGACCATGAGGGTAGAGGGGTGGCAAGCTCCAGGTGAGAAATTCCGTCCATGAAATAAAGCAGCAAATGACAGATCAAGATACCTGACATCTTCTGGCCCCTGTCTCCACTCCTTTCTTCACACATGCAAGATATACATCATACACACTAGAGTAAAGAGGTGAAAAAAATTAACTCAAGATGTCATTTGTTAGTCTGACCAACACATTAGCTGAAGTGTGAGACTTTTATGCTCATTGACACTAGTCTCGACAGATCCCAAAGAAAGAGGTTAAGAGTGTGTCACCCATAGGGTCCAGGAGTGTGACTTGCCATGGTGGCCATGGTGAATTGATTCTGGATAAGTTTCCTAAGAATAAGAGAAAGGGGTTTCCAAGCTAAGATCCTGGCAGCCAGGCAAACTTTAAATCTCTTTACCTTTCATTCAGTACTGGTCCAAATTCCATGTGAAAAAATATTTTGAGCCTAGTTTTTCTGTGATCAGATTTTCTATATATAAACTGACTCATGTCAGGAGTCAACTCCAGATTAGTCTCTGAAATTAGTGAGAATGGAGTATCTTTTCAGAACTTTAAAATTGCTTTGAGATTCTGACACAGCATGAGAATACCTCCCTGCTGTGTTCTGTTGTTTTGTTTATTTGTTTGTTTGTTTTTGAAACAGTTTCTCTGTGTAACAGCTCTGGCTGTCCTGGAACTCAGTCTGTAGAGCAGGCTGGCTGGAACTCAGAGATTGGCTTGCCTCTGCCTCATGATGCTGGGCTTAAGAGGATGCACTACCACTGCCCAGCTCTGCTGTGTTTCTGACTAGCATTTCCTTTTTGTAGTATGAGAACTGCCTCAGAAAGTTCTATAAGCACCAAAACACTGAAGTTGTGCTCTACCTGGCCCGTGCCCTCTTCAAGTGTGGCAAGTTGCAGGAGTGCAAGCAGACTCTGCTGAAGGTAACAGAACTGTGTCCGCCCACCACTCCGAACAGCTGCCTGGCTTTACCTGTTAAAAGCCTTTGGTGGCATTCAGTCATAGGAAGCTACATGCATTGTTTTCTGTTTACAGGCCAGACACGTGGCACCCAGTGATACAGTTCTGATGTTTAATGTGGCCTTGGTTTTGCAAAGATTAGCTACCTCTGTCCTGAAAGATGAAAAAAGTAATCTGAAGGAAGTCCTTAATGCTGTGAAAGAGCTGGAGCTTGCACACAGGTAAGAATTTTGAAGAAAAGGGAGCTTTACAATGGTTCGTTTCCTTCTGAGACAGTTTGTCTCAGAAGATTTTTAAAAAATAAAAAATTCCCTCAAAAAACAAACAAACAAAAAACATTAGGGGAAAGCAAGCATTAGAGGTCTAGCAGAGTTTAGGTTAAGGTCAAAGCACACAGTTGCCATGTGGTGGCGCCATACTGCAGGCAAGGTCCTGCCACACTGGCCTCTTGAAGCCTGATCCCTAGAGCTGGCTGGCTTAGTCTCAGCTGTACAAGCCAGTGTTTTACACTTGTGAGCTGTGTCATCGCCACTTATTTGGTTTCGTGTTCTGTTCCAGTGTGTCTTTATGGGATGTTGATTTTCATCAAGCTAGGATTAAAGATCTTACCACTTACTGCTTAACAGATTTATTCAGCTCAGATCAAATGTGTTTGACCTTATAGGACTTAGCAGTTCAGTGTGTGGTAAAATGAAAGCTCCCATCTCTGATCATCAGCTGTGCTTATGTTCATCTCTGTTAATGTTTCTTGCTTCATCTGATGAAGTGTAAGTGTTCTCATGACTCCGGCCCCACCCACCATGCTGACACAGTTAGTTAGTAAATTTAATGTTCACTACCTGTTTGTTATGGTTATTCTTTAGTTTACTGACAGTATTAACTGTATTTTGCCTTTCTTGATGAACTTGTTTATTAAGCGAGGCCTTAATGATGGGTATTGAGTGAAATATCTTTTATCTTCTCCTTCCATTTAGATACTTCAGTTACTTGAGTAAAGTTGGAGATAAAATGAGATTTGATTTGGCCCTTGCTGCTTCTGAAGCCAGGTAACACCTTGTTTATAGAAGGTGGCTTTGGGGGAGAAGTAGGAGTGTATTAGGAGAGTGCCACCATAACAAACTGGTTCCTGACCTTCTCAGGGCCACGTATTCCCTCTCTTTAGGGAGTCCCTCACCCACAACACCTTTTCAGACTTTCAGAAAATTGATGTCATTTACTGAGGCTGTGGGAAAGTCCTTTCCCTTTCTGTTGTCTTTTTGACTAGACTAGAACTCAGGATCCTCCTCTAGTGCTAGGAGTACAGGCCTGAGCCACCACTCCCAGCTAAGGACTACTTCTCTGCTTTTCTCACAGTATGTCAGTGAATCAAGACGGGAATTCCGAGTTGGGGAATTTAGTGCAGTGAGTTTAAGGAAAGCAGGTGCTCCTAACTGCGATGCTGTGTCTTTATGTCTGAAATATTAGGCAGTGCTCCGATTTGCTGAGCCAGGCCCAGTACCATGTGGCCCGGGCACGCAAGCAGGATGAGGAAGAACGGGAGCTGCGGGCCAAGCAGGAGCAGGAGAAGGAGCTCTTAAGACAGAAGCTTCTCAAAGAACAGGTTCGTTTACACGGGAACTGAGGAGCGGAGTATACATGCTGTGTGTTAGGATTGTTTGTTCATTGTATGAGCATTTTGATCAGTTCCCATATACCTCCTCCTCCCCCACTAGGAAGAGAAACGTCTCAGAGAAAAGGAAGAGCAAAAGAAACTTTTAGAACAGCGGGCCCAGTATGTGGAGAAGACCAAAAATATCCTCATGTTCACTGGCGAGACTGAAGCCACAAAGGAGAAGAAAAGAGGTGGAGGTGGAGGGCGGGTAAGATCTGGCCTGCTGTCTGTAGCAACCTCAGAGGCTGACTGAGCTTTCTAAAGCGAAGGGCTTAGTTTAGTTGGCTCTGTACTTACTTCTTAGCCTTGACTTCCTCTACCAAGGGACAGTCTTTTAACACAGATTGCAGTGTCTGGTTGGGCAGTGGTCCCTGCTTTTTTGGTGGGTGTGGTGCTGTGGGTGAACACGGGCTCAACACATATGTGCTCTGCAGCTCTTATACTGCTGGCCTCAGCAAGCCCCGAAGTCGCTGCTTCCATGGAAGCCTGACTTACAGGGTATAAAATGAGCATTCGGGAGAACTGTACTTTGAATCTTGGTCTTCTCCCAAGCTGAGGGATCTGGTATGACGATTTTATGTGATGCTGGGTAGCTGCGAAGAACCATACCTCCCAGTCAGTTCCATGGTCATGGGAGCAAACAACCACCTCCTCTCTGTGTTCTCAGAGCTAAGGTGGGTTAAATGCGTTTTTAAATTGAAGGTGTGCTTGCCTTGTGCTGACTTCTCAGGATGTCTCAGGACGAGTGTAGAAAGTGTGGGCCCAGCCAAGCCCCTCTTCCATGTGCCTTAGTAAAAGCTCTTCACTTGTCAGAGACCCACGAGAGCACTACCCAGCCCCCTGGACCCTAGCTGTGCTCTACTTGGAAGTGGCTGATTGTGGTCTCCTTGGATCGTAGCGTTCCAAGAAAGGAGGCGAGTTTGATGAATTTGTCAACGATGATACTGATGACGACCTCCCTATATCCAAAAAGAAGAAGAGAAGGAAGGGCAGTGGTAGTGAACAGGAAGGTGAAGAGGAGGAAGGTGGAGAGAGGAAGAAGAAGAGGAGGAGAAGGTAGTGTCCTCATTACTGTTTAAGTGTCTATAAAGGCAAGAGACCTTTTGCTTTGTTTAACACTTCATCTTCCCAGACTGCCTCCCTGCTTTAGTTTGTTTTCAGAATCTTGAGTGTTTAATTTGCTTGTATCTCTGTTATTCCCTGAACAGCTGACAATCACTATTGTCCTTCTTATCATTTTGTTTCATAAAATAGGGTTTATGTATCCCATACTAGCCTTGAATTGACTCTATCCCAGGTTGGCCGTAAACTCACAGAGATCCATTTGTCTCTGCCTCCAGAGCACTGGGTTACTGATGTGCACCACCACGCCCAGTTTTCTTTCCTTGTAATGTATCTTGGACACATGTGAAGAGAGCAGCCTGGGTGGCAGCTTCGTTGACTGTGTATGTGCAGTACTGGCCGTCACTGAGTCATTCCTCTCTGGACTGTGAATGAATGGTTGTGAAAGTGCCTTTAACCACCTAGTGCCATCTGTCATAAGATCCAGACACCCCACACTTTCCTGCCTAGGAGTCTTTTGGCTATTTTATCCAGACCTGTCTTCCCTATCCCTTCCTATCCTTGAGAAAGAACCTGTTGACCCATTCAGACCATCACTTGTGTAGCCATGATGAGGGTCTTGGTAGCAGCTGAGAACAAAGGGAAAGTTTTGGAAATCCCACACCTAGGTTCCTCACTCAGGCACTGCACTATGTGCATATGGCAGTGTAGACGAAGGAGGGAGCCACAGCTTAATGGCAGCTGTCCTACAGACACGGCCTGCAGGCTGGAGACCCTGTGCCCTTAAGTGCATAATATAGGTGAGTCAGTATCCATACAGAATGGTGCCACTGTGATGGCAGTGTAGCCTCAGGCCTGGCAGCTGTGAACCTCCTGACAATCTCATTGTGTTCACTATTCAAGACCTCCAAAGGGAGAAGAAGGATCTGATGATGATGAAACAGAAAATGGCCCCAAACCAAAGAAGCGCCGTCAACCAAGAGCAGAGAAGAAGAAGGCTGTGAGTTCTAGAGCTATCGTCCTGCCGTGTGTGTGTGTGTGTGTGTGTGTGTGTGTGTGTGTGTGTGTGTGTGTGTGTCTGTCTGTCTGTCTGTCTGTCTGTCTGACAGAGTGTCCCAGTACACTCTTCTGCAGCTTCTTCTAGCACAAATGCTTGTTTTATTGGTGGCTGTTGACTCTGTTACTATAATAAAACCTAGTCTGATAAGATGTCCCAATAATATGAGAACCCCAACTAATGGGTTATGCTTAACATTCTTGTAGCCCAAGCCAGAACGCCTGCCTCCTTCAATGAAGGGAAAAATAAAATCCAAAGCCATTATATCATCAAGTGATGATTCCTCAGATGAAGATAAACTGAAAATTGCTGATGAAGGGTAAGTGGCCACTGATTTTGAATGGATCTGCACAGCACATATCACGGTCATTGTGTCCCCTGGGTCACATCTCCATGTTCTCATGACTAAGTAGTGCATGGTGGTTCCTTCTTTCAGACCTCGACATGAGGAGCCTTTCTTTAGTATGTAGGGATACTTTCCATTCTGAAGAGTAACATGATTCACCTCCCTCACCTTCCCGGTCTGAGGCCTGTTGGAGTGTGTCATAGAAACCAAAATTGTTCACCACAAGTCTGAGGCAGCCTCTCAGTGGTTACAGTGGTTGTGTTTCTAACCTGTTGAAGCAGGAGGCCAATACCCCCCGCTGCTGCCACCTCCCTTTCTCTGATACATGACAACTGACAGTGAAAGAACTTGAGAAGAAAAGATAGTAAGCCGAAGGCCCCTTACTTAGCCCTGGCTTCCTGTCTGATAACCTCATCCTTGTTAAGACCTGGTGCCTTCACAAACCTCAGAACAGCACTGAGGTCACTCTTCTTCAGGTGTCTGTTGACATGGATATTTTACTACAGAAAGTGTCCAGTCTTTGGTCTTCTAAGTCTCAACCACCATCAGAGGGCCCAAATTTTACCTTTGTGCCTAGGATTTGCTACAAGGTCAACTGAAGACTCCTCACTCTTTGCTCTTTTAAGTTTGAAATTGAAAAATGCTTGCTAAACAGAACTTAATATGGTGGGTATGAGTCACTCTTCTGTTCATGCGCAGACTGGCTGCTAGTCGCCGTGTGCTCTGTCATTGTTGATCTCAGTTTACAATTAAGGGTCCACGTTTACACAATAGCACACAAAACAAGTATCACAGGCACCATGCATGACCCAGAACAGAAAGTGTTGTTGACTGTCCTGGTGTCTCACCCACACCTCTCTCCTCCAGACATCCCAGGAATAGCAACAGTGATTCTGACGATGACGAGAGGCCCAACAGACGCGCCTCATCTGAGAGCGACTCAGATGACAACCAGAACAAGTCTGGCAGCGAGGCAGGCAGCCCTCGGAGGCCGGGTAGACAGGAGTCGGATGAGGATTCTGACAGTGACCAGCCGTCCAGAAAGAGAAGGCGCTCCGGCTCTGAGCAGTCGGACAATGAGTCTGTGCAGTCCGGGAGAAGCCCCTCCGGAGGTTCCGAGAATGAGAATGATTCTCGCCCTGTTTCTCCAAGTGCAGAGTCGGACCACGAATCAGAGCAGGGCTCTGACAATGAGGGTTCTGGCCAAGGCTCTGGAAACGAATCAGAACCAGAGGGCTCAAACAATGAGGCCTCAGACCGAGGCTCAGAACGTGGATCAGATGATAGCGACTAGGTCTGTTTCATCAAAGACTCCATGGGGGTGGGAGGAACTTTATAATATATAAAAGCTGTGATAAAAACAAATTTCAGATGGTTAGTCATTTGTGAAATTTTTCTTAAGGCAATTTTTTTTCTACTTGTATATTACTAACCTCCAAGAGACATTTCCTGTGCTGGAGAGTCCAGTGCCCGAAACTGGAACAATGAGACTCCTGCACTGTGGTGCAGCTCCACCTGCCATATGTGAAAACTGCAGTGATAACACAGATGCTAAAGCATTCCTGCAAGGCTTGCCCAGGCTAGCCCCATTTCCTCTCCGGTAGGCAGCATGCTGCTATGTATGGTTTTTGTTGCAAACTTGTTCCAAATGTTGCAGAAGCCGAGATATATGGCTTTGTTCCCTTTTGAGTTGAGACTGAAAGTTTTATTTCTAGAGGAAGAGATGTCCCTGTACTGAACTCTGAAAGGAAGGTGTTTACAGTGTGAGGTTGCAGCCAGGAGGCAGAGTGTCAAACACTGGGGAGGATAAGCTGTGGAGAGTGCTTTTCTGTTGTCAAAGTGGGAAGACCTCCCCAGCCACTTAATAAACCCTTTACCAACCATGCTGGCTACCTGTGTGTCCTTTTTTTTTCCCCCTCAATAACATATTTAAATCTACTAAGCAAAAAATTGGGAAACTATCCAAACCAAAGGCAGTTTCCTCAAGGTTTTTCTAATCCGTGGCAGATTTCTCCAGGCTTTTTTAAAAAATACACAAGAAGGTATGGAGTTTTTGGGTTGGGTTGGGTTGGGTTGGGTTGGGTTGGGTTGGGTTGGGTTGGGTTGGGTTGGGTTGGTGGTTTGGTTTGCTTTGGTTTGGTTTGGTTTTTTTTTTTGTTTTGTTTTTGGTTTTGTTTTGTTTTGTTTTTTTCCCCGAGACAGGGTTTCTCTGTGTAGCTCTGGCTGTCCTGGAACTCACTTTGTAGACCAGGCTGGCCTTGAACTCAGAAATCCGCCTGCCTCTGCCTCCCAAGTGCTGGGATTAAAGGCATGCGTCACCACTGCCAGGCTTTGTTTTGTTTTTTGAGGCAAGGTCTCTACATAGTCCTGCCTGTTCTGGAACTTAGTATGCAGATTAGGCTGGCTTTGAACTCACAAAGATCTGTCTTTTGAGTCCTGAGGTTAAAGGCATGTGCCACACCTAACAGTATTTTTGTTTTTAATAAGTAATTATTTTTGTAACCATTATAAGAAGTCTTTAATAAGTATTAAATGTGACAGTGAAGTGAAGATGCAGAGGTGAATTGCCTTCTTCCAAACTGAATACAGTGGTTCCTGTGGAATGAAGTGGAATATAGTGTTTGCAGACTGGGGACACCAAGGAGAAAACAGACTGGGCAAGAGTTCCTGAAAGACAGGAGAGTGCAAGGCACTGGGCAGCCCTGCTTCCTGGAGGACCTCTGAGGTGCTGCAGAGGCAAGGCCAGTGACTAAGGGTGCCAGGAACTCCTAGGAAGCTGAGAAGCCTGAGATCTGGGTCTACTGAATCGGGGTGCAAGTCACAGCTAATTCTATGAATTGTATATGAGAAGACAGGACTCTGGTCACTTCTATCTGCACTTTCCAGAACACTAATACTACTCAGATCTGTCCCCAAGTGACAAGAATCCAGTCCCTTTACTACAGGTAGTAAATAGCCCACCAGAAGGCAGGCTCTGGGAACAGAGATAACATGTAGAGTGTGGTTTTGGTTAAGGTCAGGTTATATACTCTTGGTTACTCCATTTAGAATAAAACTGGTATTCCAGGATGTTCCTTGTTCTAGGAGACTCCATTTTATAAACAACTTTTTCAAGTCTCTGTCTGCCTGTGTGTACATAGGTGCACCACGTGCATACAGATGCCTTTGAAGGTCTGAAGAGGACATGGATCCCCTGAACAGGAGTTCGAGGTTGTGAGCTACCTGGTGTGAGTGCAGGAAACTGAATTACAGTTCTCTGGAAAAACACCAAACACTCACAAATGCAGAGCCATTTCTCCAGTTCTTTATAAACAGTTTCTTACTCTAGTTTGAGGGAGAGATGACAGCAGTTTCTGATAGACCTATAAATGCCATCTGACAGGTACCACCCATCCAGCGTAGATTGATAAATGATTTACTCCTGAGAATAGAAAGGGTGCCACCCTGTAAGTGAATTGGGGTGAATTAAGACTGTAGGGGTGGGGGCTGGAGAGATGACTCCGCAGTTAAAAGCAGCAGAGGTCCTGAGTTCAATTCCCAGCAACCACATGGTGGCTCACAACCATCTATAATGGGATCTGATGGATCTGATGCTTTCTGGTGTAGGTGTTTTCAGATGAAAACAGCTACACTGTACTCACATAAACTAATTCTTTTAAAAGAGAGATGGAGAGACTCTGGGCATATGTAAGTATTAAAATCACATCAGGAGGTAGGTGCAGATGGATCTCTGGCCAGAGGAGATACATGGCAAAACCCTGTCTCAAAGCAATTCAGGAGAATCAGGTGCAAGACTGTATTGAACATACCAACCAAGGAAAGAGTGTAACTGTCTGACCTGGTCCCCATAAGTGATGGAGCATGGTCTCACATCAACCTATTGTCTGATACCTAATGTGGGTATGCCTAATGTGGGACTCAGCACTTTCTGGAGCTTTTGCTACACAAGGCCTACTTGGCTGCCACCTGTTCCCATTTATCCCTCTGGACCTGGACTTGGTCAGCTGTTTCCTGCTCCTGACCCATATCCTGCTTCAGACAGGTTCACTCTTTCACCCAGCAGCTGTACTCCACAGCTTTTTCTCACAGACCTGACTCCAGCAGCTCCCTCCAGGCACTCTCTGGTTCATTGTTCCTACCGGCTCCCAGTCATTTTTTAATGCCTCTCAAACTCTGCTGTGCTCTCATTAATACATATTCATTCTATAGCCCTTATATAGAATGGGTGGTTTGAATAAGAATGGCCCTCATAGGTTCACATATTTGAATGCTTGATCCACAGTTGCTGGAACTGTTTGACAAGGGTTAGGAGGTGTGACATTGTTGAGGGAGTTATGTTACTGGGGTGGATTTTGAGTTTCTAAAGCCCACACCATTCTCAGTTCTGTGTCTGTGTGTCTGTCTCTCTGTATATGTGTTTCTCTGTGTGTGTGTGTGTGTGTGTGTGTGTGTCTTCTTTCTCTCTCCCTTTATCCCTCTCTCCCCTCACCCCCTGCCTTGTGCCTGTGGATCAGATATAAGCTCTCAGCTACTGCTCCAGTACCATGTTTGCCTGCCTGCTGCTACCCTTCCCACCATGATGGGCATGGACTTGTCCTCTGGAACTGTGAGCCCCCAAATTAAATGCTTTCTTCTATAAATTGCCTAAGTCATAGTCTTAACATAGCAATAGAAAAGAAGTGAAGGCAGTATATAGATATGTAGATACATTTCCTGTTGTGTGTGATATGAACATTAATAATAGTTAGACTGAAGTAAAAGAGCCTGCATCTGCCTCAGCCAGGCTACCAAGTAGACAAATTATATTGCTGTCACTTAAAACACTAAACCTTGTGATCTTATTGTCACTGGATAAATTCTGACATGTGTTCCTATGTGGCTAGCGTATTCGTGTTTCTGTGGTGATTTGGCCTCAGAGGTGCCTGTGAGTAACACCCCATCTGCTTTTTGTTGAATCAGCCTGTTTCTGTGTCCCCAGACTACCAGAACAGCAATGTTTTCATAACTCTGGCCACACTGCCTGCCTCAGAAGATGCTGTGAGGTTTCCTCAGGCACAGCTTTCTTCAGTGCCTGGACAATCACTACAGGAATGATCCAGAGTGGGAAAGCCCTCTAACAAAGGACCTGGTCTCCATTGCCCTGGGGCTGGGACCCTGCTTCACAGGAGCGTCAGCTCCTCCTCCTCAGTAGGGCTAGAGTCAAAGAAGGCTGTGGAGAAGATCCAGTCAGGGAGGAGCCCAGACCTGGGGGTTGAGGACGTAACTCACTTGGTTTGGTATCTGTTGTGCATGAAGGCCAAGGTTTGCCTAGGTTACATGAGACCCTGGAGTCCAGTCTTGGTCCCCAGTGCTCAAAAGCTGTGTGACCTCGGGCATGTCCAGCTGGCTTCTTGGCCTATCTGAAACCATTTCTTGAATGTGGTTTCAGATAGAATCTGAGAAATCCTCATTTGAGGAGACTATTTTCCTTGTCTTTGTTGGTAAGTCAGAATTAGACAAGGCACAGCGGTAAAACTAGAACCGCTGGGCTGGAAAATACATTTTGTTGCCATTTATGCAAGAAAAAAACATCTTACTCCAAATCAAAAACCTTAACTACCTCCTCCAGTTACTATTGTCAGATGTAGTAAGCAGACAGCTCTTTCATAACAGCAGAGAAATGCACGGAGCTCTCAGGACACTTGGGATGATTCTAAGCAGATTATGTGGTGGAGATGTAAATTCCCAGAAAAATCCTGTGAATGCATGCTCCTATTTCTTGTGGCCTGCTTGTCTGGCCAATGGAGTGAGTTTAGACACCCCTTCATAGATTATTCTTTTGAAACTTCTTTCCACCCACTCTGTGCCATTCAGTCCTCTGAGCAAAACAGCCACCATATTCCTCAGATGTGTTGTGCCTGCTGTCACTAGTCCGTCAGTACTGGGCCTGTAGTCTGTTAACATGCTTCATGGAAAGGCAGTGACGAGGGTCATCAGATCCTCATGGGAGATTCCCACTGCTCCTTTCAGCCATCTGGAGGCAGTTCTGCCTTAATTGTACTTGGCCTCAGGGGCTCAAGAGCTATTGGAGTAAACAGCTGTGGAAGGCCAGCTGAAGAGGGCACCATGCTATGAAGAAACCATCAATCCAAGCTGAGTAAAAACTTTTGGGTAAGACTGCTTTGGGGACCCCATGCTCCTGTCATTAGCACCTCCCCTATGTCTGTAAACCCAATGAACTGGTTACTTTCCCAAGGTGAACTTTGTCCTTTACGACCTGAGGAGTGTGTAGATGTTGTCCACTTTCCAGGGAACCCCACTGTTCATTGAGAAAAATACTTGTAATCTAATGCAGTTGAAGTGCTTGAGACGTTTTGACATAATTGGAAATGGCATTTACTACTTCAGTTCTAAAATTTGATAGATATAGATGAATACACTACAGTTTTTCCTATAAATATATATTTGGCTCCTGTTTCTTGATTTTTTTTTTCTACTTTGTAGAAGAAATGTTTCTGGCTAGTATTTTCTATTTTTAAGTAATAATTCTTGGGAAAGACTTCAACTTGGAGGTAACCAAAAAAATCTTTATTCTTAATTATGTATCTATTTTGTGTGTTTGTGTGTACTGAAGCTGATCCAACCTCGCTACTGCTGTCTCTCTAGGGACTAATCTGTATTTGGTCATGAAAGCTGCAATTAACTAATGACTGAACACTGGGTAGGCGCGAGGCTTCCAGAAACTAGATTTTCAGATGTTTAATTGCTGAATTGAGCTCACCGTCTCATCCAACTTGTCTTTCAAACAGATCTTTAAACCAATGAGTCTTTTTCATGGCACACAAAGCCTGCTTTAAGAAGTCCACAGACTGCTGGGTGATGGTGATGAACACCTTTGATTCCAGCACTCGGGAGGAAGAGACATGTGGGAGCTCTGTGAGTTTGAAGCCAGCCTGGTCTACTGAGCTAGTTCCAGGACAGTCATGGCTACACAAAACAAAACAAAAACAAAAACAAAAACAAAAACAAAAACAAAAACAAAAACAAAAACAAAACCTTGTCATGAGAAAAAAAAAACAAAACAAAAACAACCAAAAAAAGAAAGTGAAAAAAAAAAAAGATTGGCAGACAAGTTGTGAAAATGCTGGATTCTATAGTCTTGTGACAATTAGCAAAACTTTTATTGTTCAACAAGAGCTTGCGTGGATTGTACTGAGAGTGGAGCTGCCCTTGTGGGAGTTCTGTAAGAGGAAAGTGGGACTCAAGTAGAAGACTCAGTGTTGGCAGGAATAGTGGTATAGGGTACACTCCAGAGCTGAGGCAGAAGGATCTCTGTCAGTTTATATAGTGAGATCTAGATGAGCCTGGAGTACACTGAGACTCTATATCTCAAAACAAACAAAACAAAACAAAACCAGCCTTCCTGAACAAATAAGGCCCAGGGCTGAATATATAATACAATTTAAGGCAGTTCCATCTGCCCTGCTCCCGAGGTGTCCTTATTGTTTTTAAGATACATTTTACTCTAATCCTGTATATGTGCCTGTATCTCTGTGAGGTATGTGGCACACATGAATGCAAATGTCTGTAGGGGTCAGAGACATTAGATACCCTGGAGCTGGAGTTCCAATTTGTTGCAAGCCACCCAACACAGGTGTGCTGGGAACCAAACTCAGGTCCTCTGGGAAAACAACAATCACTCTTAATCACTGAGCCATGTCTTCAGTCCTTAGGGGTACTCTCTTCGAAAAGTGTTTTATATCATTTATTTGTGGGAAGGAGAGGTAATGTGTATGCCATAGTACACATGAGGACAGAGGAAAACTTGTAGCAGGTGGTTCTCTCCATCTACCATGTGGGGCCTGGGAATTGAATTCCCATCACCAGGCTTGATGGTAGATGTCCTGCCCTATTGAACCATCACACACACACACACACACACACACACACACACACACACACACAGAGACACGCAGGCACATATATCACACACACACACAGATACATACACAGACACACTCACACAGACACATATACCACACACATAGATACACACAGACACACACAAACATATACACACATACTACTCACAGATATACACAGACACACATACCACAAACACCATACACACACACATACCACAGATATACACAGACACACACACACATGTTCTCTTAACTGCACTGTTCTCATTTCTCACAGAACTGGAGGTGGAGGTTACCTGTGTTCCACAGAACACATGTACAGGCCAGAGGACAACATGCAGGAGTCGGTTCCCTGCCTCCATCCTGTGTGTCTCTAACCTGAGACTTAGGTCATCTTTAGTGGCAAGCACCTTTGCCATCCTGCCCACCCTCCCATAGCAGACTTCTGTGATAAGAATGTAAACTTAAATTGACTCTCTTGGGCTCGTGAAGGATTATAACTTGGATATTGGTCATTGTCATGTGATACTGAAGAAACTTTAGTACACGGGACTCTCTGGTGCGACCCTATAGATCCTCATAGGGCTAATGTAAATAGTCTGTCAGTAAGTCCCCAGCAGAGAGAGAATTCCCAAACTCTGAGGGGTGTGTGTACCCCTGTGAGCGAGCATTCATGTCATGTCAAGGCCACCAGTAACTCAGACCCACAGGGGTGGCCAGGCCTTCCCTGGTCAGGCTCAGGGTGATGGCCAGGCCTTCCTCTGGACTGAGTATGGGTATTGACAGAAAGATGAGTTTTCAGTGAAAACAGTCAGTCAAAAAATACCAACTGAAGTCTCCCCATCCTGAATGATCTCACTCACACTCTTGTGTGATGAGTTATTCTGAAAATATCTCTTATGTCTACAATACTGAAACTTTTGCTGGACCCCACAGCCAGAGTTGATAATGTAATGTGAAGTCACATAAGACCAACATCCTACTGTGTACTTGCCTTTAAGAGACTGATGTACAGCTGGGCAGTGGTGGCTCACGCCTTTGATCCCAGCACTTGGGAGGCAGAGGCAGGTGGATTTCTGAGTTCAAGGCCAGCCTGGTCTACAGAGTGAGTTCTAGGACAGCCAGGGCTACACAGAGAAACCCTGTCTCTGAGAAGAGAAAAAAAAAAAGAGAGACTGATGTACAGCCAACCTTTCTTGTCTTGGA
>JANHMN010000003.1:99745232-99759053 GCA_030674055.1 Rhabdomys pumilio
TTTTTTTTTTTTGAGACAGGGTTTCTCTGTGTAGCTCTGGCTGTCCTGGAACTCACTCTGTAGACCAGGCTGACCTTGAACTCAGAAATCCACCTGCCTCTGCCTCCCAAGTGCTGGGATTAAAGGCGTGTGCCACCACCGCCCGGCGCTGAGCTGCAATCTTAAGCTATGTACCTTGCATGCCTCTGACCCGAGATGATGCATGTGTGTTTGTATGTGTGTTACGTTAATCATTTGTTGAAAATAGGCTGAAAGTGGCTTTATAAAATGAATAGCCACCATACATGCTGAATGTATCACTTGGACATTGCTTAATAGTGTTTGCTTGTGTGTTGTCTGGGTCAGTTGAGTCAGTGACTTAATTTCTTGTAAAATTGTATGAGGATTTCTATAAAGTATGCTCCTTCCTTCCCATGATGCTTTCTGCATATTTCAATTTGAAGAGAGCAGAGCCCTTTGTTAGGGACATACACATTCAGACACACAGACTAGGCAGATTCAAAGGACAGAATTTAAGCAGGCACAGATTCAGATTAATACCACAGGGATGACAGGGAGAGCAAAGTAGAGAATTCAAATCTGGGTTCACTCGGTTAAATGATACCATGTCCAAGTGCCTCAATGCAGCACCAATCAATGTATTTCTGGTGACTCTTGAGTTTATCATCCATGTATTCAAACTGATGAAACTCCACCTTGAGACTGACTCCACCCTGAGACTGCTCTCCTACAGAGATGCCCTAGTGAGACTAGCTTACTCGCCTCATCGTCCGTGTGCTGAGAATGCAGGCTTCTGGCTCACCTCCATCTGAGCACAGGGCCCACCTGATCTCAGCTTTTATTTGAGTGTGTTCTCCTTAAGCAGCTGTTGTTCCCAGTCAAGTTTCCAGGCCCCAGCCACAGCAAAGAACAGACCTAACATCTTTTATGTCTATTTTCCAAGGTTCCCCGGTCATTAAGACTTAGCAAAAAAAAAAAAAAAAAAAAAAAAAAAAGTTCATTTATTTTGTTGTTGTTGCTGTTCTTTACATTTCTTGACAGAAATGGTGGCTAGTCCCAGCCACCTAGGATTATCAGCAGAAGGCAGAAGGATCAAAAGTTTGGTGAAGCTGAGTCTCAAACAAACACAAACGTTTATCTAAAGATGGAATCTCTGGACAAGAATTTGACTCTTGGCTCTTGTATTGAGATCTTTGTAATACTTTCTTCCTCTCTCTCCCACTGTGAATTCTTTTAGCAAGTTTGTTCAGTTGTTTTGAGTCGTGTTGGCACGTGAACTGTAAAACAGCAGCCATGTGGCATGAGGCAATACTGGGAAGGTACTCTCTCTGCGCAAAAGTTTTTTGAGTCCAGAAAGATGGCTTAGCAAGTAGAGGTGCTTGCCAACAAGCCTGCCCCAGGTCTCAAAATGGTGGAAGGATAGAGCCCTCAAGTGGTTTTCTGGTCTCCACATGCATACCATAGCTTGCCTGGGCCCATACATATGCACACACATACACACTTTAATATATAATTAACATAACATTTTATTAACTTAAATTTATAAGCCTTTGGAGGAGGTATGTGAAATAGTTCAGTTACTAATATCTCACCATTGTTATGTTAAAATGCACATTTAAAAGCTTGTGTTACACTAATATATATCAATAACTGGTACCTTCTGTCTACATTTCATAAAATAATTTCATTCAAACTCTACACAAAATCTTTAACAAGCAGCTTGCCCTTGTGGTTTTTGAGAGAACATCACTATTGTGTTGCTTAAAGTCCAGGCCTTAGCAATCTTTGTCCCTGAACATCTATAAACACTATACTGAGCTCTAAGCCTCACATTAGGATGGCTGGTCTTCCCATGTACCCAGTAGGTGGTACTATCTTCATCCTATGTACTGCTTTTAAAAGTGCTTGGAGCTGGAGCCATGGCTCAGTGGGTAAGAGCTCATTCAGCTGGCTCTTCCAGAGGACCCATGTTCAGTCCTCAGCACCCATGCTGGGCAGCTCATAAATTCCTGTAATTCCAACTCCAGGGAGATCTGATACCTCTTGCCTCCATGGGTATCTTTACTCATGTGCACAATCCCACACAGATATATGCTTATAAACATAATTAGAAGTAAAAAAAAAAAAAAAAGCCAGGCAGTGGTGATGTGCATGCCTTTAACTCCAGCACTCAGGAGACAGAGCCAAGTGGATCTCTGAGTTCGAGGCCATCCTGGTCTACAGAGCTAGTTCTAGTACAGCAAAGGCTACACAGAGAAACCCACAAAACCAACAATGACAAAAAAGAAATATGTCCTGGGCTGGAGAGATGGTTCAGTAGTAAAGAGGATGTGAATTCAAGTCTAGGCACCATGTAACAGCTCACAGCCTCATGTAACTTCAGGTCCAGGGGATGATGTCCTCTTCTGGCTCTCACAAGTGCTGAAAGCACATGGTGCACATAAATTCACACATGCAAACACAGACACACAATAAAAGTAGTCCTTTAAAATGCTTGTTTTGGCTTCTGATAACTCTTGAAAGATTGTACAGTCGAGACTCCAGAAAAGTGCCTAAGTCTTTCGATTTCTTTAAAAACCAACTCTTTCAAGAGCCTTTGTGAACATCACAGACCAGTGGTGGTTAGAACAATTTCAGAAGAATGTGTCATTCCCAAACAGAACACTGTTGTCCAAAACAAGTAACTGAAGGGCCTTGTATGGTTGGAAAAAAATGGGAAGAGCTGGATTTTCATTCTTTTCTGAAGAGTAATTTGGAGATTAAAAACTGCAAGGCCAAGGAGGGGATGGTAGCTTAGAGACAAACAAAATACCATAAAATGGTCAGCATAGGTGGCTGTAGTTGGGGGTTCCCCCCTGTGTATTTGGAAATAAACTCCAATATTTTTTGAGACAGAGGTTTCTCTGTGTAGTCCTGGTTGTTCTGACTCTCTCTGTAGACCGAGCTGGCCTTAATTCATAGAGATCTACCTGCCTCTGTCTCCTGAGTGCTGGGATTAAAGCCACCACTATCTGGGAAAAGCTTCAAATTTAACTGCTGCATTGGGAGAAGAAAATATGGGCATTAGATTCAAACTCAGTTCAGGCTCCTGACAGTCAAGACTTTTAAACAGCTGTGCCTTCCTACTTTCTGAACTGGGATAAATGGTGTCTCCATCTTGGGGCTTGAAACCTTCTTTTTCTTGCCTGATTTTTTTAAAGAGCCGTTTGTGGTCAACTCCTGAGGTGCATATGGCAGATTTTTATTTCTTAGTTTGCCATTAATTTATATGTGTTCTGAATCAGACATATTGGCAGTCTCCCCACCCTCCCCACCTCATGCTGCCATTTGCCTTTCATGGTTTAAGGATTTCCACATAAACACAATTTTCACTCAGGCCTCCTTGAAGGCCCTGTATCTGATTTTATAATTTTATATTATAAATTATATAACTTCAAGCTCCTCAAAATCCTAAATTCACTCAAAAGATCATTCCCTACCAAATTATATAAATTGTTAGTAAAACTACCTTTCTTCTTATTCTCTAATTTTTCATTGCTAAAATGGATGACTCCTGTAAATTTCTTCAGAGAATGCTGAGACTAGAGTGGCATTGTCCATTTGTTCACACCATTACTCTTGTCTACCCCAGTGTTTTTCTACTTGTGGGTCGGGACCCCTCCATCTCCAAAGATTTGCATTATGATTCATAACAGTAGTAAAATTACCATTATGAAGTAGCAATCAGAGTCCCAGCATTACCACTGCTCTGCTCTCCTCTTAACCTTTGCATTCAATTGGGTGAAGCAGCTCTGGAGTTCTAGGGAGGTAGAGGAAGAGAATGAGCTAGAAGGCTGGTGCTGGGCAAGAGCAGGTTTAGTGGGCTCCCAGGGCTACAGTAATCAGGTATCTTAAAAGCAGTGTTTTTTCTCTACAGGAAGAATCACTTTTCCTCCAGTGTTGCCTGCGATCTTGGACATTTCCACATCTAGTGGCATCCCTCCTATCTCTGCTGTCAAGTGACATTGTGTTTCTTCTCTTTTTGTAAGGACATCACCACACAGGCCATCCCCAGGACTTCATCTGATTTTGGTCACATTGACTTTTTTCAAGTGAGGCCACATTCTGACCTTTTGAATTGAGGATACAATCCAGCCCATCATAGGGGCATTTGGAGGCTGAGTATTCAGTACTCCAGGTCTCAGGGTCCAACCCTGAAGACTACAGCTTCAGTCACACAAGTCAAGTGCATAAGTTACTTTCTTTTCTGTTGCTGTGAAAAATATGACCACACATGCCAATGCTCAAGAGTTTATTTTGGCTTATGGTTGCAGAGGAGTCCATATGGTGAGAAAGGAATGGCAGCAGTGGCCAGAGCAAGGAACAGACTGATGTTAATTTCTGCTGCACATAGGAAACAGTAGATGAAGCTATAAACCTTCAAATGCAGACCCCAGTGACTTAATTCTCCCCAGCAAGGATCCATTTCCTAAAGATTTCCTAACTTCTCCAAATATTACAATCAACTGGGAAACCAAGTGTGCAGATATATGTACACATACAGGTGACACTGCCCATTCAAACCAAATTCCACAAGACACTAGGTCATTTTAGTGAATAGTATCACTGCTAAATAACTCAGGGACAGCCTATTCCACTTTGAATAGGTGGATTGGTTCTACCAATGATTGTACTACTCTCCAGCTTCAGACCACTTTTGTCTGCTCAACCATCCTGACCTTGCTTAACATATCTCAAGGCCTGTGGCTTTTGCTTCAATTCTGTCTAAAGGTTCCTCCTTTAGGTAGTGGCTTGATTCCCTCCTGAAATTTATATTCTCCCAATGATTGCATTCTCAACACCCTGTTCCAAGTAGCACCCACATGGCTCTCTTCCCTTTATCCTCAAGTTATTTTTTGCTACCCTTAAATGTTCCAGGTGTTTGTTTCAGCTGCCCTTAAGGTGTCACTACTTCTGAGCTGTTTCCTATCATTCAGTGAGTAGGACAAAATTCTCACTTATCACTCCTTCAGTGCCCACCAGGTCTTTCTGGATGCAGGACAAAGATCCTTGTATCTTATTTACCAATGTCCCCTCCTGGTGTCTGGCAGAGGGCTCTTAAGAACACTCTTGGAGGGTAGATGGCTTTTTGTCCTGTTTTCCTGACCCAGTTCCAAGTGATGTGGAGAGCCCTTGTGACTCCAAGTTCAGTTTCTGCTATTCTGCTCCACTGTCTTCCTGGACCAGGACACTCTTCTTGTCAGGTTGTCTCTGACACTGAGAGGAGGAGGGGAGGGGAGGGGAGGAGCTTTGTAGATGTCTCCTGGTTTAAGAATTACAGCTCCGGGCGGTGGTAGCGCACGCCTTTGATCCCAGCACTTGGGAGGCAGAGGCAGGCGGATTTCTGAGTTCGAGGCCAGCCTGGTCTACCGAGTGAGTTCCAGGACAGCCAGGGCTACACAGAAAAAAGAATTACAGCTGATCCACAACACCCACCTCAAGGATTTAGAGGCTACTCATTTTGGCAGTATGTGAAAGGACTCTTGCCACACCATGAGCAGTCCTAGGGACTGCTTTCAAAGTACTCATTTTTCAAAGTGCATATATGAATGAATCAGGGATTCATTATATATATATCCATTCACAAAATGTAACCACTGTGAAGGCCAAATAATGGGTTGGAGGCATTATGCAATGCTAGGATCAAGTGGTGTAACAAATGAAAAAAAAACCCAGGTCACTATCCAAGCATTTATTCATTACTAGTTTTTCTGGTGAGTCACGGTGTACACAGATCGTTTCAGTTAGTTCTTTTAGCCCTAACTCAGTTATCATGCAGTCAATCAAGCTTCAGATTCAAAGACAATCTTTTATCCAGAACATTTTGGATCCTAAACTTAATTCTGAGTTGCTCTTAAATTTCTAATTGCTGCAATTCTCTAAGATTGAAGCTCATAAAACTTAAATTCATCATCTCACTCAGAAATGACTGAAGATACAGATACACTATCCTCTTGGAGCTCTGCTTTCACCATGGGCTGAATGGGTAGTAGACCACAGGCTAGGCTGAGATGTGGGATGGGCCTCCTTGGCTGTCCACTTCTCTTCCACTCTACTGCAAATCTTGGTAACAAGAGCCGCCAAAGCATAACATGGCTCTGCTCTCTGCTGGGAGGCAGCAAGGGTTTATCTGTCCCTACTCCACCTATGGTAGGCTCTGGTCACCGGGAGGAGTTGGGGACACCTGAGAAAGATGTTTGACAAGGGACACAGGACTTGACCACCCAGTCTATTTCTGTGGTCAACTGTTCTCTGAATTCCATGCCAAAGCATAATTTTTTTTTTTTTTTTTGCAGCAGAGTTTGATACAAACTTCTCACTGTCCCAGCAGAAAAAGGCTAGTTCTTTGACATTTATACTCACCTGAAGGTTAAAGGGTGAGGGGACCACTGACTATTCCACATAAAATAACTGAATACGCAAAGGCAAAAAGAGAAAAAAAAAGAAAAGAAAAGAAAAGCAAGAGGGAGCCAATTTTAGGATGACTTAAAAGTTTGCTTGGTTCGAAAACCATGCAGTTTTGTTTTTCAGTTTCTTGGTCTGGATGGTTTGTTGTGAATAAAAAAATGGAGATTAAGGGCTAAGCAGATACCTTGGCAAAGAGGTTGGTGGATGAGACAAGCTTATTCCTACGGTGCTTAGAAAGCAGGGCCAAAGAGTTGACACAAGGCCTGTAACGGTAAAGGTCAGATTCAATGGACAGTTCACATTAGAACAAGACTGATAGGGAACAGTTCTGAGGTGAAAAACTTAATGCTTGAATTAAGGGATGTTACTTTATAGGCTGAATCACTACTGATTAAGACTATGAAATTTAAAATTTCCCAAGTTCTTAAACTGAGATAAATCCATACCTCAAAACAAAATGAACAATTCTCTATATAACTTTGCAGATACTATTTGAAGTCATGTACAACTACATCAAGTATCACAATGTTTATTGATAGATACAAGTATATAAAATCAGGGCATGAACATGACTTGATAAATTAAGTAGACTTAATTTCAATACTATAATAAGAGGGACCAATTCAAATTCTCACCATTTGTTTCACACCCACAAAAACCACTTCAAGGGCATTAATGATCTCTCAAACTGATCAGTTTTGTGCAAGTAAACCATGTTTCTTTTAAAAAGACTTGTGCACTTGCCCAGGCTCAAGGATTTTAAAATCTAGCACATAAAGCCCATTACTAGAGGTAGAAATACAGGCAATATACTATTACGGCAACAACCATCAATTACAGTTAAGAATTTTTCTGTAACAACCAAATGGATAATCAAATATTGCAACAACTCAAGTATTACTGAGCAAAGTGCATCTCTACAGTATTCAGTGTTGCTATTCAGTTTTCTAACTTAAAACAGCCTATGGTAACTGGCAGCAAAGAAGGTCCTTGCAATAGACTGCCTCTGCTTGAGAACTTAGGATGTAATTATTGCATGCTGCTAATATTCTATCTAAACATTAAGGATACTCCTAAAGTATTTGATGGTAGACTATGATTAAGACATCACACTACAAAAACCTTATGCAGAAGGAAACCTTACTGACGTGCTTCTGCTTTAAATATTGTGAAAAACGTTACAGCGGAATGAATTTTCGCAGTGGTTAGGTCAAATGCAGTTACATCATAGCAACAGTATGTTTTGCACAATTTAAGGCTTTGGCTGGTTCTTTAGTCAGCTTCTTCCTCTGATTCTTCTTCTTCAGCAGTTTCTAGCCAGGTTAGCCACTGATTCACCTGTAAATTAATTAATGATTTAGTAAAACTTCCAAGTTTTAGATCAGGATATATACCAAAAGTAGATTCTGGGATCAGAACCTTGGTCTTTGTCTACTGAGTCTTTTCCATGGCCTTCTAAAAATACTGTACAAGTGTTTTGTCTGTATGATATGCCTGTGTATCATGCCCATAGCAGCCAGAAAGGGCCATTGGAGCTTTAGAAACTGAGGACTACCAAGTACTTTGAATTGCTGAGATGTCTCTCCAGTTCCCTACCAGACGTCCCTTGAATTAATCATGTAACATAGGACAACTCTGTCCGTCCTTCCAACCACAAAGTGTTAGACTTCAAGGCATGCACCACACCTACCTTCAATTAACTAGTCTTACACTTCAGCCAGGAACACTGTAGTCTTTCTTATCTAGTCAAAGACAGCAACTCTTCCAAACCAAATTTTATCAGCATATAGATGGGGAAAGGATGGCATGCCAAGATGCATACCAGAACTACTCATCAGATTTTCAAAAGTAGGAGTAGGATTAATCCTTAATGATTTTCATGAAGTAGCCTACAAATCTTAGAAACTATAAACCAGGGTTTCCTCAAATCTGAAGCATAGACAAGTAGAAAAGTATCTGAATTGTGCTAAATAAGAAACTTTAGTACTCGACTGGGATCCTACTATTAAACTCGGTTTTTGTGGGTTTATTTTTTTTTTTCCTTTTTTCTTTTCTTGGAGACAGGGTTTCTCTGTGTAGCTCTGGCTGTCCTGGAACTCACTCCGTAGACCAGGCTGGCCTTGAACTCAGAAATCTGCCTGCCTCTGCCTCCCAAGTGCTGGGATTAAAGGCGTGCGCCACCACCGCCTGGCTAAACTATTTATATACATTATAGATTATGGAATAGTTTGATGTCAAATTCCACTCTTAGGACTCTAATTCCATTGATAACAGAAAACCAAACTAGATCATAAAAATATGCTTTTTTCACCCATGCAAACAGCTTTACCACCAAAATTATCACCTAATTTAACACTTTTATATTCCATTATGATTTCATCTTATAACTTTATCTCAGTTTGCTAACTGCTTACTTGACTGT
The DNA here is from genome assembly GCA_030674055.1 of Rhabdomys pumilio. Classification (NCBI taxonomy): domain Eukaryota; kingdom Metazoa; phylum Chordata; class Mammalia; order Rodentia; family Muridae; genus Rhabdomys; species Rhabdomys pumilio. Next base: position 99,754,102 of record JANHMN010000003.1, read on the forward strand.
AACTTGTAATAGTGCTGACCAGCATACTTTTGGACACATTCAAGTTAGAAAGAGGGCCATTTAAAATACTAACAAAGAGAAAAACACAAACCAAACCAAGCCAAGTTGACAGCAAAAACAAACAAAAAACCAAAAGAAAACAAAAAAAAAAAACAAAACCAAAAATAAATAAAAACCCGAAAACCAAATCTCAACAAAGCACTTACCTGGAACAAAGCCTTGCCTTTTCCTGGAAACTCTTGAGTTATATCCTCCTTCCAAGCTAAGAAAGCTTCCTCTTCAATAATTTCCATGTCATAGAAATGAACAAAAAATCGAAGCAACATGCCTTTAAGAAAACACACAGAATATAATTCATCATAATTCAACATGCTATTCACACTGCCCTCAATCCCACTCCTGAGAACAGCGAGCGGTCCCCTCCCTCACCTTTTGGGAAGCTGCTGTTGTAACAGTGCACCTGCAGAGCATACAGGGCACTGACCTGTAGGTCCACATGATCATGAAGGAATTTCTGCATCACTGGCTTAAAAGAGAGCAGCAGCTGTTTTTCCTGCTCTAACTGTTCTTTGGAAGGAGCAGAGGAAGAATCTGTTTCATCGCTGGGTGGGCTTACTTCACTAGAAATGTACTGTAAGAAGCTGAACAGCAACTTTTGTTAGAAACCCAACAGTTGTTTAGCTCAAATTGTTATTGACTTCCTTCTGGCAAATGAACTACTCATCTTACCTGGTCATTAAGATGTTCACAAATCCTTTATCTACATGAAGTTTGGGAGAGATGTTATCTTTAATCCATTTATATATAGTTTGAGGGGATGGATCCAGCTTAATTTGCTTCAATAATTCCTTCTCCAATTTAAGGAGTGGGAATAAGAAACTCAGTCCCTTTCCTTCCAAAATCTCCAACATTCGATCCTTATTCTGATCAATTTCTGTAAACACAAATCAATTTTTCATTTTATCAGGTTGGCCTTATCTAGACAGAGCTTTATAAATAATTTCTTAGCAAACAAAAATCCACCCAAGGACCCACATCTCCACTTAGTGTTCAGTCAGCTAGCTCTTACCTGGCAGCATTTTCTGCATATTGACCTTGCTTTGTTGAAAAAGTTCAGTTAACCATTCTCGGTCTTGTAATTTAGCTAATTGTTGAAGACAAAGTAAGAAGAGAGGGAAGTGGGTGCCACTCTCCAGTGGTTGAGCTAGTTCTGAAATGCTCACCAACTCTGAAATTATAGCACGAGCTGCAAACTGTGCCAAGTAAGATTTCACCAAGGGGATGTCAACCTCCAGTTTGGGGCACTGCTCCAATACATTCAGGAAAGCCTTGAAGAATATCCAAAACAGTTTTATTAATTTCCAATCTTAACTGAAAAGAAGTTACCTTACCACACTATCAGTAGAATGTTCTACCTGCATGAAGTTGTCACTTGTGGCTATCCCTTCCTGTTTGAGTAAACTGATCAAAGAGCTTGCTTTTTCTTTATCTTCATCACTTCTATCAAGTGATAGGATAATCACTTTGCTTAACATTTCAGGAAGAAAGTGTTTTGGAGCTCTCATTTCTCTCACACCACTGACAGCATCGTTGGCATTTCCACTGTTCAGATATTCAGTCACAACGGCTTCCTAAAAACATAATTCAATTCCCATTAGCATTCTCTACCCTCAAATGTTTCCCAAGCAACAGAGATGACTTATTTATGAGGCTTTCTGAAACTTACAGTCAGTTTAAGTAGTTCTTCCTTTGATGGTGGTGGCTTTTTGCTAGTCTTGGCAGGCTTTTCTTGGATAAGTGGTGGATTAGTTTTGAGACCAAGTTGAGGTGTCTAAAGACAAGAACAACACATGTCTAATCAAAATGAAACAAATCAAAAATAACAGCACTACCATGAAGTAGAGGGAAGGAAACACTTAAGTCCTCTTACACCTTCAGGAACACTGAGAAGTGTACTATACTTTGGGGACCATACCTGTCCCAGAGGTGGTGTTTGAGTGCGTGGTGGCTGTGCACTGGGAGGAATCATAGTTATCTGGGGCTGAAGTTTTGGCACCTGATTTTTATTCATTAGAAACGACTGAGCAGGCCTCAAACTAATCTAAAATTAAAACAAATTAACATACAACCAAGTTAACAGAGTTAATGAACATAACTATTAACACTTTCAATACCCCACAACTAATTCTACACAAATTAACTATTATAGCAGATATAATTCTCCAAAAACTAAGTTATTTCATGTCACATAATAAATTTAACTTATGGGAAAAAATACCTGATTCAAAGACTAAAATGTTGAAATTAAAAAAAAAAAAACAAAAAAACTTCACAAACCTTATGTTTGTACCATTCAAGTCTCCCAATATCAGCAATGCAGATAAACCCTTTATTCTATTTAGTATCTTTACCATTTTCTCATGATAACTATATAAATAACTTAGAAACTTGCCCTCATATCTCATAATCTTCGCTCATAGGACGCTGGACATCCAGAGAGAGAAAAAGCAGAGAAAAGAAAAGTAGAAGAGAAGTTAAAGACAAAGAATATAGAGGAGAGGATAAAAGGAAAAGAATTCCAGCTTTAAGTCCTCTTTCGCGTCTTTTTATAATCATCGGGCAAGAGACTTCTGCACTGACAAACTACTGCATAGAAGTAATGTAGGCAAATGTACCTCATCTGCATTAAGCTGTCCTTTCTTAGAAAACCGAGGTGGCATATCCTTCGACTGTCCTTGTAGCTGGGATAAGAGTCCCTGACTCTGGTTATGGTAGAGCTGGCTTAGCCCCTATTTCAGAAAGGGAGAAAGAAAGTCTAGATAAAATTATGGTAATCAAGTACCAAAGGGAAGAGCCAAGCCATTGCTTTGCCCAGAAAAGGTGAAACAGGGAAGAATATCTAACCTAACTGTTGAATAAAGTGGTGTGATTTTACTAATCTTAAGGATAAGCATCTTACTCAATTTGAAACTACCAGATGGAAATATGCTAAGAAAAAAAAAGCATCAAAACTCAGCTTCATTTAAAAATAAAGGGCAAAAAATTTATTAGACCTAAGGCTAGCCCTAACACTATCAATGTCTTACCTGGCTTTTCATAAACTTGCCCCCCATCTCTCCAAACTGCGATTGTGTGGGAGGCATGATGTGTCCCCCATGGCCATTGAAGAGCTGATTTGAACGATGACGTCCCATTGTGGGTGAAAATCTATCCTGGATAACTCCTGGACCAGTACCAATTCCACTACCTTAAAATACAAACAATTCTTAGACATTCACTAAAACATTAACTTTTAGTTTTACCAAAACACTGATGTTTAAAATTACCTGGCATTTGTCCAAACATATCAGCAAGTCCCCCAAGTGGGTCCCTATCCATTTTCATCCTTGGCGGCATGAACGGTCCCTCCAGGAAGAAGTCATTCCTCCCTTGAGCCATAGGAGCAGGAATAAATACTCCTAGATCCTTAGAGAAGGAAGTGGGTAAGTACTGTCCTTATTACTAAGATGTAATGCTACCATTCTCCCAAGTGGGATGAAGGACACTACAAAGCAACACCAATTCTAATTTTTTAAGAGTTAACAAAGGGAGGAACTATGCCAAGATAAAACAAAAAATCTCTTACTTTTACCGCATCTTGACGGATTTGATTGATCGTCTTTGGTCCATTGTCAAGAAAAGCCTTGCGAGGAACCCAATGGTGCTCTCGCAACTCTACGGTATCCTGTAATTTTAAAAATAAAAGTTTTATTTTACCGTTCCAAATGAAAATCTCAAAACTTTGAACATTGATAAAAACCATCTTACCTGCAGTAGGAAACGAATCCTGGCTGGCAATTCCTTACTTAACATTAAGGAACACATTCTGGCAAAGTACTGATCCATTAAGGACTGATAAAGAGACAAAAATACACAATTAGATATAAGGTAAATGTGTACTAAGAAAGATGCTTTGGATTATTATGCTATAAAAGTCAATGACTAGAGCAAACACCACCTCACAAAGACATCTTTTACACTATTCTCAACAAAAACATACCTTGGCTCGTTCATGGTCTAATCGAGGTCCCACTGTCCTCATTATCTGACAGAGGCACTCCAAATCCTCTCCCATATCTTTGAGTTGGACTCTCTTCTTCTTTTCCAAAAGCTACCAAAAGAACATGTTTACAATCCTAAGTTGTTCTTGTTTATGTTGTTTTTCCTCCTTAGATTTGGACTGACACATCTGTAATTCCTAAAGCACGTTTAAGACAATGCTTTCCTACTGGTCTGTGTTGAAGAAACCCTCTAAGAATTTTTAACATAGGCAATCTGTTTTACCTCTCCTTTATAAAGCACACTCCAACCCCCCTAACTTACCTCTGGTTACCAAAATTTGAGTAATTGCCTAATTTTCCCCAAATAAGGATATTCTCATTGACTGCCTCACCCCTAAGCCACTCCATCCCGAGTCATACTTACTGTTTTGATGCACTTATGAAGGATAGATTCATGAATAAGATCAAGCTTGCCAAGTTCTCCAATGAATTTGATGTTACCCAACATCTTGATCTTAGCAATGGCTCTCTGTTCCTCCTCCTCAGGGAGGAGGGGATTTTCACGCTTATCATAGACTGAGGGAAGCAAACAAAATTAAAGAATACTTAGTTAGAACCACTGGAGACAAGGTTTCTCTGTCTGGCTCTGGCTGTCCTGTATCTCACTCTGTAGACCAGGCTGGCCTTGAACTCAGAAATCCGCCAGCCTCTGCCTCCCAAGTGCTGGGATCAAAGGCGTGCGCCACCACCGCCCGACTTGATGGTAAGAATTTAAATTTGCTATTAACTAGTACTGGGTGTTTTTATTACATTTGTGTGTCTGTGTGTGTGTGCATACATGCATACTTGCATTCCATGGCCTAAGTGTAGAGGTCAGAACACTTACAAGAGTGGTTCTAAGAGCCGGTTTTA
>JANHMN010000003.1:99759153-99806497 GCA_030674055.1 Rhabdomys pumilio
GCCTGCCTGGTCTACAGAGTGAGTTCCAGGACAGCCAGGGCTACACAGAGAAACCCTGTCTCGAAAAACCAAAAATAAATAAATAAAAAATTCTTACCATCAACATTTCTGGTTCGGTTTTCAAATTCATCTTGCAATTTGGAAATCAAGAGGCGTCTGAATGTCTATTTGAAAACAAAAAGTATTATAGGCTTTATAAAAAAAAAATCTTTCAAATTAATTTCAAAACAAAAATAGCCACTCACTGTGCTTTGCTTCTGTCCTGGTTGACCCTCTGCTGCTGGGCCATCAAAGTTTGGTGCATCTTCTGCCAATCGCAGACATAGCTGAGCATACAGTGAGCTATACTTTGGCTCTTCTAGTGCTTTGTCCACAATCTACATTAAGTCATTAAAAAACAAACCAGCATGAACTGGAAGCTGAAATAACCCCCCCCTTAAACAGTCTTACATTTCACAACAAATTACAATCTCAATTTTGACACCTCAGAAAAAAAAAAACCTTAAAATTTAACATGCCTGGTACAATCTAATAGATCTCATGTTATATATCTCCTCCCCAGTTAGAAATGAACTATAAATAATAAACCACAGAGATGCTGCATCTGGGATCCAACTCTGTGGTAGTTATGCAAAACAAGATACCAGCATTTGGATTATCATAAAATTTCTAAAACCACTTTCACAAAAGGAGAACAACTTAACAGCTATTTCTGGACAGCATGGTCAACCAAAACAAATGGTTCACCCCTTGAATCTTGATACCATTAAATGTGTTTGTTTCTATTAGCAACATTACTCAATTGTATCATTCATTCATATATATATCTTAATCATGTCTATCAGATATGTATATATCATATACTTATCTGTATCTAGGAACTATATCTCATTATTTAATGCAATAATTCAGTTAAACTTCTCCCCCTCTTTTAAGCTAACATTTTAAACTTACCAGCAGTATGACCCCTTTAAGGATGAGTTTAGACTCTACACCCACATTGAGGAGCTCAAGGCATAGCTTGTCAAACTTTTCAGGAGTAAGCTTATTTAGTATGCTGAGGGGGAAAACAAAAAAAATTTTGAGCTAAAAAATAGCATTTAAAATTTGACTTTCCCTTTACTAGCTCCCTAAACAAGAAAATGTTCCTTTCCCCTCTAACTTTTGAGAATTCCATAGTGTATTTTTAAATCATTATCTTTTCTGACCCAACTCTACCATATGTTCTATAATTTATTCCTGAGTGTAAGACCTTGCCTTGGAGTGTGGCTAATATATCAACTGATACTCCATGGAAGAAAAAAACAAAACAAAACAAAAACAAAACCCCTCTCCCAGCAGCATGTATTTGTTAGTAGCTTCTTGGCTAGGAATAGGGCTTTTGTCTGGCCTGAGCAAATCTTGAGTGTGGCATTATAGAAGTGTTTGTTTTTCATCCAGAAATGCTGGAATCACTTCTCAGTTACAACATCTAAATTGTATTGGATTTTCCTGCTGTTCACAAGAAACTGCTTCGTCAGAGTTACACACTAGATCAACATGGAAATGCCAGCATAAGCTTGTGGATTGTAAACAAATAACCCCTGCTGTCAAATACCAATAGGCTACTGTTCTGTTTAAGATTCTTTAAAATATTGCTGACATCAGAATCCACTACAATGTAATTGATGCCTAACGAATCCTGCCAAAATCATGTCTGACAAATTTTTCAGTACACATACTAGAATACAACTTCTCTACTTCTCTCAGAACAGAACTTGGCACTTACCCTCTTACTTTCCTGAAGATTGCATCATGTCGTTCTTTTTCATTTGCGGAGTTGTTTGCTGCGGAGTTGTCATCTCGTCTAGTGCTTCGTGCAGGAATCCATTTCTGAGCGTTTTGCCCTGGGGTTTTCCCCAGGAACTCGCTAGTTTAATAAAACATCAATGAAGTAGCTTACAATTAAGAAAAAACTTTAAACACAACATCCAATCACAACAAATGCCATACCACCCTAAAACTGCTAAACAGAGGGAAAAATAGCCACCAAACCAAAACCTTACTTAGGCTTTACTACTATTTCTCTACAACAATCCTAAAAATCTTTTTTTTTTTTTTTTTTCCCAAACAGCATCAGAGTTGTCCAGATGGCTTTTTAAAACAGACTGAAAAGGCTCATTCCCAATTTCTGTTCTAGTAGGTTTGGGGTCAGTACCTGAGAATTTTAATTTCTGATATATATATTCCTCCCAGGCAAAGCCAAAACTGCTGGCCCAGGCACCAAACCTTGAGACTTAATACTAAACTTAAGCAAATTCCACACAGACCACTTCACAAATACCCTATAGTAGGGATAGTGATTTTGGAATACCAGCAAACATAAACCAAGAGGAATAAAAGCAGTTTGAAATTATGAATCCACATCAAGATTACTGATGACTTCTCAAGAATCATCCTGTTAAGCATGGAGAAGTCTTTAATTAATCAAATTGACAGTTTTTAAAAGTTAACTGTCTTTACAAGTTTTACCATACCTGTTGCCAGCAGTCTTGGGATAGTGCTGAGGTGCACCCCTACTTCCTCCTCCGCCCGAAGAAGCACTATTCAAAAGAAAATTTTTACTATACCAACTATGCCTCACTTGAAAGGGAACCTATTTATATTTTAGAAATTGCACAACAAAGTGAACTTTGGCCTAAAAGAAAGTGAACCAGAGGCTAGAGATGGCTCAGGATTTGAAAGTAGTTCCGGTTCCTAACATCCACATGGCAGATCACAACTTTAACTTCAGTCCCAAGGGATCTGATGCCCTCTTCTGATACAGTACAGAGGCGCAGACATACTTTCAGGCGAAATACACCCACTCCCCGCCAGTATTCCATTTACTCTTTATTCTAGAACCACAGCACATTAGTGGGATTTGGTAATGACTCTTATGACTGGCCTTTTCAGAACACCCCTCCCATGTATCTACCCACACCCAAAACCATACCTGAAACGAGAAGCACCCCCTTCTGCAATCGCACTCTCCACTTTGGCGGCTTGACAACGAAGAATCTTCAAAAGAATAATATTAATGGATGGGGTGGGGAGGGGAGGGGATGGTAGAAATGAAAAGCCTGTGAAGAGAGAAAACACCAAAATTAGGTACTGCCATATAGAGTTATAAACTTTCAATTATAATTTATTTTTGCTCCTAGCACTGCAGCAGATGAACTTTCACTGCATTGCAGCCCTCAGAAGACTAAAATAGAACGAAGTCAAAAACCACAAATACACAGTAAAATCTTGTTTAGCCACGTGGATTCCCTTGGTATTCAAGGATGCAAAGAACAGCTTTTGTAAAAAAAAAAAAGAAAGAAAGAAAGAAAGAAAAAAAAATCTGAGTACTGCCTAGGAAGCAGTCATATTATGTATGGGGCCCTTTAAAATTTTACAGAAACGGTATCAACAGCAGCGGTGCTACAAGAGAAATGTCTGCTGTACTAATACGGGTGGCCGGGGTGGTGACAGGCCGGCCGGAATCTCATTACCCGGTGTTGGGCAGTTTTCTCCTCCGCTCGTCCTTATAACCTCCCCCCGCCCTTTTTTTTTTCACAGGGCGCGTGTGGAAAGCCGCCGGAAGAGCGGGGCCACAACATGGCAGCAGGCACCTCCGCCCCACTCTGCGCGAACAAAAGAGCAGCGAGTTCCTCCACCAGGCCCAGTCAGGCTCAGCTTCCGACGGGCGACTAGCGAGGGCCCAGAACTGGGCGGGAGGCGCCCCCTCCGGGCCGGCCTTTTGTTCTCCCACAGGAAGGCGGCCTCCTGCCCACCCGCCGCCTCCACCATAAATCCCGCGGCTGACAGCGCCTCAGCTGCCATGGCCCACAAAGGGACAGAGACTCGCTCTCCGCTTCACCCGAGCGGGGCATCCCGCAATAGGACCTACACACCTCCTCCCCGCCGGGAGGCCGGGCTCCGGACTCGTCCGCCTCGCTGGTCCCGCGCCAACGGCCGGGCCCTGCCGCGGGCCGCGTCCCTCCCGCCGAGGCACGAGGCCTGCCACGCTCGCACGCAGTTCCCGGATCCCACGTCAGGATCCCGGCTGCGCCCGCCACTCGACCACACGGCAGCCTAGCTCTTTGGTCGGCACGGGAAGGAGCGCAGAGGCCACAGATTTCTAAGTAGCCCAGAGGCAGAGGAAAGGCCGCCCCGCCCGGCTCCGCCTGCGGCCGCCATTTTGTTCCACCCGACAAGAAGCGGCCAGGGGCGGCGGCCATCTTAGAGGGCTCCGCTCGGCGGCGGCGGCGACTCCACTCACCTTCACCGAGAACTCAGCAGCTGCCACCGCAGCTGCCTCCTCAGGATCCGGTCGTCGGGGACGGGGAAGGGAGGGGGAAGGGGAACGGAAAACAAAAAAGGGGGAGGGAAGGGGGAGGAAGGAGACGGGCCGGCCTGAAACTCTCAGCTCAAAGGAGTAGCTGCTGCAGCCACCACCTGGTACCCGCCGCCACCTCCATAGAGCTCCGGCTCGCTGCTGGCGCTGAGGCGTGTCTGAAGCCGAACTTATCACTCTGCGGCGGCCGACCCACCAGAGCCTCCCCGAATGGCTCCTTCGCTATCCAATCAGCAGCCGGGCTTCCGTCCGCTACCAATCCGCGCAGGGAGGCGGGGAGGAGCCAGCGGGCAAGCTCGGTTGCGGCGCAGCCCCGCCGCAGTGCGCAAAGCCATATTCGCGAAGGCTTTGGGGCCAAGCCAGTGGCGTAAGGGTGGCGGGACGGCGCGCTGCGGGACTCTTGCGTAGCGCCGGGACCCCAGTGAGTGTGCGTCGCCCGGCCGCCTGGTCTTCCTGGGCCGACGCTTTGTTCCGGAGTCCGAGCTTCATGCTTGCTTAGAAGAACCTCTTCCTCGCCTCTCCTCCCTGACCCGCCCGAGTCTGGCGCCCCGAGACCTCGGCATGGCCTCGCGGCCTTGCCTCGGTCTGGAGTCTGGGAGCTTTGCTGAAGAGAGGGACGTGTGCCCATCGATAGGAGAGCGTTCTGTTTGTTGGTCCTCCATCTGCAGAGTAACGAGAAAAGGATCAAAGGAAGGGCTTTGTACCCCAGGCTAGAGACAGCTTTTCCTCAGAATGCTCGGCCTGCTGTCACCGAGCTTGAACCAGAATATGCTAGTCTGGCTTGAGAAGTGTTTGCAGAGCTCGGGCATTTGGAAAATTTAAAATTGCAAACTAATTTTTAAGTTTTTCCTTCGTTTTTAACAAACGTTAAAGACGGACAGCACAGTATTTTTATTTTACTTAAGGGTTACTTAAGGGCTATATAGGGAAATGAAGCATTTCAAACTATACTTCCAGGTGGTATTTTAAAAGAAAGATTGGTTATGTATGCATGCCTATTTGCGCGACATATTAGCTTTCCAAAAATGAAGGTATGTAAATGAGAAATGTCCCATCTCTGTTAAGAATGCATTTTTTTTTTTTGAAAAAATAGGTTACTAAACTAAAGCACGTGTGTTTTCAACAGTCATGATTTGAAATTCATTCCCAAGAGCTGGGTTTTCAAAGACCCAAACGTAATTTGACATGTCTTGGTGTTGAAAAGACCTAGTCCTTAAATAGAATTTTCAGCAGAGAATTGTACTTTCCTTAGTATTTAAGTCTGATAAGTGTGGCTTTGAAGGTTTATGATCCTTAGATCTTTGCCTTAGAATTAACGCTATTGAATAAACTTTCACTTAAACAAAACAATGTAAAAATCATTTTCATTTGGGGGATTATTTATGTGTAAAAAAGAAAAAGCATTTTTGGGAAAGGGGCAATTTTTGAAATACAAGAGATTTCACTTTGTATAACTTCTGTAAGGCTTTATAACTAGTAGAAATATATAATGTGATATTTTAGTTTTTTACAAGTGATTTACATTCCTTATGATACACTAAATAAAGACATCTGTGTGGTAGAAACACGGTGATCAAAAATGCCATACTCACTATACTAGTGTATATAGAACAGTCACTTGGTTCTAAAACATGGATGTCCTAAATATAAGGAACTAAAATATAAATATATCTTAATATATATGTATAATATAAAACATAAAAACTAAAATATAAAGTCCTAAAATCAGGAACCTGAACTTAATTAAAAAATGTTTAAAAGGAACAGCAAGGTGGTCCTGCTGGTAAAGGCACCGCTTGCTGCCAAGCCTCATGACTGAGCTCAATCTCCAGGTCCCACTTGGAATAAAGAAAGAAGGCAAGGGAGTGCCACACACACATTTTAAAAAGGTCTTTTCAAGCTTTGTTAATTGCAAAACTATGAATTTTATATGCAGGTATGTGGGATGCTGAGCTGTTGGAGTGTGGGAAGCTAACCACACCGGGACATCTGAGTAAACCAAGGTAGAACAAATAAAAACAAAGATGGAAATAAACATAGATTTAAAAATCTACTTTTCAGTCATAGAAATAAGCATTCACAAATTTAAATCATATTTTAGATGTGAAAAATTTCAAATAATTGGATTTGAAGTGTAATCAAACAGCTTTATATGTCTATTTTATTCATTTCTAATAAGTCTGGAAAACTGCTAAGAGTCTTGTTAATATATTTTTCACATTGTTTTAATCCTGGCAGTATTACTTTTCTTTTTTGAGCCTCTCACCATGGAGTATCTTCCTGCCTCAGCTTTCTAAGTGTTAGTGTTATCTCTCTACCTGGGATTCCTGCACCACCCACTTCATTTGTTACTATTCCAAGCACACACTGATGGGTCTACTGTCATTTCTGCTTAAGGATTCCCTCATCATGTAACTGAAGACCAGAGCTCTCACTTCTGAATTTCTAACATCTTCTTGATCAGAGAAGCAAACTTGTAGCCTTATTTGGTTTGAGCCATATAGTAGTTTTAAGCAACTTGACACTGAAATATTAAGAGATTATATAGAAGGAAAAGATTTCCATCTTTTGTAATGTTCTCTAACCTTTACCGCCAGTTTGTTATTTTGAATTCTTCAGATTCAGTACATCAGTACTTGATCTTGAGGATAATTTGTTTGTTCTCTTCTGGTAAATGGAATAATGACATTTATAGAGTTGTAATGATTGAATGAGATTATATATGGAAGGGATATAGCATAATTACTGAAATATAACGAGTCTGAATTCTCCCTCTCAGGCATGCTTTTGAGCATTTATTCTCTGGTTAGTGCCACTTTTTGAAGGTTGTGGAGCCTTTTGGAGGCTGACGGTGACTAATGAAATAGGTAACAGAGGCAGGCCTTTGTTAGCTACACTTACTCTTGGTGCTGTCAATCTCTTTCTGCTCCCTGATCTGGTACACTCTCATTACCTTGAAGAAGGCCACTCGTGCTACTGGGCTCTCCTTGTCTTTATGGACTGAAATCTCTGTGAGTCAAAATATTTCTTCCCTTTAGTTGTTACTGTTACAACAATGAGAAAATCAACACAGGTATCCATAAGCCTATTGGGGGCTGACTATGGCTTGAAAGTGACATGTCATCCACAGGCTCTTGCATTTGAACACTTGGTCCCAGATATTGATCCTAGACGAGATAATTCTGAATATTTGGTTTTGGAACCCAGACATCAATAGTATTTAATATTTTCGTTTTATTTCCAGGTGCAATCAAGTTTTACAACCACTACCATAGAGAAAAGAACATTACAGAAATCACATCTGCAGACCATAGGAAAGGAAACTAGAAAATGGAAATTGTCTTTTTCAAAGCAACCCAGACATTCAAACCCAGAGATCTCAGCTTTTAAGTCCTTTATATTCTGCTAAGCCTACCTTTCTGTTGGCCTTATTTTTCACCACTCCTATCTCTTAGGGAGCCAGTTAGACAGGTATTGCTGCCCTTAAAAATCAACTCCTGGGCAAGTGAGATGGCCCAGTGAGTAAAGGTGCTTGCCCCTGAGCTTGACAATGAGTTTGATCCCAAGGACCAATGCTTGTAAGTTGTCCTCTGACTTGAACAGGTACATTGTGGTAGGCACTTGTGACCCGTTCACCCCACACATACAAAATAAACACAAAAGTAATTTTAAGGAACATTCACACCTAATACTTTGCTGCATGCATTTATTTCCTCTGCCATCTCTTTTCTGAAGTAGCAGTTATTAAGTATCAAACCCTTACTGTCCTATTGCTATGATGAGATACCATGACCAAGGCAATTCTTATAAAAGAAAGCATTTAATTGTGGGCTTGCTTACAGCTCCATCCATCACAGCAGAGAGCATGGCAGCAGGCAGGCATGGTCTTGGAGGGGCAGCTGAGAGCTACATCCTGATCTATAAGCAGAAAGAGAGTCTGGGTTTGGCATAGGCTTTTGAAACTTCAAAGCTCACTACCAGTGCCATACTTCCTCTAACAAGGGCACACCTCCTAATCCTTTCAAATAGTGCCACTCCTTGGTTGCTAATCATTTAAATATATGAGCCTATTAGGGCCATTCTTATTCAAATCACCACATTCAACTCTCCCTCCCCATAATCTTATATCTTAATGCAAAAACACATTAATTTCAATTTCAAAAGTCCCCATAGTTTATCATGTTTAAAAGTCCAAAAGTTCAAAGTCTCTTCTGAGACTCAAGACAATCTCTTCTCTGTAATTCCTGTAAAACCAAAATCAAAAGCAGATCACACAGTGACACAGAATATACATTACCATTCCAAAAGGAAGGAAAGGGGGGCATAGTGAGAAAATACTGGACCAAAGCAAAACCAAAAGCCAGGAGGACAAACTCCAAATGCTGTATCTCTATGTCTGATGTCAAAACATTCTTCAGATCTCCAAGTCTTTTCAGCTTTGTTGACTACAACATACTTCTCTCTCTTTGGCTAGTTCATACCCAGTCTGCAACTTTTCTTGACAGGTATCCCATAACTCTGGCATCTCTAACATATTGGGGTCTCCAACAAAATCTAGGTTTCACTTTCACAGCTTCTTATAGAGTGGCCTTCCTGGATCTCCATACGGGTATACCTCTGACACAAGCCTGATCATGGTAGCTTCCATTAGATGTGGAGGGAGATTCCATAATCTCTTCCTTGTATTTCCTGAGTCTTCATACCAAAATCACATAGTCAAAACTGCCAAGTTCTGCAGTTAAGTGGGGTAGGACGTAGCCCCCTCCAATTACATCACCACACCTAACACTGCACTGAGCTCCATTATACTTCTGGTACTCCTTTTCTCTCCACACTACACATTTTGTATTTCTCTTTGTCCAGCTTGCTACTTTTCATTATAGATATGCATAGGAATGACTACTAATAACCACACGATAGCTGGGCGGTGGTGGCGCACGCCTTTAATCCCAGCACTTGGGAGGCAGAGGCAGGCGGATTTCTGAGTTCTAGGCCAGCCTGGTCTACAGAGTGCCAGGACAGCCAGGGCTACACAGAGAAACCCTGTCTCGAAAAACCAAAAAAAAAACCAAAAAACAAAAACAAAAACAAAACCACATGATAGATACAGTGTAATATATTGGGCTATATTGAAATCTTTCTGCCAATGCCAGCCATTAGTACAAAACTCTTCATTTTAGCCTCAGGCAAAAAGCAGCCACATTCTTTGCTGAAATATCACAAGAATAGTCTCTAGGACAGTTACTAATATTCTCCACCTCTGAAACTTCTTGAGCCAGGCCATACTATAATTCACATTGCTCTTATCTCCATTGTCATCCATGCACCTACTGGTATGGCCCATTAAGCCCTGCCTTAAGTATACAACTTCTTTCCTAATCTAAAGTCCCAAAGCTCACATTCCACTAACAAGCAGCATGGTCAAGCTTAACACGGCAATTTCCCACTCCTGGTACCATCCTCATCTTAGTCACTGTTCTATTGCTGTAAAGAGACACTATGACCAAGGCAACTCTCAGAAAGCATTCAGTTATGGGATTGATTAAAGTTTCAGAGGCTTACTTAAATTATCATCATGGCAGTGGATATGGTAGCAGACAGAGCTACACTCTGATCTGTAAGCAGAAAGCGTATGGGCTTGACATGCATGGCTTTGAAAACCTCAAGGTCCACCCCTAGTGACACACTTCCTCTAAGAAGACCATAACTCCTAATCCTTTTAATCCTTTCAAATAGTGTCATTCCCTAGTGACTAGACATTTAAATCTAATGAGCCTATAAGGGCTGTTCTTATTCAAACCGTCACACTACCTTTCCTCTGACAGAATAATTTCTGAATTCCTTTCCTTAGTTTCCTTAGTTTGGCATTAAAGGACTTTTTCTGGTTTCACACTATTCCCCTATTCCTAGGTCCACCTCTCCTTGATTCCTGTGGTTAACCTAATCTAGTTCTATGGTACTCATGTTTTGTACCATTACACTATGTTGTATATCAATGTTTTTCAACTCTCCTAATGCTGTGACCCTTTGATACAGTTCTTCATGTTGTGGTGACTCCCAACCATAAAAATTTTTTTGTTGCTACTTCATAACTACAATTTTGCTAGTGTTATGAATCATGATATAAACATCTTGTTTTTTAATGGTCATAGGGTGACCCCTGTGAAAGGGCTGTTCAATGCATACCCCCCAAGTTGCAACCCAAAGATTAAGAACCACTGTTCTATGATTAAAATTCAGTAGTTTTTGTCCATTTTGGGAAAGAAGTTAATGAATTAATATAATAATGATTATACAAGGAGTTTAGGTATAGTTATTTTCAAGGGGTTTTATAGTATATACAAAAAGTAATTATGCTGATCTAACTTGGGAGGTGGAGGCTGGCAGATCTCTGAGTTTGAGGCCAGTATGTTCTACATAGAAAGTTTCAGGACAGCCAGGGCTACACAGTGAAACTCTGTTGCAAAAATACAACCCCCCCCAACACACCAACACACATACACACATACACTCACATACACACACACACACACACACAAAACCCAAAAAAACCTCAACCAACCAAAAAACCAAAACAAAACAAAAAAGGAAAGAAAAGAAAGGAAAGATGGAAGGAAAAAATATGCCAGTTATAAATTAAGGGCAAGGAAAGGTTGTACCAATGCTATAGTGGACAACCAAGAAGAAAATTCTGTAGTATTTTATATAAAGAATATTAGGAGATAAATCTGTGGACCTCTATCCATTATGGAACAATGCTTTGAGGTTTGACTATGCATGCAAAGAAAGTTCTTGAACACATCTGAACTCTGCTCAGTTTTGTTTAGGCTAATAACTTTTCATTGATGAGTGGATGGTTTTAGGGAAACTAACCACTACCACAAAAGCTTTCACCTGAGATTCTCACATAGCTGGTTTTTTTCACCCCATAGTTAGGGTTCATCCTGGCAGATGGTTCAACCTTCAAAGGCAGATGCCTTTGAAGAAACCTTCACCTGGTTACAGATGTAGCTCAGTGACGGCCTAGCATGCACAAGGCCTTGGGATCAACCCCTAGAGCTGCAGGGTTGGAGTAGGTACTCCCTTTCTAAGTACTCTATTACATTCCTCTCATTAGAAAACCCTTATTTTCTGAAATGATATTGCCTGCTCATTGCATTAGCATGTAAGCTCAATGACAGTAGGAACCTTGCCTGTCATGTTACATCACTAAGAGTTTTAAAAAATGACTGGTTTCTGGGGAGAAACAGGCAAAACTTTCTGTACTAGATAGGAGACACAAATGACCCTTTTGAAGAGGACAGCTGATGCTTTTTAGCTTACTGTGATTTATATTTCCTTTAGAAAAAATAAGGTTGGGGACTGGATGATACTGATTACAAGAAGTATTCCTGGAAGTTGATCAAGATTAACTGGCAGTGAGTTAAAGGAAAGCTGCTTTAAGTTGTGTATAATTCCTTTCCTTGTCTCTCCAAAGTAGTAAAAGATATATAAATATAAATTACTGAGAATATTATTATAGAAATAACAAATCCTTTCTTCATTTTCCTATCTTTTAATTCTTTGAGAATTTCATATGAGAGTTCTGACCATATTCCCTACTTCCAGATCACCCTTCTTTCCTGACCACCCAACCTTGTGTGTTCTTCTTTCCCCCACTCATTCAGTATATGTATTTATGGATGTGTAGTCTTCCACTGGAGTATAGTCAACCGAACAGGGGCAACTCTTTCAAAGAAAACAGATTCTCCTTCCCAGCAGCTATCATTTGCCAGTAGCTTCTCAGCTGGGGGTGGGACTTCATGTCTACCTTCCTTCATTATTCTGGGTTTGGTCTGGCTTGAGTTTGCACAGGGCTTGTGTATGTTAATGACTGCTGTAAATTTATATATACAGCTGTTCTGTGTGTCTGGAAGCTACTGTTTGTTTGTACTTATTCACACCATTGGCTCTTACAGTCTTTCCATTCCCTCTTCCATAGAGATCCATGAGTTTGGGGAGGAAGAAGGATGTTCAGTATAGATAGTTCATTTAGGGTTGAGCATTCTGCAGTGTCTTATTCTGTGCACCTCTTTGGCCATTTGAGGGTCTTTGAGTTAATCACTGTCTACTATAAATAGAAGTTTCTCTGATAGAGGTTGAGAGATGCACTAATCTGCATCTTTGTACTACCAATTCCTTTTTTATTTATTAAAAAGGAGAGTTGCAGCTTAGTTTGGTGGTTCATGTCTATAATTACGGGACTTGAGAGGCTGAGGAAGAAGGACTGCTGTAAGTTTTAAATCAGCCTGGGCTGTAGGCCACATCTCAATAAAGCCATTTACATATTGAAATATTTTATATATTTTATTTGCAACAATATTAATAGTCCATTTTATAATCAATATCTGTAATCAAAATCTGCTAAAACAATGAAGCTGAAGAACATTGTCTTAGAAAATAAATCTTGCCGGGCACTGGTGGCATACACCTTTAATCCCAGCACTTGGGAGGAAGAGGCAGGCAGATTTCTGAGTTCAAGGGCAGCCTGGTTTACAGAGTGAGTTCCAGGACAGTCAGGGCTATACAGAGAAACCCTGTCTGGAAAAACCAAAAAAACCAAAAACCAAACCAAAACAAACCAAAACAAAACAAAAAAAGAAACCTGTTATTTCAGAGAGAGACAGAGACAGAGAGACAGATAGACACAGAGAGAGTGAGAGCCCCAAGCATGGTAGCACAGCCTTTAATCTCAGCCTTTAGAAGGAAGAGGCAGGCAGATCTCTGTGAGTATGAAGCCAGCTTGGTCTATATAGTGAGTTTCAGGACAGCCAGGGCTATGTAGCCAGACTCTGTCTCAAGACAAACAAAACAAACAAAAAACACAAAACAAAACAAACAAATAATAATAAAAAGGGTTTGAATGGAGGTACTCTATGGATGCATAAAGCTGCTCCCAGAAGTCATAGGTAAATATAAAATGTCTGGTTGTGATACTTTTTAAAGTGTAAGTACAGTTTAGTAAGACTTTTAAGTACTCAGTCACTAGGGCAGTAGTTCTCAACCTGTGGGTCAGCATCCCTTTGGGTATCAAACCACCCTTTCACAGGAGTTGCCTAAGACCATCAGAAAACATAGATATTACATTAGGATTCATACCAGCTGCAAAGTTACTGTTATGAAGTAGCAATGTCTTTATTTGTGTATTGGTAAGTACTATCTCTTCTGGAGGGTGCTTAGCAGCCACAATGTGAAAATGGATACATGGAAAACATAGAGTACTGAGAGACAGATTAGTCTTCTGACAGTATTGCTTGTTTCACCAGGGTTGGCCTTCTGTGTGGAGTTCCCTGGTGCCACACACCCTTTATCTGATCAGCCATATTGACATATAACTGTCAACAAATCAGAATGATTATAGCTAAGGAAAGGTAGGCATTTTTAGTTCAAAAACAACCAGAATTCACAAAACTTTGCCTTACTATTTTAAAATTTTCTTTCCCTTCTAGATTTGACTCACCATTCTGACTATAAAGTCAAAATCAACTGGTCATCATAAAAGGATTTTACTTTTATTTTATGACCTTTTTCGGGGGAGGGAAGGTGGCTATACCATAACACATATGTGGAGGTCAGGGCACAACTCTGTGAAGTCATATGGTAATTGAACTCAGTTCAACAGACTTTGCTGCACCCACCAAGCTATTTAACTGCCCCCACATTTTTTTAATAAATTACTAATCTCCCAACAATTTAAAAATGATAAAAATTCTTCCAAAATTATCAGTATAATAATATACTGAAGACAATTTTTACATTGAATGAGGGCAACATTAACATTTAATTTCTTTTTAATTTGATAAGGAAAATTAAAGTTCTATATTTTTAATTTTAATGTCAAAATTTAAGTATTTAAATAATGGGCTTCAATTTTAATTTGATGATGGTAAAATATTTGCCTGCATGTGGAAGGCCCTAGGACTCAGTCTTCAGCACTCACCTCTTCCACAACACACACACACACACACACACACACACACACACACACACACACACAGAAGAAAAAGAAGAAAGGACAGGGCTGATTAAGCTATTAAATTTACCCACTATTTCACCTGTCATCGAAAACATTTTCATTTTTTTATGTTCTCACATTATCTTTCTTATATCCACTAATATTATCACCTAAAATTAAGACCCATTAAGGGCACCACACTCCAGGTCCAAATGTACTGGAGTTCTTTTTAGTCTTTACAGATATTTGAAATTCTCATACTTAAAGTTGACTGATTAGTGTTCTGCTGCTGTGAAGAGCTCTTATGCAGGAAAGCATTTAACTGAAGCTGGCTTACAGTTCAGAGGTTCAGTCCGTTGTCTTCATGGCAGGGGCATGGCAGCACATAGACAGACATGGTACTGGACAAGGAACCAAGAACTCTACATCCAGATCTGCAGGCAGCAGGAAGAGACACTGGGCCTGGCATGGGCTTTTGAAACCTTAAAGCCCATCCCCAGAGACACACTTCCTCTAACAAGGCCACACCTTCTAATCCTTTCAAACAGTGCAATTACTTAGAGACCAAATATTCAAACCTATGAGCCTTTGAGGGCCATTCTGATTCAGAGCACCACATGGTCCACCTGGGACGTAGTAGCTAGATACTTTTCTGATTACAATTTAATCCTCCCATCCTATAACACTCAAAGGGAAAATGTATATCCTAATAAACCACCAACTCAAAAAGCCAGAAAAAGAAAACCAAGAAGACTGGAACTTGGGGAACTGAGAATATGAGGAATGACAGACAGCATATAGTTTGTTTTTGTTTGTTTTTTGTTTTTTCCTTCTTCCTTTTAAAAAAATCAAATTCAGAGTTCACTAGTTTGCTCTGGGAATCCTGCCTTTTTGTAGGGCTGGAATTACAGGTCAGTGGCCACACCCATTCAGTATTGACTCAGGTTCTGGGGGTCCAAACTCTAGTCCTCACACTTGCATGGTAAATGCTTTAACTGATAAGCTGTCCCACCATCTCTAATTTATTTTTATTTTTTAGTTTTTTGCAAGGTTTTGCTTTGTTTGACAGCAGTTATGGGTTGAGGGGGCACACAGGCCTGACCCCATGTTCCGTTTGACCATGTGAGGAGACCCACTGCAGTGCTGGTGGTCAGCGGGAACCACTGGCTTCGAGGCTTTGTGTTCATTTCACCTTCGGCCCCTTCTCGATAGGCTTCCCGATGTCCTTCCCCTGGAGCTTGAGGCCGATGGCTCTCTCAATTTTGCCCAAAACCTGGTTATTCAGAATGGCTTGTCCACTTTCATAGTCTGAGATAACTTGCCCTGTCGGCCTGCTGGATCACTTTGCCCATCACCTCCAGGGTCACCCTGTCATGATGCAAATCCTCTGTCTCCTGGTCTAGCTTAGCTGTGTTTTTAGTGATGGAATGCTGCTTGTTCTGGCCAGCAGCCTATTTCTTGGATGTCTCCACATCTTCTGAGCTGAGCTGCTAAGATGGCCTGCTTAGACTTGGCCTGTGTGGCAGCGGGGCCCTTCTTGCGCAGCACCATCTTGGTGTCCCAGTCACTCTTGGCCATGGTGCAGTGGGGGCAACGGTCTGCTAACTTCTTTTTAATAATAGGGAAAGTTTTCATTTTGTCAGTTTCTGTTAAATTTAGTCAAGACAAAGGGAATCATGCAGACCTATAAATGCAAAATGTGATTCTGTACTTCTGAAGAAAACAGTATATAGTAGCCATTACAAAAAGGTATTTTCCCCTGGGATATCAGGATATATACAATAGCTAATCTGGTAGCTTAGCAGCCAGGCATGGTGGCAAATCCTTTAATTCCAGCACCCAGGAGGCAGAGGCAGGTGGATCTCTGTAAATTCGAGGCCAGTCTGGTCTATATATAGAATTCCAGGGCAGGCTCACTTTCTCAAAACAAACAAACAAACACAAAACAAAACCATGAAACATCAGAAGTCAAGGTAAATATGCTTTCCTGTATTCAAAAGTAAAACAGATCTGGTGAAATGGCTCAGCAGGCCGCACGCACGCACACTGGAATGTTGGCACAAATCTGTAATTCTAGCACTCAGGAAATGCAGAAGAGTTGCTATAAGTTTGAGAACAGCCTGTGCCATGTGGCAAGTTCAAGCCAGTCAATGCTACTTAGCAACACCCTGTGTCAAAAGAAACCAACAAACAAAGCAGTAGAGATAACAATAAAGAATCATCTAGAAAAACAATTATTCCTTGCCATTAGGACTATCAATAGACCAAATGCTGCTCCTGGAAATTAGCATTAGGGTTTTTTTTTTTTTTAATCTTTGTGATCTGCCCAGCATACTGTCTGGCACCCATGGTTAATAAACACTTGCTAAATTGCTACTGTGATATAAGTACCCTGAGTTTTTCTCAAAAAAGGCCCATTCAAGCATGGGTGAATACATAATAATAAACACAAATGTTCACCATGTTTCAGTTTATGTTCTAAATATTTCATATATGTGTAGATATTATTTCTTTAAATAGATAAGGTCAGACACAAAAATAAATAAATAGTACTGGGATTTGAGACTAGAAAGCATAACTTTAAGAGGTATAAACTATACTAACACATGTACTATCTCAGGTAAATAGGAAAAACCAAAACAAACCAGAGGTAACTCACTATATTAAACAAGAGTTGAATACCTATTTGACCCAAGAACCAAGGATGCTTGCTAGCCATAGAGTGGCGTGATTGGTTCCCTCATATAATTTGTGTAGTGAATAATAGAGCAATGGATTTCGAATCATCAATCCCTGGGATGATATAAGGAAATTGCAGAGAGCCAGAGTGAGAGAAACAATGAGGAGGAAAATGAAGAAGAGGTGGAAGGAGGAAACAGACAAAGGAAAACAGAAAGTAAAGACAGAGACAAAACCTGGCAAGGGAGACAGAGGTAAGGGACAGATGGAGCCAGAGGGTCAAGCTCAGAAGTTGACTTGTTTGTGGTAGCAGTAAGCTTAAACTTAGAATTTTAATATTTCTCCCTAACTCTAAAAATCTGACAAGTAATAATGATCATGGCTTGAAAAACTACCTGCTATGGGGTGTGAAACGTGCTCTCCTGGGCCAATTTACATTCTGAAATCTTAACTCCCCAGGTGATAGTTTAAGAAGTAAGGCCTTTGGGAGGTGATTAGATCAAATTGAGCATCTTTGGAGTTACTCCAGTTGTGGTGAGACAGCCACTAGACAAGAATTGCCTCTTTTCATCTACAGACAAATCACTGTCCAGAAAAGGACACACTTTTGGAATAGTTGACTGATTATATCTGCCAAGACAGAGTAATCAGCCCTTAATAATTCTGCATCACTTGGTCTGTCAGATGATCCTGGGCCAGAAGGCTGAAGATTGAATGCTCCAACGTTTTGTAGTATAAGGACTGTCCAGGTGCTCAGTGGTCTCTATAATTTGGATAAGTTTTAGAAGCTATGCTTGGTGCTTCCTATAATTTCAGTTAACTCAGTCATCCTGGATTTCTGACGGATTTGAAGACTTATAGTCTCATAGCCAATCCCGGCTATTTACTTTGAGAGAAAAGGTTTGAGAGGATGGCTTTCAGCTGACATTCATTCTAAAGCCAAGAAAAAAAGCCAGGTTCAGAATTAGTCTTTCAGTTAGGAGGGACAGTCTTTTAGTTAGGAGGTTCTGTTTAGTCAACAAAATGATGGACTGGATATTAGGTCTATCTTGTACCTTACTGATACAAGTTGGTATAGTTATGCTCTAATTGTATTCTAGGAAAAAAGTTTTATTTTAACAGGAACGGTGATATGTAGGAGAAGCTAAGGTGGGAGGAGTAAGGAGAGGAAGATAAGGAGTAAAGAGAGGAGGAGAAGGAGAGGAGGAGCTAGGTGACAAGGGGGGAGGGCACTGAGGTGGATGTTTACGTGTCCTTGCCAGTCAAAGATAGTTGATATATCTAGGTTGGGTATTGAGTTACAGTTCTGATTGATATTGAGCATTACCAAACTTATAAAGCCTTTGATTAACATAAAAAATAGTATAAAAGCAAAAAGGAGAAGTGGGGGTGGGATAGGGGTTTTCTAGGGAGGGGAAATGGGGAAAGGGGATGGCATCTGAAATGTAAATAAAATATTCAATAAAGATTTCCACCAAAAAAAAAAAAAAAGAAGAAGTAAGGCCTTTGGAAGGTGATTAGATCATGTGGGGAGATCCCTTATTAATACAGTAAATACCTTGAAATAAAGGAGGAACCTGGGCTGGTGGTGCACGCCTTTAATCCCAGCACTTGGGAGGCAGAGGCAGGCAGATTTCTGAGTTCTAGGCCAGCCTGGTCTACAGAGTGAGTTCCAGGACAGCCAGGGCTATACAGGGAAACCCTGTCTCTAAAAGCCAAAGAGAGAGAGAGAGAGAGAGAGAGAGAGAGAGAGAGAGAGAGAGAGAGAGAGAGAGAGAGAGAGATAAAGGAGGACCAAGTGAGCTTATTTTGCTTCTTCATCATGTGAGGACACAGAGAGGAGGTGAACCACGTATGAATCAGAAGCAGGGCCCTTCCCAACACTGGATCTGCTAGGACCTTGGTTTTGACTTTCCAACCTCCAGACAAAAACTTGCCCAGTGAAAGGAAATGTTATAGCCACTTGAGTGGACTACTATACTTTTGAATAAATTTTCTCTAACAAAAGTATTAGAAGTGAGGGCTAGAGAGATAGTTAAGAGCACTGGCTGTTCTTCCATAGGACCCGGGTTCAAATCCCAGCACTCAGATGGCAGGCAGCTCACAAATGTAAATCCAAAATCTGACACCCTCATACACACCTACATGTAGGCAAAACACCAATGCACATAAAATAAAATAATTTAAAAAATATTAGAAGTGATATATGAAATTTAGTTTAACTTAATGAAGTTTAAAATATTTGTTGGCTTAAGTCTCTATAATAGAGGCAATCAAGAAGAAACGGCATTGGTTAGGTGAGAGACATTTTTTCTTTTCTTTCTCATTAAACTGAAGGGACTTGCCAATTCTCTTGGTTCAATCACTATGGAGAAATTCAAAGAAAGTCTTCTCTTTATTTATGTATCATTTATTTATTTTTATTTTATGTACATTAGTGTTTTGCTTGCATATATGTCTGTGTGTAGGTATTGGATCCTTTAGAACTGGAGTTTCAGACAGTTGTGAGCTGCTATGTGGGTGCTAGGAATCAAACCTGGGTCCTCTGATGGAGTAGCCAGCCTCTTAACTGCTGAGCCATCTCCCCATCCCCAAAGATTCTCATGCACTAGTGATTCCCCAAGACTCATACACTGGAGCTTGAGAGAACAAAGGGTCGGAAATGCTAGTGTATGATGATCAGGAGGGCTATAGAGCAGACCTAGTGACCCTAAACATTGTCATGTGCTAAAACAGGAAGTTACAAGGTACATTTTCAAGATTTAAAATTTCTTGTTTGTACTTTCCCTGGAGTTTTGTTTTCTTTTTAAGTTTTTCGAGATAGGATTTCTGTTTCTGCTCTGGCTGTCCTTGAATTTACTATGTAGAGCAGGCTGACCTCAAACTCACAGAAATTTGCCTGCCTATGCCTCCCAAGTGCTGAGATTAAAGGTGGTGTGCACCCTCACTACCCAGATAGGAGTCCATTATGTTTTAACAACACATTGTGTGTAAAAAAAAAAAGTTTAACTGAACTAAAAATGAGATAAATAAATTTTGTTATTTACTAGTATGTGTCAGAAAGAAATCTGAAACAGTACTATATGTATCCAATAAATATCTACTGGATGTCTGCCATGTACTGGGATCTATGTAAGATGTTGGTGATGGAATAATGAAGGGAAGCAGAAATCATTTTGGCCTTCAAATTAACTAAAAGCTCTTTGGAAGAAAGACACTGACAATGAAATTTACATTCGATGTGTTATAAAACAGAAGTCCAGGGTGCTGTGGGTATTAGTGGTTGGAAAAGTTGGAAACAGGTGCTCTGGCCATTAGAAGAGTGAACAGCTAAAGACAATAAATGAGTAATTTGCAATGAAATCAAAAGCCAACATAAAAAGTTGGGAGGGTTAAGAATGAGTCATAACAGAACCAAAATTTGATTTGCTTGACTAGGTTGAATAGTTAAGGGTCCGATTTTTCTTTCTGGGTCTTTTGTCTAGAGAAGAGGGACATTCTGAAGGAGTTGGTATGAATTCATTTCCTTATTATCTTTATATATTAATTTTGTGACACATGAATTAGCATGATGACTCATTGACTAAAAGTGCTTGTTATGCAAGTATGATAACCCTAGTGCCATCCCCAGGACCCATGGAGAAGAGAAGTGACTTTTGAAAGCCAGTTGTAGAACATGGATACCTGCACTCATATAACAATAAGTAAAAATAAAACCTGTTAAGTAAAATAAGCCTAGAGAATGTGAGAAGTCTGGTTTGTTGTCCCCCAAATTGCTCTCAGTCTTCTGGGAGAAAGAGTGTATAAACACAAAATTAAAGAAGCCTATTAGATTATAAAGGATCAACTACACATTAATGAAGACAGGGGAAGTTATTGGCAGGAATGATAAGAAATAACAATTTTATATAGCTACTAAGTTGACAATCTAAGGACTATTGGGCATGCTCCAATAGCCCTCACACTCAGGAGGCAGAGGAGAAAGAATCACAAACAAATCAGAGTAGTCAACATAGTTGAATAACAAGCCAGTCAGGGCTATGTAATGAGGTCCAATCTGAAAAAAAAAAAAAAAGGAATTGGGTCTAAAACTAAGGATTTCTCAACCCCAACACTATTGACATATAAGAGTCAAATGATCTTTGCTGTGGGAGTATACTTTTGTGGAATATACTGCGGTATGTTTATCATACTTAGCCTCTATCTACTAGAACATTTCTTCCATCTGTATCAATGAAAGATGTCTTGCCAGAATTACCAAATGTCCTCTGGAAGACAAAAAATTTCTCTCAGTTGACTATCCCTGCTTAGATACTGCCAACATGTTGGGCTTGGGCAATGATAGAGGACTGTTTAGCAATATAGGGGATAGTTAAGGGTCAATAGCCAATCTATAGTTATGATGAAATAAATTGGCATCAAGATTGTGTGTCCTGGTATCCAGAAAGGGGTTTTCAGATTTCAGGGGTCAGGACCCCTTTTAGATTGAAGAATCAGAGCATTTTTGCCCTTAAGAATAAAAATCCAGTGATTAAGACAAGATGGCTATTTTGGGGTCAAACAGCATACTAAGACTCATTCAAAGGAAATATTTTTAAAATCTTCCCAATAAGTATCTGTCAGGGATATGAGGTACAATTGTGTCACCATACAGAGGATATCATATCATTCACTACACAGATGAGTCATCGATGAGCTGGCAGGAAGAAAGACAATTTTGTTTCCTTTGGTTTTGGGTTTATTAGTATTGTGGGGTTTACCTAGGTTATCTTTTATGTTCTTTCCAACTCCTGAATTCTATGGGACAAGAAAGACATTTTAATGATATTATATACTACCTGTATGTTTGCATCAGGCACTTTCATGTATTACTCTATTTGCACATCTTATTGAGGAAAATATAAGTCTCACGGTACAGTTAAGGTTTAAAAAGGTTTAATAACTTGCTCAAGGTTACATGGCTACAAAGCAAAGGAGCCAACATTCAAACCCAAATTTGTCTGACCCCTAAATCCTTGAATTTTCTGTACTTATACACAGAAAGGTTCATAGTAAATACTGTAAAAATTATAATTTCAAAGAATTATAAAAATAGTACAGTATTTAATTATGGTATTATGTTTTAGGGAGGTGCTAATAAAAGCAAGGAGCCTAAATCTGTAAAAATTCTTTTTAAAGAACTGTGTAAAATATAGCTAATATAACTAGCAAACCTACAGTATAATGGCAATTCTTTGTGGATGTGCATGCTTGTCAGTGAGCTCCAGTAATCCTATCTCCACCTTCTCAGCACTGGAATCACTAGTCTGCACAGCTGCACTTGGCTATTCACATGTATGCTGGGGATAGAACTCATGTCCTCCTACGTTTAGCCAGCTGGCCTATCTCCCCAGCCTTATAACAGTGATGCTTGATCTAGTCAATGTTAAGAGTTATGAATTGATGCTATGAGTAAGTATATCATGGAAGTTCAACTCCTTTCTGATCTGAAAAACCCAGAAAGCTAACAAGTGACATTTCCTGGATTCAATTTCACTTAGGATTCTAGATTCAGTCCAATGAACTACACTAAGAGATTCAAAATTAAAATATGAGAAGAGATGCATGGATTGTAATGCACTGTGTGACCTTGTTAGAGGCAATGTATATGACTCTGCAGCCTTTTCTAACAGTAACAACAACATTGGTAATATGATTGTATTGTGACAGCACTGGTGGCAACTACAGCCATAGGCTGGGAGCTTTTCTAATTACAGCAGAAATAAGAGTTGCTATGAGTATTGAAGACGATTCCAAATAGTTGAACCTACAGCTTGCTCCTTTAGACTTTTTGGTAGGTTGTCATTCAGTCTATTTCATTAAATCCTTTATTTTTTTATTTTTTGCCTAAACTATCCTTGATTTTCTTTTATGCAACTGAATCTATAAGGGCAGTAACAAAAGTTATAGTTGGGCACAGTGACTCATACCTTTAATCCTAGCATTTGGGAGGCTGAAGCAGGAAGACCACAATCAATTCAAGGCCAGCCAAGACTATACAATGAGTTTTCAGCCATCCTGGGTTACAGTTTGAGACCCTGTTCCTCCCAACCCTCAAACCAAAACCAACCAAACAAAAGTGTGCGTATTAGTTTGGGTTTTGTTAGCCAGAATCAACTTGGAGAATGTATTAGTCAGGGTTCTCTAGAGTCACAGAACTTATGGTAGTCTCTATATAGTAAGGGAATTTGTTGATGACTTACAGTCTGTAGTCCAACACCCCAATAATTGTCAGCAGCAGCTGTAAATGGAAGTCCAAGGATCTAGCAGTTGCTCAGTCCCACAAGGCAAGCAGGTGAGGAAGAGCCTTCCTTCTTCCAATGTCCTTATGTAGGTGTCCAGCAGAAGGTGTGGCCCAGATTAAAGGTGTGGACCACCATGCCTAGATCTGGGACTTGCTTTGTCCCAGATGACCCTTGAACTCAGAGATCTCCTTGCCTTGACCTCCTGGGATTCATAGGCACTATGCCTCAAGATCTCCATGCCAAGATCCAGGTCAGAAACTTGTATATCCCAGCCTCAAGATCAGGATCACAGGTGAGCCTTCCAATTCTGGATTGTAGTTCATTCCAGATATAGTCAAGTTGACAACCAGGAATAGCCACTACAGGGAGGAAAGAGTTTATTTCATTTACATGTCCCGATCACAGTCCATCATTAAGGGACTTGAGGGCAGGAAATCAAGCAGGAAGAGAAGAGGAAAGCTACATACTATTTTGCTTGCTTCCTTCTCTCCTTCAGAAGCTACCTTTCACATATAACCTAGGCCTCCCTATCCAGGGATGACACCATGCACAGTGTAAGGGAACAGCTATCACTAATTTTAGTCTTGGGAAATTCAGAGACAGAAGGCCTTGTTGTGTAGAGTATACTATGTACCTCTGAGAAAATATCCTGCATATAAAGGATATCCAAAGTATTACACCTCTCTCTCTCTCTCTCTCTCTCTCTCTCTCTCTCTCTCTCTCTCTCTCTTTCCCTAAAGGGGACATAAAAGTAAATATGCATGGGCACAGGGGTCCATCATATTTACATCACATCTTTAAAAAGATTATTAGACAGCAGTGTTAATCCCTGATGGCCCAGACTGCTATACTCAACAAGACTCACTGGTTTTACTGTATACTATATCCCTGTACTGGCTGAGTTTGTATGTCA
Source organism: Rhabdomys pumilio (assembly GCA_030674055.1). NCBI lineage: Eukaryota > Metazoa > Chordata > Mammalia > Rodentia > Muridae > Rhabdomys > Rhabdomys pumilio. The sequence continues at coordinate 99,783,384 of JANHMN010000003.1, forward strand.
ACTTGACACAAGCTGGAGTTAACACAGAGAAAGGAGCCTCCCTTGAGGAAATGCTTCCATGAGATCCAGCTGTAAGGAATTCTTTCAATTAGTAATCAAGGGTGGAAAGGCCCATTGTGGGTGGTGCCATCCCTGGGCTGGTAGTCCTGGGTTTTATAAAGCAAGCAAACTGACCAAACCAGGGGAAGCAATCCAGTAAGCAGCACCCCTTCATGGCCTCTGCACCAGCTCCTGCCTCCAAGTTCCTGCTCTGTGTGAGTTCCTGTCCTGACTTCCTTTGGTGATGAACAGCAATGTGGAAGTGTAAGCTGAACAAACCCTTTTCTCTCCAACTTGCTTCTTGTTGGAGAAGCAAGCACAAACCTTGACTAAGACAATTCCATTATCCACAAGTAGCTGGACTTTGGAGCTCTTGAATGGCTTTCTAAACTTAGCTTCAATATTATCAGGGAGTACTTTGAAAATTTACAGTGCTAACACGGGGCTTAGCAAATTATAGTCTAAGGGCAAATATGGCCTACATCCTGTTTTTGTACAGACTTTAAGAATGTTTTTATGTTGAGAGATGGTGGCACACGCCTTTAGTCCTAGCAACCAGGAGGCAGAGGCAGGTGGATCTCCGAATTCCAGGACAGTCAGGACTACATAGAGAAACCCTGTCTTGAAAAACAAAACAAAGAATATTCTCACGCCTTAAAAGGGCTATAAACAGCCGGGTGGTGGTGGTGCATGCCTTTAATCCCAGCACTTGGGAGGCAGAGGCAGGTGGATTTCTGAGTTCGAGGCCAGCCTGGTCTACTGAGTGAGTTCCAGGACAGCCAGAGATACACAGAGAAACCCTGTCTCAAAAACAAAACAAAACAAAATAAGGGCTATAAACAAAATTAAAGACTGTGGCCTCAAACTCAAAGAGCTATGCTATACAACCTCTACATTTTCTTCATTCTAGACTGTAATCCGTGTCCTACAGCATTATCCTTAGGGAGCCAGCAGCAAGCATCAAGTGCTGTCTCTCATCTGTTATGCCTGATGATCCAACTCATAAATTGTGTTGCTTTCTAGTCCTACAACTTTGATGGTTTTGTTTGTTTTGTTTTGTTTTGTTTTGCCTAGAGATCTTAGTATCCATGGAAGTAATAATACTTTCCCCAGAAATCCCAAGAATAGCTTAACCTTCACTTAATTGGAAATTTATGCTATAGTTTATTTTAGTGGGTTTTGGTTTTGTTTTTTCTTTTTTGAGACAGAGTCTCTCTACGCCACCCTGGCTATCCTAGAACTCACTATGTAAGCCAGGCCTGACTCTGCCTCCCCAAGTGCAGAGATTAAAGGCATGCACCACCACACCAGGCCCTATTTTGGGCTTTTCATGCTACTGGAACAATAAATGAAAGAATACAGAGTTCCATTTAGCCTTGAGATCAGGGGAAATATGGTTGCTGCTGCTTAACAAGAAACAATGACGATAGTTTGAAAGGGACATGTCCATTCATCTTGTGTTGCCATGTACAGTGATAAGTGGGACAAGAAGTCCCAGCAATCCATTCAAGTGGAAACATTAAGGACCCAAAAATTTTAAGACTGAGGGATACCAAGTTACATGAAAACTCAAATTGGCAGAATGAACATTGAAGGCAACACAACATAGTAAACATGTATAGAAATAAGGACGGAGTAACTATCAATCTCCTTTTATTTTGCACCCATCTATACATGTTAATCATTCCCATTAATTTTGTTTTTTTGTCCTAGTATATATAAGGCATATTACTAATTTTTTAAATGACTTTGTTCTTTTAAAATTGATTTTAATCATTATTTCATGTTCACTTAAGGGGACTCTTTGTGAAGGTTATTTTTGAGACTTCTGTAAGTCTAAATTTATTTCACAATAAAGAGATTGTGTATATTTACATGTGTATGTGGGGGGGTTGTTTTGTTTTTTTGAAACAATGTCTTGCTATGTAGCTTGGCCAGTAGGAAACTCACTGATGTAGACCAGGTTGGCCTCGAACTCATAGAGATATGTCTACACGTGCTTCCCAAGTGCTTGGGGTAAAGGTATGCACCATCACACCCAGTTTTCTACAGTGTTAGGAATATGGAGCCCAGGGCTTCAAGAACTTGAGTCACTTTACCAGCTGAGCCACACCTCAACCCTCGATTATTCCTTTGGAGTAATTTTTAAAAACATGTTTCTGAAATTTACTCTTCCAGTTTTGTTAATTTACTCTTCTCTGGGACACATGCTGTTTTGTTTGTCTTTTTTTTTGGCAGTACTGAGTATTCAATCTAGGATGTTATACATGTGAAGCAAATGCTTTTAACTATGAGCTACAGCTCTGTCCCAGGCAAAGATCTAGTTTTGTTGTTGTTGCTGCTTTGAGAACTGGTTCAGAATGCCCTTAAAATTGTAAATCCACTCATTATCTAATCTACAACAACAAAACTCAGGGTCATGGTTACCTGGAGGCTCAAAGTTTTCTTTTTCTTTGTATAAGTTCTTTGATTCATACAACTTTGGTCATATTTCTTGTCTGGACTTAACATTTTCTTGTACATGCTTAGATTTATTTACATATTTATTTACATATTTATGTCTATGTCCTTCCCTGACTACACTGTGAGTAAATTAACAAATAAAAGATATGTTCTCCAGAAGTCTATTTGTTGTACCAGCATATTCACTAAATTATTTTCTTTAACCTTGCTGAAAATATCTTCCGATCCTTTTTTAAAAAGGAAAATTCAAATACTTCTAAACTTTGAAAGTTATCTCAAACCAAAAATAAAGGTAGTTTACCTGTTTGTATCTATGAAGAAAATGTTTAAGATGAACAATTTTAGGAAAAACAATTAGAATGGAAGCAGCTTATTCTAGCTTACAAAACAAATATATTTTTAAAAAGTGAGGAATGATTAATTTCTAGCGGGATAAATGCTAGTCCAATATCAGTATGCATTCACTGGGAAAAGAGTAATAGATGGGTACACTGGCCTTGTTCCTAGGCAGATGGGACTTGGAGTCTCAGGTTTGTTACCCATTACCATCATGAAACTGGAAAAGCAAGTTCAACTCTCCCAGGCTGTGGGAGATGCCTCCTAAAATGGCTGACAATCATCTGTGCCACCTTGGACTTATACTCTTGTGTAATATGTTCACACCTTCAATAGGCACAGGATCCATGTGACTTGTTTTGAATGGTAGAACACAGCAGAAATTCAGGGGTATCAATTTTAAAACAACCAGATTATAATAGATGGACTTCAGACTGGGAGATGTAGCTCAGTAGTGCACGATTTATCTAGCATGCACAAGGCTGTCTCCCAAATAACAGCAAAAAAAAAAAAAAAAAAAAAAGACTGACTTTAATATTCCTGGCACTTTCACTAATTCATCTTAATAGAACCAGCTTAAGTATGCTGTGATCTGCCTTACAGAAATCCATGTATCAAAGAACTTCAAACAGACTGAGGTAAACCACATCCTCCTGACACAAATAAGCTTGGAAGTGCATTTTTCTCTAGTGGAGTCTCAAAATGACTACAGTCCTGGCCAACACTTGCACTACCGGCTTGTGAGAGATTCTGAAGCAGAGTTTGAAGTTAGGCTGAATCAGATTGCTGACATCTTAAAAACTGAATTAAGGAATATTGCTGTGGCTAGAGATGCAGCTCAGTGGCAGAGTGCTTGTCAAGTATGGACAAGGCCCCTGGTTCAATATTTTAGTACATAAATATATAAACATAAAAGTTGACGTCTAAAAGCTAGTAATTTTTGAGTTTTTTAAAAATGCATCAAATTTAGTTTTCATAACTTTAAAACAGGGTTAATAGGGCTGGAGAGATGGCTCAGTGGTTAAGAGCATTGACTGCTCTTCCAGAAGTCCTGAGTTCAATTCCCAGCAACCACATGGTGTCTTACAACCATCTGTAATGGGATCCAATGCCCTCTTCTGGTGCGTCTGGAGACAGCTACAGTGTACTCACATATATACAATAAATAAACAATTCTTTTTAAAAAACCCAGAGTTAATATTTTACATCACATGTATATTAAATAAGATTACATAAAGCAACTGGCACCTAGTATATTATTGAAAAGTGAAATGTTACTATGAATTCAAGTCTACTCTTGCAGGCTACATTGTGTTATAACACTGTTGGTATAAAAATATTGTCTTAAATAAGGCTACAGCATTTTCCATGGTAGTTTTACATAATCCAATTTACATACATAATTTGACTTTGCATAGATCGGAATATCAGTCTTTGTTTTGAGATGGGGGTCTCACATAACTAAGGCTAATACTGAACTCATGTCCCTTACCTTAACCTCTCAAGTGCTATAATTATAGGAGTTTGCTCGGATAATAATAATAATAATAGTAATATTACTATTATTATTATTATTATCATGCTTAGCCAATTATTATCTCCCTTCAAGAGATAAAGAAATTTAGGGTCAGAAGACTTAAGCAACTTGTTCATGGTTCTAAGTTAGAAAGTTATTAGACCTGACAGTCACACCTAATCTCTTTTCATCATGACTATGTAACATTTAATCTTTAACTATTAAGCATCAGGTATTATTTTAGGCTCAGAACACAAAGATAAACTCAAAAGAATTTTTTTGAAGCTTATATTTCCTTTTACATACTATAATAAATTGAAAAAGGCAATTTAGGCTTTTATTAAGAAATAGTCAAACTTGTGTTTCAAAATATTTTGACTTGGAAATGCAATGTTTATTGTTAGCTTTGTCATGACCTCTCTAAGGCTATTTAATGAGCAGTTATACAACATATGGCAGTGGCTTGGTTTATTTCACTGACTAAATTCGAGATAGAGCTTTATATATGCACTGAACAATTATTCATTGATTCTGATAACATAATTTGAGTTCTCAACTTCAGATCTTTTACTTCATAAGCTTTATTGTTCTCTTGGCACACAGTTTAGCTGATAAGAGCATCTTTTCTCTTGAGTATAAAAACAATCAAAAGTACAACAGATATAGCTTACTTAGTAGTATTGCAGAATTTAGTGTTTGACTGATGATAAATCCAAGAACAATATGAAAATGTCTTAACTCAGTTAGCTTACTAAGTAAATGTGAGAAGTCACTAAACTAGATTTCTAAACTACTCATAGGTCAAAGCAAAATACTGTATTTGTCTGGATACTGCACGTTTTAGAGTAACCTGTTTTCTAGAATAAATATAATTTCCTGTTGGAACCTACCATTCCAACACATACACACAGATATGATTTTCTGAAAAAGATGGTTTAATTCCCAATGACAACTGTCTGATCAAACGATGGTGTTCTGATAAACATATGTGTACATTTAAATGATATGCAATTCACAAGTGAGTTGCTGTTAGCCAGAAGTATTCAGCTATGTCTCTTGAAATGGGTTTCATTGAGAAAAGAAATGGTGACTGAGAGTTGCTAAATGAAACTGGTAAGTTTCTTCAAGCACTCCCAGAGCATTTGAGTTTTTGAAAATACTACAGCATTTCCTTTCACTAGTCTAACTAGTGTCCTTTCATTATCATCTGGAACAGTTAAAACTAACATTTGCCTTTTAAAGATTCCTGTTTAAAAAAAAAAAGTATTTCCTAAGTGTTAAACAATGAATTCTTACACAGATATGATTTGATTATATAGCTTATGAAGAATGAGTAACCTAACACCTATGAAGTACTTAAAAATTAGTCCATTCTTATTCAGAGCATGGACTAATTTTTAAACAGTTTCAGGTAGCAGAGAAAAGCCTTGGGATAAAGTCCTATTGTCCAAGTTTATTCCATGCTTTATTATTCAGATCACCATTTTCCTTTACATACTTTAGTCAGGGAGTAAAGGATACTTCTTTTTATAAGTCTTAAAAAAATCATGATTCAAGGAGAATAGAATTTAAAAACTAAGCTTAAAAATTCCAACAATGAAATCTACCCAACAAGATTTTCTGGATGAGAGGAATAGTATGGAAGAGGCAAAGATCCAGCAGCTGTGCAGTTGAAGTTCTAGACCTTCATGTGATAATCATCCCTTTCACTTGAAAGAAACAAAAGCAAATGTACTGGGGAGTTGTATGTCAACTTGACACAAGCTACAGTCATCTTCAAGGAGACAGCCTCAGTTGAGAAAATGGCCCCATAAGATCTGGCTGTATGGCATTTTCTTAATAGTGTTCAATGGGAGGGCCCAGTCCATTGTGGGTGGTCCCACCCCTGGGTTCTATAAGAAAGCAGGCTGAGTACGACAGTAAGCAGTACTCCTCCATGGCCTCTGCATCAGTTCCTGCTTCCAAGTTCCTGCCTTGTTTTGAATTTCTGACCTGACTTACTTTACATGATGAACAGTGCTTTTTGGTCATGGTGTTTCATCACAGCAATAGAAACTCCAACCAAGACAGCAAAGTTGGGGATTTTTATAAATTATAGGCCTGACTAGTATACTCTATTTCTCTAAGATAAAACAGGTAATTGTTCAAGTTACACAAAGAGCCTGGTATAAAAGGTGCTATATAGTATGAAAAGAAGCCCAAAGCACAGTCCCTACTCCTTGAAAAATGGAGTCTTAAGACAGAGATAGTGTTGATTACCTGTACTATTAGTACTTGGGAGGTGGATGTAAGACAGAATTCTAGGCTAGCTTGGGCAACAAGGAGATTTTTGTGCTATCCTGGGTTAGAGTCCCCATCTCAAAGAAATGAAAACAGAAGATTGAGTCTCTTTCAACTATATGTACATTTCTCAACATGGTCTTTAAAGTGAAAGATCTCAGAAATCTTTCAAAGTACAGCTAGCATATAAACTCAGTTTTTCAAGAGTATCTTGTATGGGTACTAAGCTTATATTAAGGATTCCTTTAGGGAGCTTATTTAAAGCTTTTGACAGAAAGCAACTTTTAAGGTAGAGAACTACTCAAACTACTTCTGCCTGGTACTCTCATTTTAGCCTTCCCTTAAATGTTTTCCAAATGTCAAAACATGTTTCCCTCTCTCCAAAACACTTCATTCTTTACAGTCAATATCCATGAAAGGACAATTTGTTAATTTTCATTTGACTGATAGAAAGTAAAATGGCAAAAGAGTAATTGAAAAAAGGTTAGCTTCTAAGAAAAAAAATTTTGATTTTTTTTTTTTTTTTTTTTTTTTAGATTTTTAAAATGTGTTTGAGTGTTTTGCTTGCAAGTATGTAAGTGTATCACATATGTGCCTGGTGCACACAGAGATCCAAAGAGTTGAATCCTCTAGAACTAGAGTTTCAGAAAGTTTTGAGCTGCAGTGTGGATACTGACAACCAAACTGGGTCCTCAGCACGAACAACAAATATTCTGAACAGCTGAGCCATATCTCCACAAATACCCCAAATTTAAATTTCAAATAACTGAGTCCCTAATGAAATGGAAATTAAGGGTTTTTTGGAAAGTTGGTTGGATGGTGTTTTGCTGGAGCAAACATGTGAAGGAACATTTTATTAAAGTGGACACAGGTGTGAAAGACTAAGGCCGATTCGTGAAGAAACACTTTGCTAAAGCAGACACAGGAGAAAGGATGTTTTGTTAAAGCAAGCACACGAAAGGACACATAATGAAGGATTCTTTGCTAATGACATGCATGTATTGGTTGGCTTTACATTGCATAGTTGAGTTGCATTTGTCAAGACTCCATAGAGAGAAACTTGCCAAAAAAATTTCTGGTGGTGTGCTGCAGTTTCTTGCTGCTTCTGTGGACTCGGGCTGATTGGCAGAGTGATGACAGAGAGACAGACACATGTTCTGAAGCAAGACCCATGGAGGACAAGAAATGTGTGGAGGGTATAGATAAGACTCTTTGGACAGTGCAGGAGGCAGAGCTTGACTTGCTTATAGAGCTAGCTGTGCAACATTTGTGGGTTTCATGTCTTTGCTGTCTTTTGCTTTCCTGAAAGAGGCACAGCCAAGAACTTCTCCTAGCATTCCTCCTGGTCTTTCCTGCTGACTTGTGCTGAGGCTGAGGCCTTGCAGTCTCTGCTAGGTCTTGTCACTGATTGTTGCTAACCCAACTCTACCAAACTGGATTGCTAGTGTATCCATGAGGTGTTTGCAAGTGGATCAAGCTGCCGCTGCCTGCTAACCTGTGGAATGAACTGCTCATTTCCAGACAACACATACAGGAGTTGCTCCAAAGAACCTTTCTAAACAGGTCCATTTCTCCTCATATCCTCTCTTTCCTACTACCTCTGGTGAGGGAAGATTAAAGCATTTAAGAACCATCATTAAAAACAGGCTTTGAAAAAAATTAAAATTACACCCTAATCCTTATTTGAATTTAAAATTTGATCTTATCTAGTAAGAATTTTAGAGCTCACTTCAGCTCAATCCCTTTCATTTAAAAAAATTAACTAAAGCCTTGAAAGGGATGAACTTTAAGACAGTTAATTAGTTAAAGAACACAAGTCTCTTGATACTTACTCTAGAATTCTTTCCACTGTGCTAATTAACAGTAGTCAGTTATAGTAACTTAAAATGAAATATGCAGCAGTTACACAGACAAAATTCCAAAGCTCAGAGTCCATTTTACAAATTATAGGTAAATTACATTTTAGGGAATAAAAAAAATCTTAAGGCAATAGGGAATTTCCCTAGAGAAATGCTGCCTTTGAAGCACTTGAAATACAGGCTCACTTTTAATTCTGTTTAAGGAAGGCTTCAGAAAGTTACTCTCTCATGAATTATATTTTACCTTTTAACTGGAAAATTCTATCCACTTTTCTTTCATTAGAAATCTGGCTGGGCAGTAGTGCCACATGCCTTTTGCCAGGATTGGGGTGGGGGGTGTTGAGACAGGTTTTTTCTGCATAGCCCTGGCTGTCCTGGAACTTGCGCTATAGACCAGGCTGGCTGACACATGCCTTTAATCTCTGTACTTGGGAGACAGAGGCAGGCAGATCTCTGAGTTTGAGGCTACCTGGTAATAGAGCTAGTTCCAGAACAGCCAGGACTATAGAGAAACAGGTGAAGAAGAAGGAGAAGGAGGAGGAAGGGGAGGGGGAGGGGGGGGGGGGGGGGGGGGGGGGAATAAAAAAAAGAACAGGAAGAGGGGGAGAGGAAGGAAGAGGAAAAGAGGGAAGAGAAGAAACAGACCTTGACTACCACTGTGTTTATGTGCAGATGTAAATCAAGACTCAAATGAAATAATTCTCATTAAGAAGTCTAAGCAATTTTAACTATTTGAAATGCAGAGATTAAAGATAAGAAAGTCCTTTGGGGTTGAACACATCAAAGTGGCACTGCTTTATAGATATGCAGGTCAGGTAGCTGTCATTGCTGGTGCCTTGAAAATATTATTTAGACCCCAAGTAGCTATTAAGTGAAATTATATTTATTTCTCCTTTTAACATTTCTTGTGTGTGTGTTTGTACGATATATCAGGTAATAGCTTCCCTATGGCTGGAGAGAAAGGTTCCAATACTATTCTTAAAAGTGCTGTCTGGCACAGTAAGCAAAGGGCTTGTAAACAATCAAGAAAGGGAGACGGGCAGCATTGCTAACTCTGGGTTTTACAGAACAGCCAGCCAATTGTAAAGGACAAGAAGTGTTTAAACACAGAAGAAAAGAATCTTCTCTTTGGGGACTCGGTTGTAATTAACAGATCAGAATGACTTAGAAGTGTGGTATGGAGTTAGTCTATTATCATCAGGCCCACCTTTACATGCTAAAGTCCATTCTCACCAGTTTTGTACTTCAAAATAGAATAGGCCAGATAGGTTTCAGAACACCTGAGTTGGTGTCAAGTTGGGCAAGAGGTTTAATAGAAGGTAACAGGGTTCCAGTTAACATGACTGGATTTAAACAGAACAAAGTGGACTGCTAAAAATGTGGTTCAGGAAAAGATAGGGAAACAGTAAGTTTGAAGAGTGAGACATCCTGGAGAGAGATTTAATCAAGCTCAATTACCTAAGAATCTTTCAGTTATCAGAATTCAGTACAAGACAGATGCAGAAATAGCTTTGCACATGCTTCTCAAACTGGGGCATGTTCAATACCAGGGCTTGCACATAAAATGTATTATATATATAGGAAACTATGATGCATTTTTGAATATTAAGTTTATATTACAGAAAATTGTATTTTTTATAGAAAAATAAAGTTATAAAGTAGATGATCCATTTTGGATAGATTTAGAAGAAAACATAGATTTCAAAGAGATATTCAGATTTTAGGAGGGAATGTTGTGCTGAATTTATAAAGTCACCGTCTGATTTTCTTTGAAAAGTCTGAAAGGCAATGACAGAGAAAAGTACCATCTTTGAGAAAGACTAAATTTTGCTGCTCAGTGTGTAACCTCCCTCAAGCCCAAATCTCACATTATTGTTATAAACATTAATCATAATATGTTTACTAAGGCAACTGACAGCTAAATAAGATTTTTACTAAGCTCCCAAAGGCAGGAGTAGGAGGGAAACCTGGACAAAAGTGCTTCATTTTGCCTCAGATCAAAATATGTGTTCTATTGAATGTCTTCGTGAATTGCTGAATCAAATTTATCTGGGATGCTGGATATGGTAGAAGACATATGCCATACACCTATTCTGGATCAGTCTTTAAACATATTCTCACTTAATTTTCAAAATCATCCTGAAAAGTTAATTTTATAAATTGACTGAAGTTTAAGAAAGGTCAGAATGCTATAGTCAAACATCTAGTTGAGTAGTAGATGGACATTTGAGTTCAAGACATTTTACCACAATTTGCCAAAGCAGGAGAACAGATGTTCCAGTAAGTGAGATTAAATAATGACTACCTGTAGTAGCTCTTGAATACAGGAGCAACACAAAATATCTAACAGAATTGGTTACCAAGGATATATGACATGACATGGAAAAAATAGTTCAGAGACAGCAAATCAACAGGAATTTTTAAAAAGTATTCCGAGATAGTGCCAATTAATAGTATTATAAACAAATAAGCCATCCAAGTATTTTACACAAAAAACATCTCATTAATTTAGGCCACAGTACAATGGAATTTGCAATAATCTAAAAAATTGAAAAAATATCTCCATGTGCTTCTTACTTCTCCTTTCCCTTTGTAGTTCAGCCTCTATCAAACGTTAGGACGTTCCTCAATGACTTCTGCACAAGGGTCAAACTGAATTCTACCTGGAAGAATACCTAAGCCACAAGCAGAAACCCCGAAGTGTAATGTGTCACATCCCACCACGCCAACCACTACAAGTAGGAGCTCTGTTTCCATTTCTTGTTGGTTCTCCTTCACTATCTCATTCCCCTCCCTTTTACTGAACTTTAATAAAAGTTTTTGTCAGATAATGAAAGTAGAGAGCTAGATAAGATCCTCTAAAAGTTCAGCACAGTAACATCTGAAATCATAACACACACTACACTAGGATAAACTAGGGTAAAAACCTAAAATATATAGAAAAATCACTATGACAAAGTAAGTTGTAGTACTGAAAAGCAGAATTCACCAGAGACTATGTGGTGATTGAGGCTTTTGAGATCTGAAAGCATGAAACTGCTATTTTTGTGGACTGGAAAGACATTCCATAGAACTAGATGTTTGTGGGGATAGAAAGAAGGCAGGGAGCATATCCTAAAGTGCTACACTAAGGACAGAACCAGAATTGTGTTTCACAGACCATCATTTCCTAGTTGTAACCATGGAACCCTTTGAAATTTACAATGTAAGAAATAATAGCAATAACATATTTGAAGTTTTGACTCAGTTTCTTAAAAATCTCAGTACTAGAGATGAATTCATCTTTTATTTTCATTTTACATTAACAATAGACATGCAAAACCCTTTAATTTCGATGAGAACAGTGTTTCTATGTCTTTTTACCATATGTTGGTTTAATATTAGATGTTATGTTTTTTTTTTTTTTTTTTTTTTAGATAGGGTTTCTCTGTGTAGTCTTGGCTGTCCTGGCACTCACTCTGTAGACCAGGCTGGCCTCGAACTCAGAAATCCGCCTGCCTCTGCCTCCCAGTTGCTGGGATTAAAGGCGTGCGCCACCACCGCCCGGCAGATGTTATGTTGCTAAGTCAGATCCACATATGAGTCGTAGCATCAAGTCTTCTTCTGTATTTTGTTTTTGTTGCAGCATAATATGAAAACCCTGTGTTACACAGGTGCATTGCTGTAAAAGGAAGAAGTACATAAACAGCTCGTCTTACAGTGTCTGGGTAGTCTTGAATTAGGATACTCCAAAAATCATTCAGTGTCAGTCCACTGAAATTTTGCTTCACTTGGGATTCAGATGTTAAGTCATCAGGCTCTCATGGTTCCGAGTTACTAATGAGGCTGGTTTAACAGTTACCATAAATGGATTTCTAACTCAGGCATTATTATCACTTGTCACAGAAAAATATTTAAAAGAGTAGAGCATAAACCCCTTAGATGCTGCATGATTGCACCAGTGATATCTTTATCATCTGCAGAATTAATTTCAGTCAAAAATTCACTAAGTGTAGGAAAACAAAGTTTTCTTCTAGATGAGGCCTAAAACTCCAATTTTCTTAACAATGAAGATATTTTATCAAACACTGTAAAGATTGTAACATTCCTTCCTTGCATGATATATTAACAGCACTTAATTTAGTAAAACTATCAGCAAGATATGCAAGTCTTAGCAGCCAAGATGAATTTGTTAAGGAATCAGATAGTCAAAAAGCAGAATCCATAAAAAGTCTTATAAGAACTTTACCTCAAGAAAGCCACCTTACTTTTGTAGTCAGAAGAAGAGCTGTGTGCTGAGCACCCATTTCTTCACATAAAATTTTTAGTGACTGGGATTGATGTGATCGAGCTTTAATGTAACTGATATTGTGTACTGCTTGATCTAGCACATTTTTTACAGATGGAGGCATTATTTTAACTGCTAATGCATGCCAATATAATAGGTAGTGACTACTGGTTCTTTCTGAAGGTACATGTTTTAAGGTGACAGCCTCAGCAATTTTCCCATCTACTACCCTAGAGGCATCACTGCAAACATCAACACATTTCTTCCATTCAATTTCATGTCTCTGCATAAAACAGTTGATACAGGTGGATATTTCTTCACCAGTTGCATTACTCTGTAAAGACTCACATAAGAGTAGGTCCTCCTTGATAGGTTTATTAAACCTATAATGAATAGACACAAGCAGCACAGCAAGTCCTGTAACATCAGCTGATCCATCAAGTTACAGTGACAATCCATCACAGATTTTCAGTCTACAAATAAGTTCTTCTTCAATATCAGCATCGAGATCTCTAATTAGAAGGGCACAGTACTGTTCGAGAGTGGTACTGCATCTATTTTTTTACTATACTGTTCATCAAACATCTGCATCACTACATCTTTGCACAATGTTTAATAAGCAATTTTCCAGCAGTATGAGCCTCTCCACTCAGGGCTATGTTGTAACTTACACTGTATGATGCTTCAGTAGCACTTTTATTCTCTGTATTGACAATCTTAGGTGTTGAAGGTTTTCTGTTTTCAGGTTAATCAAGATGCTGCTTGAAAAAGCTGAAGTCTTTGTCTTTATATGCAGCATATTTAGTTTCTAAATGTCTTTGAAGCTTATTAGGGGCTAAAGAGCTATTGGACAGAATTTTCTTACACAGTACATACTAAGCATGAGGTGCATCTCAATTTCCAGAGCAAATAAATACAAAGGACAAATAACTTTCATTATATTTTTCTTATTTTTTACAAAATGTTGCTATTTTATTGGAATTGGACACAAATTTGACCCTAGAAGTTCCCTTTCTGTTTTTAACTGAAGTTTGCAGTGGTTCATCTTCACTTTGTACTATGCCAACTTTTTGCCATTGTGATTAAGATACAAGTTGGTAACAAACAAGTCTACTTTTTATTTAAGATTTCCTTGTTTTAGCAAAAGATCCAAGGATAATGAGTTTGTGGTACAAAACATGGTTAATTTAGATTTAACACTGAGTATCACAAGTGTTTTGAAATTGTAAGACAAGAAATAAAGATGAGAGAGATCTACAGCAGCACATAAGTTAATCTGTAAATGCTACCTACATACCCTTATGAAGACGGACATCATTCCTCGTTCTTTTATCAGCTGATCTCTCATGCAACTTCCTGGCGCTCTCTGGTATGCACATCTTTTTTGTTTGTTTTTTGTTTGTTTGTTTGTTTTTCCAAGACAGGGTTTCTCTGTGTAGTCCTGGCTGTCCTAGAACTCACTCTGTAGACCAGGCTGGCCTGGAACTCAGAAATGTGCCTGCCTCTGCCTCCCAAGTGCTGGGATTAAAAGCGTCCACCACCACCGCCCGGCATGCACATCTTTCTTAAAGGAAGATTATCACATAAAAATTAAAAGCTATAGAAATGTGTTTAGTAGTCTTAAACTTACATTCAAATTGTTTTATATGAAAACTATAAAGAGAAACTATTATTGCTAGTATCAATTTTTTTCTCAAAACACTCAGAGAATATTAACATTCTAAAAAAATATCTGGGAACTAGTAGGATAAAAAAATAATAATGAGTTTGTATGTACACTTTTAAGGAAGGGATCGTTAGAGACATCTTTGCGAACACTTCCATGGCAAAGGTTGATAAATATTTAAGACCATATAGTAAAAATGCTTGCTTTGTTGGTCATACAGGCTCTGTTGCAACTATTCAGCTCTGTAGTTATAGCATAACAACAGATAGAAGAATGGGTGGGTGTTCTAATAAAACTTTTATGTACCAAAACAGACTTTGTGGGCTGTATTTTACCAACCTTATCTCATAGCGCATAATATCTTAGAATTTGTTTTATTTTTCGGTTAACTATTGCCATTAGATGCACTCAATGTTGATAGTATTTTATATAAGAAGTCTCCCTTCAGAACTGCAACAATTCTAATAAGCTACAATAAAAATACACAGCGTTCCAAGACAGGGAACTATAGTGTATTCTAAACATTGCGTGTTAACAATGAAAAATAAACTGTAGACCAAAAAGTAGACACTACTTCTCCAGACTTAAAAGTTCATATAATATATACTTACATTATCTGAACTAAGATTTATTTAAAGTAATGAACATTTGTACCAGTTACTTTGCCTACTGTTGTGCCAAAGGTCAGAATCTTAAGAAAATATAAGCCCACTTTAATAGATTTTTCTCTCATGTAATAAAAGAAACACAAGGGTAATACAAACTTAAGGCCATCTAATAAATACTGTTTCCTAAGTTTTAAATTAAATTTGTAAAGGTATACAGATTCTTCCTGTTGATTTAAATGTCATGTGATTAAGGATTAAGCTCTATTCTATCCCTTTAGATCTTCAATCAAAATGGTTCTCCTGTTAACAGCTAGTAGGTAAGATACCTGAACACTTCTTTCTGTAATCACTCTCTCCACCTTGATAGCTTGAACTGCAGATTCTTCAAAAGAATAAAATTAAGGGATAGTGTGGGAATGGGAGTAACCAGAAGCCTAGAATAAGAAAAGTTAAAATCAGACACTGCAACAAGCAGAACTATAAACTTCTACTATCTAATAATGTATCACATTTTAAATACAGTCCATACAAATGATTCTTGACTGCAGTGCATCTCTTGGGATATAAACAGAGAATGCCTAGTATGTAGTAAAGTAAGCATGCTAATATTTTCATTCCACTTACTGTTCTGGTAATTTCCCTGCTTGGAAATGCTGTTTTACCCATTGACATCATAGAAACATTTGTGGGGCATGGCCGGGGTGGGGGGGTGTGACAAAAATCAACTGAGCTTACTTTTTTTTTTTAAAGTACAGCCCCGTTTCAATATTTCTAAAACTAAAAACTCAGTCTAAAGTGGAATTAGATATGCAAATGTTACATGACATATGCTGTTACTATAACCAGTTTGTCCCTGATCTAACAATTAATGCTTACTGAGTAACTCTTGTATTTTCTGTGACCTGATACTATCTGTGCCCAATTCCTCATATATGTTAATTCATCTAAGTGTCAAAAACCTGAGATTATCAACGACTGCATTTTAGAGAAAGAGAAGTCGTCACCTGTTTAACACATTTTGTTAGTGAAGAATAAAAAACAGAGCTCTCAAAAGTTTGACTGTGCAGTCCACGTGCCTAGACATTAATTGTGAGTTTTCTCTTTCATCAAGCACTGCAAGCATCTGGTACTAAAAGTTGGTGTGTGTGTGTAGAAACAGAGTGCCAGCGTGTTGTAACAGGCAAAGGCAGCAATCTTAACCTGGGCAGCCTTAGAAAACCTATTCCTTCCAGCCTCGATTTGAATTTAGCAAAACAGAGCTTCATGGATCCACTGGTTCACTATAAAATTAAGATTTCCCCACCTTGCTGTCAAGTGGGCACAAAAAAAGAAAAAAGAAAAAGAAAAAGAATAGCCTCCTTTTCTTAAACGGGCACCTTATTCCTTTCTCTTCAGAGGTACTTCCCACCAGCTCTTGAGGACAAAGAATCTTGTTCTCCTAAGTTTCCAATTAACTCCCTGAAATGGAACACTAGGGTCTCACCTTTGGGGCCTTTTGGCTGCCAGGCGGTGCTAGGTGTAGACAATACCCTTGCGGACGGGAGCGCTGGCCAATCATAAAGGTTAGGAAGCAGGAGGGGTCGGGCAGCTCCACTGGGACCTATAAGTATTTCAACGCGGGGTCACTTGGCCCTGCGGCCAGTGACAGCTATCCCTCAGGGACAGGTGTGTACTGCTCTCTGCCCGCAGAGCACCACGCCCCCGGAGGCTCGCTTCCTGTCGTAGCCTACCCTTGTCTCAGGATTCCTCTCACCCTGGGATGTCGCCTGTGCTGTCGACATAAAGTCGTGTCAACACCCGACACCTTTCCACTCCATGTCCATTGGCCTACCGTCTCGGCCGCGGCTGGGCTGCAGAGCAGCGTCGCGGTCCCCAGCCGAGCACGAGACCGCCATTTTAGACAGCTCAAGGCAGCGGCCATTTCGGAGCGGCCCACTCGCCGGCGGCTCAGCTCCTCACCTTCAGCGAGGGCCTAGAGTCAGTCGTCGCGGACTGGAGGGAGGAGAGAGAGATGAAAAACAAAACAGAGGGGAGGAGGATGCGGGACGGGGTGATGCTGTCAACTCAGGGATACCGCCTAAGCCACCTCAAAGGGCTCATACTCTCGAAAGGCGCTGCTTTGGGACTGAACGCACACCCTGCCCTCGGCTGCCTCCAGACGCTATGGTCTGCAGGAGCGACATCGCTGCTGTCCAATCAGCGACAGAGCTTATTCCTACCACCAATCCGCGCTGAGCTGAGGCGGGACTAAGGGCCCAGGTTTGGTTGAGGCGCGGTGTGGCCTGGGAGCGGCTCCGGAATAGGGAGCTGGCGAGAGAAGTACTACTTCTCTTAGTTTCCCAGTCTGTCGTGGGCCAGGCGCTGGTTTAGAGAGCGTATTCCGGGGCTCCTCCAATTTCAGGTGGCTAATGCTGTCAGACAGGTGGAGGCCGAGTCGGCATTTCCCTCAGCCCTGGCGCTCTGCAAGACGCTGTGGATCCATCCAGAGCTCGCGAACCTAGGCTGATGGGTCTTAGCGACTTTTCTTCTCCAAGGCTCTACCCCGTGGCCCGGTCACTCAGTGCTTGGAAGCAGGGAGGAAAAAAACTCACCTTCCTCAGCGTGCATAAGAATCCTTAACCAGCCAGGGGTTTAGGTTCTACCAAGTTCAAACCTGATACAGTTAGGCCTCCGGGGTGGCCCAGCAAGACGAAAGGGAAAATCCTTAGAACTCTTTTCTTTTTCTGAGGTTTTTCAGAGTTACCAACTCATCTCTATTGGGTGGGCTGGTAACATTTGGGTGTTTTAAGCCATCCATCTCTGCTCTCTCTCTTGTCCAAAAGGGCATGGCCAGACTTGAGGTCCTGTGTGTAGGGATTAAAAAGCATGTACCACCATGCCCTGTGAAGCTTAATAGTAGTTATCAGAACTGATGGCAGTTGTCTAGCTTCTGTATAATTTTGGAATGAGATTTTATTTTTATCATATATATATATATTCCCAATGTAAACTTCACATACCTGGTTTGTATCTTTGTAAATTGGAAAATACTCATAAATAAGACAATGGGAAGAATAATTAATTAAACATATTAGTGTGTAATTAAAGACTAGGATTTAACTTAAGCTGAAGAAGAGTCTAACGTTCTTGAAACATACAGATTTTTTTCTGTAATTGCTGTGTCAAATTATTATAATTTATTACATATATATATAATTATTATAATTATAATATGTGTTGGTTCAGAGAAAAATACAGGCAATGTAGGAATCAGCAAATAATGATAATAGCATTATTGAGTACACTGTAGGAGCCAGAGGCTGTTTTATGTACTATTTGTTTTGGTTTGATTTTTGAGACAGGGTTTCTTTGTGTAGTCTTGGCTGTCCTAGAACTAGGTCTCTAGACCAGGCTGGCCTTGAACTCATAGAGATCTACCTACCTCTGCCTTGAGTGCTGGAATTAAAGGTATATCCCATCACCACCTGGCTGCTTTGCATACTTTTAAATGTATTAACACATTTACTTACCAACAGACTAAGGTCAGCTCTTATTTACAGGCAGGGACATAGAACATAGAGAAGTACATTTTGCAAACATGAACAAGTGATAGTCTGTGCTGGGTTCCTTTCTAGTTGTGGGAACCACAGATTGTGTATTTGCTTGTGGATATGTGTGACTCATGCAAGGTTAATTTATATTAGAAGACTTGTAAGATTACAACAATATATCAATTAAGAAAGTGGGGGCCTCACTTTTAAAAAGGATCTGAAAGCTGGGTGTGTTGGCACACATTTGTAATCCCAGCACTGGGAGAAAAGATTACCACATAGACTGAGAAGTGTCAGACCACTGGGTTACAAAGCAAGACATTGTCTCCAAAAAATGGAGGGAGAGGTAGGAAGACAATTCAGTAAAGTGCTTGCAAAAGCCAGCATGAAGCCCTGAGTTTAGTCTCCAGCACCAATGTAAAAAGAAAGGTATGGTGACACATTTGTAATCTCAGAGCTCCAGATCTCAGTGTCATAAGAATAAGGAAGGAGGGCTGGAGAGATAGATCAGATGTCAAGAACACTTGTTCCTGCAGAGGACATAGGGTTGATTGCTAGCATCTTGTGGCTTCGTTCCAGGGGATCCAAGAGGCACACACGTGGTGCACATACATTCATGCAGACAAAACACTCAAATACAACAAAAAACAGTAGAACAAAATTCCAGAGAAGAAACTGTGGCTCTTGAAGAACAATACCTGAGTTTAACCTCTCACATGTGCACACACACACACACACACACACACACACACACACACCCCAAACAAAAAAAAAAATTGTAGTCTGGGCCTCAAGTAAAACCATCAGTGAAGCAGTAACTTGGAAGAACGAGGTGGCAATTCTGTTGACCTTGGTTGTGGCTAGATTACAATTCACTAGGAAAGATGATGAGACAAAAGCTCTGAACCTAGTATTGTGAGTCAGTGTCCTGCTCTGGGACTTAGAGTCCACCCTATCTTTCTCAGCTGGTAGATGCTCTGGATGGGCATGATTGCCACCAGACCCTAAAAGAGTTGATACCTAGAGACCATCTTTCCCAAACAATGCAGCAAATCCTTTCTTGGACTCTTTCTTAAGACAGGGTTTCTCTGTGTAGCCCTGGCTATCCTGGAACTCACTCTGTATACCAGGCTGGCCTTGAACTCAGAAATCCGCCTGCCTCTGCCTCCCAAGTGCTGGGATTAAAGACATGCGCCACCACTGCCCAAGCTAGCTAATCCTTTCTTAAAGGAAGACTGTAGTGATGCACCTCCATTTTTTTCAGAAACTATTTTAGAGATTATCATTTAACAATGTAGTGTAGTTTCATTATTTCTGTGAACATTGTCATTAATAATATGTCCTCTCAGCTTTTGATGTCTATGAAACTTGTACGTAAAAGTCACTTGTTTAGTGACCTCATGTATGATTGGTTTATTGATATTAGATTTGCAAAAGTTATGTAAATGTTCATAAAGGTCTCACTGCCTAAGATATTATTACATTTGTAATAATAGTTTCAAGTGTTTAAGAAAAGTTAATTAGTTGATTATATAAGTAACATTAAATATTTAAGAAATACTTAGTTAAGCTTGTGAGTTAGATCATAGCAAAGTGGAATTGTCCATATTTTATGATTATAAAATTTAAAAACATATAATATTCATTAAGCTTAAAGGTCTAGGAAGTAACTGTTGTATAATTTAACACATTTTGATTATACTAATAACCAAGCAAATCATGTCAAATTATCAGGTTTTTAAATAGCTTATATTCACCCCTGAAACTTACACTATTTCTTTCATATTCATTTATGTGTACTCACCCATATATAAACAGTAAGTTGATAATAAAAATATTTTAGGATTTTATATTCTTTTAAAGCCCTACACTATTACACTTGGAGTCATCAAGTTTTCTTGACTCATCTTCATCTCTTGCAGATATAGGCATTGTCTTAGCCGAGAATTCTACATCTTGATCCAAAGACCAACAGGAGAAAACTCTCTTCCAGCAGGCAGGCAGAAGAGACTGTCACACTGTCCAGACTTTAGCAAATATATGAGACCTCAAAGCCCTGTCTCCACAGTGACACATTTTCCCTAACAAGGCTACACTTCCTCCAATAAGGCTACACCTCCTAATAGTGCCACTTTCCATGGGCCAAGCATATTCAAACCACCGTATTCCACTCCCTGCTATCCACAGGCTTATTCAAACACATGAATGGTAGGTATGGGGGCCATACCTAACCATAGCATAATGCATTCAGTCCAACTTCAAAGGTCCTCATAGTCTATCACAGTTTCAACCATGATTCAAAGTCTCCTCTGAGAGTCATGCAGTCTCTCAACTGTGATCCCCTATACAATCAAAATAAAAAAGGAGATCACATACTTTCAACATCACAGGCTATATACATGACCGTTCCAAAACATGATAGAAAATATTAGACCAAAGCAAGACCAAAAAACCAGCTGGGCAAACCCCAAAATGAATCTTTGTGACAATGTCCAACTCCTTTTGGCTTTGTTGACTGCAACGCAATTCTTTCTCTTGGGCTGGTTCCACTCCTTGTTAGCAACTTTCCTCAGCAGGTATCCCATGGCTTTGGCATTTCTAACATCTTAGAGTTTCCAAAGCAACTTCAACTTCACTACTTCTTGTTCCAGTGTCTGAGATCCACACATCATGTGTGATCTTCTGGGCTCCTCCAACGGGCTTGAGTCACTTCTCCAGCTCTGCTCTCTGTAGCACTCTAGGCTCTGGTTGACTCCCTCCACTCTACTGCTGTTGCTGTTCTTGGTGGTCATCCCATGGCACTGGCATCTCCAATACACTACAGTGTTCTGCTGTAACTAGGCTTCACCAATTGCTTTTCATAGGCTCTCTTCATGGTGCCTCCACTTCTCTGCATGACCCCTTAAGTCTTCAGCCATCAACTGCAACTGAGGCTACATACCTTCACCAATGGCCTTTCCTGGTGGTAAGCCTCAACTGCTCTCCATGACTCCTTCATGCCTTCAAATCTAGTACCAACTGTGTGATTCTTACATATTATTGAGTCTGGCTGCCAGCACTGAAGTCTATCTCTGGAACACAGCTTCTTGTGTTCTCAGGAAATACTTCCCAGAAGATTTGATTTGAGTGTTGGTAATCTCTTTTTCTTCTCCTCCTTTTCCTCCTCCTCTTCCATCTCCTTCTCCTCTTCCTTCCTTAAATATTTATTTAATCTATATGAGTATACTGTCACTGTCTTTAGACACACCAGAAGAGGGCATTAGATCCCATTACAGGTGGTTGTGAGCCACCATGTGGTTGCTGGGAATTGAACTCAGGACTTCTGGAAGAGCAATCAGTGCTCTTAACTTCTGAGCCATCTCTCCAGCCCAGTCTTTTCTTAATACAGTGATTACTTTTTTTTTTTTTTTTTGGTTTTTCGAGACAGAGTTTCTCTGTGTAGCTCTGGCTGTCCTGGAACTCAAACTCACTTGGTAGACCAGGCTGGCCTTGAACTCAGAAATCCGCCTGCCTCTGCCTCCCAAGTGCTGGGATTAAAGGCGTGCACCACCACTGCCCTGCCAGTGATTACTTTTTATTAGTGTTTTTGTTAGTTTTTAATTTTGTGTGTGTTTTGCTTGCATGTATGTCTGTGTACCACTCTCATTCCTAGTGTTTGTAGAGGCCAAAAGTATTGGATTCACTAACTAGAGTTATAGATGGTTGAAAACAACCAGGTGGCCGGGCGGTGGTGGCGCACGCCTTTAATCCCAGCACTTGGGAGGCAGAGGCAGGCGGATTTCTGAGTTCGAGGCCAGCCTGGTCTACCAAGTGAGTTCCAGGACAGCCAGGACTACACAGAGAAACCCTGTCTCGAAAAACCAAAAAAAAAAAAAAAAAAAAAAAAAAAAAAAAAAAAAAAAAAGAAAAGAAAACAACCAGGTGGGTACTGAGAATCAAACCTGGGTCCTCTGTAAGAGTAGCCAATGCTTTTAACCACTGAGCCATGTCTTCAACTCTGTATTAGTGGTTCTAGTGCTCATCCTCTTCCTTCTGTCATCTTACATGTCTCCTACACCAGGGTCAAGAAGAATTTTCAAAGTTACATTTATTCAATGTGTGTGCCTGAATACTGGAGTGCACTCCCAGGTGCTAGGTTTAGTCCCTTGCACTACATAAACCAGGTGTGATGCACATGCCTGTAATCCCAGCACTCAGGAGAGGCTATAGCAGGAGGATGCCAAACTCAAGTTCTTAGGCTATGTATTGTGACCCTGTCTGAACAAAACCCAGCATCATAAGTTCGTCAGTATGGGTTTAAAGTCTGTTTGACTCTATATTATGTTTATGTCTATTGATGATAAGCTCTCTCTTCATAGTATGATGATCTGTGACATCTCAAAACTTCTGGGGAGAGAGAGGAACATTCTTTCCAGCAGCATTAGAAGAAGGCTCCCAGAAATGACTTTAATTTGAGGTTATGTTTGTGAACTAAACAGTTGTAATGTTCATTTTAGAACATATTCTCTCTCTCTCTCTCTCTCTCTCTCTCTCTCTCTCTCTCTCTCTCT